>CM077085.1:12665431-13257931 GCA_039513925.1 Platanthera zijinensis
CAAGATAATTATAGAAGTAAATTAAAAATATACCAATAGAAAAATATAAAATAAATAGACAAACATAAATGATAACAAATAAAGTAGCACAAGAAGTCATGGGCAAAAAGCTGATCGGATCGGGGCCTTTTCCCAACCGGCCTCTGCTGGGCCCAGTTTGAACTGGGCGGGCTCAGGCTCCCTCTTAAAGGGGAGCCCGGTTAGGCCCTTCGGGCCGGCCTGAATTCAAGAATCCGCCTGATCAGGCGGGATTTTTTCCTTAGCCCAGCGCCGGGCCCAGGCTAGTCCGGCGCACGGGCCGGACATCCGAAAATTAGGTGCCCGGTTAGGGCCCCAAGCCCGGCCTTGGCCTGGGCCGGGCCTCGCCAGTCTTTTGCCGGGCGGACTTTCTGGGGCTAGTTTTTGCCCATGACTAATCACAAGATTGAAATATAGAGGATGATTGAAAAGTATTGTTGCTCATAGAGACATTAGAATGAAAAATATTGTTGCCATAGAGAACATGAGACAATTGAAGTACCGGATGGCCGACCAAAGTGTTGGCACTGTCAACTGAGGTTCCGTTTGCCAAGGTGGCGGTGGTCCAAGGTTCACTTAACTAACAATATTGTTTGAACAAAAAAGTGGATGAAGTTTCTTAAATGCATGTTGTTAACGAATGACAATGTAACCCCCAAGTTCATCACCGCCGCCACCGTGCCACTACCGTGCCAAAGAAGCCTAAGACTTTGTGCTCATTAAGGTTCGTTTGGGAGGACTTATTTTCACCGATCAAGCGCTTACGACCGCATGAACCGGACCACTGAGCCCCAAGACAAGTTCTTACCACTAGACGAAGATAAGAGCAATTGAGAACCAGTCACGCGGGGCCCATTCATTCAAGAAGAATCCGTCGTGCGGGACCCAATCCAAATTTAATAGAGCATCACACAAATATATTATGTGAAATTGGGCAGACTGGTCAGTAAGATTGCTTCTACTTCTTGGCTATAAGCCTAAATTAGATTGTAATCCCTTATTTTGTTTTTTAAGAAAATCATGGCTCCGTTTGGCACAACGATGGTGGTTCGGAGTGGTTATGAAATGTGTTAGTGAACGCTCGGCCTGATTAGGCTCCGTTTGGCACGGTCGTGATGGTTGTAAAACATGGGATTTAAACCGTATTCGTTAAGGATCATCTAACAAAATCATCCTTTGAGCATAAAAGTGGATGAAGTTTCTTAGGCGGGCGTTAATAAATGACAATTTAACCCTCATGTTCATAACCGTAACAACCGTGCCAAACGGAGCCTTAAGAACTTCATCCACTGCCAAACGGCCCAATTCATGCGGTCGTAACGCTTGAGGATGAAAATTAATCCCCCCAAACAGAGCCTTAGTGGAGGTATAATCGCTGTAAGCCAAACGTACTATGATGGTGGCTTCTTGGAACCTATAGCATATGAGCGGTCAACTGTTTGAGCCAAATTTTTTGTTCTTGTTAGGCAAGCATAATATTTGGAAAAATCTAGAATAAATTTACTTTAGGCTCCGTTTGAGAGGACTTATTTTCACCGGTCAAGCGGTCATGACCGCATCAATCGGGACTTACATTTAGTCTCCGATTGATGCGGTCATGACCGCTTGCGGTGAAAATAAGTCCTCCCAAACGGAGCCTTAATCTAGTAGCCTTTGGCACTGTAGTAGCATTTGTGAACTAGTTATAAATCATTGTTCGTTAGGCTCTGTTTGGCATGTCAAAAGAGTTCGTGAACACGGTGCTTATTAACCGTCGTTCATGAACACCCGACCTTACCTAAGAAGAAGCATTGATTTTTTATGTTCAGAATTAGTTTTTTTTCTTTGACAAATATCCTATAATGATGACATTTTTGTCGGGATCAAAACACACACCAAGCAGAGCCTTGGGCTATGTTTGACAACCGATGGGAGACGGTTCCGGCAGGGCCGAGCCGAAGGAGAGAAAAAATCGCGCCGTCCTGAATAGTGAAATGGTGCTCACCCATTTCCAGCTGAGAATACCGGTGGGTGCGGGGGAGGAGCGAGAAAACGGCCGGCGGGAACGGGATAGTGGTCGGAGGAACAACGAAAAAATTTGGCTAGTTTGCGCCTGTTGAAAACGACCGTCATTGAAGAGGGGGCCGTTGGTGTCCCAATGAAATTTCTCCAGCTTGGCCCTGCCGGCCGTCATGAAAGGGCGCTCTCCATTTCTTGCCAAACACCTGGCCTCCGGTTCGTCCCCGCCGGAACGGCGCTCAGACGGGATGTCAAACAGAGCTTGGTATTTTAACCTTCAGGTTAATAGCGTCAAGCATGATTTAAATTCAGCATCAAAAGCATCAAGTATGCTTTAATTGTTCTACAATGCAGGAATGATTATTATTTACACCTAATTTCTAACAAACACTAAAAATTAAATGATGAAATTATAATTAAAATATAAGTAATACATTTAAAAAAAAAAATAGAAAAAGAAGAGGATAGATAAGGAATTATTCAATTGAGATAAACACTAGGAAATGATGAGATGGGGAGGAATATCTCGCCATTGTTACTAGCAAATCAAGTCATTTTTTTCATCTTAAAAGTTATCTATTAACAAACCCCTCTTTCTCCTCGTTCCGCCTCTAGTTGCAAACCACCCATTCTCCTCTCCCATGTGGTTTCTTGGGAGACTGTAGTTCAGGCTGCCGTTCACGACTCTCCTACTCTCAAGTTCTCCGCGATACCGCTGCCTGGAAATGAGACTGCCTGCTACATTGGTTGTGGAAATGATTTCGGACTGCGGAAAGTGGTTTCATACTTCATTCCCGAGTAGGCAGAGATATGGTTGAAGTTTTTGAGAATAAAAGAGCAGATGCACGTGCTCTAACACTGAGATTATCTTATGCAAGAAGCGCTGATGATGTTGACAAAGGCTCCGTTTGGAGACACTTAGGCTCCGTTTGGGGAAACTTGGGCTCTGTTTTGCAGTTACCACCGCTTGACCGGTGAAAATAAGTCCTCCCAAACGGAGCCTTAATTTTACCGGTCAAGCGGTTACGACCGCCGCTTGAGGGTGAAAATAAGTCTCCCAAACGGAACCAAAGTGTTGAAGGATCATGATCTTTGCCACTTCCTATATTCTCTTTCATCATCAGAGGTTCCATTTTTAGACAAAAGTGGATCCAGCTTTTGCAATTTTGCAGTGACTGAAGAGTAAAGGAGAAGATTCCAGCAACATTCTGAGCCCCAATCTACACATATATAAGAGCATTTCGGAGTGTTGAAAGACTCTGCACTAGTTTGAGATGACAACTCTTTCCATCTCTCCTATCTCGGAGCACCAAATCCCACGCTCGTAACGTTTGCGAGGACGAAAAGACTTGGGAGGGAGCTCTGGCAGCTAGTAATATGCATTATTTAGGGACTTTTTATTTATTTTGTCATTGTTTGCATTGTAACACAAATGCTTGTTAATAGCCATTTGCTATGCTTTAATATTTTTTTTGATAATATAACAATGATTGTTGTATATCTAATTTCTGAGAAACATTAAATGTAAACTATGAAAAATATATAAAATTTAAATATTACAAGTTGCAACTTTCCATTTTTTATCTTAGTGTTTAAAAAAATATATAGAAGGGAGAAGATGATAGACAAAGAATATTCAAAAAGATGATGCAACAAAGAGGAATATCGCGTCCAATTAAGATTAAAGAAGACCTCAAAGCAACATAGCGCCGCAATATATTTTTCCCTTTGAAAAACAGATTTGTTTCAAGCATTCTTGTTTTGCAAGAGCAAAGAACATGATGCTGAGGTCAATACCATCATGTAATAATGTTAAGAGAATGTAAATGTTAGAAATGTAAGGGTCTGTTTGAGAGCAGCGGCAGTAGTAGAATGAATGCAGTAATTAGAAACTATGGCTATGAACCCAGTGATTGAAAACTGAGGTGAACATAGTTGCAATGTTTAGGAAAACTATGTTTTCGGTGTAGTCGTGAACACGAAAACAATTGCCTGTTTTGGTGACAAAAAAACTATGGTAAACCTAGATCCCCAAAAGATTCATGCCCACAAACAACATTCAATAATCAGAACACCGGCACTGAATAACAACATTCAATAATTAGAACACCAGCACTGAATAACAACATGGATCTAAATGCATACCAACAATATAAGATAAAATAGCTGAAACATGGGAGGCTTTGGAAGAAATAAAAAACAATCAATTATTCACCTCAGTTCTGGCTTATCAAACATACACAAAACGTATAATACCAATTATCTCAACAAAAAAAAAATTTTGTTCAATTAATATACAGGTATCCCTAGAAAATCTTGTTTAAATATTTATGCATTACAGAGAGGTTATGTGAAGTGGGAACTCTTCTGTCTTGTACGCATGCAAATGTGGGATTTCATTACAAAAAAAAGCATTCCATTAGACAGAAAAGAGGTTGAAACGCTCAAGATCGAGGTAATGTTATCGACGGAAAGAAAAAACTTGCAAAACAAAAACAAAACTAACGGGAATTGAAGGTCGCGACCTGCCGGACTAGAGGATAGGGGCAGAACACGTGCCATGATGGAAGGGAGACAATCGAACACATGCAAGATGGGTGGAGATAGTTTCTCGGTGGGCGTTGGAGACTTGGCGTCCAGGATGCAACGCGGATGGGCAAGAGCGAGGTGAGGACACACGGAAACCTAGATTTGGCGCGTCACTGGTTTGGGAAGGAGAAGGATATCGTCCAGATGTGCGAGAGTTTACGCAAGTTTTGATATGCGAAAGCTGGGGAAAGGCAAAAAAACAAGTTTTAAACCGCTGCACCAAACATGCTTAAAATAGCAATTGACGTTTTTTTATAAAACACAACTACACTAAGTCAATTGATTATGGTGAGGAGGGAACCAAGAATTACATAGAAAGCACAAAGCAACATGGGGCTAAACCAGCACGCTCCACATAAGATGAAAATTCTACTAATATAAATACTTGCTATATTTATATGCACGTGTACTTAACATAAGATATGTTACATTTGAAAATGTATACTTTATTGCTTCATCGTTGTCAAATCTATATCCGTGATCAATACTTCGGCAAGGAGGTTTCATCCAAAATGCCTATGGAATGCTCTAAAGACCATGTATAACTTAGACTCGGACTCAACAAATAAAGATGAAGATGTAACGTCAATCACAAAAAGTAATGGTAACAAGTATCTATTTATCTTGCAGTACAATCATTAACACAGTTGAAAATATTTTACTCAAGTTTAATAATAACGGATGCACAAAGATAAACTGATAAGAATTTTTCTCTGTCATAACTCTATAAAAACTCAAATAGTCAATTTGTTAAACATTTATATAGATATTGTATGGGTGTGATATCATCTAATTCTTTCTTCTACAACTTATATCTCTCGTTATAAATAGTATGTGTAGAAAATACAGGACAAATGAGAAATAAAATAATTTTATTAATTTCTCAAACAAATGCTTTCATCCTTAATACATGATTTTGTACAATTATACACTTATATAGGAAAAGAGAGCAGAAGAAGTCTCACTATAGCAACAGTAATGAACTTGGGATGCACAAAGTCCAAGTATTTTGAAGGTTTCTGTGGGGTAATGTGGTTGTGAGGCCCCAGAATCCATAATCCAGGATGAACAATGAGTGAGACAAAGATATCGCCATCTGAAATAGGCACAACAGAGTCAGAAAAGGGCGATAATCCTTGAAGTTGCTGGAGTTGGGTGCGCAAAGTATCAATGTCAGCTTGAATGTTATTTGGAGTGTAACTGTGTCGACTGATATCCTGAGAAGAGATACGATCTTCACGAGAGGGTAGAGGAGAAAGATGAGTTGGTGGTGACCGCTGAGATGAATTTGACGGTTTATCACGATGTGACGCCATGGAAGATAATTCACCTACAACAGAAGCCATCAGTGGAAACGATAGGAGGTGCGGTTAGAGGACTGGCGGTTAGAAGAAGGCAGCAGTGAGCTCCAATAGCGGGAAGCAACCTCGGGCAACAGCGGCAAAAAAAACTTAATGCGGCAAGGGAGATGAAGCAAGCGGCAATCAGCTAACAGGAGCACGACCAACAGCAGTAAGAAGCAAGCGCAGCTAGAATCTGTGACAAAATGCAGCAGCTGAATCTGCACAAATGCAACAGCTAGAATCTGCGGCTAGGATTTAACTGCAAGGAGGAAGCAGCGGCAAACAAGGAAGAAACGACAAGACATCCGCGACAAGGCGCTGACGATGGCAGCAGAGAAGCTCCGTGAACAAGAGGGCAGCGGCAAGCCGGCAACTGACGATCAAGCGACAAGGGATTGCGGTCTCATCAGCAAGATGAGAGCACGGGCGGCCAGGAGAAGCGACCACTTAGAAAACTGGCGGCTTGTTGCTGCGAATAGAAGAGCTGGCAGAAGACTAGCGGTCAGGGGCAGAAGAGCAGCTGAGCGGCAAGCGGGCAAAGGCTGCAGCCAGGCGGTCAAGCGAGCAACGTCAGCGGATAGAAGTTGCGACAATGTTTTGCGGTAAGAGCAACGACAAGGATCGACTACAAGAAGCTGCCGTAAGGGAAGCAACAGTCGGCTAGGAGGGCAATGACGGTCTGGAGATCCACTGCGGCGGCTAGGTGGGCAACAATCGAAGGGCGACGAGCAAGATGACGGGTCGCGAGAGCTGAGAGAGCAAACTGAGGTCGCACAACTTGCGGAAAGAAAGAGAAGGTCGCAGAAACGTGCAGACCAGCGGGGCCCAGTGACGGGGAGGAAGAATCCCTATAGAAGCAGAGGGGGGGGAGGGGGGGGGGGGGGGGAGAAATGGGAAGGGGCAAGCAAAGAGAGGGCTGCGGTTAAGCCAACTGTAACCGCAGAGAGAGGAAGGCTGGGCCGCAGAGAAGAGCCGCGATTAAGAGACTGCAGTGTTGCAGTTAGAAGAAATGCTAGCCGCCCAAATGCAAGGATCTCGCATCGAGAAAAAATAAGGATCGGCTGGCTTTGATACCATGTAGAAAATGCACGACAAATGAGAAATAAAATAATTTTATTAATTTTCCAAACAAATGCTTCCATCCTTAGTACATGATTTTGTACACTTATACACTTATATAGGAAAAGAGAGAGGAGAAGAAATCCCAATCTAAGACGTGAGACTAAATCGTAAAGATGAAGTAGGATCTACATGTGTCTTATATTGGGCTTTTACACATCTTTCCTTAAACAATACGTAACACTGTATGATTGTCTGCATTCTTCTTTTTTAAGGCCGTTAGTATATTTCTTGGTTTAACATTCGAGGGACACATGTCATAAAATATTTTCTTCTCTAAGCAATCCAACGTCCCCACAGTGCCATGCACTCCTAATTGTACCATTTCATGATTTTATGTCCCACATTTTACTTGAATTGTCCATTCATTCACAGTGCACATTTTTTTCAATCAAAGTAAATGAGTAACCACAAAGCTTACTAGTAGTTTTTCTTAAAATTTGTTTAACCCAATTTTCTTTACAATGCTTCTCACAATAAAATCCACTTCTATCACAACTAAGAAATACACGTGGTCTTGTTCGACCACTTTCTAATTTATTTGAACCTTTAATCGTTACGATAAAACTAAGACTTTTGCCGAAATTATAAGCTCACTCAATTAAAGCTTCCTATGATGGAAATTGAATTTTTGTTTCATATTGACTACCGACATCCGCATTTACGTTTGATTCACTATTCACAATAAAATTAAAATAGAAACAAGTCAAAATAAAACCTATACAAATATCACAAAAATGTTCTTTCTTGAATCAAAGCATTCCAAGTAACGATACCTTTGGTAGGGCCAAAATTTGGAGAGCAATCTACATTGAGACAAAAAATTCCCGGATGACTTTCAGTTTCTGAAGAAAGAACAACTAGCTAATAGAGCATGTGAAAATATATGGAACAATTTAAAGAGACAATTTTTAAGTATTACAATTTACAAGTATGATTTTTGCACATGGGATCAGTATTTGCCAAAACTATATGACTATCTGCCTGTAACAAACATCAACAATAAAATCCTCCCAAAATCCACCAAGCAGCAAAAAAAATAAGGATGTAGGGAGTAGACAAGGGCACCAAACGGACAAAAAAAATACTAAGAGCTCCGTTTGGCACGGCATTTTCGCTCCGTTGAGTTTGGAAAAAAACGTCACCGTCATAGTGTATGTTTGGCATGAGAACGGCTATGATCACCACCAAGAAAATAAAACTAATTTTGAATATAAAAGTGGATGAAATTCCTTAGGTGAGGTCAGGAGTTCACAAACGATGGTTCATAACCATCGCGTTCATGACCGTCACCGTCATGCCAAACGGAGATCATCAGGAACATCAAAATAAATAATGACTGCCCTACGTCCTACAATATAAAAGAAATAAAATGAAAAAAATAGGTTATAATCCCTTATATGAGTTAATTGGTACAAGGGCAACAGCCTATATGATCTTGTATACATTTTTTATAAAAACATTATATCAAAATTGTTGTGTACAAAACTATAGTGGGATAAAGGCTTGAGTGTTGTTGTGTACAAAACTATTTCCTCGTGTTCCTAGGAGGAGGGACAATTGTTCAATTTAATTTAAGAAATGCAATAATTTGAAACAGAATACATTAAAGCAGTATTAATGTTGGCAGCCCGGTGAACAAAGCATCCCCGTGCAGCGAGGGAAGGGTCCCACCACAAGGGTGAAATGTAGGCAAACCTTACCTTGCATTTTTGCAAGAGTCTACTTCCAGGACTCGAACCCGTGACTCAATGTCATACAAAAACATGTTAACAGTTGTTGACAGCACAAATGGAACAAAAATTAGAAACTATCAGAATCAGATTTGATTCAATTCTCAAGTTCAAATCTACGAACTTCTAAACTATATAAATTGAATTGCTTTGGATCGGTTTAAAATTTATTCTTTCTTCGATATAGCTTGGATTTGTCTGATAAGTTTTAAAGCAATAAAATTAGTTTTTCCTTCAATACCATTACACTATAATTTGTATTGTTTAGGGTTTGATCAATATTTTTATCTGATGCTATTTCTATGTTATCTTATAAGATCCGATTATTGCATGAATTAAAAAGAAAGAGGGAGAAAAACCGGGAGATTTCACAGTCGGGAATGGGGTAAAAGGATGAGTACCGAGTCACCGCTGGAGTCCACTGGAGCAACAACTTTCATCGCCGGAGTACACAGAGAAGAAATCACCGGAGTCCACAGCAGCAATTGCAGCGACGTTGGTCTGGAAGGAAGAGGACTAGGGCGAAGAAATGTGAAGACCTAGCCGTCATCGTCGGAAGTCCACTGGAGCGTCAGTCATCGTCCCCTCGTCAGTCTGGAGGGACGAGTGCGAAGCCTCGCGAGGTCAGTATGGAGGGAAGAAGGCTAGGGCGACGAGACTCCAGTGAATTAATTCCACACTAGCTCACGGGTATGTGTGTGGTTTGCTAACAAAAATTATATTGATTTGAAAATAAAGAAAAATAATGATTTTTTGGTAGTTTTTGGTTTGTTAAAAGTGAAAGACGGTTTGTTAAAAGCGAATAAAGCAAAATCAGAGATTAATGCTTACCGAAAAAGCAGAGTTTCTGCAGTTGACTTCTGCACTGCTACATCCGTTTATCCTTTTTACTCTTTTTAACTCCTGTTGTATGTTGACTCCTGCATGAAAAATTTCTGCAACAAAAACAGCATATTCTATGCCAGACAGGATCTCGCAGTAAACACAAATATTTTGAGCATCAACATTACATTGTACGAACTTTTGTAGAACTGGTAGTGCATTGGCTCCAAAACCGTTGCAAGATCTGGTTGACCGAGATAACGAGAATTTTGAAGTTAAAATATTCAGATTTATTATTTTCCTTTTTGAGTGTGTTCCGGGGGGGGGGGGGGGGGGGGGGTTATTTTGGTTGTTATTTATAAAAATTGAGATAAAAGATGAAGAAAAATGAAGAATATTCAAATTTAAAGAGACTACAAAGATTGGGAGGAGCAAGATGTGCCCTGTCGAAGACCTTCACCAGCAGGGCGGCAACTTGACCGTTGATTGGGAAGAATAAGCGTCGATTGGGAGGTCGACAATGCCAAACATGCTTTAGAGTTAGATTGGGGCAAACAATTTGGATTTCGGGTGTAAATTTCACAAAGTAGGATAACATTGTACGTGGATCTGATTTGAATCTTCATGAATGTCCAAACACACTGTTGGAACCAAGAAAATCGGTTCGCAAAGTTCGGATTAAGGGATGGCCATTTACTGCTCAAGCGATCAACCCAGGCAAGTCTCAACTAAAGGAAGTTGAAGAACAAGAAAAGGGCTTTGAATTGCCTGCAAACAATACACGCGTGTTGTAGTAAGGAGGTCCCACCACACACCCAGAAGTTTATAGGAATTTCTCCTTCGAAAGCCAAAGCTAAGCTAGACACAAGAGAGTCAAGATTAGGGGAACCTTATGGGGGTTCAATGTGCATTCTGCTTGTGCCCTGGGGTCCTATTTATAGGCAATCCAACGGGTGTTTGCGAATAGCCACCCCCACCTATGCTAGAAACAAGTTACATGTTTCCCTGACGACCTTACTCTGGAGAACATCTGAAGCTGACGAGCTAAAGCAGGTCGCCTTAGGTGAGGTCGCTAGAGCCGAGCTTGCTAAGGGCAAAGTCATTAGAGCCAGGCTCGCTAAAGGCGAGGTCGCCAAAGCAGGCCTTACTAAGGGCGAGGTTGCTAGAACTGGTCTTGCTGAGGCCGAGCTCATAATACTAGAAGTCACCTGGGAAGAGAGATCGCAGATGAGCTGGAGACTGACAAGCAAGCTCTGAAGGAGCTCGCAGTTGAGCTGATGCGCAAAACTGGCGTGCTCCGGATGAGCTCCACATGTCCTCGATGACTTTCCTTCTTCTGGTCAATGGTCAACTTCTTGGGGTTTGAGGGTCTATAATTAGAGTTGGGCCCCCTCGTCGAATACGGGTTGTACACAATCTTCGCTCTTTATGAACTCGCTTGGAGCTTGGAAAGAACCGTACAACCCTTATTTAGCGAGCTGAATTTTGTCGGGCTGAAGGATCTCAGATCCTACTCCCTTATAAATAGGGTCTGGGACACCCAAAATATATATCCTAAACCATGGCTGACTAGAAGATTGCTCCGCCTGCCGAGAAGAAAACCACCTCACCCGCCGAAGGAAAGAGCATTTTGTTTATCGGGGGGAGCTCGATATTAGCTGTCGAGGACCTTGTCGCAACTATCCTCCGAGCTCACTCTAAGGGAGGTCTCCTTCTCGAAGTGACCTCAAGCGTGAGAGGAGGGAAGGAAGGAAAAGAGGACGAGGACCGAGGCCCAAACTTCAAAAGAGAAGGGCTCGGGCGATGCCGAGCTTTCGGGGAGGGGAGTGAGCCTCCTGCCAAGAAGGTCACCCCTTTCTCCACTTCTGACTCTCTCACGGATCCGCCTCCAGAGTGTGCTGATGAGGTAATTTTGAGGTTGTGACTTCTAGCCGGCGATCTGACTAGACCACGCTTTCAACACATTCGTCTATGTTGTCAGACCCTCCAACATGTATTTGGCTCTGTCACGGACCTAACCGCCACTCCCTTGCGGGGAGGAAATGAGGAAGCTCCCTCGGGCGAGCAGAGGACTCACCTCACCATTTCACCTAGCAAGCAATATTTTGCATACATATGGAAAAGTATTTGGCTATACTTTGTTGATTGAATTATGTGTAGCTTGCGTCTCCAGTGAGGTGACCAGACTCCGCGATCTTCTGGGAATGCCCCTCAGTAGATTTCGTCGAGTGCAAGTTCTAGGATGTCGAGGCTGAGGAGATTACTCTGAAAGCCAAGCATGCTCGCTTTTTGCTGGACCTCGCGGCAACAACCGCCTCGCCTACTGTCAATGTTTAAAATATTGGATGTTGGTGACATATCGGATTGAGTTTTAAAATGTCGGATGTGAGAAGTTGAAGACATGAATATCAGATTTTTATGTCTTATAAATAAATTTTTTATTTTTATATAAACTAAAAATAATTATATGTTATAAATATATAAAAAATATAAAAATAAATAAAAAATGAGCCATTTATATTATGAAATAAAATCAAATAGTATCTAAATAAAATATTATTAACAAATACAAAATAATAATTATAAAATATATTTAATATTATACAACAAGTTTATTTTGATAACAATAAGTATATTTTGATAAAAATAAGATTATTGCAAATAAAGAAGATTTAAAAGTTAAAAAAATCCTTGATTTATTATAAGTCTTTTCAAACTTATAAATTTATATTATAAACATGCAAAGAATCAACTAATAAATATATTAAATGTTTTCATATTTTTTTTAATATAAAATTAAAAATTGTGAGACAATTATATAAAATTGGTTGAAAGATCAAATGTAAAATCAAAATAATAAGTCTAATCGATTTAAAAGGTAATTTAAACATATGTTGCTGGTCTGCTAATATAACATAAAATAAAATAGCGGACAATATATTTAAAAGTCATGTCGGCCGATATATCGGAAAAAATTGAACATGTCGACCTATATTTTACAAAATGATATAATATATATTTTTAGAAAAACATATAGTTTTGCTAAAAAAATGACATGTTGAGAGACATGTCGGATGACATTTAAAACAATGCCTACTACGGGCAAACAACTGCCCCAAGCGATGCAAATGTCCTCCCTGTCAGCGACGACCAACACTGTCGCAACTTCATCTGCCGAGGCGGTCCTGCTAGCTTCTCTTGGACCTCCTCCATCTGGAGTTCGCACTTCCAATACCGAGCCCTACCATTCCACCGCCGCCAAATCCTAAGCGAAAATAGGGCGCCGCGGCTTCATTTGGCGCGCTCGTCGTCAAGTCCCCTTCCCGCAGGAAGGTCCCTATGGCGCCTCCTCCTCCAAAGGCTAGCGAGAACAACGGCTCTCGCGGCCAACATAACTCCCGAGGTCACAATCATGATCGCGAGGCCCCGCAACTTCGGCGGGGTAGGAGGTTCCCAGATCGTTGTCACAATAGGCAAACTGCACTTGCATATCATTGAGGAATTTGAATTTGCATGAAACATGCAACTAAGGCTAATCTTTTTTTGGACAAGCTCCTCATACCGAGCAAATTCTCCCATGCTCTTCCTCATTGGTCAACGAGCTCTTTGCCAACCCGAACGCTTCCTTAGTGAGTTCAAGGCTCGTATGCTCGCGATGGCCACTTCCTTCGACTCACAACTAAAGGCGTCGGCTACGTGCAAGTTGAATCGCTACCTGATCGACGTTGAAGCTTGGTTGGCCGCGTGTGGAGTTTGGATGGCTGGCCGTTGGAAGGAAAGGAGTGCCGGTTGGAACTGGGAAGGTGTTCCAATTAGGGTTGCGGAGGAAACCCTAAATGAGGGGCAGATCAGATCAGTTGATGCGCCCTAGATGTATCAAGAACAAGAATCAATAACACAAATTTATAATTGCATGAAAATAAAGATACAATCGAGAGACAAGCACCCACCAAGCACCCGGAGGCTGGGTCCACCAAAAGTCTCCTCTCTCGCCTTGGAGAGTCTAACCTAAACAAGATCTCAAAGATAAAGATAAAGAGACACTCTCACTCATATATATAGAGTGGGGAGTGTACAAAGTACAAACATACCCCTAGGGCTACATGGAATACTAAAGATATGTTGGTGGCTTGCGTCGTATCAAGTGGTTGAAGGCTGGGGAAGGCCATATAAGATAGCAGTGGCTGTTTTGGATGAGGAAGTGAAGGACAGTTGGGCGTTTGACGGTGGGGTTGTAGTTGGCTGGATGATGTGATTTAAAATCAGGGGGCTGTAGTTGTGCTATTTCTAACGAATAAAACGAATAAAACGATGCTGGATAATGTAACGACGTATTTAAATCATTTGTGGCGCGGGAGACTTTGATGGGCTACTTCTAACGAATAAAACGATCGAGGCGTCACTCGCGAACGCAAGGCTATCGCACATTCGCATTAACGTCACGAGTCCCAATTCCACAGGCACAAAATATGAAAGCGGACAACAAGGCAATGAAAAGTAAACGATAATTAGGCGATGAAGTAACTAAGGCAAGCTCAATTTAATTACCATTCATTTAAAGATTAAGGCATAAAATTATACTTGAGGACGGAGCTAGGGCCGAAGAGGTATACCCGCAGGCAAAAGTGGTAGCCCCCTGAGAAGGTCTCGGGTAGGGACAGGAGAAGCTACAGGTGGCGGCAGTTGTGCTCGGGAAATGAAGGAGGTCGACACAGCTTGTTGGAGCCTTGCTGGGGCAGCCGGAGGAAGGTGCTGGAGTGATGCTGGATAGAGGCGGGGGCTGGGAGAAGAGGCAAGCCCGCAAGATTGCAGGATCGGCCAGGGGAAGATGTCGGTGGATCGCCGGAACCCTAGAATGGTTCTGCGACCGGCGTCGGAGGCAGAGGAGTGGTCGATGGAGGCTTGGTGCGGTTCTGGAGTCGGCGGCGCAGGCAGGCGAGCGGGAGGATAGCGGCATCGGGCTTCCGTCGAGTAGAAACAAGGAAGGAGTTGGCGTCGAGTTGTGCGGCTGGAGAGGAAACCGAGCCAGGAAAATAATCCCGATTCAGTTTCGATTTGTCCAAGCCGGGTTCAATGGGGGAAGGAGGATTGCTTTTATAGGGGGGAGTTAGGGTTTCAAGTGAGGGGTTTGGTAAATGGGCTTAGGTTAGGTGGCCTTAGGAATTCACTTTGAGGCTCATTTTAAACTAATCAAAGTTTTAAGAAATATATAAAATGATAGTTAATAAATTTCGAGCTTGCCCTAAACAAATCTATCGCCCAAATAACGGACCTATGCATTTAAGGACACGTTGGCCGGTCACACCAACGCGCCAAAACAAAACTGCGCAAACAATATGCGCGATACCAAATTACATCAAAATGCGCTAATAGCGTGCGCGATACAACTGCAAGTAGAAAATGCGCGAAAGCGTGCGCTACAATAATAAACGACATGTGCGATAAAAATAATAAAAATGAGGCGACGCAGGTTGCATCACTGGACCTGGGAGGGGAATATGAGGTTTGGTTAGTCACGGATGCAGGAAAACAAGAGCCCGGTTGCAGGAAAACAGGTGATTGGCCGGTTTATTGGCAGCCGACGGCTGTTAGGGAAGGGGGAACACAAGGAAAGACAAGGATACAAACCAATGAGTCGGTACCTTTAGAGTTTCATGGAGTTGGCACCACGAGAGATCGTCGGATTCTGGGAAGAGAGTTCTCCAAAATCTGCAAATCCTCATGATGACTGCCCCTACCTCTTATTTATAATAAAACATGACTTAAGGCAACCATCTTAGACGACTATGATTGCTCGTAAACGATGGTTGTCCGATCTCATTAAATAAAACACAAATAAATAAATATATGAAAATATCAAAAGGTCGATCCTGACGCAACTGCGAACTCGGATCATCCATCGGGCAATGCCAAATATGGCAGATGACAAATCAGCCCTAAACGGGCCCAAAACTTGCGCTCCGCCGTCTCGTCGATCTCCATTACACGTGGTCTTAGAAATGCATAAAAATGCAAATGAATGGTGGAAAAAGGGGAGAAAGAACTAGTATCTATTACAACAAGCATTCACAATTCATACCGCGATTTGTTTAAAATATTGTCATTAAACCAAAACACAAAAGTAAACATCAAAACATAAAGCATAAAATGGAGGGATGCGCTTCATCTCGTAGTCATTATATGAACTCTCTACAGACTCTTCGTCGTCGACATCATCATCATCTTCTTCCTGTCATGCACCTTCTTCTGCAACATTTCTTACATGTTCTGACACATATATCTCCCCAACATACCAATCATAATTGGGATCATCAGGTGGGCACAATTTTGTGATCATGAGTCATCATAAGCCGCATCCCTCCCATGTCTCGTCGAATGCCGTTAAGGATCTTTTCTTGCCTATCACACTTCACCTCCATCCGAACCACCTGCTCTGAAATCTCCTTATATGTCGGCGCTCTCCCTCGAGCTGCTTCTTACTTCCTCTCTAGTAGGATGGGTCAACAACCCAATGCATTCAGAGTGAATTATTTCAGAATACAATCATCGTCGAGGCCAAAAAAAATTAATTTGGGGGTATTTGGACACTAAAATCTTCTGAGTAATGCATCCCATGCTTAAATTTAATCCCTATGAAAAGGTTGGCTTTTTTAACACTTAAGTGTGGAAAAGGAGAGATCCACAATATCTTGGTGCATTCAACGCACCCAATGTGGTGTTGGGATTTCCATATATATTGTCGGCTTGTTGTCATTAGGACCTTCTGGTAGGCGAAGGTGGACTGAAGATCGAAGAACTATTCGACACGAGATATCCAATTGAGGGGGTCAGTTCCATCGAACAACAAGATCTCAATATGGTGTAGGTGGGTGGGGTGAATATCTCCAATGGGGTGTAGGAACCTCATGTAGTAAATTGTGCCAATAGATGGGTGGCGATGGAGGAGGGACGGAGGTATCGATTGGCAGTTGATGGAGGTGGCCGCGAGCTCGCACGGGAGGAAAGTGAAATCTTCCAACCGAGCTTCGAGCCAATCCAAGCAAGTGAAATCTATGGAGGGCGCATGGCCAAGTGGCCATTGAACGGGTCACGAACATGGATTGAAGGTGTTGGAGGAGAGAATGGAGAAATACAAGTGTTGTTTGCGGCATCAAGTGGCAAGGGCGGGGAAAGTTCGTTATTGCGGCTAATTCGAAAAGCGAAACGAACAAGAGACCGTGCTAGAAGAGGAACATCATCGATTCAACGTGTGATGTTGCATGGCTAGTGGAGGAAGCGGTGCGTCGAGCCGCAAGATACAGTGTCGAGAGGCGCG
Organism: Platanthera zijinensis; assembly: GCA_039513925.1. Classification (NCBI taxonomy): domain Eukaryota; kingdom Viridiplantae; phylum Streptophyta; class Magnoliopsida; order Asparagales; family Orchidaceae; genus Platanthera; species Platanthera zijinensis. The sequence continues at coordinate 12,682,369 of CM077085.1, forward strand.
ACAGAGGTAATTACGCGTGTTGCAGCCAAAAAGCTCGTGATCATTTCAATCTCATGTGAAAAATGGCCGAACGACGTGCCCCGATCAAACTGACTTGGAGCTGGGGCAAAGAAGTATAGTCTAATTAGGGTTATGGATTTAACCTTAAGTATGGGGCAGATCTAATCAATTAATAATTAATGGATCGAATCAAATTTGCATTAAAGAAAGTGGCAAGATACAACTCATGAGATAAGCTCGCGCCTAGTTTGTTGGTTCCCCCATTGAAGCTCCTCTCCAATGAGAGACAACCTAAGAAGATCAAGACGTGGAAATGCTCTTAATCAGTCCCTTACATAGTGGGAGTGTGTTAAGCCTCCGGACGAGGCTAGGCTATTTGGGCAACATTACAAGCGGCGGAAACGGCGTATGCAAGACAACAACGGGGCTCAACCAATGGGTTCAGCCCCCTCTTCTTAAAGATTTCAGCTCAAGGGGGCTGAACCACATTTGGTTCAGCCCCATGGGGGCCGGTCGGCCCCCTTGGTTGGCCGGCCTTGGGTCCGGGGTTATATATACCCGGACCCCTCTCTTTTGGGGATTATGCAAGTATTATTTCAAGGTATTTCCCTCTCTTCTTCTTCCAAACCCTAACCTCTATCTTCTTCATCTTACTCTAGTTCTTCTTCCCTAGTTCGTGCTTAACAGAGTGGTATACAATGCAATTGTGTACATGCCACTAAGGCTACATAGATAAATATAAGAGCATGTGGATGACATAGGGAGTCGTATTTGTATCAGAAGGTGAAGAACATTACTTTTCTGGTCCCAAAACTCCACAATAAAATAGAGTGCTGAAATAAAGAAAACTCTCATTGAAGCGGGAAGAACATTACCGTCGAAGCTATAATACATAAGTATTTTTGGACTGAAGCAGTAAATATTGCATGTCATGTAGTGAATAAGTCATTAATCAACAAATCACATGAGAAGGCTCTATGAACTTACGAAGTTTAATGAGTAAGTCTCTGATTGTCGAGCGACTAGTTGATAAAATTTTGATGAGTAAGTTTTGGATTGTCGAGCAGCAACCATCAGCTAAGTTAGTCAATCGTAGATCAACATACATTAAAAATACTACAATTTTATTCTCCGATTGTTGAACAGCTGGAGTGGTGAATTTTCGATCGTCAAGCATGTGGTTGAAAATTAAATAGTCGTTTGAATTAAATAGATCCGTTGCCGAAAAAAGTTATATCTAGATAGGAAAATGTTTCTTCTGTAACCTACCATTTGTAGGCTGATCTGTTTTGAAAAATGACAAACAACTCCATCTTTCGTAGAAGAATCGGATGGTGATATATAAGTCTTCATAAAACAGTAATCGGTAGAAATAAAGAAGGCGACTTTGACACAAAAGAGAAATCCAGAGATAGAGTTGATACAATTCATATTCATACAAAAAAGCTCTGAGCGAGCATTCAAGAAGAAAACTATTAGGATCCGTCTGTTTGGACGGAATGAAACCTGGAATTAGAATTGGAGGTCATTTTCAATTGAATTTAACCTCCAATTCTAATTTCAAAGCCTCAATTCCGCCCAGCCAAACGGAGCCTTAGTGTCCCCTGAAAGTGGCAGATTTTCAAAACAAGAAGCAGAAGTACTCTTAAAATAAGAAGAGATATTTCTTGATCTCTAAGAGAGAATCCACACAGCTACAACTCCAAGAATATCAATCTTCATTGAAACCTCTTTATTATGGAATAGCCCAGGAAATCTTCATCAAATCAAAGATTTTTAAGAGTCTGTAGGGTTTTTTTATAGGGGTTTGCACATCACATGTGTGCAGCAGAATAGAGTTCAAGAAAACTCAAACTAGAACTGGATCTTGCGAAAACCATTAATCAAGAAGTAAAACACAGCAAAGTTACCTGTGCGGAATCGAAAACAGCGGCTAGGTGAGTTCTCGCAGAAATGGATCTGCGACTCTACAATAGTCCACACGAACGACGGAGAACCCCACGGTCTTGTCGAACAAGATCTGGGTCAGAGAAGGAATGTCCTCAGCGTCTTCACGAATTACTAGATTCGTTCCAGGAGAGGTGTCGACGGAGGCGACGGCCGGAACTGGGTCGCATGGAAGGGGCGACAGATTTCTCGATTTCATTAACAATTCCGTCTTGATCTCCAAAGAAGTATCTTAGGAAAAACCTAATCATCTGACCATTTATACCCAGGAATATAAAAGCAGATGTGTGTTTCCGCTATCCACAGACCTGAGACTTTAATTGGAGTAAACAAAGAATGTCGTCGTGATGAACTGAAATATCATCGAGACAATCTCAACGATATCGTGGTGGAGATCAATATCGTCAAGACAATCTCGACGATATCGCACATCATCCCAACGATATACTCAATGTTGACAGTCGGTCAAATCATCTTGACGTCTCAACGGTATTCATAATATCGCCGTGATGATCTCGACGATATTCACAATATCGTCGACAATAGTCCATCCGTCACGACGACAATCACAATACTGTCTGCAAGCCTTCTTTATGACATTCACAATGTCATCTTGAAGTCATGTATTCACAATATCTAAGGAGCATTTAGCCGATCCGACCCAACTCCAATGAGTCATAAGATTAGTCCACTCATATCCAATATGAGTAAGACCAACACAATCCTTCCCCCAACTTCTTCAAATGTTCTTGTGTGTGACCCTATAGGTTCATATCGCGTTGGCATTTGACAGTGAGACTAACTGCTTGACTACTTCCAGATCACTATAGAAACACCAACAGAGTCTTCTTCCAAAAACCTTTGTGGTGAAGTTTCTATGAATCGGCTTCAAAAAGACTTCATGCAAAGTTTCTCAGAGTTTTCTTCTTCAAAAATAGTCAGAACTTCGATAGAAATTATTTAATATAAGGGAAGATTGTTATAACTCCCTTGGAGAGAGTTTCCACTATTGTGGGAGAGTGAAGTACCCAAACTTGGGTAAGTACCCGAACTTGGGGAACCTCATTCTTTGTCTCTTGCTTTATAGTTAAGATTTACATTCTGCATTTAGCTTATCCTTTGATCTGAGATTCATTTTTCAATCAGTTGCAGTTGTTTTTTAGAGTACTTTATTCACCTCCCTCAATCACATAAGATATCTCTATTTCCACCTTTTGCATGCCCTTCTCCCTTCTATCCCTCTATCCAAATGTAGGGTGGTTCGCTTAAGTTACACAATCGCCCCTTAGCCTGGTGCTCATGATATGCTATGGAACATCCACTGGGGTCCGAGCCGGACATAGCTAGCAACATAGAAGTACAGTCAACATCGACAGCTTCGTGCTGCACTGGAGTAATCCAATATGTGGTTCAACACATTCCACTACTTATTCATTCATTTCAAATGGTGATCAAAATGTTTATTTGGATTTCTTTCTCTCTCTCTCTCCCACACACGGTTATTGGTACATTTTTGCATTGAAATTATAACTGAACTAGGAATTTCTATGTCCAATTTTCTGAGTATGTTTAGTATTCTGAAATCCTAAGGATTTGTTTTTCCTCCTCCACTAGACCCTTGAATTAGGATTTTCTTCTGCGTTAGTGTCACAATAATAACTTAAGTTTGTGTTAAATTAGCTAAAATTTGATCATTACAGTAACTTTCTTTTGTTTTCCACTTTAAGTGTAAGGTTTGAATTAGAAATAGTTTATCATTGAAATAACAGAAACTTAACCAACCACATAAATTTATTAGCAACCTAAGTAGAAGAGCCAAAAAATAACATTGCGAAGAAATTTTAAGCTTCAGGTTACACTTTTGTGACTATCAAAATCTTTAATCATTAGAAGGGTAACTCATTTGGCAATGCTAGTTCGTCCGCATCATTTACTATGTTGTATATATCTGAGTGTTGAACACTAAAAAACTAAGTTCGTGACAAAAACAATAATAATAAAATAGATGTGTGGCAAAATTAGAAATGATGAATTGAGAAACTATTGAACTAAAAAGCTGATGGTGGTCAAAATAAGATAGTGGAATACAGTCATAAACAACTGCCACTGCTTTCCCAAGCAGTGGCAGTTGTTAACATAGTGCTGAAATATATACAAAGTGTTTGAATAGTTACAGCCATAAACACTATTCCCTAACAAGGCATTTTGGTCCAAAACGCCACCACAGTCATTTAGATGTGGTCTAGTATTAGTTGTTGCGGATGCACAAACCCAAAAGGAGTTTGGGCTAGAAATATTGCATGGAAGCTCCCAACACAAAGAAACCACCATGCTATTATGCTTATAACCACAGTTTCATACTGCAATGGCCTAAACGCCACAGATATCCCAAACAAAGCATTAAAATGGTTTGGACATGTGCACGAAATGATAGAAAATACATATGTTAAATAGGCTGATAAAATTAGTATAGCGTAATCAAGTACAAAATGTGGTAGAACTAAGATAAGATGGACATAAATTGTTCAAAAAATTTACCCAAGATAGGCTTAACACCACTCAGTATGAACAAACAAACAAAAAGATTTATATGCCAACCCTCCATATTTGAAAGAAGGATCATGATGATGAAATAATAAAATAAATTAGCATACTATGCATCTCAATCATTTAACTAAAACAAAGAACTATTAAAATTTAATCATTTAACTAAAGCAAAGGACTATTAAAATTTAAGGGTATGTCTGCTCACTCGGGAGAATGACTTTATGCAGAAGTTGTAGATCAGCTGAAGTTACAAACTGCGTAAAAAATAGGCATTTCCATAACTTCCGTGGCATCCAACATATGAGATCGTTATGGCAACTTCATGCAAGTACTCCTGCTTCAATAATCATAATGCGTTCAATAATTTGATAAGTGATTAAACAAAAGCAAAAAAAATAAAAAATCTATAATACAATCTTCTTCTAATTAGTTCATAACAATTGCTTCCATCTACTGCATACTTTGTAAAAAGATTTAAAGCATCACGACAATATAGAATGCATAAGTTTTGTTATGTACAAAACCACTGGATCTGATCAGAGTGTCTGATTGCACAGCAGAAATTTGAAACTATACTTATAACTCAGACAGATTAGCTAATACTACGTTAAAGAAAAGAAAATAACCCAAATCATAACAGATTGGAAAAGGAAGACATTGGACAAACAATTTGAATGAAAATTTCCAAACCAAAATAAGGTAGTGTTCAAATTCATCAAAACTAAAGAATATAACTACAAAAAAACAACAACAAAAAGAATCCACTGCTGTAAACTTCTAAAATTAGACAAATAGAAATAAAAATTTTCTCTGAAAATGAAGCATAAATCATCTAGATCATTTGAGGAATCTGCTGCATTCCATCAAGTTATACGCTAGGAATGAGGACAAAAGAACATATTTGTGCTTTTTTCTTCACCAAATCAACTGAATAAATCTAAAAGAAGGGTCATATGAACGGAAAAGTGTAAGAAATTGTCCATTAATCATTCAATGAGAATATGCAAACACAAAAATGGATGCCGTCAACCCCCTACCTTCAAAATCTAAGGCCTAGATATAAAAAATGTTCTCATTACATCAAAAACTAAAACTGCACTTCCATGCTCACATAAGAATAACAATACATTAGCCCCTCCAGAGTAACCATATAAACATTATAATTAGAGCTCTGGAGTTAGATTACCTAATATTTGCAGAAAAAATGATGGCCATATTCAATCTTTCAATCAATTCCTACGGAGAAAAAACAATGTGGTGAATTGATCATACCACAAACCCCTTGAAGGAATGAATTGCGATAAGCCAATTTGTCACAAGAAAATTCACATCGCCGAATCAATTCTTCAGCCGTTACTGAAATTTCTGAAACAAATCAATTCACCAGTCAATCTCTTTCAACACTGCTGAAAGCATTTACTTGTCAACAGAAAGTCAAAGTAAAGATGCTAGGCATGGTGGATTCCATTCATTATTCCGATCACAGTTTTGCCGGAACTTTTACCAGCCTTTATCCGTGATATAAGATCTTCTCCTTGACTACTCAATCCATTTCTGCCAACCAATTTTGTTCCTAAACTGCTGGACAACAAACTCAAACGCTTGTCATCTCCATCTATCTCAGCAAGCTCTAAAACAAGTTTTTTTGAAATCAAGCCATAAAGAAAAGCAGAATCTGACCCCAACTTTCTCTCGCTGCTTCTCACTCTTACCAATGAAGTAGAATCTGGACTCCCTGGAGTTGGATCATGAAGTACTGAAAATTGACCAAATGATAGATCTGGAGACTTGAACAAATCATCCAAATCCAAACCTTCTTCCACAGCTTTATCCTCTGTCTGAACCACAGACCTTCTTCCAGCAATCCTGCATATGTTAGCCGCCTCTCTCAAACCACTGAGGAGAGCTCCGTGCATTGTGGCGGGATATCTCCGGTTTGTTGCCTCCCCCGCAAAGAACACCCTCCCATTGCCAATGTTCTCTGCCAAAAAATCGTAATCGTCACCGGAAGATCCAACAGCCACATAAGAATACGATCCAAATGTGAATTTATCTTCCCCCCATCGTGTACAAACCACCTGTAATGGATCAGGAACCTGGATCCCCTTGGGAGCGAAGATATCACGAAGAACACTAAGTGCCCGTTCAACTGGCTCCTTGGGGGGAGCCTTCTCAAAAGTAATGGCCGATTCACCTGCAACGAGAGCAACCAGAAGAGGGCCACCGGAGACTGAAGAATAGCTATAGAAGAGAAAAAACTCTCCCCTTTGGCAGGAATTCCTGGCCAAATGCCCGAAAGTGTCAATTGCACCTCCCCAAAAATCATAGGGGAACAACATTGCTACCTTATTCAGTAAACCGAAGCCTAATCTATCAATCGCTTCCTGCTTCCTTGGTGGAAGAGAGGGCACAAATTCAATAATCCCCTTCTTAAGAACACCCAGTGATACAGTGCAGAGGGACATGTCTCCTCGAAAGGCCTGCCCATCAGCATACACCATGACTCCATCACACCCATATTGAATTCTGTTCACTTTTTTGCCATAGAAGATGGGAATGCCATCTGCAAGAGCACGGATGAAGTGCTCATTCCCACCGGGAATGAAACAGTGATCGCCGCCCATCTCATAAGGATCATCCTGATCCCAGAAGGCCAAGGAAAGGTCAGAGAGACTTGCAGCATTCGCATACTCGAGGTTTGCAAGATGCCAATCCAGAAGCATTCTCTCCTCCGCTGGTTCGGCAACACCATACACCCGGCGGAAGGCCTCCAGGGCTTCACCGAGTGAGACGTCAACCGACTTCAACTCGTCCATGATTGCCTCCCGGAGCTTGCATACTTTCTCAAGAAGTTGGTTGAATGCAACCTCAATTCGTGAATCAACAGCAGGATCCACCGGCCGGCCGTCTGGGAGGTAAAGAGGGCACTTGTCCCGTACCTTGTGGAGTGGGAGGCCGAGCTGACGAGCAAGCACGCCGAGGGGGTTACCGTTGATGCCAGTGAGGACGCTGCCTCCAAGATCGGCGGCAGCCACCACCCCACTGCCTTCCATCTTTCTGGTAAGGACACGGCCGCCGGGGCGGAGACGACCCTCTAGAAGGACAACCTTAAAACCTTGAGAGATTAGGTGGCGAGCAGCACCAAGGCCGGCGAAACCAGCACCGATGATGATGACGGAGGGGTATGAAGTGGAAGGAGGAGACGGGGGATTACGAACTATACCGAAATTGATGTAGGAGTAACGATGGAGGAAGGAGTGTGCAGAGGTTACGAGATGGCGATGCTCGGCGCGGATTGCGGAGGCGGCAGCTTCTTCTGTGAGCCAGACGGTGGGGTTGGAGCGCCAGCGAGCTACGATGTGGTTTCGGACTATGATATAGTTGGCCTGATCGGCGCCTCCGAGGATGGGGACGACGTTGGACTCGATTTCTTCCTCGTTGAGGGAATCGACCGGAAATCCGACGGAGATCGCTATGAGAGCCTCGACTTTGAGATCGCGGGAGAGGCGGGAGGATGAAGAGGAGGAGAGGCGTCTGGAGCGGTACGAGGAAGAGGAGGGGAGATTGTCGTCGGAGATTTTGGACTGGAAGAGCTCGTCGGTGTTCTTCTCGCGGTGGACGGAATTGCCGCCTGAACGGGAGGAATGAGGGCGAAGCATGCGGAGGACGCGGGAGGGGACCATCTCCGGGAACTGCTTCTTGAACCGGCGGCGCTTCCTCGACGGAGACGGCGGACGGTGGATGACGGTGGGGTGGAGAGCAGGGGGTTGAGGAGCGCCTCCGGAGAGGGGCGGATCAGAAACATTTTCCATGGTACTTCGCCGGTGGGGCCGCTAACGCTCCGGCCGAGTTCGATCGAGACGGGATCGGGGAACAGAGGGTTTTCGGCGATTTAGCCTTAATCGTCAGTTGATTGAATAATGAGGTTGTTTCACATACTCATTGGCTGTTAGCAAAAAAAAAAGACAACAATAACAAGAACAATGTTTAAGCCTTCATGACACTATAGTAAGGTCGGGTATGTGATTCTTTGATGTCATTGTGTCCTATCTTTAGTTATACTCTCACTAATGCATAAGTACAACATGTCTTTTCGTATATAATTTCATTCCAAATTTTATTAATCTACCCCTTCCCCTCCCTTGTTTAACATGTCTAGTGACTGAATTCTCAAAAAGTTGATATGTGCCTCTAATTGTCTCCTTAGTATGTGTCCAAACCATCTTAGTTGAACTTCTCGCATCTTCTCTGCAATTGGTGCTACTCTTGTTTTATCCCTGCTACATTAATTCATTCCTAATTTTATCCAATCTTGTGTGTCCATACATCCACTTAAGCACTCTCATATCCACAACTCCCTTTTTTTTTGCTTATGTACACAATTCACTGCCCAACACTCGGAATCATAGACGTGCCTCTGCACTTCAACCAATCTGTTTGGATTCTATGTGTCACATCTTTATCAAAACCTCTATCGTTTTGAACTATTGATCCAAGATATTTAAAACACTCATGCGGGAAATATCTTCATCACTCAACTTAATAATGAAATCATCTGCCCTTCTTGCATTGTTAAATTTAAGCTTCATATACTCCATCTTTGTCATGCTCAACCTAAAACCCTTCTTTTCTAAAGTGTCTCGTCAAGATTCATGTTTTGTGTTCACACCCCCACACGTCTCATTGACCAGAACGATATCATCTGCAAACAATAAACATCAAGGTATTGCTTGTTGGATATGTCTGGTGGGCTCATCTAAGATAAGGGTAAAGGGATAAGGGATTAAAGTTGAATCTTGATGTAAACCAACAGCGATAGAGAATTCATGCGTTCATCCTCCAGATGTCATCACCCTTGTTATTGAATTTGTATACATATCTTTGATTATGTCAATGTATGATACATTTACATATTTCTTTTATAAGATATCTCTTGAAACTCTATGATAAGCCTTCTCAAAATCAATAAACAACATATGCAAATCTTGTTTTCTTTTTTGATAGTTGTCAATGAGTCTCCTCGAGAGATGTATAGCTTCTAAGGTCGACCGCCCTGACATGAATTCAAATTGATTCTCCGAGATGTTAGTCTCCCGTCTAACTCTTCTTTCTATTACTTGTTCTCATAGTTTTATGATATGACTCATTAAATTAATTTCACTATAATTAACACAATTCTGCATATCTCATTTGCTCTTATACAAAGATATCTTTTTTCATTGATCTTACATTTTCTTTGACTTCAGTATCATATTGAAAAAAAATATGTCATAAATTTTTTTTTTCACTGGACATTTTCTTATTTCGATGTGTAGATCGTCACACTCAATTGCTTTTTCATTTTTCATCTTCTTTAAAACATTATTTATCTCTGATACATGAATTTTACGATAAAGCATTATATTCCAATACTCCTCCAATTTACTTAACTATTCAAAGATCAATTTATTGTATTTTATTTCATTATAGAGTTGATAATAATATCTTTTTCATCGCTCTTTAATATCTACATCATCCATCAAAACTGTATCATTTTCATCATTTATGCATTAAACTTGACTTAAATCTCTTATCTTCATTTATCTAATTCGAACAATTTTATATATGTCACACATTTTATCTTGAATATTTAGTCGCTTATAAAATTCATTTTAAACTTGAGTGTTAGCAAAAAAGAAGCATATTTTGGTCATTTATTTGAAGTATATTTCATTTTACTTTTAGCAAAGCACATCAGAAAAGAATACCTAGCTCACCTTCTACGTCGCGTGAATCTACCAGTGGACTCGCTCCTCAGTCGACGGTGGATGAGAAAATGTTTATCGTTTCTTTTTCAGTTATACAAATAGAACATCAAAGGTGAAGCTCTGTTCTCCGCTTTGACAAACTCTCTATGGCTGCACTGTCCTTTCTATATAGAATTTCATCTTAAACTTTTCAATATGATGGTTTTGTTATTGCTCTCCTCTTTGCTATTGCAAGAAAGAAGCCCTGCACTTAGCTTTAGCAGTGAATTAGGTAGAGAAGAAAGTTGTGAACGACTCCGCTCTTATTGAACAACTTTCATCCCAGTGCTCTTTGTTTTGTGACATTTCCAGGACGAAGAAAAGAGACTCAACTTTCTCCAAATCCCAATAGGAAAAGCTTAATGGCAGTGCCCCCTCGGGAGGGCAAACTCTCTTTAGTCAGCACGATCACCCTTTTTTAGGACTCATGATTAATAACAACAGCCCACGTACCAACAATGCATTGTACCTTACTGATACAACACCACATGATGGCCAACGATTTGGCATTAACAAACATCGACAATTAAGATATTTTCTCCCTTTTAAAAATTTCCTTTGCATGGATAAGGAACAAAAGACTCCACCACCCACTACATAATGCCAGAAGATCGAAAGTATATTTAGGAGGAAGAAGCTCTCAATTGAACTCTCGAGTCCTATATAAGACTATAAGAAGGGACTCACACCCGCATTTATACTCAATTACGGTGCACTCCACTCTCCGCCGGAGAGTGGATCTGGTTGAGGTGTATGGACTGCAGTCCTGATGTGAGTCGGCCGGTAAACTCTTGCACTTTTGTTGTAATGTGGGCCGCGCCACTCTCTGCAATAGTTTACAGGTAGGCCCACATAAGGACTGCAGTCTATATATCTTGATCTACTCTGAACTCTCCGCAAGTGTTAGGCTGTTGAGATCGGGCCTCGAACCACCGACCCCGTGTATAAGAGGGGACTCACACCTTCTCTTATACCCAACTACGCTCCATATCTATTTTTAAGATATTTTCCATCCAACACGCGAATATATATTTTAAAACCAGGCACTCAACTTTAATTCATCTATTAATGGGCTAAAATAAAATTGAAAAAGAGCTTTTCAATGCTATTTCCCCATGGGGAGATATCATATATATGTATTTCATATGAGCAGGTAACAATAGGATTACTCAAAAGATTTTTGTGCAGTGCACTTTGTACTCGAGCAAGAATGACCAAAATGAAAAGAATCGGAGTTTCTTTGTATCGTGTCTAAATATATCCTTTCTATTCATATCCTTTCAGCCTTCGATTGATTCTTTTTAGCTCTTGATATATATACATATATAAAACTTTAACATACTTTTGTAATTAAAAACGTATATCAACACAATAAAAAATGAAAAAAAAAAAAAAAGTAAACTAGCGTTTGAACATGAATTCCATTCATGAGTTATGGATATCTATCGAATACATTAATCGCGTCCCAGGAACCAGATTTAAGCCAGTGCACAAGGAACATCATACAACATTTGCATGCAACCCTCTTACAATAAAATGCGATAAAAAAAAACTCACACACAAGAACACAAGATTTACATGATTTTGTCAAGAACGACCTACGCCGATAAGTTGCAGAGAGAATTTTGCCTTAACAAAAAGCATGGCACAAAGAAAGTCCCACAAAACAGCAACAATCAAAGTGAAAAAAGAAAAAAAAAACTCCTCACAAGAATTACAATCACCAACTCGATTTCTAACCGAACCTATAATACATAAAACATTTCCAACAAATTCAAAACAATTGAATAAACTTAGCTGTTTATATATTAAATTTCAAGTAAAACAATGATATCATCCATGATCAGAGGGAAGAATCATTTTATTCACATGAGATATATAATTAAATCAGTGATACAAAGAGAAAAAAAAAGGAATTAATGTCCTGATAATGATGGCAAAAGAATTAACAAGAGAAGGAACTGGAAAGACAAATATCACAGGCCTGGAAGCAATGATCGATCCAGCACGTGTGCGCCCACGTCATCTTCCTCCAGAGCCGCTTTTAAATCAGGTTTCAGAAGTCAGGAGTAATTAGCGATCTCCAACATGTTTCTCCACTCGATTATGGAGGGAGAAAGAGAAAGGGAGGAGGGGAAGAGTTAAGCATCTGAGCTCTCGTAATTTCCACCGGTTGCGGACGAAGGTTGAGAAGCCTGAGAATCTGAAACTTTCGCAGCATAGAAATTGTATGTTGATGTTAGTATGATGAATTCATTAAATGGTTCAGATACAAATTGACAAATTGTTCAAACTTTGAATCTACATTGGTGAAACATTTTTTATTTCTTTTTTCCGAGAGAAATGCTGGGTTTTTATAATTTTGATTAATTAAAAATGGCTGTAAATATGAATCGCATTGTTGGATTAATTAGTCCCACACCATCAGTAGAAAAAAGTCATGTTTTTTTGTTTATAATTGTGTGAGAAGTCTCATCTTTTTTGAATTTGCTTTTGGGTTGGGGGCTTTAAAAGTATGTTTTTTTGTTTGCAAGCTAGGATTTGAGCTCCTGACAAAAGACCAAAGAAAGAAAAGGGATCATCTCATGCACGAAATTTAATCCCACATTGGATGCAGGGGGATATGCAATCTATGCTATACAAAGAAATACTTGATCCGTTGGGCGGACCATGGTGTAACTGTGGAGGACAATCAAAGCAATCCTAATTGTCCGATCTTATTGAAATCAAATCTGGTCACTTATTAATTTTATTAGAGTTCCTAAACCTACAATGATAGGGTGCCTTAAGTCTATATTTTAAGCCAACTACCTTACAACATGAAGTTACAATTTTGCCTCTATCTATATTGAAAAAAATAAAAAAGGCGAAATGACACACTCCTGGGATCAAACTCACAACCAATTATATGTTATCTAAAGACTTGACCACTCTATCAATAACCAAGTTACAATGAACACTTAAAATTTATTTTGAAAAACACAACCATATTGAATGGTTCACAACTATTACTTTTAAAACAATACAATATTTATCTATCATAATAAATAAAAAAAGTTGTGATTTTGAATGGAGGGCATAGCGCACAGGGGTTCATGAGCGAAGAGAACGCCGTCACGCCAGGGCATTGCCATAGCCAAAGTACTTACGCGCGGGGCACGAGGCCCCCCGTGCACAATCACTCGTGTTACTATGAAAAAAATACATATGTTGTGTAATATCATCAAATTCATCACAAATTTCTTGATCATATCTCACAATAATATAAATTTTCAAGTGTGGCGGTCATTTAAATTTTCTTGATCGGTGAGTTGGTTTTTGGTCAATAAAACATTTTTTGGTGTCGAGTTTCTCCTCTTACATTGGCCCAAAATTTCTCCTCCAAAAAACCCAAGTTGTCGAGACAATATTCCTCTCAGTGGAAGAAGGAGTAGTTGATGCCTAGGTTTTTTTTTCTTTTCTGCGGATTCTTCTCGGTTCTTTACTTCTTTCTCTCCAGATAGCAGTAAAGTTTATTTGTTTGTCTCCTTGTATTTGTTCTCCTTGAATAGCGAGCATACAACGCTATTTACACCACTCGGTTAATTTTTGTGGTGGTTTGCGAAAGTTGTTTGTAGTAGATATCCTGCATCTCTATTCAAAGTATTTTCATTTCTTCATTTATGTGTTTCTCACTGAATTTGGTTTGTGCATTCTTGGATGCAATTTTTTTGTACATAGTTAAGAGCCACGAAGGTTGTAATGGAATTGCTAAGTTCTTTTGATGGAGAAGAACGGTATTTCGGAATGGAAGGTGGATGAGACTTTGTTTTTGAGATTGATTTGCTAACACGGACAAATTACGACAAATGAAAGTCGTGAATTGAGGATTATCTGTTGGGAGAAGACATATGTGATGTTGTGGGTGGAGATGCACAAGAAGAGGTGGTTGCAACTTGGAACAATGGTCCATCGGTTTAGGCATTGAAGAAGTTAAATGTGAAGTCCAAGTCATGCTCAAATAAGTAATATTTCCGGATTTGTTTGATCACATCATTAGGTGCGGATCGGCATCTGCGGTCTGAAAATCTCAGGATGGGTTGTTCAACAAAAATAATGTTGCTAGGTTGTAGTTTCTGGAGAATGAATTGGTGAAAGCCAATTAGGAAGAACTCCCGATTTCAGTTTTCTTTTTGAAAATGAAAAGCCTATGTGTGGAGATATCGGCGTTGAATCCGGATGAGCCGATCTCAGAGACAAGTTAAAGCGACATATAATTTGAGGATTAGGGAATGAGTATATCCCTTTTATCACTTAGGTGCATGGAAGAACTACTCAATAGTCCTTTTTGGATTTGGAAACTTGTTGGCGTCACAGGAGAGTCTTGCAGGACAAGTGTTTGGATGCTCTATATCTAGTGAAGAAAACAAGGCCCTCTTCTCAAGGAAGAAGAATTGAGACAAGAGGATGAAGAAGAATGTCAGAGAGATCTCTTTTACCTCATCTCAATGGGATAGTCAAATTTTCTCCTAGGAATGATGGAGGGCAGAAGGGGCTCAAATGTTTTAGGTCTAACAAGCCGGGTCACTTTAAGAGAGACTGCAGGGTCAATCTAAAGTTGGGGAATGTATAAGAGAAAGGATAATGATTTAAGGAATAAGGATGAAGATGAGTGAGGGAATTGCTTCTCGGTGTCAGTGGATGTCTTGGCCTCCTTAAATTTTCAAGATGATCGTATTGTAGAATCTGGTGTGGTCATCACCTTATCGGGATAAGTTCAAGTTCTCTTCTCTTCAGGCCTATGGTGGGAACAATGTGATCTTGATAGAAGATGATTCAGTACATGCAGTAGAGAAGGAGGGGACAGTTACTCTGAGCAGTGATAAGAGTGCACTCAAACTGAAGAGTGTTGGAGGAAAAAGAGAGAAACATGGAGGCAAGAGCACATAGAGAGAAGACAGGTAACATTGAGAGGTTAGTGTCATCTCCTCCTTGACCCTGAACACGTCTAAGTATTAAAGAGATGCAAAGAGTGACGACATACGATTCTTTTTTTCATACCTGAGAAGAAGTCTCCTTCTTCATATGTATTTTTTTCTCCCTCCAATCAAAGCCTTGCATGGAAACGTGGTTGATTCTTTCAGAAATACCATAATGAAGGTATTGTAACTGCATAACCCGTAATTCGTCGAGATCAGAAAAGCATAATAAAGAAACCTCAAGAGCCCATCCCGACGGTCTCAAGGTTTCAGCTCGACAGGCTTTATCTCATAAACATTCAGCTCATCAGCCTGAGCTCGTCAGCTTGAGCTCGCCTGTACTCAACTAACCTCATCAGTATTCAGCTCATCATCCCGACCTTGGCAATATTTAGCTAGTCAACCTAACATTGACAGTATTCAGCTAGTCAGTCTGACCTCAGCAATATTCAGCTCGTTGGCCTGAGCTCGTCATCATAACCTCGGTAGTACTCAGCTCATCAGTCCAACCTCGGCAGTATTCAGCTCGTCGGTATAACCTTGGCAGTATTTAGCTTGTCATCCTGAGCTCGTTGGGCTCAACTCGTCAACCTGACCTCGACAGTATTTAGCTCGTAAGTCTGACCTCGATAGTATTCAGCTCATCAGTTTTAGCTCGTCATATTCAGCTCGTCAGTGTAACCTCAACAATATTCAGCTCGTCAGTCTGATCTCGTCAAAGCTTTTAGCCAAGCATAATTCACCTCATCAGGGTGGCAATTCGCAGACCATGTACCCCTCTTGTAAGGCCTATAAATAGGACCCCAATGCACAAGTAGAAGGCACGTTCGTGCGTCCAAAAGACATCAACCCGCAGGAGCGTAAATCAATTCATATGAACGTCTATCCTGCTCGTGCGTCGATCTGCATGACCGTGCAATCTACAAGATCTTAAACACACGATTAGTCAGAAAAAACTTCATTTTCCGAAATTTTTCCTTCTCCGTCCCAACAAAACCCCTTCATTCACTCCAATCTTGAAGAGGATCGAAGTTAAGGAAGATTATCCATCAAATATTAAGGCTAAGATTTCATATTCATTATGAGTTCAAGGAGTAAGACGGTCCCAAAGAGAAGAAGGAATGCTGCAGAGTGAGAGTCAAAAAATTCACCACTGTTTCTCAAACAGCAAAAGAGATAATGTTGAATTTTACGGTAGCTGAACACAAAGATATGCATTATTTAGAGATGATGGGTTCCACCATCATTTATATGAGAGAACCCCCCCCCCCCCCCCCCCCCCCCATGTTTCCCACTAAAAGAGGATCATGGGTAGGCCACTCCCCCCATAATCTCTCATGATGAGAATTATGGGGGGGCGGGACCCACTCCCCTCCTCGGGGAGGAAGGCCGCCACCGCCGGGAAGACCGCCGCCGTCGGACGGTCTAACCCCCGCCGGCGGCCGGAACTCCCGGGCTTTGCCACGGTCTGACCACCGGCCTCACCGCTAGGGAGGCCGCGGCAGGACGCCGGCCCGGCCGCGACCGGCCATAGCCGGCCAAGCCGCGGCCAAGCCCGGCCGCGGCAGGCCGCCAGCTTGGCCGCAACCGGGCTAGCCGCGGCCGGCCCCGCCGCAGCCGACCTGGCCACGGCTGCCTTGCGGCAACCGGCCTCACCGCCAGGGAGGCCGCGGCAGGCCGCCGGCTCGGCCGCAACCGGGCTAGCCGCGGCCAGCCCACCGCAGCCGGCCTGGCCGCGGCCGCTTTGCGGCAACCCGTCCTCACCGCCAGGGAGGCCGCGGCAGGCCGCCGGCTCGGACGCAACCGGGCTAGCCGCGACCGGCCTAGCCGCGACCGGCCCACCGCAGCCGGCCTGGTCGCGGCCGCCTTACGGCAACCCGTCCTAGCCGCGGCCGGCCTAGCCACAGCCGGCCTAGCCGCGGTCGCCTTGCGGCAACTCGGCCTAGCCACGGCCTCCTTGCGACGGCCCGGCCGCGACCGGCCTTGCCGCAGCCGGCCGCGGTCGTCGCGACCAGCCGCGGCCGGCCTTGCCGCGGCTCGCCGCCTAACCGCCGGCGGACCGGCCACGGCAGACCGCTGGCCGGACCATGGCAAACCGCCGGCCTAGCCGCGGTCGGCCCCGGCGGACCGCCACCTTTGGCCGTCAGGCCGGCCGCCCCCGCCGTCGGGCGCCTGACCGGCCACCGCCGCCGCTATGATGGCCCGCCACCTTGGGAGGCCTCCCCACCGTCTGATCGAGGGGAGGCCCTTCTCGCCGTTCGATCACGAGGGTAACCACTCACTAACCCACCACTTTAGTGGTGGGGCCCATCACGATCCTCCCCTGGAGGCTATAAAAGGGACCTCAGGGCCTCTTCATTCTTCACCTTTTCTCTTCTCCGGGTTGCCTTCTTCTTCCTCAGGTGAGAGCTCTCCCGTCTCCTCCATCGAGTCGGCCACCGCTCGCCGTGAACCACCAGCAGCCACCATCGGCCACCAGCGGCCACCAGTGACCACCAGCTGCTACCAGCGGCTATAAGCACCCCACCAGTGCGTTGTCAGCAAAAGGACGCTCAAGATCTCGAGGAAGCCGAAGGAAGAAGGCATCCGAAGCCAGCAAACGCGCGCCGCCCCTGAGCGTACGCACCAGAAGCATCCCGCTCATTCCCACGTCCAAGTCACTTCCACGGTGCAGTCTGTTGCCTGCAGGAAGCTATAGTCTCTCTCTTCCCTCAAGTTGTAACGGGAGCGGTCTGTCGCCCCGATTCACCAAACCTATTGTAATAACCGGAAGCTAGTGGAATTTGACCGGCACAGACCCGGTCACGTGGTTTTTTATCCATTTAAGGGGTTTTCCACGTCATCACGACTTGTGTCTACTGTTCATCTTCATTGATTGTGTGCGCGCTCGACCGCTCCGTGAGCTAAGACGGTTAGAGTTAATCCGGTTCAACCGGGGCATTGAGTTAGTCCGCAACAAGAGATTTATCCTAATTAAAGTTGTGATGTATTGCATGGGACCCTTTAAATGAAATAAGGATTTGTTTGGCATTGTGGCGGCGATTGTAAACACATGGGTTAAACCATCATTTGTTAAAGATCACCTAACAAACATCTCCTTTTGAACATATAAGTGGATGAAGTTCCTTAGGTGGGCGTTAACAAATGACAATCTAACCCTCATGTTCATGAACACCACCACCGTGCCAAACGGAGCTAATAAGTTTGAAGGAAGAGTTCCAAGAGATGGCCGATATCCTGGGGTGGGATAGATTTCTCTCTACTATGGAGTACAAATACAAAGGGCTCGCGCTTGAGCTAATATGCACATTCACAATGGAGAAAATACGTTTGGTTAGGATCACCCCAACACCGGGATCACACCAACACCATACAATTTTGAATGTGAAGACGGCGCTACATAACGTCTATTACGCGGTTCTTGGTCTACATAGGACTGTATGATGAGCATTCAGTCCCCACTCCTGAATATGCATCACTCATCACAGATTTTCCTTGAGGCATTAGTCTAGCTGCTTTTTGGTCCTTTATTATCGCGCATCTTGATCCCGAATATGCATCACTCATCACAGAGTTTTCTTGAGGCATCCCCATCCAGATCCCGCCGCCACCAGGCCACCGACGTGTCGCGCTGCTTCCTCCGTCCGTTCCACGGTCCCGATGCTGTGCGTCTGTTCCCGCCCGTTCGTGACAAAAGCCGCAGACGAATCGCCGATCGGCGCTGCTTCTCCACGGGAAGCCGCCGGACATTGTTTCCGCCGATTTCGGCCAAATCCAACAGCCGTCGGATGTTGCCAGCCCTGTTCCGGAGAGCACGTTGCGTGATTGTTCTCCTGTTGCAGCCCTGTTCCGTGTCGGCCGATCCTTCCCACCCTTTGATCGGGCCGCAGAACCTGCAGGTTCCACTAGTCTCCCTTTCGGAATCCTAGCCCCTATCTGTCGGCGTCCGCAAGTGCCGCCCCCATCCAGTCGCTCCTCCGTCCGTCGATTTTAGTCCATGACCCCCAACACTCACTCTGCAAGTGATAGTCTTCTGGATGCGGTCGCCGAAGCCCTAAGCCGACGCTTGGAGGATCAGGAGCAACTCATCGCATCCATGCACGCCTCTCTCCTTTCCCTCCACTCCAAGATTGACTCCCTCCATGCGTCGACCGTATCCTCCAGACCCGGCTCGCCTGCGGACGGTGGCTCTCTCCTCGGTGCCGGGCCGCAACCCATTTCATCCGGAACCACTCCTTCATCCATTCCGGGCCGGTCTGCCCTCTCCCTTGACATTCCCTCTTTTATCCGCATTGACCCAATGGGTTGGATCGCCAAAGCGGAGCAACATTTCGACCACAACTGCACACCAGAGCAGGACAAGGTGTCTACGACGGTGGTTGGCGAGGATTGCTTGGTGGCTCAATCAATCCAACCCGTGCCTCTCCTGGCCCGAGCTCAAGCAGGAGATGATCTGACGGTACGACACCCATTACTCCGGCTCATCCGCTATCAAGCGTCTTTGCGGTGTCCGCCAGACAGCCGGCCTAGATGACTATGTTAATTAGTTTGTCTCTCTGGTCTCCCGTATTCTCGGGTTACCGCCCGATCATTATCCGGGCTTCTTCATGCAGGGTCTACTGTTACATATTCGCTCTCGTCTGCAACGTCTCTCAAACAGTGAACACAATGAACTTCGCAGCAAGGGTCTCTGTTTTTGGTGCCGCCAACCGTTTTCCCCCAACCATGAGTGCTCCGTGAAGGAGTTCCATGCCATCATCGGCGACGTCGACCCTGAGGTTACCCTGGCTGACTTTGAGGCCTTGAATCTCTCAACGAGGGATACACCTCTTGACTCCACCGTAGCTACATTCGACCGGTTAGAGCTATCTTGCGACTCGACGGGCGGGATCTCCGTCCAGTAGACCATGCAGCTTTCGGGCACACTGCGGGATTTGGTGAAAGTCGACCTCTTCCCCCGGCCACCTGCTCCTACGACCGACCACCACCAACCTCGACCGCCTTGGCGACCGCCAGCCACGACTTCTCCACCACAGTCGCCGCCTTAGGGAAATCGATCGGGCCGCCCATCGGCCCCTCAACGACTCTCAAACAGTGACTACAATGACCTTCGCAGCAGGGGACTCTGTTTTCGGTGCCGCCAACCGTACTCCCCCAACCATGAGTGCGCCATAAAGGAGTTTCACGTCATCATCACCGACGTTGACCCTGAGATTACCCTGGCTGACTTTGAGACTCTGGAGCTCTCAACGAGGGATCCACCTCTTGACTCCACCACAGCTACGTTCCACTGATTGGAGCTATCTTGCAGCGTGACAGGAGGAATCTTCAGCCAACAGACCATGCAGCTCTCAGGCACACTGCGTGATCAGCCAATCATCAGCATGGTGGACAGTGGCGCAAGCCACAACCTCATCTCTGAGCACTTAGTACATCAAATCCGTCTTCCCTCAGTTCCCTCCCCGGATGTTGCGGTCCGTTTGAGCGATGAGCGCTACCGACCGACTCAGGGCCGTTGCACTGCCGTCTCTCTTTCTGTGGGGTCCTGCTCTGTGACGCAGACTTCTATATATTCGGCTTAGGCAGTCTCGACGTCATTCTGAGAGCGGCTTGGCTATGCACGCTTGGCGAGGTATGCGTCAATCGGGAGACTATGTCCATGAAATTCCCACACGTGGGCCAGCCATGTCGCCTCGATGGTGACTCCGCTCTCCTACGCTCTCCGAGCTCCCTCTACACAATACAGTAAACCACGGACGTCGGCCTCTCTGTGGGGTTGTGGGCCCTCTCAGACCCATCAGTTGTGCCTCTTCCTTTTCAGACGGACCACCAAGAGCTTTCTCCTGCGCTCGCTGACTCCATCCAGCCTCCGACGGGATTGTCACCAGTCCAGCTTTCTCTGGTCCGGAAGAAATACGGCAGCTGGCGCCGAACCACCCAGCCAAGCTACTTGGTCACCGTTACCACTTTCAGTAAGACTTTGGCTCGCAGGAGGTCCCGGCTGCTGAGTCTTATCGTCTAGAGCCCGAAGCCACGAGGTTGCCCCAGGATCACTTATGCCGCCATCACTCTGACTACTGCCTTGGAGACAAGACATATTTTCCAGACGACGGTATTATTACGGTTGCGCATGCCGACGGGACATCGCACACGCCGACGAGAGGTCGTGGCGAGTCCGGATGCGCTGGAAGATGACGATGTCTCCGTCCGTGAGAAGAGAAACCGGAGACGCGGCGCCAGCCTGATGTCTTTATTTTTTTTCCTATTATGTTATTTTCTTTTGGTTGTACGCATTTATTTATTTTCCTTTATGTTGTTTTTCTTATTATATCACACTCCGCGCCTATAAGAGGTGAAATTGTACTTCTTTTGGATCATGCTTGGATGGATGCAAATTAGGGTTGCTCCCTAAGCTTTTCCCTCTAAACCTAATCCCCTTCTCCTCCCTCATCCCCGCCAGCCTCCACTCGCCGGATTCCTCTCGAATTTGTATCAGTTTAACACTTTGGAAGTTTCATTTTAATAAATTACATTGCAATTTAAATTTTATGTTTATCAAATTGATTTTTTGAAATCATGCGTAAATATTTTGTACATGAAAGGATGCAAAAATTTCAATTTAAAGAACACCTAGTATAACTATGCAACTCTCATTAAATTTTTTTTGATTTAAAATTCTATTTGCACTGAAATAGCAAAGTTTCATGTCACCCCTAAGTTGTATTGATTTTCTATTTAAGTTCAGGGGTATTTGATGACATCAAACAGGCGACATATCTTCTCATTTCACCCCTAAGTTGTATTGATTTTCTATGTTTTTATGTTATAAATATTAATTTACATGCATTAATTTGCACTTCTTTTTTAAGGGACCTAGATAGGAAGGATTAATTAGGAGCTAATTGGAGTTAATAGACACATAAGATGATTTGGGATCATTGGCAAAGACATCGGAGTCATAAAAGAAAATGTACAGTCGACAGAATTTTCCTTTCCATTATGGCTTTAAGGGACCCTTAAGGGTTGGCATATAGGTCCATACAGGTTTGTGGCCCCATGTGAGATGTTTAAAGGTCCTTTGGAGGGATTTCTGACTCTACACGGTTAAGCACGCGACCATGTAGAAACAGTGAATGAATGAACTAAGAACATAAAAGAAAATCTTGAAAAAATTGAATGAAACAGTGATTGCAAATTCAACATCAATTGAAATATCATATTTATAACTAACTAATTTACCTGGGGTGTTGAGTGATTGCCTGACATGTGCAGGAAGTTGAAGCTGAAGGCCATGGGGCAGAGTAGATGGTGGGAAGAACGAGCCCTCCGTCTCGACGTGGGCCGTCGGATGATGAGCGTACGGATGGCGATGAGCTTGCAGCATGGACGGAGGAGGGAAGCTCGCCCTTGATGATTGCATCATATAGTTCATCTGAGGGTAGTTATAAGGAAGAGCGCTTACAGCTGATGGGGCTGTTGGACCATACATCATTTGCTGATAATACTGTGATGCCAGGTGAGGATTATATACCCCCTGCTGTACATTTTGCATTATTAAATAATAATAATAATACCTATATATATATATGCACCCCAAAAAATACTGGAAGAAAAATAGTAAAGAAAAGAAATCAGCTCAATATCTAGGCTCCGGTTGACACGAATATTTGCGTGCACTACACACACATGATCAGTGTCATGCCGGTGAACATCCAGCCGCATAAATACACATCAAATCAGCCGCACGACACTGTTCACATAGAACAGTGTTCATAGAACATATGTTTAGCGTGACAACGGTCATAGAACACATGTTTAGCGTGACAACGGTCATAGAACACATGTTTAGCGTGACAACGGTCATAGAACACATGTTTAGCGTGGCAACGGTCATAGAACACATGTTTAGCGTGACAACGGTCATAGAACACATGTTTAGCGTGACAACGGTCATAGAACACATGTTTAGCGTGACAACGGTCATAGAACACATGTTTAGCGTGACAACGGTCATAGAACATATGTTTAGCGTGACAACGGTTATAATAATCAGCCGCACGACACTGTTCACATAGAACAGTGTTCATAGAACATATGTTTAGCATGACAATGGTCATAGAACATATGTTTAGCGTGACAACGGTCATAGAACACATGTTTAGCGTGACAACGGTCATAGAACACATGTTTAGCGTGACAACGGTCATAGAACATATGTTTAGCGTGACAACGGTTATAATAATAGCCTTAAAAAAACTAGTTCTGAACATAACAGTGGATGAAATTTCTTAGGTGAGCTCGGGCTGTCACGAATGATAGATCATAACCACACTCACGCTATTTTTGTTTTATTATTACTATGGAAAATTAAAACTGTGTTAAAAAACCCACCACAAATTGATCAAATAAGTTTTTTGTTATGAAAAAGCTCATCTGCTGCTGCCAATAACAATTATTTAAAGAACTCCATTTCATAAGTCTACGAGAGAATTAATTTACCTGTTGATACCCATAATCAGTGGCATAAGTCATATACCTGGAGGAAAATAAAATCAGGACTAATTAATTTATGTGAAATTTATATAGATAATTAAATTAAACAATATGGGGAATACTTCTATGATTGCAACAAAATTATAAATATAAATTTGGCAAAATAATGAAAATATTGATAACAACTTTATTATATAAGAAGGAATAATATCAGCTTGATAATTGTAGATGGCTTGAAAATCGGCTAAAATTTGGCTCCAATAAAATCTATTTATCCAAACCAGCTAAAAAGCTCATCTGTTTGGGGGACTTATTTTCACCGGTCAAGAGGTTACGATCGCATTAAGGTCCGGTTCGTGCGGTCGCTTGACCGGTGAAAATAAGTCCCTCCAAACAGAGCCTAAGGGTTCATTTTGTGAAGCGTTTACGTCCCGTTATGTTTACTGGAAATGCAACGCCACAATTATTTTTATTTGTTTTTCTGCCTCCCATTCGAATCGCACGCGTTTCGCTCCTTAAGGATTTCCGCCGGCTGCATCCGCCAACCCTGACCTCCAGTCAATGGTGTTTTCATAATTTTTTTTTGAATTCCGCTGATAGTCCTCCCGTGCCCCCGCACAGGTCCCACGTTTTCAGAAAAATTTTGGGGTTACTGCCGGCGGCGGCCTTAACAGAGCGCTCGGCGCTGTTCATTTTTTTTTCAATTAATCATTTTCAATAATTTAAAATATATATAAATTGTTGTGGATCACCCGGCTTTTCTCCGGTCCGGAGAATCAGATCGTCTTAAATCAAGCACGCAAATAGTAAAAGAAAATCAACAGCAAATGACCAAAGACTTTTTTTGGCGTGGAAAACCCGGAAATGGTGAAAACCACGTGGTCGGATCTGTGTCAGACCAAAATCCACTATTTCTTTGTAGATTACGAGAGTTTGAGATGATCTCTCAGTTACAAGGGCAAAACTATCTCTATTACAAGGGCAAAATACAAAAATGATGAAGAATAAACTAAGTCCTCGGAGCCTTCATAGAAGCGCTATGGCCTGAAAAATTAGCTAAGTCCACGGAACATCAATGAAAGCCTGATGGCGTATTTATAGTTTTCTGGAGGGATACGTCGGTAATTTCGTCGGGGCAAAATTTGTGTTGGCGAATGACGTCGCTCCGTTTAGGCCACCTGGATCACTTAATTTAGGGAAATGACGGAAGTGCCCCCTAGGCAGTTCGGGCGGCCTGAGCGAGGTGCCAAACGACGGTGGCGGCCAGAGGCGATGAGGCTGTCAGCGGAGGGTACCAGGCGCGCGTGCGGGGTTTGCGCGCACAAGCCCCGCGCACGGGGTTCACGCATGGGGTTTGCACGCGGTGTGGTCGCGCACGCGCGGGGCGTGGTCGCGTAAGCTAGCCACGCGCGACCGAGCGCGCAAGCCGTGCACACGCCATTCCCCGTGCGGGGGTGCTGCCCGTGTGCCCCCGAAGTTTTTCTTTCTGCTTGGAGCTTCCGGGCCTTGGGAGAGTGCGACGTGTCGCGCGTGACTTGTCCGGTTGGGTTGGATCTTCCCACACGTCCTTAGTCCAAGTTCTTCCAGTTTGGCTCAAAAAGTTCAGGGGGAATCTCATCAAATGCCCCCAAATTTTTGCGAGTCATAACCGCGGAGAGATGAACGCAAAAATTTCATGCCTTTACTCGGAGTATTCCAGAACCTCGCGATCATCGGACTTGGCCTTGTGTAATCGTTTGCCAAAACTTAAGGAGAGCAGAAGCCGAACTTTTCTAGTCATAATGTGTCGAGTATTATCTGCCATGTCCGCGAGATACTCGACCGAGATAGTCTTTATTCGTTGTCCGTTTTGAGACAGGAAGATTTGGAAGGAGAAATTTTATTATCTAGGACGCCTTCCCTTATGAGCCCTCCTTTGAGACCTATACATTGGAGGGAGTCATTACGCTCCTTTCCTACCATGTTGTAGAGATCTTGGAGTTCGTGGAGTCTTTTCTTGGAGTTTGTGTGATCTTGCCACTGTCATGTCTCCTTCGACAAAGGTTAGCATTTGCATGAAAAAAATTGCACCCGAAGTGCAAAGAAGCGGAAACAGCCGCATGCGGAGAATCCCGCTCGCGGTGGCGCATATGTGGAGACGGGCGGAAGCGGCGACGTATGCGAGGGAGGTGCGCCCAAGGGCAACCCTTGTGGGGGCCGCTGCGCGAGCGATGTGTGCACGACGTAGCTGGTGGGCGCGCGCGCGGGGCCGCCCGCGGGGGCACGCGCGGGGCCGCCCGCGGGGGCACGCGCGGGGCCGCCCGCGGGGGCACGCGCGGGGCCACACCACGCGGATGCGTGCGGCTTTGCCCGCATGGTGTCACTCGCGCGGGCGCTCGTGGTGCTTCCTGTACAGACCTACGCTGGGTCGCTTGTGTGCGAGCTCTTGGTGATGCGTGCATGGATTTTTGCGACGGTGTTTTCTCCATTCTGATGTTGATAGTGTACAACCCGTATTTGTCGAAGGTGGACCCCTCCAGAGCCAGGTCATCAGAAGCCAAAGTCAAGAAGTCAAAACAGAGAGTCAGAGTCAATGCGTCAAACAGCAGAAGACCTGAGCGAGTATGACGATCTCCCCTCGCATACTCGCCAAGTAGGCAACTAGGCATGATACTCGCCCAGCCGTGCGAGCTCCTCCAGGAAGTCACCTGGTCGTCGAGGGGTGGGGCTATAAATAAGACCCCCCTCCCCCCAGGATTTCCCTATAAATAGGACCCCAGTAGTACGAGGAGAGACACTTTTGAATCTCGTCGAGATCTCAAACTCTTCTCTTGGACACTAGCTTAGCCTGTGAATCCCTTTTCTCAGAGACCAAGTCGCGACCTAGCGACTATACTCCTATTAGTCGCCGTGATTTAGTTATCAGCTAGTCTCCCTCGTACCCTGCTCGGTTATCCTTGGTTGTGGAGGAGTTTCTTCTTCTAAGCATCCGAGTACGTGGTGGGACCTCCCTGCCGCAGCACCTGGGGTCCTGTTTGTTTGGTGACTTCCGTGCTTTAGCCCGCTAGTCTTCAAGTCTACCCGTTGAGTCGGTAACCTTAGGCTGCCTTGATCCGATTTTTGGAGTGGGGAATTTTCCCGGCTTCAACAAATAGTTTCCCTTTCTTTTATAGGTGCTGAAGGGTGGCATTCCACCGCAGTCGATGCGTCTTTTGTCGATCCTGAACCTTGCCCGACTGAGCAGTTGGAGGAAGCACTTTGGAATCTTGGAGGATGTGGAGGTTGTGTTACCTTCCTCATTGGAGCGGGTTCAGCACCCTCCCCCGAGCTACTTTGCTATTACGGAGGGATGTCTGAAGGCGGGCTTTCGGGTCCCCCAACTGAAGAGGCTATTGTAGTGTTCCAATTTTGCGGCATTTTGGTGAAACAGGTCTCACTTGGGGGGTTGACGAGGATTATGAGATTGGCTTGCTTCTTTCGGGAGCATGGTTCCCAGATATCGGTTCGACTCTTACGGAAGTGGTGCGAAGTCTGTCTTGGCCCCTGTGACCGGGTCGAGGTACGAAGCAACAAGAGGTGGTTGTCGTTCGAGGACAAGACCGATCACCGCCATGGGGGAACGTTGTTTGGGTTTGTCAAAAACCCATGGAGGCTTCCCGAGACGTGGCGGGATCCTCCGGACCGCAGTCGCAGCCTTGCGGGGAGGGAGTATGATTTTACTCTATTGTTCGGTTTCTAGGATCTGCATGAGCTGAGATCAACGCGTTTGTTATTGAGAAGAGCCCAGTTCTTGCGGACCTTTCGACGGAGGTTTTGCCTGTTGCCCTGATGATTCATGATAACTTGTCGTGTTCCAATTTTGCGGCATTTTGGTGAAACAGGTCTCACTTGGGGGGTTGACGAGGATTATGAGATTGGCTTGCTTCTTTCGGGAGCATGGTTCCCAGATATCGGTTCGACTCTTACGGAAGTGGTGCGAAGTCTGTCTTGGCCCCTGTGACCGGGTCGAGGTACGAAGCAACAAGAGGTGGTTGTCGTTCGAGGACAAGACCGATCACCGCCATGGGGGAACGTTGTTTGGGTTTGTCAAAAACCCATGGAGGCTTCCCGAGACGTGGCGGGATCCTCCGGACCGCAGTCGCAGCCTTGCGGGGAGGGAGTATGATTTTACTCTATTGTTCGGTTTCTAGGATCTGCATGAGCTGAGATCAACGCGTTTGTTATTGAGAAGAGCCCAGTTCTTGCGGACCTTTCGACGGATGCTGGACGGAGTTGTGTTGCGCCGCTGGTGCGCGGGAAGAAAAGGAAATTGGATTTTTCGCAGCGTCAGGGAGGAAGCGGGCCATCTTTTGCTTACCCTAAGGCTGTCATTGAGGTCGCCGATGACTGCCCAGATAATCCGGTTGATGACCCTCCGCCAGCAGAGACCGAGGATCCCCCAGAGCTCCCTACAACTGAGCCGATTTCTCGAGAGGTTCCCGAGCGGCCGTTGGTGATGACAAAGGGGAAAGAGCGAGAATGCTCCGCTTGCTGAGCGCTTCTCCCGAAAGTATGTTAGTTGCCCCCAATATTTTCCCACCTTTAGTTAGTGTCATATATATGAATAATTTGACCTTTGTGTTTGCAGCCGGATGAAATACGTGACCTACACGACGCCCCTTGCGTGCGGCTCCTGCCGCTCGTGTCGTCGGCCTCCGCCACCATCTCCGGCTGCCGTCGTCGTCGGGCACCTCGCCCGAGCCGCCCGAACTGCCCGGGGGGCACTTCCGTCATTTCGCTAAATTTGGTGATCCAGATGACCGAAACGGAGGGACACCATTCGTCAGCACGAATTTCGCCCCGACGCAATTACCGACGTATTCTTCTAGAAAAATATAAATATGCTCTCAGACCTTCATTTGAAGACAAACAACTCCAAATGCTAGAAAAAGATTTTAGGTTTTTCGGCGAAATCGTGGACTTAGCTTGATCCTCCGCTTTGGAATTTGCTCTACTTCTATTATAGCGCAAAGGCTCCAGCAGGCTTCAAGGCACGCCGTTTTCTACATCGGAGCGCTTCCATAAAGACTCTATGGACTTAGAGATCTTTCCCAACTGGAACGCTTCCATCGAGGTTCCGTGGACTTAGCCAATTTTTCAGGCCGGAGTGCTTCCATCAAGGCTCTGAGGACTTATTTTATTTTCCATCATTTTTGTACTTTGTCCTTGTAACGAAGAGGTGGTCTGTCACCCTCCGAGAGATCATCTCAAACTCTTGTAGTCTCCAAGAAAATAGTGATTTTGGCCCGACATAGATTCGACCACGTGGTTTTTCACCCTTTCAGGATTTCCATGTCATAAAAGCCTACTGTCATTTGCTGTTGTTTTTCTTTAGGTATTTGCACGCCCAGTCCAATTTCGAGTTAAGGCAGTGTGATTCTCCATACCGGGAAAAACCGGCTGACCCGCAACAAAACTTAATTCGAGCAGAAGATTGCGCAGATGGACATGAATAAAGATCAAAGTTGATGATTTTGTATTAAGGGGGAGAATGTTAATTTTGTGATACAAAATCTTTTGAACTTGAATAATGATGTAAACAATGATGTAAATAATTGTATGATGTCATTGATGATGTAAATTAGAGATGATATCATTGATGATGTAAATGATATGATGATGTCAATGATGATGTAAATATATAGTAGAATGAGGTCAACGATGACATAAACTTGTAAATAAAGTATTGGTTTTGGATGACTATAAAAAGGATGAAGTCTTCATTTGTAAGACTTCTAATTCAGAGACATTTCTTGAGTTTTTTCTCTTGCTTACTTGTGCTCGCGTGGTCTTTTTATTTTGTTCGTTCTCTCTCACTTTTCTTCTTTCTCCACTCTAACATGAGCAAGAGCAGAGGAATAAACAATGAAAAGTCATGATAAGGGAAAATCAAAGTCCCGCTACTAGAATCTGGAATATCATTATTGGCACAAGAAGGGGCATATTCAAAAGTCATATTATTCTTTGAGGAATGATCAAAATAGGAAAAAAGAGTTCACAAATAAGAAGACAGACACTCACATAGCAATTACTGTTTCTACAGAGGAGGACGATGACATCATTGTAAGAGACAATGTCACAGCTACACTCTCGTGTGATGATAAAAGATGGATTGTGGACTTGGGTGCTTCTGCACATGTCTCACATAGGTCAAAACAGAGAGTTGTTGTCACCTACACCACTCACGACTGTGAAGTTCTTTAAATGAGCAATGATGGCATGTCTAACATCATCGTGAGGGGAGATATGCACCTGAAAATGAGCACATGAGGTTTATAGATTTTGAAGGATGTGCGACATAAATCGGACATCTACATCAACCTGGTTTCAATTATAAGGCTAGTTTGTGAGGGACACTTCAGTGTCTTTGGTGGATATTTTTAGAAATTGATTAGATAATTGTTTGTAGTTGACCATATTACCAAAATGTACTTGTTTTATAATATTGTAGGATGATTTTCACAATGTTTTCGTTTATTGGTATGTGCAAGTTTATATTTTGTAGTCACTTTTATTTTATTTTGTGTAAAATAATGTTTTTCATGATGGTTATTATTTATGTGATTGCAGACTATAAAATAAGTTCTAATGGAGATTAGTGCATGATAGAGATTTTGGACGAAAAAAAGAAAGAAAAAAAGATGGACCTCAGAAGACCACACGACTAGTATGGAAGGAGCTTAATGGATCAACACCCACTTTGGGTGTTGACAGGAGTCAACACCAAGGGGAGCCCAAATTTAATTCAGCGCCCCCATGAGCGCTAAATTCATTTCAACGTCAAGGTGGGGTGTTGACTTAGTCAACACCCTTGGAGTGCTGAATTCATTTTAGTTGTACAATCCCGTGTTCGTCGAGTGGGTTCATCAGAGAAATTCAAGGTGTAAATGGGCCCTCGGGACCAGGTAAGCAGCAAGTGGGGAAGGCATGCCCGCACTCGCCCAAAGCAACATATGTGCGAGTAGTGGGAGAGTGGGGCAAGAAGGCTCGCACTCACCCAAAGCAGTAGGTGTGCGGGTAGCGGACGAGTGGGGCAAACAGGCCCGCACTCGCCCAAAGCAGCAAGTGTGCGGATAGCCGGGCGAGTGGGGCAAGCATGCCCGCACTCGCCTAAAGCAGCATGTGTGCGGATAGCCAGGAGAGTGGGGCAGCCAGTCCGCACTCTCCCCAGGTAGCAAGTAAGAGGCAAACGAGTGTTGGCTTCATCGGGCACTCGGCCTCAGTTAGGAATGAGCGGGCGGTTGCTGCCCCATCCAGGCACTCGCTACTCTAGGGGATTATGACGTCATGATCGACCTGTCCTAAAAAGATTCTCCATGGAGTTAATATGTTTGGTCTGCCAATATCCCCTATAAACAACAGAGTTTGATTATTGACAGACCAATTTGGGGTGCCTTTAATAAAACCAGAAGGTGGGATTACGTTATTTACAGACCAGACTTGGGAAACTATTAATAGACCCTGTGGGCACCTTTGGAGGGGATCTAATTCTTCTGGCTTCTTCCTTCTCGGGCTGTTTTTGGGCGGCTTAGAGTGCTCTCCAAGGTGCCCAACTTAGTTTTTTGTTTATGAGGGAAAGCACTCTAAGATCTTTCGTGTGTGTGGTGGGACCTCCGTGCTGCAGCCCAGAGTCTATTCTCTAGTTCCGAAGTGTCTGGTCAAGTGTTCTAGTTTAGAAGAAGTAGGTGTAAGCTACCCCCTTGGGTTCGAACTCTCGTTGGGACCGTTCTCCGATTTTAATATTTGTTATGCAGTGAGTGTGGCCGTAGCTTATACAGAAAATCTTGAGCGAGTTCCATGACCGGGGACCACGAGTAAGGAGGCAACCTCGGTGAGCCATTCAATGCGGGAAACTTCGTGTAGAAGGCGGATTTCTTGGAGTTCACCAAGAACATCATGGAGATGCTGCAAGGACTCGCCCCCATGGGGAGTGCTCGACTATAGCCGTTCAGGTGCCAGCTTCTCAGTCGATGAGCGAGAACGCCCCAGGAGGGAGGCCGAAAAAAGAAGTGGCGAGTGAGGGTTCGAGCGGGAACTTGTCAGGCGAGAGTTGTTCTCCAGTCCGACGAGTGCTTGCCCACCCGGCAGGCTGATCGTGCGAGTGGAGTAGGCGAGACCAGCGAGTGGTGGCCGACCCAACAAGTTGATCGCGCGAGTGGAGTAGGCAAGATCGGCGAGCGGGGGAATCCTATTCCGCGAGTTGATAGTTTCAGCCCCGATTCTAGAAGAGTTCAGGGAGCCGGAGATGTCATATTACACAGACAAGGATGACCCCGTCCGGGACCTGCAGTGGTTTGAGTATGCGATCTCCATCAAGCAGATGTCAGATGTGTTCAGGTGTCGTCTCTTTGCTATCACTCTGAAGGAAAAAATCAAGAGCCTGGTTCCACCAACTCCCAGTAGGATCGATCTACGGGTTCAAAGATCTGCAACGAAGTTTCCAACTGTGCTTCTCGACGTCTAAGAAGAGGAAGAAGAGTGCTGAGTCTTTCTTCCCGATGAAGCAGGGCCGGCAGGTCGCTCGAGAGGCAAAGGCCTCGATAGGATCCCGCTGACCGGGCTCTCATTAGTTAGTAGGGCAGACAGGTCGCTCGGGTGGTGGATGTTTGTGAAAGAAAAAATGTTTATGAAAGCCCTCGATTGGACCCCGCTGACCGAGCTCTCATTAGTTGGCAAGGCAAGCAGGTCACTGGTGGATGGTTGTGAAAAAATGAATGTTTGTGAATGCCCTCGACTGGACCCCGCTGACCGGGCTCTCATTAACCAGAAGAACTAACATGTCACTCGAGAGGTAAAACCCCTGATAGGATCCCGCTGAACGAGCTCTCACTGGTCTTCAGGGCAGGCAAGTCGCTTGGGTGGTGGATGGTTGTGAAAGAAAGAATGTTTGTGAAAGCCCTTGATTGGACCCCGCAGACCAGACTCTCATTAGTTGGCAGGGGCGACAGGGGCGGCAGGTCGTTCGAGAGGCAAAGCCCCCGATATAATCCCGCTGAATGGGCTCTCACTAGCCGGCAGGGCAGGCAAGTCGCTCGGGTGGTGGATGGGTTGAAAGAAAGAATGTTTGTGAAAGTCCTCGATTGGACCCCACTGACTGGGCTCTCATTAGCCGGCAGGGCAGACAGGTCGCTCGAGTGGCAAATCCTCCGATAGGATCTCGCTGACCAGACTCTCAATAGCCTACATGGCAGGCAGGTCGCTCGAGTGGTGGATGGCTGTGAAAGAAAGAATGTTTGTGAAAGCCTTTGATTGGATCCCGTTGACCAAGCTCTCAATAGCCAGTAGGGCCAGCAGGTCGCTCGAGAGACAAAACCCCCGATAGGATCCCGCTGACCGAACTCTCATTAGTCGGCAGGGCCGACAGGTCGCTCGAGTGACAAAGCCAGTTCATGAAGGAGAAGCCAAGTAAAGGGGAAGCAAGAAGGGGAAGATGAATGCAATTTGATCCCACGGGGGAGGCATTCGCCTGCCCATGGGGCGAGACCCGTAGGTAACGGGCGAGCCGAACCCCTATCGCTTTACTTTTGCCCAATGGATCTTCTCTCTCCCAAAGAAACGTCAAAACATGTCTCACCGAGAGCCTTTCAATTGCGAGTAAGAGAAAGCAATGAGCGGAGCGCACGACCTAAAGCTAAGGGTCAGTGATGAGTGATTGTGCGACCTAAAGCTAAGAGTTGGCAATGAGCGGTGTGCGGGTCGAGTGCAGGGGGCGCGTGATAAAGCCAATGAATTTAAAATGAGAAAGACAGTAAAAAAGAATTTAGTCAAGATTAAAATGTAATTTCTATTTCTCAAAACGATTGCTACATTTTACAAAAGAGGACTTGCCTCAAAGAAGAATACATGAGAAAAAACTAAATAAAGGCGAGAGCAAAAAACAAAAGAAGAGTCGTAATACTTCAGGAGGACTCCCCTGACTTCTTGCTCTTGTGAAAGACCGGGTCGACATCATCCTCTGATTCCTCGATGGGGAGGAATAGCTCAGGGACCAGTTCTTTTACAGTGACCCTCTCGCTGCCGTCCTTCAGGAGGCCGGACCTCTACATCATCCAGAGTGCGTGCTCCACCGTCTTGATGGCGTTCTGCTGCATCATTTCTTCAATCTCATGGTTGGAGTATTGCTGAAGCTTACTCCTCCTACCGGGAACTGGCAGTAGGACGACCTTGAACAGCTGCTTGTTTTGGGCCTTAAGTCACTCGTTCTCCTTCTCGAGGCTAGCGATTCGCGCGCGTAGACGGTCAGTGGTCGCGGCATCCTGCAGGAAGAATAAAGAGATTGGAATTAGCGCGAGATGAATGTGAGGGCGCGAGTGCACAAGTGAACTCACATTTACCACTCCGCTTGGGTGGCTGGCGAGAAGCTTTTTGGCGGCCTCCAGCCTTCGCTTCAGACCCATGACCTCTTTGGACACCAGACCCCACGAGTGGTCGACCTCGGCAAGGGTCCGTGCAAGGAGAACGCTACAATGTGCCGTCATGTGAGAAAACTCAAGGGACCGAAGCTGGGCTCGCGTGCTCTCATGCGCGAGCGCTTGCATAGTCTCGTCGTCATATACAACATCATACTCCCGCCCATAGAGCTCAAAGGTGAAGGTGTATGCTTGGTCACTGGTGGTTTCCTGCTCTTGCCATGATGGAAGGAGCGTAGAGATGAAGGCCTTGTTGGCCTCCCTGTCCCAAAGCAACAAGGGCTCGTCGGCATCATCCAGATGCTTCTCGTCGAGACCGAAGTTCTGGTGCGCCTTCAACACTGCTTTCTCGCGAGTTCCCTTTTCTTGCGCTTTCGAGGTCCCAGCAATCTCGCTGACGACCCGAGCTGCGGTCTTGCCCACGACCGGGGCTTTTACTGGGGCAGTCTCGCTGACCTCTTTCCCCTTGATAGATGTTACTGTCTTTTGTTTTTTGGGAGTCGGCAGTACAGAAGGCGTGTCGAGGTTCTGCCTCTGACCACTGGGTTTGGACGAGGTTCCCGGCTCTTCCCTAAAGGCCGTAGCAGCAGATTCCGCGCGGGCAAGGTTGGTGGCGGAAACCCTGCCACTCGTATAGGGCGGGTGTAAAGGAAGGTCTCTCTCCCCTGCACCTCTTTACTATTAGCGAAAAATTCAAGGGAAGGAGGCGAGATCTAGGAGTAAAAAGGGTTGAAAGTACCTTCTCTAGGGGAAACATGGAGGAGTGTGTCGGCGTTTCTCCTTAGATAGGGGACGTCGAAGTTCCCCTAGAGGAGGAATGGTTAACGTTTCGACTCGTGACCTCCAATGGTGGGGGACGGTAGGTCGCCTCGTCTTGTTGGATATGCGAGAAGGGGATGTTACAGAAGTCGCCCGTCACAAAGATGAACTTGTCGATCCAGTTGTGGTTCTTGTTGGCGAGACCACAAACCTTTATTTGTTGGCTAGAGAAGAAAGCAATCTCATCCTTCTTGGACCTGAAGTTGAATAGTTTGCGGAAGACAGTGATGATTAATTCTATTCCCTCTTCGCGCATGTAACAAAAGATTGCTACTAATAGGGCGAAGGAGTTGGGGTTGAGTTGAGCGGGAACAACTCCGAAATACCGGAGATCCTAGCGCACCTTCGGCCACAGGGGGAGGTGGAGCCCTACTTCAAAGTGCTCTAGGGGGATCGCGAGTTTGTTTGGCGAGAAGTGGTTGATCGACTCGTCCTCTCTCGGGCGGCGCGCGACAAACCCTGGCGAGATGTAGTGCCCTACTACCAGGTAGAACTCATCTTTCGTCAAATTACAGTAGTGGTAAGGGTAGTCGGCGAATGCCTCGACGCACTTACACCGACCATCGACATCACAACCCATCGCGTGAGTGCAAGAAGGAAAGCTAAGAGTGCGAGTGCAAGAAAGAAAGAAGAAGTCTAAGTATCGAACGGTAGTAAAAGTGGTAGGTGAGGGGGGCTATTTATAGAAAAGTGTTGGGCGGGAAGAATCCAGGGCAGTGGGTGTGCGGATAACAAACTCGCCGCCCCCACCTTAGTCCGCGGGCCGACCCAACACTCCCCCACTGGCCTGCGCATTGAAGCAAATGGTCCCTTCGAAGCCCTAAAAGCATACCAACGAGGAAAAAAAGCATCATAAAGCGAAATCATAAGGTTATTCAACATAGGTAATTAAGTGCATTCGCAAGTCATTTTACGAGATTAATGTTCAACACAAGAAAACAAAAGAAAAGACTGCACGACATGAAGAATTGAAAATAAGAGGGCAAGGAGAGTGAGTGGCGGTAGGCTCAATGTTGGAGCCATTACCACCGTCCCCGGCTTCTCCTCCTGTCTTCGGCGACATGCAGGGGTAGTAGTATGTGCGGGCAGCATGAAGCTCCTGCTACACTTGGCACAAATGGTCTTCTGCCCGCACAATGTGAACCCTTGGGTAGGTCGCCTCGCTGCCAGCTCCCCGCCACATCTCATCAAGAACTAGCGCATTGTCCCTTTCAAGATCGCCCAGCCGTCGCTCAGTGGCCTCCTGGTTCTCTTGAACCTTATCGTAAATCTCGCACAGCATGAGGCTGTGTATTCTAAACAACTCAGTCATCTGCCTCTTCAGCACTATGACGTCCTTTGGGTCGCCTAGAAATTCTACAATCATATCAGGGGAAGGGGGCGGTGAGAACTCCTCCTCGTCAATTTCAACGTCAGTTGACGAGATCTCTCGGTAGCCTGCAAAGGATGGGGTTAGCCACACAAGACAAGATCTCAGCAAGAAGAAGGCGAGTGCCTTTACTACCCTACGAAGTGTTGATCCCCTTGCTCGAGCATTGGCGAGAGGGACTGGGCCGCCCCTCGAAGGATCTGTCGAAGGAAATCATGTGCGCTTTCCTGAGGCCGGGGCAGAGCGGTACCTGGTAGGTGACCAGATTGGTGGCAGGAGTCGAGTGGCTGAGAGACCCTTCAGACGGAAGCCCGGAGCCTGAGGCGGGATCAAGGGTGATCTCATGAGCTGGTGACTTTGGCGGCAGAGTGTGCAGGCCCGTGGTCCCAAAGATAGGAGCTGCGAGAAGCAGAGAGAGGTGAAGACCAGAGACAATAAAAGAGGGTCAACGAGAAGGCGATATGCGACTCACCAGGCATGGGCAGGGGACCACCTGGAACAACCTGAGGGTGGGTCTCCTAGGCCGGCAAGTCGCTCCCGACTGTGCGCGAGTGTAGGCTGGCGTTCGCAGAGCCCTCTCCCGCGTCCTTTTCCTTTGAAAGTTCTTCATGCGAGTAGTCAAAGCGGTTTTAACCAATCTTCCTTGGTAAGTGCTGAGTCAAGAGAAAAATATGAGTACCTGGGGAGTGAGCCCTGTGGAGGGAGATGGAGTCAGGGGGATGGACCCGCTAGTCGTCTGGTCACGCCTGACCATTTTATCCTTTTTCAGTTTGTGAGGCTAGCTCGAGGCCTTCCTAGAAAGCCAGGGAGTGAACTTGACAATGGAAGATTTGGTCTACTCTCTCGCGGCGGTGATGCAATCCCGAACTTCTTTCGAGAGCGACATAATACCGCGGGAGTAGAAGAAAAGTTGGGAAAGATGGGGAGTGCAAAGCCATAAACCCCCTTAGTTTGGGATATATATAGCTCATTGCAGGGACCCACCGAAAGATTCCCTCCATGTCAATAGGCACTCACCGAACACTAGGGATTGGACTTTTGATTTTAGGACAATCTCGCAGAGAGCAGGGATTATGTACAACTCTGTGTTCGCCGAGTGGGTTCATAAGAGAAATTCAAGGTATAAATGGGCCTTCTGGACTAGGTGAGCGGTGAGTGGGGCAGGCAGGACCGCACTTGCCCAAAGTAATAGGTGTGCAAGTAGCAGGTGAGTGGGGCAAGCAGGTCTGCACTCGCCCAAAGCAACAAGCATGTAGATAGCGGGCGAGTGAGGCAAGAAGGCTCGCACTCGCCCAAAGCAGCAGGTGTACAGATAGCCGGGCGAGTGGAGCAAGCAGGTCGACGAGTGTGCGGATAGCCGGGCGAGTGGGACAGCTAATCCGCACTCGCCCCAAGTAGCAAGTAAGGGGCAGGGGAGTGCCGACTTCATCGGGCACTCGCCCTCAGCTAGGAGTGAGCGGGCGGTTGCTGTCCCCATCTAGGCACTCGCCATTCTAGGGGAGTTTGACATCATGGTCGATTCATACTAGAAAGATTCTCCATGAACTAATATGTTTTGGTCTGCCAATATCCCCTTCAAACAGCAGAGTTTGACTATTGACAGACCAATTTGGGGTGTGTTTAGTAAAATCAGAAGGCGGTATTCTGCTATTTGTAGACCGAACTTGGGAAACTATAAATAGACCCCGTGGGCACCTTTGGAGGGGATCCAATTATTCTGCCTTCTTCCAAATCAGGCGGTTTTTGGTTGGCTTAGAGTGCCCTCCAAGGTGCCCAACTTAGCTTTTGGCTTGGGAGGGGAAGCACTATAATATCTTCCGGGTGTGCAGCCCAGGGTATGTTATCTAGTTCCTAAGTGTCCGTGCAGGTGTTCTAGTTTGGGAGAAGTAGGTGTAAGCTATCCCTTGGGTCCGAACTCTCGTTGGGACCGTTTTCCGATTTCAACATTAGTGCAAAGATGGGGTATTGATTGTTTGTAGTCGACAAAGGTTTGAGAGACACTAGCCTATAACTATATAGAGGGAATGCCTGAAGCTTTTCAGGCTAATATCATCAGGAATGAGCATCAACCTCCTTATGGCATAGAAGATTGTGCTACATTAGCTAGGAAGAACTAGGACGACTCATCAAAAAAAGATGTTCACTGAATTTTTTGAGGATCAGTTGGAGATATGTGATCACTGTATGACTAAAAATAGAAAAAAATTCCATTTCAAAGTCACAGTTCCATCAGAAGATCCGAGTTACTGAAGCTCGTACAAACTGATGTTTGCAGACTACTAAAAACCTAAACAAGAGAAGTAGCGCATTAATTTGTTACATTCATTGATGATAATTCGAGGAAATTTTCGTTTATGCTATTAAAATCAAAGATGAGGTCTTAGACACTTTTTTGGTCATATCACGCTGATGTGGAAAGAAAGTCTGAGAAGAAGTTCAAGTGTATCAAGTCTGACAATGGGGGATATTATATTGGCCATTTTGATGAGTACTGCAGAGATCAAAAAATTAGACATGAAAAGACTCTGTCCAAGACGTCATAGCCGAATGACATTGCAAAAGGAATTAATAGAACACTATTGGAGAGAGTGATGTGTATGTTTTCTGATGCAAAGCTACCTGACATTTTTGTGGGTGAGACTTTGTATACAGCTGCACACATCATCAATGTCTAACCTAATTTTGCATAATATGATGATGTTCCTGATAGAGTATTGTATGAGAAAAATCCTGCATATAGTCATTTAAGGGTCTGTGACTACAAGCCTTTGTGCACGTCCTAAGGGATGAGAGACCAAAGTTGGATTTTAAGACCGAACGATACATCTTTTTCAGATATGTACGTAGTAGCGAGTTTGGTTATTGATTCTTTGATCAAGTTGAGAAGAAGCTTATAAGGAGCCGTAATGCAATATTTTGTGAAAACTGAACTATGGTTGGTCCAGAGAATATAGATGAGGGTGACTCTTGCACTAATGCAAAGTCTCATATGATTGGAGGTGATGATACAAAGGAATTTGCAGAGCCTGAGCCAATACATGACACTGATCCACTTCCAAATCATGAGAATACTACTTATGATGAGCCTAAAGTTATAGAGGATATCACTGACAATGTGCCTACACCAACTAATGAGCATGCTCCACAAAGATCAGATAAAGCTAGGCACCCGTCTGCCAGGTATTCAACATATGAGTTTGTATTGTTGACTGATGCGGGGGAGGTCATGAGTGCTTTGATAAGACAGTGGAGAGATTAGAAAAGAGAGAGTGGATGGTTGTCATGCAAGATGAGATGCTATCTTTGTGAGAGAACAACACTTACGAGTTGGTGAGATTATCTAAGGGCAATAAGGCTCTGAAATGCAAGGTGAGATGCAATCTCTGCAAGAGAACAACAATTATGAGCTGGTGAGATTGCTTAAGAGCAAGATAACTCTGAAAAATTAGTGGATTTTCAGAGTAAAGGAGAGAGACCTCTCGACATCACCCAAATATAGACCAAATTAGTGATAAAAGGTTTCAGTCAGAAACATTTAGTTGATTTCAATGAGATCTTCTCTCCAGTTATGAAGATATTGTATATGTAGATCGTTCTTGACTTCGCTGTAAGGCCAAACGTGGAAGTTTAATAGATGAATGTCAATGTCGCATTTCTGTATGACGTTCT
Source organism: Platanthera zijinensis (assembly GCA_039513925.1). Lineage (NCBI taxonomy): Eukaryota > Viridiplantae > Streptophyta > Magnoliopsida > Asparagales > Orchidaceae > Platanthera > Platanthera zijinensis. Next base: position 12,722,384 of record CM077085.1, read on the forward strand.
TGATGAGGAGCTTTATGTGTAACAACCTTAGGGCTTCAGGGTGAAAGATGAGAGTCTAGTCTGTCATCTGAAGGAAAGTTTGTATTGACCTGAAATAAGCCCCACAATAGTAGTATAAGAAGTTCGATGTTTTATGGAAGAGTTCAAAAGGACCACCATTAATTATTGTGTATTTATGAAATATTGTTCTTAAGAAGGCTTTATTATTATTATTTCATTTATGCAAATAACATGTTGATAATCAGGAGGAGTACTACGAGCATTACAGAGCTAAAATGATTGGAGTTTAGTTGTGAGAATCGACAAGTCATCACTAGAGAAAGCTCACTTGGGTCATTGCGCTCATCCTCAAGCCATTATCTCAAAAATCAATGGCTCCTAAGCGATCTTTCAAGATAAAACCCCTATTTTCCTGGTCTTCAGGATTTGTTCTTTCGTTTCTTGGTTTTCATAAATATTTTTCTCTTGTAGATCTTTGTGCGTGAAGCCAAATCATGATGTGTGACTTGATTTGATGTTTAAACTAATTTGGTGGTATGTGACTCGATTTATTACTCGTAAGTCCGTCCCAAAAGTGGAGATCAATTACTGCTCCAGCTCTGCAATAAACACATCACTCTTTCCAACTATCAAGATATAGTCTACATATATAAGAGTAAAATAATAAAGTCCTATGGAGTATATTATTTCACAAATACACAATGATCAAAGGTGGTCCTGTTAAAGTTGACCCCCTCATAAAATCATCGAACTTCTTATACCACTATTGTGAGGTCTGTTTCAAGTCATACAAACTTTTCTTCATTAGACAGACTAGACTCCCCTCTCTTTCACCCTGAAGCCCTTAAGCTACTTCATATGCAATTCTTTGTCAGGACCATCATATAGAAAGGATGTTTTGACATACATCTACTCAACTTCCAGGTTTAGTCTTGCAGTGAGGCCAAGAACACAGCTATATACACGACTTCTTCACAACCAGAAAGAAGATCCCATCGAAATTAATTTTTTGTTTTTAACTGAAACACTTTACCACTAATCTGACATTAAATCTGAGTTGTATTGAAGAGTCTCCCTACTTTAATCTGAAAATATACCAATTCTTCAGAATCTTCCTTCCCTTAGATAATCTCATGAACTCATAAGTGTGACTCCCTCGTAGAGATTGCATCTCCTTTTGCATGACAACCATCTGCTCTCTCTTCTCTAAGCTATATACTAACTCATCAAAGCACTCGGGCTCCCCCATAACAGTCAACAATTCACACCTAGATGTTCAATATTTGGTAAACAGACACTTAGCTCTATCTGATCTCCGTAGTGTAAAGTTCAGTAGTTGATGCAGGCACATTGTTAGTGATGTCCTCTATAACTGCAGGCTAGCTACCAAGAGTATCCTCATTATCTTGAAGTGGCTCGGTGTCTTGTACTGTCAGGCTCTGTGAATTCCTCTGTGTCATCACTTTCAATCATAAGAGACTTTATATTAGTGAGAGAGTCAGTCTCATCAATCTTCTTAGAATCAATCATAGTCTGATCATCACAAAATATGGTTTCACGACTCCGTACAAGCTTTTTCTCAACCGTATCAAAGAACCATAAATCAAACTCGTCATTACGTCCATATCCCAAAAGATGAATTGTCGAATCTTAGAATCCAACTTTAATCCCTTGTCCTTGGACGTGCATACAGGCTTTGCAATCACAAACCCTCAAATGACTATATAAAGGATCTTCCTTGTACCAGACTTTATCAGGAACATCATCCTATATTGCAAAATTATGTGTGAGATTGATGATTTATGTAGTTGTATACAAAGCCTCTCCCTAAAATATGTCAGTTAACTTTGTATTAGAAAACATGCATCTTACTCTCTCTATCAACGTCTTGTTAATTCTTTCTGTAATGACATTCAATTGCGGCATCTTAGATAAAGTATTTTCATGTATGATCCCCTGATCTCTGTAATGCTCATGACAATGACCAATATACTCTTCCCTATAGTCGGACATGATGCACTTTAACTTTTTTTTTTCAGTCTTTCCATTTTAGCGTGGAATATCTGAAAAGTGTTAAGGACATCAACTTTAATCTTAATAACATTGACCCAAAATTTTCTCAAATGATCATCAATGAATATCATAAAGTAATATGCTTATCCTCTTGTGCGAGCATTTAATAGCCCACAAACATCAATTTGTACGAGCTCTAGCGACTTAGATCTTCTGATGGAACTATGATTTTGGAATGAAAATTTATTCTGCTTTGTAACCATGCAATGACTGCATTTCTCCAACTGATCATCGTATATATTAGCGATCATTTTTCCTTTGCAAGACATCATAGTACATTCTGGCTCATATGACATAATCTTCTGTATCATAAGAAGGTGGATGCTCCTTCCCTAACGATGTTAGCCTGAGCAGTTTCACGTCTTCCCTGCAAATAGTATATAAAAATATCTTCAAACTCCGGCGACAACAAGCGATCCTCTAATTAGTTTCTAAAAATTTACACTAAAGACACTAAGGTGTCATTCTCCACCCAGCTTCCAACTGAAATCAGGTTAAAAAGGACGTCGGGTACGTGCCGTATATCCTTTAGAATCAGTAAAACTCTCATGTTCGTCTTCAGGCACATGTATCCCCTCCCGATGATTTTAGATGTGTCACCATTGCTCATTTTAAGAACATCACAGTCGAGAGTGATGTAGGTGAAATCAACTCTCTGTTATAGGAGATATGTGTAGAATCACTCGAGTACCTAATCCAACTTCTATCATCGCACGAGAGTGCATCCGTGACATCATCTTCTACAATAATAACATTTTCCTTCTCTGTAGAAGTAGTAGCTACCGTATGAGTGTCTATCTTCTCATTTGTAGAATCTCCTTTCTTCTTTGGTCAATCCTCAGAGAATAATAGAAAACATGTATATGCTCATTTTTGTAGCAATAATAACACTCCACATTCTGATAGCGTGACTTCAATTTTCTCCAATTATGACTTCTTTCACTGTTCCTTCCTCTAATCTTGCTCCCGACTCTCCTCTGGACTAAGTATAGAGGACATCAACACACGAAGAAAAGTCTGAATCTTTGTGAGACTTTCTTCTTACTGCCTCATTTAGAATGTAACTCTTAGCAATCTACAAAATAATGTTACCATTGGGAGAATAGTTGATCAATGAAACTCTAACCATCTACCGTGAGTCAGAAAGAGACTTCAACTGCGACAATGCGTTGATCTCATTCTCAAAGGTTATTTTCATAGCAGTTAGTTGATCAATGATACCCTAAAACTCATTTACATAATCTAAGATATGGGGAGTCTTCTTTGTATCTAAACTGTCTCAGTTTCTTTCGTAAATAAGACATGTTAATGATAGTACTCTTGGCATATAATGTCTTCAAAGTCTTCCAAAGTATCTTTGCTTCAACGATACTAAACATGTGATTATAGACATTTGTCTCCACGAACCGCTTGATGAATATGCGTAACTTACAATGATCCACCTTCTATTTATTTGGATTCATGTCTTTAGACATTTTCTCAAATATGGGATCATGACAACCCTTAACATAGATGAGAACATTCATCATTAAGTGTCACTGATGGTAGTTCGCGCCGTTAATTTCACCATTTGCTTGAAATCTAAACATGAAGTAGATTTCATCATGCTTTGTCGTTGGTCGTACTAACTTCAGTTCTCTGAGTCAGCTATTTCAAAGAAAGTAATCAAAGATGATAAGGAGGGGATCAATGGTAGTCACATATTGCACCCAATCACCAGCTCAAAATATCTGATCGGCTTATCTCAAATGTCAAATAGGTTAGTCTGATAATTATTCTAACAATAAGCCTAGCTCTGATACCATTTGTTGGGTTTGAGAGCGAACCTGACTTGAGCACATGCAAATCTATTCTGCACCTACGTGATGACTTAACAATAGACAAATGCACAAGCAAATATAAAAATTATGCATGAAAATCTGCAATGTGGAAACCCAATTAGATGAAAATCACGGGATAATCGTATTACAATCCGAAATGTCGTCACAAAAACTAGGTAAAAAACACACAAGAACGAAAAAAATACAAGTTACTGTGGTGATTATCGAGACAGATCAATACAATCATATCCGATGTAGTTTACGCGTAACCCACACTCTTCAAATTTTGTGTCTTTAGTGAAGTAGCTCCTTGACCTAAACAAAATGTCTTTCATGGTCTTACTTATTCACAGTCGACAAGCCCAATGGCCAGCAGCACCAACTTCAATGTCGACAACACTCCGCCATGGATGTCGGAACCTCAAAGCTCCTCCTTCAAGTATGCCGCAAAGGCGCAAACTCGGCGCTACTCACACGCCGCAACTTCGGCAAAAAAACAGAGACAATATCTTCACGTTTGAGCTCTTAAATCTACCATCTTCCTTTGTGCATGGATTTATTTATGTTCAAATTAATTTTTTTTCCTAACTATGGTTATAATTGTTGACATGTCAAACATATATTTCATGGTTGTGGTGTCTTGTCACAAGTCACCAGAGCAAAAAAATGTCACGCAAAACAGACACTAAGTCAGCTTGAAAATATCCCTACATTTTAGTCGATGGTCAAGCGTGTCCCGGGAAGAAGCAAAATGAATGACTAAGTGGCGTGCTTTGGTTCGGGCTCCATAACGAACAGAACGACTAAGTGGCAGCCGGGCCGGCTAAGTAGCAGGATCCTGGGCGGGTTCCGGTCAGTCCGGGGCTCGGACATAAAATGGGCCAGATGAGGACGGGTTAACAGGGCCAATAAATTGATGGGCTGCAGTTCATATATAACATGGGCCTCGTTTGGGCCGGCCCAGCCACTTAAATATCAGGATCCTTTCAGAACTTACCCATATGGCGTTGGGTATATTACTTGAGGAGGAGGCATCTGAGCTGGCACTCTGGCGTACGGAGCTCCCACTGGTGCCGGTGGGACCTGGTAAATGTTCCCTGCTGCTTGGGCACGGCCTGTTAACAATAACATTGCAATGGCCTCTCAGTACAATATTGAAATAAATCTTTATTATAGCTCTACTATTATCATTAATAATCAAAACATTTCTACAATAATCAAATAAAATATAAATGAGAAATAAATGTGATTACAAACCAAATTTTTAATTAGGATTTATTAAAATATTTTAATTATATATATTACCTAGAAATTACAGATTTTTCAAGATTCATAAATTTTTGCAATGACATGTCCCTTTAACTTTAACTGGCTTGTGGTGGGTTGTTGAAGTCGGCGAGGCATTGCGCTTGCCCATCCTCGATCCTCCGTCCTCCTTTCGATGAGAAGTGATCTAGTTAAGCGCCCCTACGAAGACTTCCCAGGAGGTCACCCATCTCAGGACTACTCTCATCTGAGTACGCTTAACTATAGAGTTCTTTCTCATCTCGTAACTACTCCAGCCCGATCATGCTTAATTATGAAGTTTTTCCACTTCTCATCACCAATTCAGCTGCAGCTCAATTGGTGATGAGAAACGGTAAGTTATAAGGGGCGTGCGGCTGTTCATCTCACACCTCGCAAGGTATCCGGGCTGCCTTTCTTAAACTCACTTAGAGGGATGCAGCCCAACCGATCCAACTTATCTCCACGTGTCGCGTTCGGCCCAAGCCCCACCGGGTGGCCTACCTTAAACTGGCCACGTGGCGGGTTGTTGGAGGCCACATCCTCCCTTAGATGAGCAAAACTCGATAGTCAAGCGCACACCACGAGGACTTCCCAGGAGGTCACCCATCCCGTGACTACTCCAGCATGAGCACGCTTAACTCTGGAGTTTTCCACTTCTTATCACCAATTGAGCTACAACTGAATTAGTGATGGGAAGTGAAAGAACTCTATAGTTAGGCGTGCTCGGATGGGAGTAGTCCCGGGATGGGTGACCTCCTGAGAAGTCCTCGCAGGGACGCTTAACTGGATCACTTCTCATCGAAAGAAGGTCGAGGGATCGAGGCTGGGCAAGCACAACGTCTCGCCGACCTCAACAACCCGCCACAAACTAGTTAAGGGAGGTCATCCCGGTTTGGGAGATTGACCGCACATGATTGTGTAGACCGACCCCCTTTCAACAAAAACCGGGTTTTTGTTAGAAGGGGCGTGCGACGGTATCCCACCTCGCAAGGTATCCAGGTTGCCTTCCTTAAACGCCTTTAGAGGGCTGCAACCCAACCGACCCAACCCATCTCCACGTGTCGCGTTTGTCCCAAGCCCAAAACCGGGTGACCTACCTTAAACTGGCCACGTGACGAGTTGTTGGAGGCCATATCCTCCCTTAGATGAACCAAACTCGATAGTCAAGCGCACACCACAGTGACTTCCCAGGAGGTCACCCATCTCGTGACCACTCCGACCCGAGCAAGCTTAACTATGGAGTTTTTCCACTTCTCATCATCAATTGAGCTGTATCTGAATTGGTGATGAGAAGTGAATGAACTTTATAGTTAAGTGTACTCTGATGAGAGTAGTTCTGGGATTGGTGACCTCTTGAGAAGTTTTCGTAGGGGCGCTTAATTGGATCACTTCTCATCGAAAGGAGGTCGGGGGATCGAGGTCGGGCAAGCGCAACGCCTCGCAGACCTCAATAACCCGCCACAAACCAGTTTGGGAGATTGACCGCACGCGGTTGTGTGGAGAGCGGGTCTGGACATGTTGACTGCAATCCGACTGGGGGGCCCGGGATACTCACATGAGTGAGCTGACCCCCTTTCAACATAATGCACCTACCTGCATCTCATAAAGAAAAATTATTCAATATTACTACATTTAGATTGTTATTAAATGATGATATCAATTATATGCTTCGAATCCTAATTCAAAGACTATGATTAGTGTTGATCATGTCCAGTGGGGTCTAGGGCTGCATTTTTATTGAGATTCCATTCAAAATAGTGCACAATAGCTCATCCAATGTGGAATGACTATTTATAATATCTCTATTGTAAAGTCATGCCCTAGAGTGACACGAAACACAATAGACACTCGCGAACATATAATTAATTTTTTGACATTTTTTCCGGGATAGTTGTCGGGGATATATGGAAATATATAAAGTGTTATATAATTTTTTGTTTTTATTAGACCCGTAAGCCAAAACCAACCGAACCGCAAAACCGAACCAAACCATACCATGGTTTGGTTCGGTTTCAGTAGCCCGCGGTTCGATTACGGTTTTGATTTTAGAAAAACCACACGGTTCGATTCGGTTTATGATTTTGTGTGGCAAACCGAAGCGAGTCGAATCAAACCGAACCGTTGTGTATAAAAACATTTAATTTATTAATTAAATTTCATTAAACCATAGAGTTAATCATACAACAGTTAATTATATTTCATATTTTCATTAAACCATACATTAAAGTGTTTAATCATACGCTTCATGATTTTGACTTTTGGGGCAAACAATTAATTATATTTCATTAATGATTAAATCCATGGGCGAACCCAACACACCCGGGAGTGATTTTTCGCGGATTTCACCTGGCGATATAGAACTAATTTTTGTTGGCTGCTTCTCCCTCGCGAGTCGCGATTTGCCCTACCCCGTTAACTGCACGTCTCTCTTCCGCCGCTCCGAGTACCGCGCACCATTCTTACTTCTTCCCCACCTTCGTCGTTTCGATCTCGGATCCCGTATAGAGTGTTTCGTTCAGAAATTAGGGCAGAGGCGCAAGGAGACTGAGTGATAGCCGCAATCACAGTCTCCCCGCATCCCGCTTCCGTCTTCTGATAGGCATCTTCTTCATCTTCTTCTTTCCTGTTTCGAGGAATCTAGATGCATCTTCGAACAATAAACATTCTCTGATTCCGGTGAGGTGGTTTCCAATTTCTCTGAATATCTGAGATCCTAACTTCTTATTTCTCTTAATTCGATCAAAGATGACACGTATTGTTGTTCATCCCTTTTCATGTGTGGTGCTCTCTGATTTTTCCCTTTCCAGATTCCAGTTCTTGCCCCCATTGGTCATTGTTGTATTCGACCCTTTCTAGATTCAAACCTCTTGCTGCCAGCGGCCCAATAGGTATTTTTTTTATATATTTTAAGTTTTGTTTTTTTGTTTTGATTAAGCATCTAAGTTGTCGTTAATCTCTAGTCTAGATATTTCTCTAATATAGATTTTTCTACAAACAAATAATGTTGATGAATATTTCATTTTCCATTCATTTGATTTTGGAGTCCTGAAATGCCCAAGCAACCTTACTATAAATCTTTAGAGTCCTGCAATGACTCATTCATTGTACCATCCCCGATCTCTATCTATAAATTTTTAGGCTTTATCACATTATTTAAACCACCAAAACTGAACCGAACCGTTTGTTTTCAATGTTTGAACGATTCGGTTCGGTTCCAAATTTTTGGAATTACATATGGATGGTTCGATTTGCGGTTTTGCTTACAAACCGAACCAAGCCGAATCGTTACAGCCCTAGTCATTATAGTATTTTTGATTATTTGAAAATCCAAAAAAATACTCATCAATATTCAATGTTGATTATTTGGATGGTTCGATTCTTGCCCGGACAAAAAAATCGCGTCTCGGCAAAAATCGTGTCTGGGCAAAAAAATCGAATTCCGATTTCACAATATTCACCAATAATCTTTATTAGACGAACATTGGAATTAGAATTCGTCACCAATATTTAATTCATCAATATTCAATTCCAATATCGAATTCCAATTCCGTGCAAACGAACGGACCCTAAATGTCTCTATTCTTAATTGTGAAAAACAGACAGCTGATGCACGTGGGCATATCTCATTTCGAGATGAACAAAATGCCGAAATTATTATCATATTACTAAATTTTAATTTCAAATTGTGCCGTAATTTTTTTTACTTATATATAATTAATCATATGAAAAAAGAAAATAAATATTAATAAAGAAAATACATATAATAACTGATAACAGCATATTTCACTATTTCAGTATTACATAGTACATAAATATCTCATAATCATCAATTACTAAGGTGAAGTGGCAAGTGCTGCAAAATGGGCCCTACCACACATGCCCGAAATGCCCAAGCAACCTTACAGTGCTAGATAGAGATCCGATGCCTATGAAACTTAGGAGAATGTTTAATCACATAACTAATCTTATAAAAATAATAATATTAACGATATTTAAAAAAAACATGCGGAAATTCTTTATTTAAATGCCACCATGCCGTCATGCGGTGATTAGCATCATTGTGTAATGTGTACGTAGCACGCAACCTTTTAATTACACGCTAGCATGCTATGCTACTAAGTACTGGTAATTATTATTTAATTACTTTATATTAATCACTAATAGCGATGGATAAATAAATATTAATTTGATTATCTACAAATTCTTTCGACGGGACATCAAATGTCTCGATTATAAAAAATGAGAGGTTACAAAAGTTCTTTAGAATATACATGAGATCGAATATCTTTTTATCTAATAAATATTATTGACATGTCAACAAAACTTTATCCTAAATATTATTTGAGATTACAGATTAATTTTCGTACTTGAAAGCGTAAACTGTAAAATTACCGATTAGATCGCATCATGCCGAATCATGGGCCAACAAATTAATTTGACTTGTTAAATTTTTTTTTTTGGAACCCAGAGGAATATATTTAATATTACCATATATATATTCTTATTGATTTCAAATATATTATAAAAAAATATTTTATGGTATAGTAGGGTTGATGATGAATATCATCTGCATAATCCGTAATTCGTCGAGATCAGAAGTACCCAAGAAAACGACTATTCTCGGACTATTGAGCGAGAAGAGGCGAGCTTGGGCGAGCAGAGACGAATTTGGGCGAGCAGAGATGAACTTGGGCGAGCAGACTCATACAACTCGCTAGCGGAGACTGGATACTCGCTTATATCCCCCAAGTTTTCTGTATAAATAGACCCCCGAGGGTACTAGAAATGGACTTTTGGAAGTGGTTGAGGTCCTCCAAGTGGATACTTGTAAAGTCAATGTCTGCCTAGTATCCCGTCCAGCCTTTTGGTTGCGGAGGGAAAGTTTCTCTCCAACTTCCGGATACGTGATGGAACCTCCCTGCTGAAGCACTTGTGGTATGCTTATAGATAATTTTCTCTCTCACGCAATAGCCATTTGAATTGTGATGTTGGACCGCAAAATCAGTAATCTTAAGTTATCTTGATCCGAATTTTGGAGTATGAATTTTTCTAACTTCAACACTATCACTATTCTTGGCTGGTATATTTATTTAAATTAAAGCTCCATTTGGAGAGGCACAAAAACAAATATTATGAATCATTATGCATGAACCTCGCCTAAATAACTTCATCTATTTTTAAGTTCAAAGTTATTATATATTCTTTGTTTATAGTAATCATAATTGTTGTCATGCCAAACGGACAATTTTTCGGTCAGGACCGTGGACGATAAGCATCGTCCTGCACCAATGAGGAGTCTGTAAAGGAGGTGAAACCCATACAATTTTGGCTTGTGCCATAAACTTTTGCGCACTCATCATTTGTGGCTTCTCATTGATTGTGTGGACGAGGCTTATCATCCACGGTCCCGACCTAAAAATTTTCCATATATTCTGACGGCGATGTTTTGGTCCAAGCATATCGGAGTAAAAAAGCCATCCAAACAAAGCCTAATTAAGTCAAAAAAGTTAAAAAGTAAAGATTGGAGTTGCCCTGAGCCGGCTCGACCAAGCCAAAAGGACCGCACGCAACCGCTAGAACCGCGGGCGAGTCAGCACGTGCGGACTTGGCCCTGTTTCGTCATGCACGTCTGCGCGTGCCCCAGGCCGTGTGCGGCCTTAGCAGTGCTTGACTCGGTACGTGAATTTGGCTGCGTGCTCCAGCACGCGGCCCCGCCGCCCTTAGACCGCCCGAAAATGGGCGGTCGTTTTATGCATAGGGCGGGCGGCCACCCGGTTGCCCCGACCCTATTGGCCGTCGAGATTGGCCGTCGGCCGCGTCCCGCCCTCTGGTCGCCTAGATCTCGGGCGCCCTAGCAGTGCTTGACTCGGTACGTGAATTTGGCTGCGTGCTCCAGCACGCGGCCCCGCCGCCCTTAGACCGCCCGGAAATGGGCGGTCATTTTATGCATAGGGCGGGCGGCCACCCGGTTGCCCCGACCCTATTGGCCGTCGAGATTGGCCGTCGAGAAAGGGGGCGGCCGCGTCCCGCCCTCTGGTCGCCTAGATCTCGGGCGCCCAGATCTGGGAGGCCATTTCCCGCCAGGGGCGGGTGGCCGCCCGCCCTAGGCAGAAAACGGCCGCCGCCCCCCGTCCGTGCTCCGCTTCCCGACCAAAAAACAGCCTTGTTCGGCCGCAGCCCTCCGCCGGCCCCCTCCGGCTGCTGGCATAACTGGGCCACCCCCTCCCCTCAGTTATTTTTTTGTTGGGGGTTAATTTCGTCCAATGAGAGTTTCGTCATTTTCATAAATTTGGTGATCCATGTGCCCCATTTCAGACGTTTGTATTCGTTCGTCTGGTAGTTGGGGGAGGGGATTTCGCCCATCTTGAAATCTATAAATATACACCTTTTCTTTTTCATTTTCATCCTCTTCTTGACTGGAAATTCTTTTACGGATTTTCTCTCTCCTTCTCCTACAAATTTTCTCTCTTCCAATGTCTGCAAGTCCATTTGTGCACGCATTCCTCCTTGGCACGCTCCCCCTTGCACGTGCCTTTTCTCCAATGTGCGCATGCCCCTTCGTGCGCTTGATACCCCTTGCGCGTGCTCCCCATTGGACACGCCTCTCCTCCAACGCGTGTCCGTTCCTTCTTGCGCGCACCCCTCCTCCAATGTGTGTGCGCTCGTTCCTCCATGCGCGTGCTCTCCCTTGCGGGCAAGGAGGAGGCACACACAAGAAGGAGGCACCCACAAGAATGCACAAGTAGGATGGAGAGTGAAAATACGTATTATGATTTTCCGGCCGAGAAGAGAATATAAAAATGAAGGAGAAAATGAGTTTATTTATAAATTTCAAGAGGGGCAACCTAGTAATTTCTCTTGATAACTACCAGATAGACGAATAAGAACGCTCCATTTTGAGCACCCGGATCGCGAATTTCACGAAAATGACGAGACCGCCCTCATGCGGTTTTGAGTTCATTGAAAAAGTAACCGCCCCTCCTGCGAGGGGTAGGGCGACTAGGGAGTCCACTCGGCGGCGGAGGCCGCACGGTGGCTGTGGCCGAGCGCTCGTGAAGGCCGCTTGGCGGCGGAGGTCGAGCGGCCAGGGAGGCGGCTCGGCGTCGGAGCGGTCAGGGAGGCCGCTTCGTGGCGGAGGCCGCGGGGCCGGGGAGGCGGCTCGGCGGCGGAGGCCGAGCTGTTGGGGAGGCCGCTTGGCGGCGAAGGCCAAGTGGTTGGGGAGGCCGCCCGGCGGCGGAGGCCGAGCGGCTAGCGGCGGCGGCGGAGGAGCGGCCGGCGGCAACGGAGGCCGAGCGGCCGGGGAGGCACCGCGGCGGCGGAAGCCGAGCGGCCGGGGAGGCCGCTAGGTGGCAGATGTCGAGCGGCCATGGAGGACGCTCGGTGGCGGTTGGTGCGGCAATGGTGATGGCGGTTTGCGCGGTGACGGCGACGGTAGTTGGCGCGGCGGCGACGATGGCGGTTGGTGCAGCGACGGTGAGATCGATTTCGGTGTGGCGGCGGAGATGGAGGTTGGCGTGACAGCGACGATGGCGGTTGGTGCAACGACGGTGATGACGGTTTCAGTGCGGCGGCGGCGATGATGGTTGGCACGACAGCGACGATGGTGGTTGGTGAAACGACTGTAATGGCGGGTTCAATGCGGCGACGGCGATGACGGTTGTCGCGGCGACAACTTTGGCGGTTGGTGCGACGACGATAATGGCGGTTTCAGTGCGACGCGGCGATGACGGTTAGCGTGACGGCGATGGTGGTTGGCGTGGCGACTACACCTCAGGTGATTACGCCGTGAGAGATTCGTATTTCCGCATCCTATACATGAGTGTGGCTAACCTCAAAGGAGACCCTGTCAGGAGATTCGTGACTAAATTTCTCTGAATAAATTTATAATTATAATTTATAATTCTTAATTTTATCTATGTGCAGATAAAACACCAGGCTGCAAGCCTGCAAATAAATATTTTGAACTACAAATAACTTCAAATTGTAGACAGCATAATTAATTATTCAGCGGAGCGGCTTATATAATAGAAAAACGGGAGAGAAATTTTGGCCGAGCCGGCTGAACCGAAACGTCTCGAGAACCGAGCCGACCAGCTAAGCGCCGCAGCGCCCACATGGTGAGGCGGGTCCTTATCCGGTGAGCTGGCGGTGGATGCTTATCTTAAAACAAAACAGCGGGCCGTGGGACCCAGCCAGCGTTGTAAACCTCGGTTCTTTTCTGGCCGGGAATGAGCGCACTGCGCCACTGCCCACCTCCGGTTCCCCAAGCTCAAGGGCATATTGGGTAGTAAAAAAAACTCCTTTCCATGTGTATCCAGCTAATACTAATACCAATAATTATAATAATATATAATTTTTTTAGGTACGTTATGATTAAATTGGTCGCCTATTAATTTGATGGATAAACTGGATTGGACCCACCGCCACATGGCATTTAACTAATGGGTCACATCAATTCACATTGCTGTGTACTTGTGTGGATAAGTTGCTCCAAAGGGGACCCATATGTTCTTCGTGGTCTACATTTAAAGAATTTAACCGATGATCTAAATTTAATTAAATATTTATATAACAATAAATTTCCTCTTAAATTAAATCAAAGAGCTTTATCAAATAAATTTAGTGTTAAGTGGGAAGTATAGATTGTGCTATATTTGATAAGGCAAAATTTCTCAAGCGGATCTTATTAATTTAGGGACTCATTTTAGAATGCAAAAATAAAGGCCACAATAATCTAATGCTCATCTAAGAAACTCCATCCACTTTTATGTTCAAACAATGACATTTGTTAGGTATACGTTTACGACTGCCATCACCGTGCCAAACGGAGTCTTATTCTGTCAGACATTGCTTCATAGATTCTGGCCGGGAAATAAAGGACACAAAATTGTTTTTGAGACCGTCTCTCACATAAATCTAGGGTTCATGCACTAAAGACTTATATGGACCCGAGTAAATTTTTGACACAATGTTTGTTTATGTTCTCTCGCCACTTTGTTAAGCATGTTTCTTCCTTATTTTAGAAAATTTAATTAATAAAGATGTCTATTTTTGTAATTTTTGGAATACGTTACCTCGCGGGGGCGAAGGGCGGGGTCGACCCATAGCCGCTATATTGCAGTTAGCCCGCCTCCCATCTATTAGCGGGTTCGGATCTGCCACTGACCGTCTTGCTGATTCCGGGTCACGAAATGTCACCTGCCCATTTATACATTATATATTATAAATATATACAATAATAATAACGATGATTTATTTTCTTACAATGAATAAGGCAACTAGGAATAGAAATAAATTGGGATCATCTGGTTTCTTTCAGATCACTGATGATTACAATGTACTGAAGATATTTTATTAATTGGGTGATATATTGGAAAATAAAATTCACGAAAATAGAAATGAAGAAGCAAGCAACGCATGGCTGATTTTTGACCACCTCCTTTAATAATACAGATGCAAATGGATGAGAAATAGACGTAGAAAAATAACTACTGTTTAATATTTTATAACGCATCAAAATAAAAATATATTGCAATTTGTATCTTTAATTATTTGTTGGTTGTTACAAACATCGCATGTGAATGTATGTAATACAGCATTATTATTTCAATATATTAATTTAAAATGTCAATTTGTTTCTGGAATATTTCCACTCGTCATCCGGTGAGCGAGGGAAAAAGGCAGATCTAGAGAGAGAGAGAGAGGGGAGATCATCTCGAATCAAAGTTTCAGGATGAAACGGAAAGAGGTTGGGAGAGACGGGGAGAGAGAGAGAGAGAGAGAGAGAGAGAGTCGGAGAGAGAGAGAGAGATTTGTTTGTGTGATTAGATATCGTACATCAGGAAGAATGATAAAGAATTGGACCATTAAAGATCATAAATAACTCAAAACTAATTATTGAGGATAATTATTGACGGATCATAGAAGAATGAAAGAGGAAGGAGAGAGTGGATGCGGGAGAGAGAGAGAGAGAGAGCGTACAAATCCATAGCCCTTTGATCGGCCGGAGTTCTTGTCGGTGATGATGACCGCCTCCAGAATCTCCCCAAACTGCTGAAAGTAGCGGCGGAGCTCCTCCGTCGGAGTCTCCCACGCCAACCCCCCAACAAACACTTTGGTCAAAGTTGTGTCCCCGAATCTCGACCTGTAATACTGCGGGCTATTCCCGCCGTGACTAGTAGCCATCTTCTCTCTCTCGCTCTCTCTCTCTCGCGCTCTCTCTCTCTCTCTCTTTCTATCTCTTTCTATCTCTACTTGTGCACTCTCGATCTGATCAAACGAAGAACAGAAGAACATCTAACTGTCTCCACCCCTCCTTCTCCTCCTCCTCTTCCATGAGAAGATAGGAAGAAGAAGAAGAGGCTAGGAGAGAGGATCAAGGTCAAGAGAGAGAAAATAGCCACCTATCGATCGCTTAAGGAAAATCGATCTATTTGCTGAATACAACTTTCCTAAACTGATCCACACTTGTGTATAAAATGAACTGCTCTCTCTCTCTCTCTCTCTCTCTCTCTCTCTCTCTCTACTCTAATTAATACCCTCAATTAAGGGTCCCAAATGGTGGCCGCTACTGCCCTCCATGTTGCCGTCTTATGGCCATTAATATACACAGGCATCGACGATGTGAAGTTAAAAGAAGCAAAAAAGAAAAAACGAACCAATTCAAAGGAAAAAAATTAAATTATTGGGTCCGAGGACTGACCTATTCAGTATTCCCCCCTTCTCTTAAACTTGGAAGTATGTCATTTTCTGGCTTTTACTTTTTCCATTTATATTTTTTAGATTTTTTTCTTCCAATTATTTTCTTAGACATATATTAATTATAAGTGCATTACTGAAGGGTGCAATTATAACAATTATCTATAAATATTATTAATAATAATATTGGGTGCTTATATTTGCAAGTTCCAAATAGATAGCACGTCGCAAATCAAAATGGATAGTTGCAACCTCAAATATAACCCTAATTAATATCAAATAACTAAGCCCATTTTTTCTTCTCCAGAGACTCCCCCTTTTTCAGCGTCCCCTTGCATGCGCCCTCAGCCGCCCTCAGTTCACCACAGGCTTCACCGGGCGTCACCATCTTCCGCCACCAAGATTCTTCTCCTTGCTGTGTTGGCTAGCAGTGGCTGGAAAGGGCTTTGAAAATGAGACCTCCTCGCTGCTCGATTCTGAAATGGTGACCTCCACACTGCTCGACTGAACCGCTTATTTCTGCTAGCCTTATTCGGTAATTGAAACACATGATTTTTGTTAGTTTTTTCCTTCTCTTATCTCAATTGTGAGTTTTCTTTGTGCTATGATTTAGGGTTTTTATTCAATTTTCCTCCTAGCAAATTAAGTTTTGATGTTAGGATTTTTTTTTTACTTATGGTTTCATTGTAAATGTTGTTTTTTTATTGTTAATCTAAGCATGCATTATTAGGGTTTTGAAGCATTGTTAATTTAGGTTTCATAAATTAGGGTTTATCTTTTAATGTGGATTCTTATATTTTAGTTTTTTTTCTTAATTTTGCTTATGTTTTCTCTAAATTGAAATAAGTGGTGAAAAATAAAATGTATTGACATTTGAAACTTGTTTCAAGAAATGATAGTGGATGTTGGATCGCATTTTGTAACACATTTGAGTTTTCCTAGTAAAGAAGAATTGGTAGAATGGACAAAAAATATTGGCAAATGTATAGCCCGTAATTTGTTGAGATCAGAAGTACACAAGCAGACGGCTATTCATATACCATTTGGCGAGCAGAGGTGAGCTCGGGCGAGCAGAGGCGAGCTTGGGCAAGTAGAGGCGAGCTTAGGCAAGCAGAGGTGAGCTTGAGCGAGTATGGGTGACTACCTCACAAGTATGAGCGAGTAGCCCTTGGAACTCGTTGGCAGAAGCTGGACACTCGCCTATATACCCCCCCAGGATTTCTCTATAAATAGACCCTCATGGGTACTAGAAATGAACTTTTGGAAGAGGTTGAGGTCCCCCCAAGTGGATACTCGTCAAGTTCATGTCTGCCTAGTATCTCGCCCAGTTTTTTGGTTGTGCGGGAAAAGTTTCTCCCAAACTTCCGGATATGTGGAAAGACCTCCCTTTTGAAGCACTCGGGGTGTGCTTATAGATAGTTTTCTCTCTCCCACGATAGCCATTTGAATTTTGGCATCGGATCGCGGAATCAGTAACCTTAAGCTGTCTTGATCGAAATTTTGGAATAGGGAATTTCCCAGCTTCAACAACAAAGGCTTGAAATTTATTGTCATCATTTTAAGGGTTGAAAAAACTTTTAAAATGGTGAAACATAGAGTAGCTCTTGTTATGATAGATATGTAGTTGCGTGAAAGAGTTAAAATCTCATAAAATCATTTAAATAATCAAAGAAAATTAAAATCTAAGAGATGTGATTGCAAATTTGCCTTAAGAGGTCATAAAAAAGGAATTAAATGAATGGAAACTAGATAATATATATGCGGGACTAATCATGATCATAATCAAATGATGGTTCACTAAGAAGCAGAACCATATGCGAGTAGATTACACATGAGCGAGCAGAAGATAGTTGAAGATATATATGTGCAATGTAGGTGTTAAAGCTCATAAAATACTCATGAAATTAAAAATAAGAAATTCATGAAATACTATAAGTATAAGGACTATTTACAATGAAAAGGCAAAGATCTTTACAGCTGAATTGATTGAAGTCACTTCAATTCAATTTTTGCACAAGTGTATCAACAAATAGGAATATACAATTTAATTTCAATGTAGTGGATGAAAGTTCTAATCAACTAAATATTTTGTATTTTACTCACCCAAGATCAGTTAATCAACTAAATATTTTGTATTTTACTCTCCCAAGATCAGTTACATTAATCAATATGTTCTCAAACACTTTTTTGACACACTTCACATATAGGACAACCCGTGTTCAACTACGTATCATTGATTTGCATTGTTGGTATTTTCTCTACGAATCAGACATTTTTTCTCTAGTTTTGCATTCCTATCAAATGAAACAGTGGCAGGCTATAGATGGGCATTGAAGTGCTTTAAGAGTTTATTTTATGAAAATGTTTTTCTAAATTATTTTGTAATTAATCAGAAATTAGCATTAATGAACACAATTATGATTGTTTTTCCTCAAATAAAAAAAATATTATGTCATGTGCATGTAAGTAGAAATAGTTTAGCTCATTGCACGAAATATTTCACCACGGTAAAAGATTGTGACATTTTTTGGGGATTATACTAACATATAGTTGAAGAAAAAACTGAAAATGAGAATAACATGCACTTTAATAAAATGATAAGGGATTATGCATTAAAATCTTCCAATGTGATCTCCTATGTCACCACAACATGGTTAGGCCATATAAAGAATATTTTATTAAAACATGAATTGATAAATATTTGCATGTGTAATACTTCAACAAACTATGTAGAGGGAGGGTATAGTCAGTCCAAAAAATTTTAAGAAATTTCTATTGGCAATCTTACACCTATATTGAAGGTATTTAATATGTTACTTTACTACATATAAAAATTAAGAAAATATTTGGGCAGAGCAAACTTCATGTTAGCACTGGTAATAAAAATATGTTTGTTATATTTCGAGTTGGTTAGAAATATTTCTATTTATACTTTAGAGATTGTTAAGAAAGAAAAACTTTCTATCAAAATGTCTTATATGAAACTTGAAAATTGTATGCATAAAATAAGATTTACTCTTGGATTATCTTGCACGCATGTGTTATTCCCGTATATCTATGCATGTATTGTATTTCCAATATGGATGATACACATACATTGGAGACAAATAATCTTAAATGAAACTCAACATATTCCCTCAATCAATAGATACAACAAAAAATGATATCGATAATGATCTTGAAGGATTCTTAGAAAGGTATAACAAGTCTAATTATCTGTAAATAAAAAAAATTCAAAAGAAATTAAGCTCTATAAAATAGTGAATCCAACATTAAGTCAGTCTCAAGAACCTAAAATATCAAGGAAGTTGAGGGGATGATCAAAATGCATGGAGTTTGAAAAAAACGATAGATGATTACAAATCAACAAAAAGATATCTCATTTTGAACGAGTCTTGATGTTAGACCACCTACCTACAAAACAATATTTGAAGATAAATATTAAGAAATTTGCACAGAGGATTGTGGAAATAAGAAATAATTTGCTTGAATGTGTGTTGATCAAAAATACCGGCAAACATCTCAACACATATTATTAGCGTCATTGACGTGATGGGTGATCGATGAACTGGGGTTTAGAGTTATTAGCATGACTACTATGAAGATGGGTGATAATTGGTTGCAAGCCCGACATAATTTATCTTAGGAATTAAAACAGAACAAAAATTTATACAACAAAGTATTTGGAATGACAAAGAGAATGAAATTATTGAGCTCACTAGATTATCATATTGTTCCTGCCCAGTTGATAAGTGAATGTCATGAATGTCAGATATGGGTCTAGTAGTTGCATCGTTTTATAAGTTGCAATTTAATTGTTTCTTAAGTTAGTAGTCATTTACTCTTCTTCTATTGCATTCTGCAGCCCCAACATTTAGAAGGATAATCAACATCATATTTGTAGATGACAATCACTTCATTCTATTGAAAATACGGGAAGATTGTCCGCTATCAAGGTGTCTCCAGTTTGGTCGAGATATCGTGATCGACGAAATGACTGAACAGTAAAACATTCTCCACATATATAACAAATATTCATGACTGATAAAAAAAAGTAATTATTTGATACAACTAAAAATTATTGTATGTATGCACATATGAAATCTTGTTTTTTGTTATACATTTTTATAGGTTGCAGTTATACCCGCACTCCCTTGCTATTTTTGGATTCTATGAGCATTGGAAATTCATGTCATCACAAATTTTTTTTGTAAAATTTTCATTAGTTTGTATATCTAATTCAACTATAATGATGATTGAAAATAAATCGTTTGGTTGGTGATCATCTTTGGACGAGTCGTTATTGTTATGTATTAGTAGTTACTACTTACTAATATTTTGTAAATTGCGTAAACCTTTATTTTCGAATTCTCTGAATTTCGGCTTTATATCTCAATTCCACAAATTTTCTACTCTAATTAATGTCGACAATCGTTCCAAGCACACAAGAAAAAGACAAACTTATTTTTGTTTTTAATTGTGGATTGCAAATATTATGTGAGACTGAAAATATTGATATGAAGACTGTAATTATCGCGGGGCTACAAATATCAATTCAAAACCTACAAATATAATTACCCTAATAATAAGTGCACTGTTACATTATGCAATTATTACAACAATACCCAATTTTGATATTTATGATGCAAATTATCCTGCCACACACATACTATGAGAGTTCAAATAAATTACCATCATCCTTATGTCTTAGAGTTTATATAGTATTAATTATAGTGTATCTAATGACAATTTGGTACATTGTGCACGGAGGATGGCAAGCGCACATGCATGTACAATCCTTGTAGATGCGCTGAGAACTCTTCCATGAATTTTATAAAATTTATCTAGCAGAGACGTCAAGGGTCTGCTTGCTATGCAGTGATGGTGATCGTGAAGGTTGTCAGGATCGTGATCCAGATCATAGGATCTTACGATCCTACGATCCAGATTTTGTAAATCGATCCTGATTTTGTAAAGCGATCCTCGATCTGACCTTACTATCAGATCCGATCTTACCTCAAAACAATCTCATTTAGAATCTCGATCCTAACAACCTTGCCGTGAATGCAGTGGTCTCGAACCGTCATTCATATAGAGGAATATTTTTGCTCCTGTGAATTTGAACAAAAACAACACCGTTGTGAAACGTGTGTTTTATATGACAACAACAAACTATGACCATAAGGCTAGGAAGAAAATTCTAATTTTGAACATAAAATTAGGAGAAAGTGAGAAACTATTATATTAGATAAGTACTTGAGGTTATGGCTCCCTTTTGGGTGCTGGTGATAGTGGAAAAATTGATGGGGGTAGGGGTATTAGAGCTTTCCATAAAACTGTTTTGAAAGAGATGTAGGTCTCATTCGTCAAAGATTATTCTTCGCGCGGATTTCGTCCATGTCGTGCAAAAATGACCGTGGTTCCCGTGGTGCGAATGAAATCTACGGAGGCCGCAGTTTTGAAGGGGGGGATGATACCCGGCGCCCGACTCCGTCCCCGCCAAACTGTGTGGGCATGCGGTCATCAGACAGTGTCAATCACCCAACAGCGGCGGTTCAACCCCGCCAAATACAGTTGTAGTCTGTTTGGAAAAATCTCCATTGAAGGGTTTTTCAAAAAGCGTGTTATATATTATTTGTGTAAAAGAACAACTTTTAAGAAGATATTTTACATAAATCAGTAAATATTATATAAATCCTAAAGAATCGGGATACAGAAGGCGGCCAGCCTCAATCAATGATGACGACTGAGTTAAGAATAATAACTAAGAGAACAAAAATATTTGCATCAGCGAGAAAAAAGAATGACAAATCACAAATTATCAGGGCATGACAACACTGTAAACCCTCAAATAAAAGATGATAATCTTAAAGTAGAGAAAACTATTTTTATAGTCATGTTGAACCTGCTACTCAAAAAGACCCCCAAAACACTTTTTTTTTTTGAAAAAAACTCATCATCCAAACAAACCACTAAATTAAATAGGGGGTTTCAATGGGAATAGAGGAGTAAGGATCGGTAAAGTGCGGGTTGGTGATGCATTTTACCGTAAAGTCCGGACATTCACGGGTCCGAGTGGATGCCCGCACACATCTCAAAGTATTTCAAGATGTATCTGCTTTGAGATGTGTGCAGACATCCACACAGACCACTGGATGCCTCCACTTTATCGTAATGTGCACCCCACACTACACACCCACCCACCACCCACCTGGAGTAGAGAGCCAATATTTGAGAAGGGGGCAATGATTAATTTGGATCCTAAAATATGTCCTCGATGGGTCTGCTGCATGCACTGCACTCATGGAAATGTTATTCGGCAGACAAGGCGGTGTTGTATTACGTGCGGATTGGACATTCACACGGATCTAATAATTGGGCTTAGCTTGCAAAACGCATTGTGATCGATTTTTTTTAAATTATTTAATATAATAATTATAATATATATATATATATAAATAGAAATAAAATCAACTTTCTTCCTGGCGAATGAACTGTCCACCAGGTGAGCCACATGGTTGTCAGTCGCCTCCTGGGTTCCACCTGCACCCCACCGTGCCGCCATTTTCATTATTTACTTTATTTATTGCCTTTTTTTTTGTTCTCCCTAAATTTCCAGAGTAGATGCGTTTTTATTTAAATTTATATATATTATTTTATTATCTAGTTTTCGGTATTTGTTTTTTAAATTTTATTTTGGGAAGCCTGAATGCGGGATGGACATTGAATTGTGCAAGGGAAGCTCGGTTGACCTGTCAACCAATATGTTAAATTACGATGACTTTTAAAAAATATATGAAAATGATTTGTAATTATTTAAATGATATAATATTCAAATAATAATACTGATAATTAAAAATAATCAGGATTATATTAAATAATTTGATAAATAATTAATCTATTTCAATACTACTGCAATTTGCAATTCTTTTCTATTTATTGGGCGGACAATCTATTATTATTTTGTGAAGCCGTGATTTTTTATTTTTCTCAAGTTTAAAGGCCTGATGAAAGTTGAGTCTGTAAGTAAATAAATAAATAAAACTGAATTAAATGATGCCGTAAAAATAGTGAAGGAAATTATTTCATCTTACATTTTAATTAAAAGATGCTCGAACATAAAGTTTTTTTTTGACAATTGATTAACTTCAATTTAAGCAGTTGAACTTGAGCATCTAAATATTGTTGCCACACCGCATATTTGGTGCGATAGTACCCCGATCAGGCGATAGAATGCCAACTCCAAGGGATAAGTTAGGAATTGAAGATCATTATTGATAGATAGGATTTCCTAGTTGTGTTCAAAAAGACCGGGCTCGGATCGGAAAAAAATCTGGATAGGCCCAGCATAGGAAAAGCACGGCTGGGCCAAGGACGGTTTGGGGGCCTTACAAGAACTCCATATCGCCTCAGAGTTCGGCCCGGTGCTTGGGCCAGGCTGGGCCTAGATAAGCCTGGGCTATCTAAGCCGGGTTGGGCCTAAATTAGCCCGGGCGCCAGACCTAACCTAGGCCCGACACCCAGGCGGAACAATCCAACCTAAACAGGCGGGATTTTAATTAATCCCGCTTAAATAAGCGGGATTTCTTAAAATCACGCCTAAATTAGAACAAGATTTTAGGAAATCCCGTCAATAGGCGGTAATAATTAACCGGGACGGTCTGGGCCCGACCTGGCCTCGGGGGCACTGGCGGACCCCCTTTTTGAGGGTGTGCTCACGTACGGCTAATGCGAGGCCCGGGCCCAAGCCCGAGCCCGATTTTTAAAAGCTTGGGCTCCTCAGGCCCGGGACGGATGGATTCTTTGGACACAAAAGAATTCACTCAAATCGATGATTTTTATGGGGACCTCGACCGGCTCGCAGATACAATCCAAGCGGGCTCGCTCTCACGGAATTCCGAGCTCATTTGGTCTCCTAAACGGACGTCAATACACAAGTACGCTCGTGCACGTAAGCCATGCCACACCTAGTCGTACTCACAAGCGCCGCGCCCAGCTGTACAAACCCTAAGTTCGCTGAGTGGGCCCCTCAGAGAGTCCCATGGGCTAGAAGGCTCCATGGCTCACGGTGGTCGATTAGGCGAGTGAGACAGGCGAGTGAGGCAGGCGAGTGAGGCAGGCGAGTGGGGCCATCGGGCCTGCACTCGCCCCGAGGCATGGGACTAGCGCGCACCATAAGCGAGTGTGACAGTCAGTACACACTCGCTCAGGATGGCAGTGGGGCAGTGAGCGAGTGCTAGTCTCATCGGGCACTCGCCCCCGTCCAAGCATAGGCGGGTGCTCTTCTTCTCGCTTAGGTATTCGCTTCACAGAATTATATTTTGGCATGTTATTATACATTCAGAACAAGGGAGTTACGCTGTTGCCAGACCAATTTAGGTTGTGTATAACATTTCTAAACAGCAGAGTTACGATGTTTGCAGACCAGACTTGGAATTCTATAAATAGACCCGGTGAGCACCTTTGGAGGGGATGGAGCTCTTTTGGCTTCTTCCTCCTTGAGTTATTTAGGGTTGGATGTGAAATCCTTCTAAGGTACCTAGCTCAGCTTTTGACTTGGGAGGGAAAGCACTCTTAAGATCTTCCAGGTGTATGGTGGGACCTCAACGCTGCAGCTCAGGGTCAGTTTTCAAGTTCCGAGTGTCTAGTCAGGAGTGAAAGTTCGGGAGGAGCAAGTGCAAGCTACCTCCTTGGGTCCGAACTCTCGTTGAGACCAAGTTTTGATTTTAACACCAGCCATACGCACAAGAGTCGTTGTGATTCCGGAGTTGCGCGCGGCAATTCCCAATGGGGCGCGCCGCGGCAATTCTCGAGACGCGCTCCGTGGCGCCTCCCAACGTGCGGGCCACGGCGCCTCCCGATGCACTTAGTTTGTATATTTTTTATTTAATTTAAAAATATGTGTCATCATCCCGTCAATTTCTATTGAGTTTTGCTTTTGCATGACAAATTTTCACAACAACTATCAACGGAAAATATATCATCGTCCCGGGAAATGAAACCCTTGCGCATGACTGCTTGTGTAAATGTGTGTGTGTGCATGATGTATATATAACACGACTGAAAGAAACTTTTTTTCATACTCTAGAAGTTTGCATTTTGCCTCTCCTCCCTCCTTCTACCAGTTAATTAAACAGTACTAAAACGTAAAAATAAGTAAATAGATACATTAATTTTGATCAAAAAATTGTCGCCAGCAACTGTGAACATTTTAGTTGTTGGAAAGTGCAGGAGGAGAGGTTTATTTCTGCTAGTTTGTAACATGTTGGCAATGACTATGAATGGACCAATCAGAAGTCGTAGATTCTATCAGGCCCAATGAGGAGCCGAAAGCTTCCAGTTTGGGCTTGTATGAGGCTTTGCAGGCCAAACCATATCAGCACCCAATGGGCTTTTATAGCAGCCCAGATAAAGAATAACATAGGACCGTCGAGTCAACTTTTGGCTCAATTAGGCTCTCTTTAATTGGGTTTCTACTTTAAGAGGACAGACGCATTTTACTTATATATTTTATACTAAAAAATTCTCATATTTGAACCGATCGTAGCCGTCTAATTATTGCACAATTACTATTATTTCAGAGCTCTTACGAAGAGTGTAACATATCATATCAATACCTAATCGGCTAGCTCACTTGGGCTTCATTTGGCGCAATAATTTTTGGGTGGGTCTGGCTCACAGTGAGCAAAGAAATCAGGGCTGTGCACTCGCACATCAAATCAGACGCACGATATTTGATGTGCGAGTGCACGGCACTGATCTCGCGCTCACGGTGAGCCACGCCCACCCAAAAATTGCTCCATTTGGCGCCGCTGTTTAGGAGCTGCACATCATGGAGGATCGAAAACCCGAGCCAATCGTCAATCACGCGTGCAAATTTTTCCACCGTCGACCGCCTTTTTTAGCAATGTTCTTGATTTTTCAGTCGTGCACCCTCGCAAGCTTCTCCCACGGCGCTTCTAATTATCAAATTCGACAGTTTTTCCTCTTCCGATATCACCGGGCGACACCAAGCACCAGCCAAAGCAGATTGCTCGCCGGCACCGGCGAGGAGACGCCACCGTGGGAGGAGTGGAGTTAGTTGTAGCCGGTGAACAGTTCGTTTCCTAAATCCCTCTTCTCGACCTCCCGGTGACGGATAAGTGGGCATTATTTTCTTGTGGGGTTCTTCCGTTTTCCACGTCTATCAGCACACATGTGCAAATAATAAACTGGATGAAATTATTTGAAACAGGCCGTTGATTAGGCATGCAATTATTTGATTTGGGATTATATAAATCAAATCAGGATCCTCTTTATTTCTGACGAAATGGATTTCACGGTAATGTTGGAATGCTTTTTGATCCAACGAGTGCACCATTTTTCATCCTTTTTTTAATCAAAAATATCTCCACCTAAATATTTTTTGGATTTATCTTGTCCACTAGAGAATCGGGATCCATATAAATTAGGGGTGAATCTGGATTCTCATCTGTCTGCAAACAATTGATTCACTCACCACTGCATCCCACAAATGCTTCTCACACCGCTTGAGCCAAACAAAACCTTAATCACAACAACTTCGGGTACATTAACTTTTCACCAACGTTTTCTTAGACCACCCGGAGAATTTGTGCGAAATCAGATTCTTGAAAGAAAAGTATGGCGTGTGCGTCGCTACGGCGAATAAAAATTACCGAAAAATTCTACTGAATGCAACGACGCATACGCCTATATGATCGTTTTAACCAAATACTACTAATCTCGTTTCGGAGTTTATGCCAGAATTTATTTTTCGAAATGTAAGGAATGATTTAGTAAAGAACACACAATGAAACTAGAACAAACGGATATATGACTGAAGCACAGAAACTTAATGGATATCATGTTTAGAGTCTTGTTCGTGTTTCATCGTAGTCGCAATTCCCAAGTGCTTTGACGTGACTGAATTTGTGATGCTAGTTCCAAAACAGGAACTTCAATATCAAGAAGTAATACTTTATCAGATCTCCGGCCAGCAATTAAATGAATCTGATCTCAGGAATGAGAGCTATTGATAACGGAAAATTTTTAGGTGCACATAATGCACGCTCCTCCTGTGCCCGTTTAAATACCTCCAATCCTGTGGGACCCGTTTTTTTTCTTCTCCTTTGGAAAGAAAAAAACTCAAAAATCCTGCCTCCTCCTTCCTCGCCTCCGCCATCGCCGCACATCTAGGGTTTCACATACTATCCACACCTCCTCCCGTGCCCCTCCGAACACGCAGGCTGGAAGGTGAAGCCATCTAGGGCTTCCTCTTTCTCCTAGGCGAGGATGGTGACTAACTCGGTGGAGAAGCTCCCCAATAGGCTCAACTTTCTCTGGACCCAAACGGGAGAGGTTATCTCGGGCGATCTGGATCTTCCCGCAGTCGTCGGTGACGCAGATAAGTAGAAGACAGCAGCTTTTGTCTTCAACGATCCAGATCTCCTATTTTCTTGCCAGCAAAAAGAATCAGGACTGCGATGAAGAGCGATGGCGATCTCCTCCAAGACCTGAAGGAATGAAGAACTCCTAGATCTCCAGTGATCTTCATCGTTTTGCTCTCCAAGCGGTGGAGCAAGGGTCGACCTTCTTCAAGGTCGCAGATGACGAAGGGCGATATCACGATGAGGAGGTGTGCAGCCGGCGGTTTCGTAATGAAGAAGAGAATCGGTCGGGATTTCTTTTCAGCCCTAGTTCAAACCGTGGAGAGAATGAAAATTCAAAAAAGCTATTAATAGGGATAACCCATATAAAGAGTTACCAATTGAGGAATTAATCATGATTAATTCCTCAAACTCAAAATTAACTCCTCTAATTAATTGAATTCTCATAACATCAAATTTTGTGCCTAAGATGAGACCGAATCCGTGCCCTTAATTTACGAGGCGATCTAGCCCACCTAACACAAGCCTCGACCGTTCGCGCGATTGAATTAACTCGCAATCGTGACAGTCCGAATAGACTAAATATTCGTGCACGACTGTATTGGGATGTCTCGATGGATCAGGTCCACCTCACCGGAAAATTTCCAACAATTCTTGCTTAGTATATATCATCCGTGCCTTTTCTAGTCGGCTTACAACCAAATAGCACCAACAACCGTTTCGGTTAGCCGAAAGAGGGTTGTAGGAATTTCTAATTCTCATGTTCGATTCACCGAAATTCAATTAGAATGATATTCCGCTCAATCCCAATGAAAATCATGCTAGCTTAACTCGTGCCACAACGAATTCCCACCCTAAAATAGTAGAATTCATTTCCTTGGCAAGCCCGGCAAGCCCGGCACGCCCACAAGTTTGTGACATGCCGATATCTTTTATTCACCTGCTCCCCCTCGACAATCATCTCCTTTGAAAGTTCCTTTCAATACCGCTTAGGTTGAAACCTTCAAGAAGACTGTGGATTAAAACTCCAACACTCACAAATCTGCCAGATGCCTCAATTCTCCTCTTAGACTGCGTTTGGCGCGGCTTATTTGCTCCGGTGAGTTTGGACAAAAACGTAATTGTCATATCAAAATCTTATGTCCAAAACTAGTTTCTTTTTTTGATAATGGTAATTAATAACATTTATCATACCAAACATACATTCTATAACTGACATTTTTGTCCAACCTCACCGGAGCAAATAAGCCGCGTCAAACACGGCCTTACTCGCCAATTCCCGCTCATCAAAATAACTTCATATAACTCAAATGATTGATTTCTTTTATCCAACCAAATAGAATTGATCAATTTTAATCATGCACATCGAAAACGGTTACCTAACCGACCATCAACGGTGAAATTCAGTTAAATTCATTCTGGTGGCTCTAATTTCCGCGATCAAAATAAAGAGCCGGCATGCTCCATTCATGCAGATATTATAAGAAGTTTTTGGCTTTGTTTGGAGTGGTGATCGTGAACGCAGTGATTATGAATTGTCGTTCGTGAACTCCCAACCCCTCCCTAAGGACCTTCATCAACTTTTATGTTCAAAACTAGTAATCATTTCTCGGTGGCAATCATAACCGTTGTCATGTCAAACATACAATCTAAATATGAAGATGTTTTTGTCGAAACTCATCAAAGCCAAAATGTCAGTCGTTCCAATTCTTTTTTACGGCTTTTAGATTTCAATTCCTTTCCAGCGCCCTCCTCCACTCCCGACCCCCATCCAAACAAACCAGCCGCTCCATTCCGCGGAGCCTTTCTCGGCCTCAATCCAGCTCTAATTTCCAGCACCATCGCTCTCCAACTCACCTCCTTTCCCGCGATTCTCCTCCGATCACAACCGTCGTCCCAAGTCATCCTCCACCGTAAGCGCCCTTCAATCCCGTGTGCCCCTGAATATTGATACGTTTGTGAAATAGAATTTCATGCAAGCCAACGCAACTCCGAGCTCCACTATACGGCTCCGTTCGGGGAGACTTATTTTCACCGGTGAAGTGGTTACGATCGCATGAAGGTCCGGTTCATCCGATCGTAACCTCTTGACCGGTGAAAATAAGCCCTCCCAAACGAAGCAGTACGTTGCCTCCAACAGCAGCAAACCTCACTTCCTCGCCTCCATCCACAGAATTACAGAAATACCACAGGTAAGCCCCTTTTTATTGTCTTCAGTCTTTTGGAGAAACCGGGGCTGCTACTCGTCTGGAACTAGGAAGGACTGGCAATATCCGGTTAGATCGGGCCCGCATCCACTAATTTCCGGCCGCGGAGCAAGCCTGAACACCACTATCTGATTTGTCCTCTCTCCCTCCCTCTCCCTCTCCCTCTCTAAGCGCCAAAAGCGCCGAAGATTGGAAGAAAAAGTGTACCATAATTTCTCTCCGTGACACGTACTTTCAATTTCGAAAATAGCAAGTCGGGCACGAAAGAATGCCCATATACAATGTGGGACCCACATGCCTTGCAATGGAAGACCAAACCCTACTACTCAGCTAGCGGCTCACAGAAAAAGAGGGAGACACACAAAAAAGATGCTAGCTAGATGCCATCCGATCGTAGGAGCAGAGCTGTGCGGATCCGGATCCCCTGGAGTTCCAGGAACTCCAGGGAGTGGAGTTCGCGTTTTGCGGTTTAACGGGGAGGAATCAGCAAAATTGGTTAACATGAAAATTGTAGATATCCCCGAGACAAATAACTTTCTTGTTGAACATTTTTTAATTTGAAGTCGTTTAGACCCCCGATCTCGAAAATACATACGGCTTTTTTCTTAAATATATTTTTGGCTGGTCGTCGGATGGGGGCTGATTTCTCACTCGCCGCACGGGAGTTTTAAGCTAAAATTTTCTCCTCACCAGCGCAGGCGGAGCCGAAGATCTAAACGCCAATGGATCCGCCTCCGCCACCGCCGGAGAGACAAATGGCCACCTCAATGGATTCGTTGCCGAATGGGGATTTGGCAAAAAACCAGAGCAAGATGGAGGGAGTTTAATCAAAAACATATATAGTTGCAGAGCGGAGTAATTCCATCCAGATAATCATAGATACGTAATGGATAAGGCAAATTACATGAGAATCGATGAGACTAGACAGAAACAGAGGAAAATACAGGGAAGGCATGATTTCTTTTCAGCTTTTGATTCAAGGATTAAAGACCCGGCCGCTGCAGCGGCACTTCCAGCCAAGAGGCTTATAGTTGGAGTTATGCTGGCTGTACACCGCCTGATCAGCCGGCCGCAGCTCGCCAGGCTCTACCTGATCAGCCAAATCCCCGCTCGGTCCCGGCAAGGTCGGGACTTCAACCGCCGTGCACGGTTTGCAGGTATTGCACCGGTTGTGGCAGCTCGGCGGCATCGACCCCAGCCGAATCTTTTCCTCCTCCACCGCCGCCTTAGATCAGTAAGTTAAACTTTGTTAGAAGTGCATGGGAGATGCAGGCTAATTAGTAAACTGAAGGAAGCAAAGAGCGTGCGAGTAAATACGGAGTAAGAAATATTAAAGAGTGCCTGAAGAGGAGGAGGAAGAGGAGAGCTCTGCGGCGGCGGAGGCCATTGGTGGCCGCAGGAAACAGAGGAGGGGTGAAGGAGGATCGAATGAAGAAGTGCTATGATAAGTAGAACGCCATGGCTCTTAACAAGTGAGCTCATTTCTCCATTAAAAGAGAGCGGTGAGAAGAGGTGCTTTGGCCTTCCTTCGTCAAGAAGAAGACCGCATAGATAAGGTTGGCCCCTCGGCGGCGTTATTAACTAGAAAACCAACAGAATAAAAACAAAGACAGCCATGGAAGGAGGAGAAGGACGCATCCACATCAACTCGTAGGAATTTATGACCAGTCGGTAATCTTGAAAGATATTGAACCGGAGAAAGATCTCCTCTTTGACCGGCCGAATTTACTCTCGGAGCGCTGTTCGGTTTTAAATTTTTATTTCTTACTGCATTCACTATTTCACTGATTTGTATACGCGATGTTCTTTTCTTTTTGAATACCCCGCCCGCTTATGAAGCCCAGTTCGTTGGAAGGAATCGAGAGATACAAAATTCCAATTATGTCCTTCAATTACAATTAAAAAAAGAATTAAGTTGGAAGTGTTAACTGTGTAAGTGACAATTGATCCAATTTCTTCGCATTTGTCAACTTATGGCTTGTTTGGTTAAGCTGTGGCGGTGAGAGAAATAGTGGTGTGAAACAGTGGTGAAAGAATCTGCTGTTTTACAGTGATAAAAAAATCATGAAACTGTTTGAAAAACTTTATTTGCAGTGCTATGTGAAACAATGGTACAGAATTAAACAGTGATAATAATAATTAAACATTCAACACAATTTACGAAGTTAAAATAATAATTAAACAGTTTGTTCGATGTTAAATATTAATTTAAATATATATAAACATTATATTTATTAATTTTATTTAATTATAAAAGTAAATATATTAATATTTTTAATTGTCAAATTTAATTATATTAAATGCTAATATTGATGGTGTACAGCCCCGTATTCACTGAGTGAGTCCCCCGACTGGATAAGAGGGAAAAAGTAGGCAAATGAAACCTTCCAAATCAGCATTCGCCTAGGGGGAGCGAAAGGGCTCCCGCCTACATCAGGTGAGGAGGCTCTCGCCTGTGGCAGGCGTGAAGGGTCTCGCCCATGTCGTCGAGTGGCCCTTTGATCCCGCTTCCACTCTCTTTGAGCCGTGAAGGCGAGTGTCTGGCTTACCCAGCACTCGCCCCTTTAGGCGAGTGGCGCCTTCATGGGTCACTCGCCCAGTGGGGTCCAGAAGCAGAATTACTTGGATACCCTTGACGGTCTGCGTTTAGCTTCTCAGAACAGCAGAGTTTAGTTGTTGGCAGACCACTTTTGGCTACATATAGCAATTTAGAACAGCGGAGCTACGTTATTTGCAGGCCAGACTTTGAAAACTATAAATAGACCCAAGGGGGTACCTCAGAAGACAATCTTTCTCGTTTCCTCAATCCCAGATCTTCTTGCGCTTTCTGAGGTGCTCTTAGCTTAGCACTAGCTAAGGATGTGAAGCGCTCTAAGATCTTCCGGGTGTGTGGTGGGACCTCCGTGCTGGAGCCTTGAGTCAGTTTTGAGCTCTAAGTCTTTGGTCAGTCAAGCTTGCTAAGAGAAATAAGTGTTTGGTCACCCCTTCCCCAAGGGTCTGAACTTCATGATAGCCGGTTCTCGGTTTCAACAGATGAGGTTTCCGGAAATGAGTTCGAACGAGTCAAAGATATTTTCTTCATACCCTCGCCCGGCTCGATGCTACAATTCCAACGAACACATTCTCGCACAATTTCGAGGTCGTTAATTTGCTCTAGAGATGCAAACGAGTCGAGCTCGAGTCGAGTTTGGCAAAATTTCCAAGCTCGAGCTCGAGTTTCGAGCTCGCAGCTCGAGTTTCGAGCTCGCAGCTCGAGCTCGTGCTCGAGCTGCTCGCGAGCTCGAGCTCGTGCTCGAGCTGCTCGCGAGCTCGAGCGAGCTCGAGCTCGTGCTCGAGCTGTTCGCGAGCTTTTTAGCTCATGAGCTTTATTTTATTTTATTTTTACATTTTTTAAAAAAATGTATAAATAAAAAGCTCGTGAGCCAGCTCGCGAGCTCATGAACAACAGTAGATGAGCTCGAGCTTGAGCTACACAAGCTCGAGCTCGAGTCGAGCTTTTTTCGAGCCGGCTCAACTCAACATGCACCCCTAATTTGGTCTTCAAAAAGAACATCAATACGCACATATGTGCGCTCGACTCGCTCACGAGTTAGGACGATTAGTTCACAACCGATTGACGAGTGCCTCGACTGACCCATAAAAAATATATACAAATATTATTAAACTTTAAAATGTTAATATATTAAAAATATATATATATTAATATATATATATATTATTATTACCGTTAAAGTTAATATATATTAAAGTTAATAAATTAAAAAATAAATATAAAAATTAATTTTAATATAATAATTGAACTTATCTATATTATTAAAACTAATAATCAACGTTATAATTTAAATAATGCTATTAATTATGTTATTAATTACATAAATAATTAACGATAAGAATAATTAAGTTATTAATATAAAAATTTATATAAAGTTATTAACGCTAAAGTTAAATAAATATATATTATTAATATTAATTATTATTATTTTTAAGAATTGCAGGCTGCAGAGCTGCTGCCTGCTGCAGACGGTGGATTCTTGCCCCGCCCACACCAATTTATTGTTTGGCAGATCGGCAACAAAAATAGCTGCATGCAACTGTGTTGCTGCTCCGCCAAACAGGGCCTTAAAAATAAGAATCAGAAATTTTGAGTAGGTGCGTATGCAATTAAAATTTGCACCAGTGCGTGTGTGCGCGCTTTTCATTAAAATATATATGAGCATATATTAGGCTCGCCTCAAGCGGCAGACAGTCTGGAGGAGAGGATAGACCAGGAGAAGAAAGCATGTATATCTCTTGCTGAAGATCACCGTGAAGAAAAACACTCTTCACGTCAAACTGAAACAACGACCAATAGAGAATAACCACAACTACAATAAGAGTCCGAACCGTAGTCATATGAACGATAGGAGCAAAGATATCGTCATAATCTCTTCTATGCACTTGCTGAAAAGCACGAGCAACTAGTCGAGCCATGTACCTCTCTACAGATCCTTCGGAGCGAGTCTTCACCTTGAACACCCACTTGTAAGTGATCAGAACAACACCAGGTGGAAGAGTAACAAGGTCTCATGTACGAGTATGTTCAAGTGTCTCAAACTCAGAAGACATAACAACTTGTCACTCAGGTATCTGGGCAGCCTCACGGTAGGTAGTTGGCTCTAGAGTGCTACAAGCAGTAACAGGAAGGGCAAGTAGGTCCAGTGGAAGTGTAGCAAGGCTAACGCGGTCGGGAGGACGTTACTCATGAGGTGGGTTGCGACACACAGGAGAATCGTCCACAGGACACTCGCTGGAGGAGGCAGACACCGAGTCTGGGGGGATCAGAGGCAAGGGGACATGAGCAGGAGGAGCAGGACGACGAGCGTAATGATATGAAAGGGGGACGATGAACGCGTCCGAGGGAGAGGTGGAAGGTGGAGAGGTAGGAGATGGTGTATGCAGTGACAAGGAAAGAGGAGGTGGACATACCGGTGGAGAGGAAGAGACGTGAAGCAGTGAAGTGGGAAGAGTGGGGAACTGCATATCAGAGGGAGTCACCGATGAGTGTGATGTCGAGTAGACAGACGACACAAAGAAAGGGTGAGACTCGTCAAAGGTGACATCACAGAAGATAGGAAGTCGACGAGCAACATGATCATAACATCAATAGCCCTTGTGCTCAGTACTGTATCCGAGAAAGACACAAGATACATATTAAGCAGAGATCTTGGTACGCTCGCGTGAAAGAAGAAAAACATAACACAACAGCAAAAAACACGCAAATGAGTATGATGTAGGGGTCGGGAGTACAAGCACTCACCAGGACACTGACCCTGAAGAAAAGTGGAGGGCTGAAGGTTAATGAGGTAGGCAGCAGTGGAGACAGCCTCAACCCAAAAATGAGGAGGAACATGAGAGCAAATGAGGACAGTGCGGGCTGTCTTAATGATGTGACGATGCTTCTTTTCAACAGTGTCATTCTTAGCGTGGGTACTGGGACAAGCAAACTGAGAGAGAGTACCGTAGGTAGCTAGTAAGTTGCGAAAGAAATAAGAAAGATACTCCCCTCCATAGTCAAAACAGAAAATACATATGGAATCAGAGAACTTGGTGCGCACCACAGTGGAAAATGCAACGTAGATCTTAAAAAACTCAGAACGAGAGTGCATGAAATAAATCCAACAATAACGAGAATAATCATTAACAAATATAACATAATACCGATGTTTGCCCTTTGATACAAAAGGTGAGGGACCTCATACATCTGAATGAACTAAATCAAATGGACGACGAGACATGCACTCACTATACTGGTAATGGAGTTGTAGCTGTTTTCCAAGCTTACAATCTGTATAAGAGTGAGAGTTATCAATATAAACCCGACCAAAGAGATCAGTACTGATGAGAGACGAAAGATGCGAGCCACTGAGATGACCAAGGCGGTGATGCTACTGAGAGAAGTCCACTGAAGAAATACACAAAGAAGAGGCTGCTGGTGACGATGGAATGGATGAAAGATGAAGACAATCAAGGATGTAGATCCCGCTACAACGACAACCAAGTCCAAGGAGTGTCCCTGTCAGACGATCATGCACATGATAAGCAAACTCATCAAAAACAACAAGACAATCGTAAGATGTGAGTTGAATGGCGGATATGGGGTTCATGGATAAATTGTGTATGTATGCCACATCAGGAATATGAAAATGAATAGTATGAGTAAACCCACGGCTAGTGCAAGGAAGAATAATGTAATATGCAACCATAACACTGAGGGCAGACGAGACAGACTGACATGACAAGAGGCGAGTGGCATCATGGGGCATATGAAAAGAGGCTCCAGAATCAAGCAATCAGTCGAAGGAGGAGATACATGCATGGGCAGAGGTAGCCGGCTGAGAGGCAGATGCACCAGAAGCATATGGTGAGAGCACGAAGGCAGAGGAGCGATGCAGCGAACCGTAAGATAGTTGTTGGGAAATCTGCTGGGCAAGATCAGAAATAGAGAGTGACTGTGACATAACCAAGAAATGAGCAGGAAGAGCATCAGGAGCACGTTGCTGACCAGACTACTGAGTCCTCTGAAGCTTGCGACACTCAGATTTGACGTGACCAATACACTGATAGTAGTGACAACGGACAGGCTGGGGACGAGTAGCACTAGACTGAGCAGTAGAGGGCACTGGAGGACGAGGAACAGGCCGCATCGATGCACTATAACCTGGCGAAGGCAGCACAGGAGTGCTCACAAGGGAGGACTGCGATGGAAGCTTGGGAGCAGCAAGGACAACATGAGACAGCACACCAGAAGACGCATCAGTGTCCAAGGAGTGGAGACGAGTCTCTTCAGCGATTACCAAAGCCAGCGTATCACCGAGAGAAGGTGAAGGATCCCGGTGCAAAATTTGGGCAGGAACAGGCTCGAATTCGAGGCGTTAGCGCATGAGAAATGGATACATGCACTGAAAGTCGTGATCCTGAGATGTAGCCATACACTGAGGGAAAGTAATGCATGGGGAAGGAGCTATCTCATCGCACTGAAGCCAGAGGTCCAGGAGCTCAACAAAGAATGATTGGGCAGAACAATCACGCTGGTGGCAGACGCCAAGAGTCTGGAATAAAGAGCAGCGCAAAGCCTGACTACAAGGCAAGTAGAGACGACGCAGGTGATCCCACATCTCCTTGGCCGCAGGTAGCTGGTAGACGGTCATGCGAATGGGGAGCTCGCACGACTGACAGATGACGACTATCACACGAGAGTCGTCTGAGCGCCACTTCGCCATATCAAACCCTGGACGAAAGCGACAGTGTTAATCGTGGAACAATCATCCACATAAGGTGCTGTTGATGGATGCGGAGCAGGCTCAGAGCCGTCAATATGACCCCATAGATCTATAGACCACAAAGGATCACGTCGACAGTGGCGGACCAGGCTTTGTAGTTTCATCCATCGAGGATAACGTCCGCCTTCTGGAGAAAGGAAAAGGCCATCAGGGTTGTGGGGCTGCAGAGTTAGCCGGAGAAGATCAAGAAGATAGGTCGAAACCGCTGGAGGAGAAAACCAGCAGATCAGAGGGAGAAGTGAGGATATTGGCACTAGATCGCCCTGACGACGACATTGGAGCAGATCAGATGGAGAACTGGGACACATCATTGGAGAAAAGATCGCGCGCTGTGAGCGAGATCACGCACTAGAGCAGAGATGATGCTGGAGTGATAGACGACGGGCGACGACACGGGAA
Organism: Platanthera zijinensis; assembly: GCA_039513925.1. Classification (NCBI taxonomy): domain Eukaryota; kingdom Viridiplantae; phylum Streptophyta; class Magnoliopsida; order Asparagales; family Orchidaceae; genus Platanthera; species Platanthera zijinensis. Next base: position 12,759,574 of record CM077085.1, read on the forward strand.
CGGGCGACGGGTGAGGGGATCGGGATTTCTGCGACCCTAACCTTGTGATTGTTGAGCAGATCGAGATTGATCAGGAAGATGATGGGATCGATCGTCCGCACGAACGACAACACTAGAGAAGGTCAGGATCGATCGTCGGCACAGTGAGCATGTAACGTCTTATTTCGCGCTAGACCTCTCGCACGTGTTTTAAGTCCGGAGAGTTGACTCAGGCTCGGGGTGCACTGGTAACAGGCGTCGAGTGATACTCGACTAATAGGGCGAATTTCACTTAAAATTATACTGGTGGGCAGGCGCCGAGTGCGTTGAGTGATACTCAACGCATAAGATGAAATTGACTTGGAATTATACTGGTTTCAGTAGGCGTCGAGTGCGTTGAGTAGTCTCAACGTCATTCGACAAGGCGTTGAGTGATACTCAATGCATAAAAAGAAATGGACTTAGAATTATACTGGTTTGAGTAGGCGTCGAGTGCATTGAGTGTCTCAATACCATTCGACGAGGCGTTGAGTGATACTCAACGTCTAAGAGGAAATTGACTTAGAATAATTCTGGATTTGGGAAGCGTCGAGTGCGCTGAGTGAACTCGACGCCACTCGACGAAGCGTCGAGTGATACTCGACGATCCTGACGCTTTGACTTAGACATTACTGGACTTGGGAAGGCGTTGAGTGATCACGACGCTTTCAACTAAGCGTCGAGTGATACTCGATGATCCCGACGCTTTGACTTAGAAATTACTGGACTTGGGAAGGCGTTGATTGATCACGACGCTTTCAACGCAGCGTTGAGTGATACTCAAAGATTCCAACGCTTTGACTTAGAAAAAAATACTGGACTCAATGAGACATTGAGTGATCACGACGAATATCGACGATTCATCGAGTGTGTGTAGGTATATACAACGATTTTGACTTGAAGGATTTTTCGGTTCGGGCAGAATTCGCTGTCATGTATATGCGGGCTGATTCGGGTTCGGGAAATGTGTCAAACGACTCCTGTGGACCGGTCTCTTCAACAAGACTTATTTTAAGTAATAATCTAACCCTAATTCTTCTTATAAAAGGAAACATATGGGAAAACCCTAGCCGTCACTTCATTCTTCTTGTCGAGCAGTTACTTGCCGAACCCGACAAAAACGAAGAAGGTCGTCGGTGTCGGATTTTCTGGAGGCCGAACTAACCTTCGTAAAGAACGATGTCGCCGAGAAGGATAACAAGATCCATGGCCGGAAACGAGGTGAGCTTCCTATCCCTCCCTTGGTGCTAGATCTTTAGTTATTATGTAGTAGAGATGTCGACTCAAAAGAGTTAGACTTGTGCGAGATGAAGATCTCCTAGGATGATACCGTGCTAGGACCTTGTCCTAGAGATTAGTTATCTTCAACCTCTCTTCTCTATGAAGACGGTGTACTTGGTTTTGTGAAGATGGATGGTCTATTAAGGGTGAATAAGGGAGGAGGAAAATCTGAATGTGATTTAGAACAAATGGCTAATGAAAGAAGACGAACGAATGTCGTTCGTTTGGCTTTAAGATGCTTGCATAATCTATTTTCTGTGCGCAGCGAACTTCGAGGCCGTTTACGGGTGTGAGACGGCTGGATCTAGGTCTTGGGATGAACACAAAAGTTGTAGTCCTCAGAAAGACCTTTCTAATGGATGGTTACACGTTCTCATAGGAGCTTTGTAGCTGCTAGAATGTCCAGTCGAAGTTGTTGTATGATAACAACTTATGTGCATGATGCTTTCGGGTTAGTGTATAACCTGGTTTGGACTAGGTAGGAGAAACATATCAAGATAATGTTGAGGTTTGGATGACCCTAGTTATATGTACCCGAGATAAACAAATGGTTGGAGGAATTTAATAAACAAATGGTTTGGAGAATTAGTGAATAAATGGTTTCATAGGATTTGGTTGTACAAATAGCTACGTGTGAAATCCGGTAAGGATGTGCGCGATTGTAATTTGATGAATGATATAAGTTTTGAAAGAGGGTGTGATACCCAATAACTGAATGTGTAATCTATACTTATGTTATCATGCTTGGTGAATACGTGAAGAGTGATTATATTGTTGTGATAAAGGTATGAACGCATAATTGTTTGTGAATGCTTGATTATAAGGAAGAAATCAGATGAGGTAAATCTCTGATAAGTAAATTTTGTTTTAAAGAAGATAGATTTGGTTTTATATAATCTTTTACGTATATAAGTCTATCTCTTTGTTTACTTACTTATATTCTGTGAATTAAGGCAAGAGTACCTATCGCATGGAAGTATAGTATTTTGTAGAAAATATCAAGGTCGTATTTTTCCTGGAATCGGTGTTAATTATTCTACTTGTTAGAACAGACTATTATTTTATCGAAAGAACGGAGTGAAGTTTATAGTAAAACTAAAAGATAGAAAAATATTAATACGTGATTTTATTAAGATAGAGACTTAGAAGGTAGTCCTCGATTTCAGAATTACTTTGAGCGAATATTAATTCACCTATTAAGAACAACTTTTATTTCTTAATTATCTAACTTCACGAGAGGGTCCCTTTGGTAGCATCACTGACTCGAAAGTACGACCGGGAAGGCTTGCGTTTAAACGAGTTAACGTAAATGTAGTGTCTCGTCACCTGGTATATGATCAATTAATAGAAAACCCTAGTTAGAATAACTAGAAAGTAGAGTTGAAATAGTTGAAAATAGTATCCAGCCCAGAGCTCATCTTGACCAAGTGCTAAGAGTTCTTAGCCTTTTCTCAGGATGGGGGCGGTATAAAGTATAGAAAATAATATCTACCTATCTATCTCAATCCAGGATTTAAGCTTTCGCTTCACCTTTGTTTTTGAGATAGGGTAGTAAAATTTTGCAGAGCTTCCGCACTATCTTAATCCAGGTCATAGGCTTTCGCCTCGCCCTTCATTCGGGATAGTATAAAATAATAAGATTTTTAAAATAATTTTGAAAACAGTTTCACGCTATCTTAATCCAGGACATAAGCAGAGCTTCGCCTTTCATTCGGGATAGTATGAAAAAAAAAACTGAAAATAAAGCAGTAAAGTGCTCAGAATTGAAATTAAAAGAGTCTATTTTATAAAATCCAAAATTATTACAACTTTCTAAAAAGCTGAAAAGAAAGCTAAAATATTACAACTTACAGAACTTTAGAAAACTGGAAAGCTACTACCAGTTCCTTGTCAGAGAGCTGGGGAGTCCTAACAGTTCTTAAGGAAGCTGCTGGTGTTCGAATAATTCCACTCAGCCCTGCCCTCCTATTTATAGAAAAAAATTTCAAGTGACACGCCCCCTGACACGGGCGTGTCTGGTAGGGCGTGACAGGGTCACGGGCGTGACTTCCAGCATGTTGGGGCAGGTGTCGAGCTGGTTGGAACTTCGGATAGAATTTGGGCCGGTCACGGGCGTGTCTGAAGATGTCACGGGCGTGTCTTGCATCTGATTCATCAGGCGGCACGAGGCGTGGCGACAGCGCGACATTTTGCTGGCAAACTGGCTAACGCGGGCGTGTCGACTTGGCACGGGCGTGTTGGATGATGTCACGGGCGTGTTGGATGATGTCACGGGCGTGACCATCGCTTTTTCTCGGATTTTCCTGTCCAGTAAAACAACAAACAAAAGGGAATTAAAAAGGGCTGTCACGCCTTAGGTCAAGGGCGTGACTATGGGCGTGACCTAAGAAAAAATTGCAAAAAATTCAAAAAAACTTAGAAAAACATAAAAATTGAAATATAACAAAAATAATTAGTTATATATATAAAAACTAAGGTTTTATTTATAAATATGTACAATTAATACTATACCAAATTGTATATTTTTATACTCATCAATCTCATGACCATGAAATATGTTGAATCGTGACCTCAAGTATTGGATGGGATAATTTGTATAATCCACTGCTTAGAGTGTGTCTCCCTTCGAGTAGCAGTGAGAGATTGGTATGTTGTTCAAGGTAGCTTGCCACCTGTGTTGATGTTGAACCCTTGAGTGCTTGAGAGCACAGAAATGCGAAAGAGTGTAAGTGCGTGAGTATTTGACCGCACTGGATTGGTAATGATGATAAGGGACTCAGTGTGGAGCCCTTGAGTGTTGTTGAGCACTGGATTAGTAAAAATGAAAAGGGACTCGGTTGGAGCCCTTGGATGGTTGATGACAAGGCCATGTGAATTTGCATGCGGTGTGAGTTGACACACGGTATCATAATCCTGGGTTAAGGATAGTGTGGCAGGTCTACGGGCTCGTCAGTCGTCACACCGACAAGAGTTGACAGATAGACTTTGGACGATGGGCCTTGGTCCTCGGTGCTTTTTCCCGGGGCACCCTCCGTGCCAAGTGGACGATTAGCCTTGGTCTTGTGGTGATACGCTCTCATAGGCACCTTTCGTGCCACAAAGATAGGCCTGCTGGGCTGGGCTCTTGGTGCACATCTACCCGAGACCCCTTTTGAGCTGTAGTACGCATAGAGCTCCGCTGTTGTGTTCTTAGCGTTGAAGCGTACAAATGCATAGGCTTGGTAGTGTGGTTGCCCGCCTAGTAGTGGAAAGCTCATTTCACTATCACCGTCTGGTCACGACGGATGACACCTGAGAGGTTAGCTAGCTGCTCGAAAAGTGAGAACTACAAGTCTGTGTCGACATAGCTGTGTGTGTGTATGCATGAGTGAGTCATCGCATTGCATTCATAATATTGCATTGCATTACATACACAAGATCCATATCATATAACTTTGTATGAGCACGCTTATATGATGAGTTATTTTATTGTTAAGTCGATCCTTAACTTATAAATCTGTATGAGCATTTTTATAAGTTAAGTTACTTTCTTATTGTAGATATATATGCTTATGGATTGCTACGATATGAGTAGAATCGCTAGAATAGAATGTTGATAATAATGTTATACATTGTTGTTATTACTACTCATGATATATAGATTCTCCATCTGCTTGTTATTACTGCTTATATATATATATATATATATATATATATATATATATATATATTATACCCTCTTCTTTTCTCCGTCCGGTGTCTAAGTGCCGCCGGGAGAGCGGATGTGATAGTCACTTAGTCTTTATGACTAACAGTTGTTACGTCTTCCTTTTTAGGAGGAAACCCCGCAGATAGAGCATCAGTAGGTTGTGCATGAGGGCAGCCAGGCCAGGGTGACAGGGCCTGATACGACATTACCATCGATGCCGTCAGTTACGGATGTGAGTTTTTAAGTGACTCACATTGTAGCCATTGGGGAAATTTTGTGTACTCTGATATTAAAGAAGTGTTGTAGCTTCTTATTATGGATGTACTTTGTTTGGATCATTTACTTGTGTGGATTTTGAATTCTGTTTTATATTCTTAATGTTGGGTTGATATGGATGATATTGGTTATAGCCGGCAGGATAGGCGTCTTATAGTACTAGTTAGTTCGTGTGCTGACGCTACCGCAAGACGGCTGTTTTGGGCATAAGACTCTCCTCAGCCGTGTCTTGTGTTCGGGGGGGGGGGGTCTTACAGAGCAGGTCAGGATCGATTGCTGAAAACGACGGGATCAGGATTTCTATGACACTGGAGAGGAGGGAGAGAGCGGCGAAAACTCTAACCTCTGATACCATGGTAGGAAAAAACAATGAATACAATAACTATACACAAGAGGTAAGGAAATATATATACAAGTACATGGGAGGGTGTTCACAACTCCCATGATCAGCATATCACAACTGTAGTACACAGTAAATACACTACATCTAACAATCCGCACTCACGATTAACCGCAATCATCATTTTGAGGATTGTCTATCCGTAAGCTCTATTTTGAGGATTAGCTATCAGCGGAGGATTTCATTTCTGGAATAGGGGGTGTTAAATTTGTTGAAGTGGGAGTGAAGTGTGGGCGGTCTGATTAGGCAGACCGCCCAGACCACAGAGTCCGTTGCGACCTGGCGGATATCTTTTGGCGAATAGCCTTTGACGGGTTGCCGAACTCTCTTGCGGTCTGGCTCAGCAAGCACCCTGGGTTGAAACCGGGCGGTTAAACTTCTCTAACCGCAGTTGTGGCGGTCTGGTTGGTGAGACCGCATAGTCCGCTTGAGCTTCAGGTTCTATGGCTTGCAAGAAGGTTGGCGGTTAGTGCAGACTATGGTGGCTAACCGCACTTTTCGCAGAAGCCTTCTCGAGCAGGTTGATAGCCAGAGTCCACTGTTGTTTTAGACTTGGTCCCGTGTGACTAAGTTCGGAGTTGTTGTCTAGATCGTCGAGATCGCCTGTTGTGCGGACTGCTTCTAGAGTTCGCCGAGTTCGACAAGTTTGTTCTGTGTGAAGTCCAGGATTGTTGTCTAGCTCGCCGAGTTCGCCTATTTGTGCGGACTGCTTCTGGAGCCCGCCGAGCTCGGCAAGTTGACGGCTTGGTCATTGTTCTAAGTCGTGGCCCAGAGTTTGGTGCAGACTGGGAGCTGTGTTCGCAAGATAGTGTGGATTGGTCTTTTCCGCCTTTGTGGACTGGTCGTTCTTGCGGACAGAGAGTGGTGTCCGCACTTGTGCTGTTGTTGATAACTTTCTTTAAATGACAGACTGGTACTTGTATCCGCACTTGTACGGATACGTGATGCTAGGTGCAGGACTGACGAGCGGTTATCCTATCACTATTGGTGGTTACGACATTCCTTCTCACGCCTATAAATATGAGTTTTCGACTTATCATAAATAACTAGAACAGTTATAACTTGCTTGTGCTTAAATCTCGCAGTTACGTTTTCCTAACCGCTGCGACTAAGTGACTGTGCAGGCTGTGCGGCTAGCATCAGGCGGCTAGGCAACTAGTGGAATCTTGGTGTGGAACAATTCGCGGATAACAGTCAGCAGATAACAACAGGTCACGGTCTCTGCGACTTGAAGTCTTTTCCTCCAAGTTACGGTTATCAGAGCAGTTCACCCGATCTATCAGCGAGTTCTGTTCTAGTTATTCAACATTTCAATAACAAGCAGTCTGCGCGGCTAGTTGCGGGTAGGCGACTCTAGCGGTCTCGGCGGACTCAGCTTGCGGGCTGGCGACTTGTGCGATTACAGTTTGCTGTCCGCGCGGTTAACTTTTTGTTGCAGTTTTTGTTTCACTTGGTTGCATTGTGAATCATGTCTCGCAATATATACCTCGCTCTGTAAAGAAATTATTAATTCCAATTGAAGACACTTGTGTTGTTGTTGTTACTGATTTCTACTTTGATTATGGTTGAGTGTTCTTGCAACCTCTTGCAGCTTCCTTCATAAATTTTTATAGGAGGCTGCTCCATTTTGTGGTGAGAAGGGAGAGTTTAGAGAGGGATTGGTTCCGGGGACTTCTCCATGGGGAGGAAAGTTGGGGTTTGGGAAACTGGATCCCACGTTTCCTTCGATTTATGGTCGAGCATGCTCTGATAAAGGCACTATTTTGGAGGCTCCTTCAATTTGATTTATGCTCCCTACGCCATCTTCCTTCATCTCCTATGGTTCTGGTAACAAAAAACCTATAAAAACTGAGAAAAGATGGGGAGTTGATCCGGATAAAATGAGATGGGATTAGTATCCATACATCCCTTTTTTATAAAATTAATCCCCTCCTATTCTTATCATCCCTTTAATCCTGTTCAAATTTGTGCTTATGGTGGCTTTTTGTGAAGGAGTCACGCTCGCTCACCGTGCCATCTGCCTTCATCTTCTCTCATTTTTGGAACTTCGGCATCGGAGAGGAGGCGGACAATTTGAAGCTCAAGCACCTCTATTCTGCCAGGAAGGTTGGGACCGGGCCAGGGTAGCCACGCGTGCCTACATGGAGGATTTTGCCGGAGAACTTGGACGCCGGAGAGGAGGCGGAACGTGGGGAGTTCGCCTGACCGATTGTCGGAAATCGCTAAACAGGAAGTAGGCGGAATAGGAGGCTCTAACCTGGGGCAGTGTGAATAAAAGCAAAAAAAAAAAAACTTAATATTAACTTGAATTGCAGTGTGAATAGCCAATATCGCAGTGCGGCTAACAGCGCCCAAATATAAATGTCATACTAATTTCATACGGCCACGCAGACAAATCAGTCTAACACTATTATTAGAATAATAAAATGCATTTGAAATAGTCTACCATTCAAGGAATTGAAATTAGTAAAACATCAGCGCATAACATCACCACTAAGTATTCGCATGCATTCACAAAAACTATAAGTTGGAAAATTCCAGCTCTAAAAATTAGCCTTGAAAGTATTATAATCATAAGAAGTTAATTTGCTATGCTATGTTAACAAATCAAAACAATTCATTCTCACCGAGTAAAAGAGCCCAAGTAAATTGCATTAGGAGCCGGTAGCCACCATGTATCATCTTTTTCCCTGAATTTGGGGCTGAGCAAGAGTAATAAACAAACCACAACATAAATATTTCAGCAATTGAGCTCCCAAGAAAACATTGGGGTGCCGCGTATATCTCATCAGCGACTGAAGGAGCAGCTGCAGAGTGTGGAGGTTGGGAAGACGGTGATTCCCAGCTTATCCTCTTCCTCCATAGTCAGTTTAAATTTGTCACAGTCCTTCAATGCTTGGTCCAAACTTTGACAAAACAATCATCGCTTTCCGGCAGGCTTTGGCTTTGGAGAAACCAAACTAACCGGTGAAGGCGATGAGATGACAATCATGACTATATTGAGTAAAAGCTCCGCCCCACCGGCATGGTTGCTAGTCACCCATAGTGAATTAGAGGTGGATTCCAGATAATAAATAATGATAATATGACTCATTTCACACAACAAGAAATTAAAACTAGTGCAATCCTGTAAGTGAAATTCTAAACAACAACAAGAAGACTATAAAAATTAGAGAAAAAAATGCTTAGATGAGTGATGCAATCAGAGTCGCGTCGTATTTACTTTTATTTTCCGCATTTTTATTAGTGTTACGCACGTCTTCAAACATTTTATATTTTAATTTTGGCGTATTTTTGCCTTTTATTATTATTTTGCGGCACATGTTATTAGTGCTCGTGTATTTTATTTCGCGCATGCCACATAGGCTGGCTGCACCCAAGAACCCCTTGTTGCACAATGCGAAACCATATCATCGTCCATCTCATCTATCTCACCATTATGAGACCGGAACTTTGCTATCGGTTGCACACTTTGACTCAGTTTATGCACCAACCCCGACAAGATCATTGGATTGCAGCTCACCGTATCGTGAAGTACTTGAAAGGACATTCTGGACAAGGAATTCTCCTTCGTGTGGACAACGATCTCTCATTGGATGCGTATTGTGAGAAGCGAACTAAAACAAACCGGAAATGGTATAACTGAAATTTTTATTATCAGAAAAAGGTATCTATTACAAAGGTATGACCTCCCTTATATAGAATGAAGGAGAGAAGAGAGAATACAAATAAGAGATGTGGGACTAAAACTATACAAAAGAATCTGGGCGGCTAGAACAACAGACCGGAACAAGCCGCGCGGTTAGACAGGAAGGGCTAACCGCTCGGCCACTGCCAGAGAGAGAGACAAGCCGCCAAGTGAGACCGTTAGACCGCCCGGTCTCCTAGTCGCCAGTAACAGACCGCTAGACCGCTTGGACCTCAGACCTCAACGCAGCAACCAACCCGCTGGAGGCAAACCGCCAGACCGCCCGGTCAATAACCCGCCAAGCCAGACCGACAGACCGCCCGGTCTCAACTTCAACACTCCCCCTCAAGCTGGAGCATATATGTCGATCATGCCCAGCTTGTCACATATATGAAGAAATGAGGCGGATACTGGCTTGGTGAAGATGTCAGCCAGCTCTTTTTCAGACGTGACGAAGGGAGTGCAAATTTGTTCCTTCAGAATCTCTTCACGAATGAAATGACAGTCGACCTCAATGTGTTTGGTTCTCTCATGGAAGACTGGATTTTTGGAGATATATATAGCAGCCTTGTTGTCACAGAACATAGGTAGAGGATGGTTGTAGACCTCTCCTAAATCCAACATGAGAGCCCGTAGCCACTTAAGCTCGCAAGTGGTCGATGCCATACTCCGATACTCAGCTTCAGCACTGGACCTGGAGACAACAGATTGCTTCTTGCTCTTCCAACTTACCAGATTGCCCCCAACAAAGGTACAGAAACCGGAGGTAGACTTGCGGTCCCCTTTGTCATCCGCGTAACTCGCATCTGAGTAAGCTTCAACCCTCAGATGATCATTCTTCTGAAAGAGCAATCCTTTCCCAGGGGCTGCTTTGACGTACTCCAAGATCCGCAAGGCGGACTGTAGATGGCACTCCCTGGGAGCTTGCATGAATTGACTCACCTTGCCCACAGCATAGGAGATGTCGGGCCTAGTCACGGTGAGGTATATGAGCTTACCAACTAGACGCCTGTACCGCGAAGCATCTGAAAGAAGAGGTGAATCATCTGTCCAGGTTTTGTCTTCTCCAACAGCCATGGGACATCGGGCAGGTTTGGCCCCAGTCAATCCTGCTTCTTTTAAATATCAAGAGCATACTTACGCTGAGAGAGGACTAAAGAGTTGGGCTTCCGAGAGATTTCGATCCCCAAAAAGTACTTCGGAGAACCCATATCTTTCGTGACTAGATGTTGGCGAAGATGCCGCTTTGTCAAGGCTACCCCTTCCTGGTCATCACCAGTGAGAAGAATATCATCCACATATACTGCAAGAACCACCAGTCCCGAAGAGGTTTTGCGAATAAATAGAGAGTGATCAGCAGCGCTGCGAGCAAAACCAACGGCCGCCACGATGCCGCTGAATTTGTCAAACCAAGCCCGAGGGCTCTGCTTGAGGCCATAGATTGCCTTCTGTAGTCGGCAGACTCGTGTCTCCCCCTGAGCAACATACCCTGGAGGTTGCTCCATGTAGACGGCCTCCTGAAGATCACCATAAAGGAAGGCATTCTTGATATCCAGCTGGGAAAGGGGCCAGTCTTTGTTGACTGCCACAGAGAGAAGGACCCGTATAGTGCTGAGACGAGCCACGGGAGAGAAGGTGTCAAAGTAATCAACCCCATAGGTTTGAGTAAAGCCCTTAGCCACCAGACGAGCTTTGTAACGGTTTACAGTGCCATCTGGGCCAAACTTGACTACAAAGACCCATCGACAGCCAACAACATCTGTATCACGAGGAGGAGGGACAAGAGTCCAGGTACCCCGCTCTGTGAGGGTCGTCATTTCCTCATCCATGGCCAGCTTCCAGTGAGGAATGGCAAGGGCCTCCTGGTAGGAACGAGGTGTGGTAGTAGCAGAGATAGCCAGCGCAAAGGCCCTGCGAGAAGGGGTAAGACGATCATATGAAACAACAGCAGCAAGGGGGTGTAGGGTACACGTCTGCACCCCTTTGCGAAGAGCTACAGGAAGATCCAGGTCGGCGGGCTCCTCGGCATCCAGAGCATCCGTGGCAGAGAGAGCTGGCCCGGGAGGAGAGAGCGACGGCAGCGGAGATGAGGGAGATGGAGGCGGAGAGAGAGGCGGAGGGAGAGGAGTGGGCGGAGACGGAGGAGGAGCGGATATCGCAGTAGGAGACGAGGAACGAACGGAATAACAGGAGAATCCGAGGTGGGAGGAAGAGAAGAGGAGTCATCCGAGAAGTAGGAGGCATTCTCGAAGAAGGTAACGTCAGCGGAGACAAACTGTTTACGAAGAACAGGATCAAAGCAGCAGTAGCCTTTCTGAGTGACCGAGTACCCCAGAAAAACACATTTGGTGGAGCGAGGGGAGAGCTTATCACGGGTGGCAGATGAGACATGCACAAAGGCAGTGCACCCAAAGATTCGGAGAGGGAGAGGAAAAGGCTCATTGCCAGGATAAAGGATGGAAAAAGGGGTTTTTCCTTGAAGAACGGAGGAGGGAATGCGATTGATGAGATAGCAAGCAAGAAGAACAGCATAGCCCCAATATGAGTGAGGGACATGCATTTGAGTCATTAATGTGCGAGCAACATCGAGAAGGTGACGGTTTTTGCGTTCCGCCACCCCATTTTGTTGGGATGTATAGACAAAACTTGTCTGATGAATAACGCCATGTTGAACACAGAAAGAGGTAAAAGCATGACTTAAGTATTCTTTTGCATTATCAGAGCGAAAAGTTTTAACACTAACACCAAACTGATTTTTGATTAAATGATAAAAGGAGGTCCATACATTAAAAAGTTCAGAGCGATCTCGTAAGAGATACACCCAAGTACATCTAAAAAAATCATCAATAAAAGTTACAAAATAAGAACTACCCCGACCAATAGTAAGGGTAGGAGCAGGTCCCCAGATATCGGAGTGGACTAGATCAAACGGACGGGTAGAGCCCCGACCTTGCTTCGGCGGGAAGGAGGAACGATGATGCTTGCCAAGTTGACATGCTTCGCAGTGGAGAGGAGTAGTGGAGGGAGGGAGGTGGGGCAGAAGCTGATGCAAAAGCCGTGGTGGAGGATGACCGAGACGGAGATGCCATTGGAGAAGATCCGTACAAGAAGAAGAGAAGGCGGACAAAGCGGAAACGTTGTCGAGGAAGTAGAGGCCGCCGCTCTCAGTCCCAGTAGCAATCGTCCGCTGGGAGCTCGGATCCTGAAAAGAGCAAGAAGATGGAGTAAACGTTACAGAACATTGAAGCTGCTTGCACAAAGAAGTAACCGATAACAGATTGCACGGAAACTTGGGCACATAGAGAGTGTCCTCTAGCCGAAGGGACGGAGTAACATGAACCACTCCCGACCCATGAACCGGGGAGGGAGAACCGTCTGCAATGAGGACCGGGGCAACCGATCATGCTGTTCGAGGAGAGAGAAGCACTGAGGATTGCCCGTCATATGATTAGTAGCACCGGAGTCGATAAGCCATTTACCTTGAGTGACTACATGGGCACTACCTGATGATGTGACCACGGAAGCAGACGGCTTAGAAGAAGAGGCGGAAGAGTCACCCGAGGGGCGAAGATGGGGATGTTTTGTCCAGCAGCGGTCAAGAGTGTGTCCGGTGCGGCCGCAGTGAGAGCAGAGATAGCGGGAAGAAGGACGTCCGCCAGACTGATGACTGCGGCTACCAGAGACACTCCGCTGAGTTTGATGAGCATAGTTATCCGGAGGAGAAGGAGCGGGTAGAAGCGGGCGCTGAAAGAGAGAGGTGACAGCGGCGATGCGAGCAGCGGTGGCATCTAAGGTAGGAGATTCCGCCTCACCCAGAATTTGTTGGCGGATCATATCATAAGTGTCAGGAAGACGGAGCAGATAACACACAACCAGAAGCTCCTGGAAGTGCTTGTGTTGTTGAGCCAGATCCGCAGAAAAGGGGCGATTCTGAAGAATCTCAGCCCCAAGAGCTTGAACTTGTTGGTAGGCAGCAGCAGGAGACAAGGTAGGCCGGGCAAAGAGGTCCGCATACAACGTATAGATGCGGGACGTCTGAGCCCCTTTGGAATACAAAGCAGCAAGATGAAGCCAAGCGGCCTTCACCGTCTCATCATGACGGATGACGGGAAGGCATTCATCGGATAGACTGTTAGCGAGCCAAGTACGCACAAGAGCGTCACTCGCATCCCAGTCATCAAAGAGAGGGGAAGTGGTAGGAGGAGGGTCATCAACGAGATGGTGGCGTTTGCGTTGCGAGCGAAGGAGAAAGGTGAAAGAGACGCTCCAATCCGGGTAGTTGGAGCCGACAAGCTTGGAAACGATGCCAAGGTTCCCGGAAGGAGTAGGAGGAGCCGGATTGGCTACAGGGGTGGCGGCAGGAGTGGTGGCAGTAGAAGCATCAGAAAGAGCCATAAGAGCAAACAACAAGAAGCTGCGCGGTTAGAAAACAGGCCGCGCGGATAGGCAGAAGAGGAACTGCAGCGGTCAGGATGTCAGACACCAGCGGCCAGAGAGACCACGACCAAGCCGCAGTAACAAGCAAAGGGGAAGAAGTCGAGCGGCAAGCAGACAGTCCGCTCGAACAGAAGCACAAGAGAGAGAGCAAGGCACACGGCAATAGGTCGCGGCGAACTAGGCAACAAATCGCAGTGAACAAGGCAACAGGTCGCGCACACAGAGGGCAACGACAAGGAGACCGCGCGGACAGGGCGCAAGCCGGAGAAGCAAGCCGCGCGGACAGAGAGAAGTACAGAATCAGGAGGAAAGGATCGATTCCTCTGATACCATGTGAGAAGCGAACTAAAACAAACCGGAAATGGTATAACTGAAATTTTTATTATCAGAAAAAGGTATCTATTACAAAGGTATGACCTCCCTTATATAGAATGGAGGAGAGAAGAGAGAATACAAATAAGAGATGTGGGACTAAAACTATACAAAAGAATCTGGGCGGCTAGAACAACAGACCGGAACAAGCCGCGCGGTTAGACAGGAAGGGCTAACCGCTCGGCCACTGCCAGAGAGAGAGACAAGCCGCCAAGTGAGACCGTTAGACCGCCCGGTCTCCTAGTCGCCAGTAACAGACCGCTAGACCGCTTGGACCTCAGACCTCAACGCAGCAACCAACCCGCTGGAGGCAAACCGCCAGACCGCCCGGTCAATAACCCGCCAAGCCAGACCGACAGACCGCCCGGTCTCAACTTCAACACGTATTGTGATGCGGACTGGAGAGGTTGCTCACTCACTCGTCGATCCTTGAACGGGTACTTTGTCACTCTAGGAAGGTCGCCCATCTCATGGAAAATGATAAAACAATCCATTTTTCCAGGATCATCCGCTGAAGCTGAGTACCGCTTCATGGATGCTTCTTGTTGTGAATTAAAATGGCTCAAGGGACTTGTCTTGTTCTTTGGGATCGCTCACCCTGCTCCCATGAAACACTTCTGTGATAGTCTAGTGGATCTTCATATCGCCGCCAATTCGGTGTTCCACAAATGTACAAAACACATCGAGATGGATTGTCACTTCGCCCGTGACAAAATACGGGCCAGGAATGTTGCAACAAGTTTTGTTCGCACATCTGACCAACTCGTTGATATCTTCCCAAGATGGGGATTCATGACCTTCATGCTCCATCTTGAGGGAGGGTATGAACGTGACATTATGGTGGAGGAATATTCTGGAGCATATTCAGATATCTTGCTTTATGAAATATTGCATTTGTGACAGGCTGGGCCTATAGAAAACAATTGTAATGCACAGATATTTGCATTACAAGGCAATATTCTGAAAGTAATTGTTAGACAGTATTATAGAAAAACTCTTAATTGGAAAAGATTTATAATTTGTCTGAGCTCTACGAAGTTCCTTGACTTTACCAAGATCGAGTCATGGCATGATATAGTGACGATAACGTGAAATTCTAGAATCATAGCGATCGTCTCTAATAAATCGTGGCAAAGGGTCGTCACGATATCTAGAATGAGCAGAATGCGAATATAGATGTTCATCGTAATAATATGCCATGAGATACTACCTATAGACTCAATAACTGCGCGCAAACGTAAAGCTCGAACTTAGCTCTGATACCAAATGATGCAGCATGAATCTACAGGTTTCGGACGACCGATTCCCTAAACTCAAGTGCAATACAAACAGCTACTCAACACATGCGAATGAGATTATGATCTAAATGTCATGCGCGTGTAAATATGAGAACAGTCCAAATAAAGATCCACTAGCAAAGTAATAAATTTTAGCAATGCTAAGAGCACGATTGAAATAATTGAAAGTAAAAAAATTAACGTTTAAGAAACAACTAAGATTAACCAACAAAATGAGGTGCGAATTCAATTGAAGTGCGCTGAATACGCCCCGCAAATCAAAGCAATGAATCAAGTGCAGTTGCATATAATAATCAACTAACCACAACAATAGTTCAAAAACCAAAATACCCAATCAAGAGAATTTAAACACCCTATACCTTGATTTGCTTATGCACGAGGCGGTTTGGCTTCGGGATGGAGAGTCGTTGGCCGGAGTGCTTCCGACTTGATGGTGGTTCCGCGGCAGGGCGGCGGGTAATTAGGAAAATTCGGATTTGGAATATTTGGGAAGGTGGAGGGTGAGATCTGGAGAAGGATGAATGGGACGGGGCTGGAATGGGTAGTGGGAGTATTGGTTTGGAGGGCTGGGTGCCCGACATTGGGTATTCGGGTCGAGTGGGGCAGGGGAGGGCTTGACGGGATAGGGAGGATGTGGATCTGGAGGGCTGGGTGGCCGACGGAGTAGGCTGGGGTCGGGGAAGGGTGGAGGGCCAGCGGGAGGGGAAAACGGTGAGGGTTTGCGGCGGTTTGTAGAGCCGCGGAGTGGATCTGGTGGCTGACGGGTTGGGGGAGGTTGGCGGGTGGCTGCTTGGGAGCGGAGAGGGTGAAGGAAGGCCAGACGAGGAGGCTTACCGGAAAGGGGTGGGATCTGGACGGCGACCAGGAGAGGGAGTAGTGGCGGGCTGGGGAGGAGAGGCCGACGTCGGCGGCGGAAAAGGCGTGGAGCAGAGCGACCCGGAGTCCATGGGGGGTGACAAGCCGGTTGCAATAGGGCAACCTCTGATCCCTTGGCCAGCCCTAAACGTGCATATTTATAAGTGGAAATGAAAGAAACAAAATCAGGGCACCCGATCGGATGGCTATAATTTGTTTGAGGTGATTGGGGGCTAAATACATCAAAATAATAAAATCTAATATATGAAACTGACTCGGAACGACTCTCCGGACGCATCCGCGGACTCGAATCGCCCAAACGGTCCGCCGATCACCGCCTCCTGCGGGAATAGATGTGTGCGTGCCGTCGATCGCCATCATACTCTCTCCTATATTGATATGAGACATTTAATTACAAAAGTTCTGTGTTCTTATTCGTCTCAAATGGGTTTGTGAAAGAATTATTTCACATTGTGAATTTCGCTTGATTGCTAGGCTCCTAGGCGAATTTTTAAAACTAAGGTCGGTTATCAACTGGTATCGCTCGAGGAAAATCCGCTAGCGCCACATAATTTTAAATTGATTCACAAATTTTATCTTCTAAAATAAAATCCGAGAATTTAGGATACACCAATCAGCCAATACGTATGGCCACGCCCTACAATCAAAAATATCATTACCATGCAAACATAAAGGGCTCGATAGCATGCATCCAAACATATAAGGCCCCCTAGCATCTATTATGGACAAATCGTAGGAATGGACAACAATTACTTATACGAAAATAAAGATACAAAATATAGATAACTTGATATGCCTAGTCCCTGCCCGTCGCTGATGGGATCCTTGCCTAACGATGGGTGCACACCACTACACCTTACATCTGGTCGCGCTCATCCCCTGCTTTGGCCCCACCCCCGTAGAGCACCTTCACATTGTCCATTAGCCCCTTCAAAAATATTTCAATAGCAAGGGTGGCTCGCTAGAATTTTGATTCGAGGTGGCTAAAAGGAAATATTGTATACTTGTGAACCTTCCACACCTATTTTTCGTTTTCTTTTTATCAGCTCTGAATTGATTTTAAATCATCTAAGAATAAATCAAATTTGATTTTAGCCAAGTCAACTAAATTTAATTTTGATTTCTCGATTAAGGTAAAACTAAATTAAATTATCTTTAATCACCTTGCTTGAACTTAACTTCATTATGGACCATCTTTATACCATGCTCGATTGAACAAGAGAGGAGAAATAATTGGTGTGAAATTACAAGGTTATGAATGAGAGGTTCTCCTAAAATGCTATCAACTTGTTATTGACAATCTATTCACACAAGATAAAAGAGAACTCTTGGATAGAGAATACTTACTTGGTGAATGAGCAGAGCAGCATGTGCTTCAGAAAACAATGGGTCTGAGGCATAACAAACCCAATATAGTAGCAAAATTTCAACCTTCTTGTTACGCCCCCGGACGAGGCTAGATTATTCGGACAGCATTACAAACGGCGGCAACGGCACGGGCATGGCAATGTTGGGGCTGAACCAATGGGTTCAACCCCCTCCTCTTAAATATACGGGATCGGGGGGCTGAACCACGCCGGGTTCAGCCCCATTTGGGCCGGCCGGCCCCCTTGGCTGGCCGGTCTTGGGTCCGGGGGTATAAATACCCGGACCCCTCTCTTTTGGAGCTATGCAAGAAATATTCAGGTTCTTTTCTCTTCTCTCCCAACCCTAACCCTAATTCCTCTCTACTTTCCTCTACTCCCTTCTCTTAGTTCTTCTCCTAGTTAGTGCTTAACATTTGGTATCAGAGGATTCGATTCTCGCTGCAATGGTGAATACTCGCAATCAAGAGGAATCCTCGCGGATTGAAACCCTAGAGGAGAATGTTGTTGGCCTCACCGATTCCATGGCAGCTTTGGAAGTGCGTTTAGAGACCCGTTTGGAGGAGTTGAAGACTCTACTGAAGGGGAAAGGCCCGGCCAACGACGATTCGGCCGGATCGGGAGCCGATCCAGCGGGCTCGGCCTCCGCGCGGGCTGCGGAAGGTATCGCGGGCGTGCGGCCTTCGGGAGGGGCTCCGGCCGGCGCGGCGTGGCAAGGATGGACGGGGGGTGCGGGATCGGCGGCATACGGGTTGCCTGCGACCTCGGCAGCAGGGTACGGGGGTCCGGCGGGGCTGTTTCCGCCCGGATCCGCTGCAGCAGCCTTCGGCGGACTGGGATCGGGCCCGGAAGAGTGGCGCCGAGGCGGGGAGGAGCTTTTGGGGCTCCGGCGGCCACCCGACATGGTGGGACAGCAAAGGGGGGGCTCCTTCCTCCTCCACGCGGGTTTGGGCCACCAGGAGGGGTCGGATTTGGCCCAGGGTGGGGCGGCCAGCCGCAGCCTCCGCCTTGGGGAGCGGGACAGCCGCACGGGTACGGTGGTTTTGAGCATGGGGAACACGCAAGGAGGGACGGAGGTCCAGGAACACAACGGTTGACCCCCGGATTAACGCGCATGTACTTTCCAGAATTCGAGGGCGGCGACGCCTTGGAATGGATTCACAAGGCTGAATTATTCTTCCAGTACCAGGAGGTGCCTGAAGGCCAATGGGTGCAGCTAGTGTCCTTCCATCTGAAGGACGATGCCTTCCAATGGACACAGTGGTTCCTGCGGGGACGGGAGTACGTGCCTTGGGGGGAGTTCGTGGATGGATTTATGGCCCGGTTTGGCCCACTGGAGTATGAGAACTTTGAGGCACTCCTTCAGAAGCTTCGTCAAAAAGGGTCGGTTATGGAGTATCGTACTGAGTTCGAGAAGTTGGCAAATCGGGTGCAGTGGCCGGAAAGGACGCTCTACAGCTGTTTCATATCTGGTCTTAAGGAGCATATTCGGGATGAGGTGCAGGCACTCATGCCTCGTTCCTTGAATCAGGCCATTACGTTGGCACGTATCCAGGAAGAGAAGTTCAACAGGCAGCAGGCGCGTATCACGAGTAGATCGGCTTTGGGCCCTGCGACGGCAGCACGACGGGAGCCACCCGCGGGTACCAAGCCAACGGTGACTCGGTTGTCTTGGAGCGAGTTGGCAGCTCGGAAGGAGAAAGGCTTATGCTTTAATTGTGATGAGAAGTTCGTGTCAGGTCACAAGTGCCAGAAGGTACAGGTTTTTATGTTGCACCAGGAGGAGCAGCTCGAGGGGGACGTGTTCCCGGAGGAGGAATTGGAGTCTGGGGGAGACCTAGACTTGACGGAGTTGGGCGTCTCCCTACATGCCATGGAGGGATGCAATCCTCCCCCGCTTACGATGCGGTTGGCTGGGCGGATTCAACGAGAGAGGGTGACGATTCTGGTAGACAGTGGGAGTACTCACAACTTTATTCACCCTGATGTAGCACGGAGGGTAGGGCAGGGGATTGACACGGGCGCAGCATTTCAGGTCATGGTGGCGGATGGCAGCAAGTTACAATGCCAAGGGGTATTGAAGGCGGTAGAGCTTCGGATGCAGGAATATGTGGGGTGCACGGATGTCTACCTCTTACCGATCTGGGGCTCCGATATGGTACTGGGAGTGCAGTGGTTACAGCAGTTGCGGCGGGTTACTTTTGATTGGGATCAGATGACGATGGAGTTCAGGCAAGGCGGGCGACAGTTTTGTTTGACTGGGCTCAGATCTTCTCCGGTTAAGGAGATCTCCCTTCGCAGTTTGCAGCAGCTTGAGGGATCCAGTAGTTTGATGACGATTCTGTTGGGGGTGCGGTCGGATGAGGAAGGATCGACACAGGTTCCGGACCAGTTGCGGGCGCTCGTAGAGGAGTATGATGATATCTTCCAGGAGCCGAGTACACTCCCACCGTCACGTTTCCGTGATCATCAGATTGTGTTACAGACTGGGGCGGAACCGCCCAACATCCGTCCGTATAGGTACCCCTACATCCAGAAGGCGGAGATTGAGCGCAGTGTGAAGGAGATGCTTGATGCGGGTATCATACGGCCTAGTACCAGTTCTTTCTCCGCACCGATTATTCTGGTTAAGAAAAAAGATGGATCTTGGCGTTTTTGCGTGGACTACCGTGCTTTGAATAGTGTTACTGTGAAAGACAAGTTTCCGATTCCCGTGATTGAGGAGCTGCTGGATGAGTTGCATGGGGCGACCCTATTCACGAAGCTGGATCTGCGGTCAGGCTACTACCAGATTCTGATGAAGGAGGAGGATGCGCATAAGACGGCCTTCAGGACTCATGACGGTCACTATGACTTTTTGGTGATGGCCAATGGTTTGACGGGGGGGCCGTCTACCTTCCAGGCCAATATGAATGAGATTTTTCGCTCATTCCTGCGACGTTTCGTCTTGATCTTTTTTGACGACATTCTGATCTACAGTGCTACTTGGGAGGATCATCTACGTCATGTGGCTCAGGTCTTCTCTACTCTCCGGCAACATCAGCTATATGCTAACCGGTCCAAGTGTTCTTTTGGACAACCTGAGGTGGAGTACTTGGGGCATCTAGGTTCCGTTGACGGGGTGAAGGCCGACCCACGGAAGATCGAGAGTATGCTTTCTTGGCCACGACCTCTGACCATTCGGGCACTGCGGGGGTTCTTAGGCCTCACTGGTTACTACCGGCGCTTTGTGCAAGACTATGGGAAGATTGCTAGGCCGCTTACACAGTTGCTACAAAAAGATGCTTTTGAGTGGCACGCTGAGGCAGAGACGGCCTTCCAGGCGCTCAAACGGGCTATGTCGACGACTCCAGTGCTGGCACTTCCGGATTTCACCAAACAGTTCGTGGTAGAGACAGATGCTTCTGGCGTGGGCGTGGGGGCGGTCTTGATGCAGGAAGGGCGGCCGATCGCCTTCTACAGTAAGGCTTTGGCTCCCCGAACTCTGGGACTCTCAGTGTATGAAAGGGAGATGCTGGCGGTTATTCATGCGGTGGCCCTATGGCGGCCCTACCTACTTGGGCGTCACTTTACGATACGGACCGATCATCAGAGCTTGAAGCATTTTTTGGAGCAGCGGATTTCTTCTCCCCTGCAACAAAAGTGGGTCACCAAGTTGTTGGGATATGATTATGCGATCGAGTATCGCCCCGGAAAGGACAATCGGGTGGCTGACGCCCTGTCTCGCTTACCTGAGGGGGTTTTGGCACACATTTCCGGGCCTCAATTGGATTCGATGGATGAGATTCAGGACGCGGTGCAGCATGATCCCGAGTTACGGGCCATTGTGGAGGACCTGCGACAAGGTCACGAGGTCGCCCCAGGTTATCATTTACAGAATGATCGGCTGTACCATCAGGGACGCGTGGTCATTCCTGCTCAATCAGCTTGGCGCACGGTGATGATGCATGAGTTTCACTCTTCGCCGACCGGCGGTCACGCCGGCGTTCTTCGCACCCTTCAGCGGGCTCGGGCCAACGTGTTTTGGAAGGGAATGCGCCGTGACATTCAGGAGTTTGTGCAGACGTGTGATGTGTGCCAACGGCAGAAATATGAGACTACTTCTCCAGCGGGCCTTCTCACTCCCTTGGAGATTCCGCATCTGATCTGGGATACGGTTTCTATGGACTTCATCGACGGGCTGCCCAAGTCGAAGGGTAACACGGTGATATTGGTAGTGGTGGACAAGTTGTCCAAGTATGGGCACTTCCTTGCTCTGAGCCACCCCTACACAGCAGAGTCGGTGGCGGCCTTATTTGTGCGAGAGATTGTTCGGTTGCATGGGGTTCCCCGGGCGATCATTTCCGATCGGGATCCTACCCTTGTTGGCCGATTTTGAACAGAGCTCTTCCGCTTGCAGGGGACGTCCTTACGTTTCAGCACGGCCCACCATCCCCAGACCGATGGCCAGACAGAGGTATTAAATCGGGGCGTCGAGACTTACCTTCGCTGCTTTGTCATGGATGAGCCGCGGACCTGGACTAGCTGGTTACCTTGGCCGGAGTACTGCTTCAACACTTCTTATCACTCGGCTAGTAAACTCACGCCTTTTGAGGTCGTCTATGGGCAGCCACCTCCTTCCTTGAGCAGTTATGAGCCCGGCAGTACCGCAGTTGCCGCAGTGGATCGGGCTCTTCGGGATCGTGATCGGACCCTCGCCACCTTGCGGGAGAACCTTCGGGCGGCACAGGATCGTATGAAGGTGCAGGCGGATCGTCATCGCACCGAGCGGGAGTTCCAGGTGGGGGATGAGGTTTTCCTCAAACTTCGTCCTTATCGCCAGTTGTCGGTGGCCCAGCGGACTAATCAGAAACTGGCACCACCCCGTTACTATGGCCCGTTTCGGATCACGCGACGCGTCGGTCCGGTGGCGTATACCTTGGCCTTACCGGCGAGCTCCCGGATTCATCCTACCTTCCATGTCTCCTTATTGAAGCGGAAGTTGGGGGCTGTTGTTCCGATTTGTCCCATTTTGCCCGAGGCTACTGGTGGGGGCGAGCTTCGCCCAATTCCGGAGGATGTTCTCTTGATCAAATGGAAACGCCGTGGCACGGCGTACTGTCCAGAGCTGTTAGTCAAGTGGAAGGATCTCTCTGCAGAGCATAATACGTGGGTTGATCTATTGGAGTTCCGGGAGCTCTACCCTGACTATCACCTTGGGGACAAGCTGACTTTTGATGGGGCAGGGAATGTTACGCCCCCGGACGAGGCTAGATTATTCGGACAGCATTACAAACGGCGGCAACGGCACGGGCATGGCAATGTTGGGGCTGAACCAATGGGTTCAGCCCCCTCCTCTTAAATATACGGGATCGGGGGCTGAACCACGCCGGGTTCAGCCCCATTTGGGCCGGCCGGCCCCCTGGCTGGCCGGTCTTGGGTCCGGGGGTATAAATACCCGGACCCCTCTCTTTTGGAGCTATGCAAGAAATATTCAGGTTCTTTTCTCTTCTCTCCCAACCCTAACCCTAATTCCTCTCTACTTTCCTCTACTCCCTTCTCTTAGTTCTTCTCCTAGTTAGTGCTTAACACTTCTCCTCCAATATAACTTTGACAATTTCGATCTGTGGAAATGACAAAAAGCGCCGATTATAAGGCTCCATTTGGCAAGGTGGCAGCGGTTGTGAACGCGGTGGTTATGAACTTTCTTTCGTGAACGCCCGACCTCACCTAAAAAATTTCATTAACTTTCATGTTCAAAATTAGTTTTCTTTTCGGAGCCTAAATGGTTCGATTATCAATAACTCAAGCATTATAGAATCAAAGTCTACCATGCTGAAGTAAAACAAGAATTTATATTAATATCAGGAGAGATTTGACTGATGAAGTCAGCAGATAATGTAGCAGAGTTGGTAAAGAAACATTAGAGGGAAAAGGATCCATCAAACCGGAAAAACAACTATCATCATCTTTGCAGTTAAGATTTTCCGCCAAATATTTGAATTAATTTTACGAATCCTCATTCGGTCCTTATGAGTGCAACATTATCCATACTGATTCTAAATAAACGCGGCGGCATCTATGAATCCGTAATAGAATTACCTGACTTGATAAAGATGTCAATGAACATTTATTTTTAATAGAAGCTTACGGAAGAAAACAAGAAACATTGGAAGAGAGAAAAAAATGGATGAGATAAAAGGAAAAGAGTAAAGGATTGGCATTCTTTCTATTTGATTGAAACTACTAGCAGAGAAACAAATGTTACCCACTCGGCCACTCTATTCTTGATTGTGAGTGAAAAGAAGGGAAGAAGATAGTATTTATAAATCATTTGACCATTGTTTTAGAACATTATTGGTGATGATACTAATATATTACCAGGTTGTCTTCATCTCATATGAACAAAGAGAGATCAAGGGTTACGCCTAAACAATACAAATGAATAATCAAGTGAAGGTCTTTCTCTCCTTCATCTTACAGTATCATACATGGTGTCATCCCAAGTATCTCCTCCTCCTTATTTGCATGGTATTAAAGCTAAGAGAAGCCTAAATGTCGAGTGGAGCGCCCTAGCACAATACACAGTCGCTTCAGATATGTTCTTATTTTATATTAAGGGTATTTATGTAATTTCCCCCAGCTATGACTCTTATAAATAGTGGGGCTTAGTTTAGGGTTTGATTATGTTGAATGTATTGTGTTCTTGTGGTGCACGGGAGAGTCACCCCTCGCCGGAAGGTCGAGTTGTTCAGGGTTGTTGCCCTTAGGTGAGATCAGTTATCTTGTAATCTTTTCCATCAATATTACGATCCAATTTCTGCGTTTTCTTCTTGAGATTGGTTTTGGTCGTATCAAAGGTATCAGAGTCATTCGCTCCTCTCACCTGCCAGTTGTTTCCTCCTCCTCCGCCCACACCCACCTCGTCTGCAACCTCCGCTCCTCCATTCGACGTCATTGTCAGCCCGCTGCTCTTCTTCCAGATCTTCAGCCCATCCTCTCCTTACCGAACCGTGAGCAGAACCCCTTCAAGTCGACAAGCCCTCTCTTTTTCACGCTTCTGAACTCTTCCTCTCCGCAGCACCTCCACGCCACCTCACCCACTCGCCTCCGAAGCATGTCGACGCCACCATAATCTGCAGTCTCTTCTCCACTCACCTTCGGCATTGCCATCATCACCCATCTTAGCATACGCTCGATATCCCCTTCCCGGAAACAACAACACCTCCACTGTTCTTCTGTGTCGCCTTCACCTGGTCCACATCTTCAAGCGCCACTTTCTTCCTTCCCCTGAACCCGCCGCCCTCGAGCTCCTCCCATTTCTCTCTATTTATTTATGGGTATTGTTATTCAAACCCCAAAATAGGATATTCATACCCAAATACCTCGTAACTTTTAACATGTTTATTTCCCAACTCAACCCGATATCTGTACCAATCCCCCATTTTTTTCTCAACCCTAATTTCCAGCAGTTGAAGCCCACGCGCCCGTCTCCTCCCCTCTCGCCGGCAATCGCAGTTTTCAAGCACGGCGCCCGACGGCCAATGCATGACGACGGCGCTCGAAGCCCCTCTCTGCTCGCTGGCAGCTGAAGCACCCGCACTCGTCTCCTCCCCTCTCGCCGGCAGTCACACCTCTCCCCCGACGCCCGACGGCCAGCGTTCGACGCTGGCAGTCAAAGCCCCTCTCTGATCGCCGGCAGCCAAAGCTCCTATCTGCTCGCTGGTCGTCTACCTTCCGGATTTGCCCGACGCCCCCCATTTTTACAGATTTTCCCTAGCCCGACGACCCCCATTTTTACAGATTTCCCATTAAGTAAGGTTCTCTCCCTTTGTATTGCATTTTCATTGAGAAGCAAGAGTTTTTTTTACAGATTTTCTTCTTCCTGATAATGGATTCATTTGTCTTTTTGTGTTTCAGATCATACAAACTTGTTCCATAACAATTGCAGTTTTGTTCCAAATCTAGTTTATTCTTCCCTTGGTGAGCTTTCTGATGTGATATTATCAGTTTTTATGTTTGTTAATAAGTGGGTGATTTTTATGTTCATTAGCATGCATTTTATGATTGTATTTAGGGGTTACCTAATCATGAACTCAAAAGAATTGATTTTGTTTGAGAATGATTAATCTTCCCAAAATATTGGAATGCACTTTTGCACATCCGTCAGTTTTGAAAGCAAAGAAGACTTAATTGAGTGGGCTAGGAATGTTGTCAAACAGTTGGGATTTGTCATTATTATAAGAAGGGAAGATAAGTTCAGTGATAGAGCTACACCCAGAGATATTTTGGGTTGTGATATAGGCGGGTTACCTCTAGATACTCAGAAGAAGAAGGGGTACGTCAAGAGAAATATCAGGAAATCAAGTTCCAAGCATTGTGGGTGTAAATTTGCACTTAAAGGACAAAAAATGAATACAATGAATGGAAAATCGAAGTTACACATGGTAAACACAATCATGAATTTGTTCACCTAGAAGCAAACCCATATGTCGGTAGGCTAGATGTGAATGGACATAAGATTGTCGAGGAGATGTACAATGCTGGATGTAAGCCTCGTAAAATTTTGGCAATGCTAAATAAGAGATATCCGGGTAACACTACAACCATCAGAACAATCTACAATGCGAAGGCTAAGTTATATCGAGCATAATTAGAAGGTGGCACTCCAATCCAACACTTGTTTAAATGCATTAGTGATTCCGGCTACATTAGTTTCACTCAAGTAAATGAGAGCTCAGTTCAACTAGAAAGTATATTTTTTGCACATCCTGCTCTTCGCCTAAGTAATATGTTTTCAAATGTCTTTATGGTGGATTGCACGTATAAGACCAACCGTTACCATTTGTCACTGCTTTCAATAGTTGGTGTTGCCTCGACCAACCAATCATTTTTCTCTTCATTTGCCTTTATGTCAAACGAAAATGAAGCTAGTTATAAATGGGTCATTGAATGTTTCAAGCTCACTTTTGATAATAAAGTGCATTCTAATATCTTCATGACGGACTAGGAGCTTGCATTGATGAATGCAATAGAAGTTGTTTTTCCACAGGCAAAAAATATTTTATGTCAAGTGCCCGTAATGTTTTGGCAAATTGCAAAAAGTTCTTCACACATGGCAAAGAATGTGATGTCTTTTTGGATGTTTTGCAGCTAATAGTATGGAAAACTAACAACCGTATTGAAAACTTTTGTAACATGATTAATTTACAACATACGAAAATCAAGCGACTATTTGGGCAAAGTAAAATTCAGGTTCTTCCAGGTTTCAAAAGTATGTTGTACGCAAATCTTGTTGGTAGTGTCGCTATTGTTGCTTTAGAGATAATCAAAAAAGAGGAAGAGTACATAAAATCCGGGTTCGTTCCTGTTGGGAAGTGCACACATAAGAACACATACACACTTAGATTACCTTGTGCGCATGAGCTTGTTCCGTACATTAAAGGGTGCAATGTATTATCATTATGGATGATACACAAACAATGGAAACAATTAACATTGAATGAGAATTCTGATTTAAACATAAAGGAGGAACAAAAAGAATCAGTGGACAGAGAATGACGTGGAGGGAATATTAAAAAAATATAGTAGTATAAGTGATCTCCAAAGAACGGAAATTAAAAAGAAATTGCGTGAAATCGTCAACCCAGATGGTAGTCAAACAAAGAAGCCAAAATTGCCTACAAAATTAAGAGGCCGCCCAAAGGGAAGTTTAAAGAAGTTCATGGACGATTATAAGTCAACCAAAAGAGAGTCATCACATTTCGAGCATGTATTGAGCGAAGAACGAGAAACATTGAAGATTAAAACTACAAATTTGACAAAGAAATTAAGAAGCACAAGGAGAGAGTTTCTTGATAATGTGCGCAATCAAATGCCACCTAGTGCACAATCACATCTCCTTAACGTAGTTGATATTATGGGCGATGAACATTGCAGATATAGAGTAATTGGTATTGCTCTAAATATGGGGGATAATTGGATGCAAGTGAGACATGATCTTGCGGGAGAGCTTCATGAAAATAATGTGATATACACTGAAATTTTTGGAGCTTCGGGGAGATTGAAATTATTACAATCGCTTGATTGTTGGGTGTTGTCGGTCACGCTTGATAGATGGATAACAATGCCCGACATGGGTCTAGTTGTTGCATCATGCTACAACGTACAACTTGTTCATTTTTCAAGCAAACAATCATTTCTATCGCTGCATTCAACTCCACCAACGATTCGAAGGACAATTCATATGAGATTTATAAATAAAAACCACTTCGTTTTATTGAGGATGAAACATGAATGCCCACTACCTCCTATATTTCCGGTGTGGCGAACATTTCATAAACAGGTAGCAGAAGAATGAGATATTTCATATGTTACACGACTAGTTTAAGTGATCAGATATGTGAATTTAAATAAACTCATTGCACAATATATATTTAATTTTAAATTTATAATGCCAATTTAAATCATTTTTTTGTAGGTGGAGTTCATTTTGACAGAAAAAGATATTTTGATGTTGAGGAGAATTTGATGTCACTTCAAATTTTGCTTATGAAGATATTAACATGTTTTATACAATGTTCATTTTCATAATTTTTGCCTTTTAAATTGCATAGAAACATTAGATTTTTGCATTTATTAGTTTTCTTAAGAGTATGACATCAAAAAAAGTTTTCTTAAGATTATTATGTATGGGTATAAATATCAATTATGAGTACAAATATCTATTTTGGGTACAACTATCAATGAGTTACAAATATCCATTTATGAGGTACCAATAACAATACCCTTATTTATTTATTTTTACAGTCATCTTTCTCCTTTTTTTGTCTTATCTTTTTATTTTTCTGACAAGCATACTCACTCACGCAAGTCTTTCTTTCCAGCCTGTTGTCCTCAAATTTCCCACCTTTTATTTTGTCTTTTTAATGTTCTCTCCCCACTCACTATTTCAAATTAATTCCACAGGTCACTCCTCCGTAATTATCAGTCATTTTTTTATTTCCTAATTAATTCCACAGGTCACTCTTCGAGTAATTAATTTTCATTTTAAATACTATATTTTTTCATCATGCCCATTAGCAACGTTGCCCTCGCATTGCTCACATCTCGACGCGATCCTGGCATTATCTGTTGTCAAGACTGCCGCGATCGTGGCGACCGTGAATGTCAATCTCGCCAAACTAGCTGCTCGCCGCAACGACCACATGGGTACCCGCACCACCACTGGTGTCACCATCTCCGCTGCCAACCCTTCCTCTAGCAGCCCCTGCCATACAAGAACCGCCAACTGTTCCGCCAGCTTCGTTGTCCAAGCTTGCTCGGCCATCCATCTCGCTGCTTCAACAGACGGTTTGTTCGCCAACGGCTCATCAGGCCCTCTTGTATCCACCAGTTGTTGTTCCATCACCGCCCCCTACTTGTCCGGCCACTATTCCGCAACCACTACTTCCGATCACACGACAGTGGTCGCTACCGCCGATGCCAGCACTTGCGTCGCCAGTCCCGCCGTCATCGGCACCTGCTCAACCACTTTCACCGGTCACCTTGTCGTCACTCCTGCAGGTTGTAGTTCCTCCGACCGTGATCTTTTCGGCCGCCTTGCCACGACGCCTCGCCACCGCATCGCCAGACCCGTTCTTGTCATGAGACATTGTTCCTCCGACCACCTTACTGATGCTGCCACCTACCATTTCTCCAATACTGTCAGATCCCGGTCCTTCGGGGAATATTTTTTGGACGGTATCGCCGCAGCTAGCCGGAGATCCAACTACTGCAACTCGTTATAGGGAGTTGTTCTGCCGCGAAGTCAAGTTGTCAGACAATCTGATCACCCTCACGACATTCGATCTTGCGGACAAGCTCGATTTGAAGGAATGAGTAATGATATGTTCTTATTTTATATTAAGGGTATTTATGTAATTTCCCCCAGCTATGACTCTTATAAATAGTGGGGCTTAGTTTAGGGTTTGATTATGATGAATGTATTGTGTTCTTGTGGTGTGTCTTAGCGGCTGCACGGGAGAGTCTCCCCTCGCCGGAAAGTCGAGTTGTTCAGGGTTGCTACCCTTACGTGAGATCAGTTATCTTGTAATCTTTTTCATCAATATTACGATCCAATTTCTGTGTTTTCTCCTTGAGATTGATTTGGGTCGTATCAACTTCCATGACGCTGCTTGCTTGAATGTTGTCCATCAGTTCCTCCATTTTCTTCTCCAATCGAAAGTTGTCCATCAGTTCCTCAAGATGCTTCTCCAGTTCATTCACAGTCGCAGAGTGTGGATTTTAGCCACACTCATCACAACTTGTGTAAAGTAGAAAGAGTAACCAAAATATGTGGAGTTCTGTTCACAAAGGAAAAAAAGTTGCAGATAGGTAAGTAGGTGATGTTCATTGCTCTTTGAAGCGAACCAGACCATTTTGGTCCCCATGTGGCATTCCTTGTGCTAGCAAAGGCGGTGCTCCAAAATATTCTTAGGACTGGATTTTTTCGGTGATCTTTTCCAATGACTTCTTCCCCTAACGTGTAGAATGTTCATCCTTGTTTGCTAATTACTTTGGACCGTCTTATGACAGTGAAATTGAACTCTCTTTTAATGGGTGCATCTGGACTATCTTATGATACTGAAAGTTGGGTTTCTTCTCGATTGTTGGTCTTATTGGTTCTGATCCGAATCTGAACCATTAATATTATGTTTTAATATTATAAAACCTGATTTCTCCCATGCGTGAGAAGTGTAGCCGCCCCCCACCAGTGAGTTGAAAGAAGCAGCTGCCTGTAGCAACCGGGCAGCCGCTTGCGAGAAGGAATGTGCCGCCCCTAGCTCTCCCTTCTCTCTCTCTTTCTCTCGCTCGTGCACTCAGAGGGGCAGCCGGCCTTGGGTGCTGTCGCCGGTCTTGGAAGAGATAGTCATCAGCGTTGGGAGGGTGTTTCAGCCGGGCTTGGTGGAGATTGCCGTCGGCGTTGTGGTGGGCGTTCTTTGTGTTGGAAACGATAGCGCCCACTCCAAGAAAAACACAGTTGCGGCGAGAGCGTCTTGCGAGACAGCTTCCGGCGAGCTTCACTCCACCACGCCGAGAACACCTCACTCCGGCGAGAAGTTACGGCCGGGAGCGCCGCTGCGAGTGCTCCCCCTGGCCCGGCGAGAAAAACACCAACGAAGGTGGCGGGATCAACCTTCCGGCGAGAACAACAGCTCCGGCGAGAAGTTACGGCGAGAACAACAGCTCCGGCGAGAGCTCAACCTCTACACACTCCTGCACCAAAACTCTGGCGAGAGTAACACCACCACGGCGAGAACAGGGAGAGAAAAAACAATGCCTGCGGGAACTATTTCGCCTCTCCAACTAAAACACTCTCTCTCTAACTCTCTCGCCTTTCTCTCTCTATCTCTCTCTCTCTCTACGGGAGATAATGTAATATAAAACTCTCTCTCGCTGACTTCTCTTTCTCTCTCTCTCCTTTACACTCTCTCTCTCGCTGTCTTTTCTCTCTGCCAGAGAACAAACCAAAGATGAGGAAATAACTTTTCAACTCTTCATACAAATCTCAAAACCAATACAACCGGCCTATATATAGGTTTGGCCAACAAGTAAGGAGCCGCCACTTGGCACTCAACAAAACTCCATAATAAATGCACAAAACAACAAAAAACCTTCTCTCCTCCGCCATACTCCATCATAAGTATAAAAAATTTGTTTGACCCGGTCAAACAAAGACAAAAACTAACAAACTCCCCCTCAAACTTGGCAGCACATGCCGAGTTTGCCTTTGAGCCTCTCGAACGTCTCCACCTTCAACGCCTTGGTGAATATGTCCGCGACCTGCTCTCCGGTGGGGCAATACACAACTTCAACTGTCTTCAGCTCCACTTGCTCGCGAAGGAAGTGATACCTCGTCTCGATATGCTTGCTGCGCCCATGCAGCACAGGATTCTTCGCGAGCTGGATGGCGGACATGTTATCCACTAACAATGTCGTTGGGCCATCCTGCACATGATGTAACTCTTCCAGAAGATTCCTCAGCCAAATAACTTGGCAAGCACATGCCGCAGCTGCAATGTACTCTGCCTCACATGATGATAAGGCTATAGTAGCCTGCTTCTTAGAACTCCATGAGAACGCCGCGGTTCCCATGTTGAACGCATACCCGGAAGTGCTCTTCCGGTCGTTCACATCTCCTCCATAGTCGCTATCCGAGTAGCCGACTAGCTTCAACTCTCCTCCAGATGAGTACATCAAACCATGGTCCCGAGTCCCGTTCACATACCTCAGGATCCTCTTCGCTGCAATGAAGTGGTCCTGCTTGGGCTCTTCCATGTACCTGCTCACGACCCCCACCGCATACATGATGTCCGGTCTGGTGAAAGTCAGATACCTTAGACTCCCAACCAGACTCTTGAACATAGTTGGGTCCACTCCTTCCTCTTCAGAATCCTTCCTCAGCTTCGTTCCGGGATCAGCAGGAGTGGAGATAGGCTTGCTATTCTCCATCCTAAACTTCTTCAAGATCTCCTCCGCGTACTTCTTCTGCGCGATGAAGATCCCATCTTCTCTCTGCTGTACTTCCACCCCTAGGAAGTAACTCAGCTCTCCTAGGTCTGTCATCTCAAACTCCTTCTTCATCAGCCTCTTGAACTCTTCGAACATCGCAGGGTTGCTCCCGGTGAATATCATGTCATCCACGTATAGACATAAGATCATGATATCCCCGTTCTTCTTCACCTTCATGTAGAGAGCATACTCATATGGGCACTTCACATAGCCATGCTTTTGGAGGAATGTATCTATCCTCCCATTCCAAGCTCTTGCCCCTTGCTTCAGCCCGTACAGTGCTTTTCTCAACTTGCACACCTTCTTCTCCTGGCCTTTTACACCATACCCCGGAGGCTGCTCAATATACACATCCTCCTCCAGGTAGCCATTCAAGTACGCCGCCACCGCATCCATTTGCATGATTGTCCACCCGTAATGAGCTGCCAGTGCGATGATCAACCTGATGGTGTCAATCCTCGCCACTGGGGCATAGACCTCGTCGTAGTCCACTCCTTGAACTTGCCTGTAGCCCTTCACCACGAGCCTAGCCTTGTGTTTCTCCACAGCTCCATCCTTGTTCTTCTTAATCTTGTAGACCCACTTCACCCCGAGAGGTTTGTGGCCAGCGGGTGGATCAACCAGCCTCCAAGTGTCATTCTTCTTTATGGAAGCTATCTCGGCATCCATCGCCGTCCTCCAAGATTTCTCCTGGGCAGCTTCGTCGTAGGAGTGCGGCTCGCAATCTGCCAACAAACAATATAAAGAGAAATTGTTAAGAGTCGGTGTCGTCTCCTCGTAAAGCTCATCCAACCTCCTCATCCTAGGTTGAGGACGGTCAGAACTGCCTCGGCTAGTGCTCGCTCCACTAGGACTTCCTCCGTTTGTACTTGTTCCACTTGAGCAGGGGGTAGAAGCTCCCCCTGAACTCCCACTTGGTGGTGATGGTGGCTCAGCTCCACCAACCTCAGCTTCCGCCTCATGTCCACCTTCTTCCTCATCTTCAAAGAACATCCCCTTCATGTTTCTTGTCTCCTCATCCCAGCTCCAGCAGCAGTCTTCTTCAAACACCACGTCCCTTGAGACTATGGCCTTCCCAGTCACCGGGTTGTAAAACTTGTACGCCTTGCTCTCCGGAGCATAGCCCACGAAGATGCACTTTTCGCTTCTATCATCGAGCTTCTTCCTCCTCTGGTCCGGGATGTGAGCATGAGCTACACACCCGAAGACCCTTAGGTGCTTCACACTCGGCTTCCAGCCACTCCATGCTTCAAACGGCGTCATGAACTTCACACTCTTTGTGGGGCATCTGTTCAGTAGATACACCGCACATTGCACTCCTTCCGCCCAGAACATCTTCGGTAGCCCCTTCTCCTTCACCATGCTTCTCGCCATGTTCATGATGGTGAGATTCTTCCTCTCTGCCACTCCGTTCTGCTGCGGTGAGTACGCCGCCGTCAGCTGGTGTGATATCCCATTCTCCTTGCAGAAACTATCGAACAGCCTCGAGGTGTACTCCCCACCTCGATCTGTCCTAATCACCTTCAATGGTTGCCTACTCTCCTTCTCGGCCATCGCCTTGAACTCCCTGAACTTGTCAAGGGCCTCAGACTTCTCTTTCAGAAAATACACCCAACACTTCCGACTATAGTCATCCGTGAAGGTGATGTAGTACTTGCTTCCGCCTATTGAGGTGGTCTCAAACGGACCCGCAATGTCCGAGTGAACAAGTTCAAGTTGCCGCCTTGCTCTCCAGGACTTTCCTCCTTCGAATGTCTGCCTCTTGAGCTTCCCCTTTGTGCACGCCTCACACACCTTCTGCGGAGGGGAGATCATAGGCAGATCCGCCACCATCTTGGAGTGGGATAGCAGCTTCAACCCTGTGAAGCCCAAATGGCCCATCCTATGATGCCATAGCCATGCTTCTTCCTCTTCTTTTGTTCTCGCGAGATAAGCCGTCTCTTGAGCATCCATCTTCAGCGTGAAGAGACGGTTTGCCGTCATCTTCACCTTCACGACCTCTTTCCCTTGATCATTCTTCATTGCCAGAGACCCATCCTTCATCTGCACGCAGTAGCCTCTCTCCACTAACTGCCCAATGCTTAAGATGTTGGTCTTCAACCCTGGCACATAGTACACATCATTCAGGTGTACTCTCTCCCCATTCAGTTTCACTACAACCAGGCCCTTTCCTTCTAAGGAAATCTTCGAAGCATCCCCGAAGCTAACTTCACCCCCACTGGGTTCAAGGTTAGAGAACATCTCCTTATCTCCACACATGTGGTTGCTCGCCCCTGTGTCCAGGTACCACACTTCATTCCTTCCTTCTTCCACGCCTCGGTAGGTTAGAAACATCATTGGGTCTTCACCCCCAGCATTGTTCCCATTGTTCCTAGCCTCCGCATAATGGTTGGCTTCTTCTCTCTTCCTGGGAGCCCAGCAGTCATAGCTCATATGCCCAAATTTGTTACAGTTGTAACACTGTACTTGGGACATATCTCCTCGGCCTCTTCCTCGGCCTCTTCCTCTTCCTCTTCCTTCTTGCCAACCTCCTTGAGGTCGCTCCGCCTCTCTTTGGAAACCTTGATTCCTCCCTTGATCTCTACCTCCTCTTCTACCTCGGCCTCTACCTTGGTGACCTCGGCCACGCTGGCCGCTTCCTCTTCCTGAGCTTTCCCCAAAGTTCAACTGGGTCTGGAGTGCTTTTCCCAAGCCACTCGCTTCGTCATCATCCTGCTGCATTCTATACTCATGAGCTTGCAATGAGCCTACAAGCTCATCTACCGTCATCTGGGTGAGGTCCTTCGACTCCTCGATTGCCACCACCACGTGTCAGAACTTCCTTGACATGGCCCTCAGGAGCTTCTCCATGAGACTCACATCATCTATCGCTTCTCCGTTTCTCTTCATCTCGTTTGTGAGCGTCCGCAGACGGGTCACAAAGTCTCCGACCTTCTCCGTGGCCTGCATCCTCAACATTTCATATTCACCCCGAAGAGACTGCAACTTCACTTTCTTCGCCTTGTCCACCCCTTGCATGGAGCGTTGCAACACCTCCCATGCTTCTTTTGAGCTAACTGCCTCCGAGATCTTCTCAAAAGTGGCTTCATCCACTCATTGGTATAAGGTGAACAATGTCTTCTTATCCTTCTTTCTCGCTTCCCTCAACGCTGTCCTCTGCGCGTTGGTCAATGTTGCCTCTGCTTCAGCATCAGGCTCTTCATAGCCGTCCTCGACTACTTCCCATAGCTCTTTCGAGGCGAGCAACACCTTCATCTGGATACTCCAATTGCCGTAGTTGGTCTTCGTCAACTTGGGGACTTGCCCCGGCATCGCTCCTCCTGTCTCCATCTCTTCTCACTTCAAACCTTTCGAACTACTTCAAGGGTCGCAACCTGGCTCTGATACCAATTGTTGGAAACGATAGCGCCCACTCCAAGAAAAACACAGTTGCGGCGAGAGCGTCTTGCGAGACAGCTTCCGGCGAGCTTCACTCCACCACGCCGAGAACACCTCACTCCGGCGAGAAGTTACGGCCGGGAGCGCCGCTGGCGAGTGCTCCCCCTGGCCCGGCGAGAAAAACACCAACGAAGGTGGCGGGATCAACCTTCCGGCGAGAACAACAGCTCCGGCGAGAAGTTACGGCGAGAACAACAGCTCCGGCGAGAGCTCAACCTCTACACACTCCTGCACCAAAACTCCGGCGAGAGTAACACCACCACGGCGAGAACAGGGAGAGAAAAAACAATGCCTGCGGGAACTATTTCGCCTCTCCAATTAAAACACTCTCTCTCTAACTCTCTCGCCTTTCTCTCTCTATCTCTCTCTCTCTCTACGGGAGATAATGTAATATAAAACTCTCTCTCGCTGACTTCTCTTTCTCTCTCTCTCCTTTACACTCTCTCTCTCGCTGACTTCTCTTTCTCTCTCTCTCCTTTACACTCTCTCTCTCGCTGTCTTTTCTCTCTGCCAGAGAACAAACCAAAGATGAGGAAATAACTTTTCAACTCTTCATACAAATCTCAAAACCAATACAACCGGCCTATATATAGGTTTGGCCAACAAGTAAGGAGCCGCCACTTGGCACTCAACAAAACTCCATAATAAATGCACAAAACAACAAAAAACCTTCTCTCCTCCGCCATACTCCATCATAAGTATAAAAAATTTGTTTGACCCGGTCAAACAAAGACAAAAACTAACACTTTGGAGTGGAGAGGCGTGGTGTCGAATGCGTGTGTTAGTACAGTTAGCCTCGATGGTGTTTTCTCTCCGGTAGTGGTGTTTTCTCCGGTGGTGGTATGGTTGAATGTCGGACATTGACGTTGAAGATTCCAGTGAACCTTGTGTGTCCACTAAGCGGATTGCAGTCCAAATCTATTACTCGCCCGCGGATCTAGAGTATCTGACGCATCCTCGGTGTTTTCATCAGACAGTTATTTCTTCTCCCGTTTTTCACGTATTTCCATTTATATTACTGATTATATATATTTGAGTGATTGTGTTGTGTTCTTGTATACTTGTGTTCATTATAGCAGTGCCCGTGTATTATACCGGATTTTACAACATCAATTTCGTATTTTTTTCTCTTTGTGATTTTCACTGCCCTATTATAACACAAAACGTTCGTGAGTAAAAAGGATGGAGGGAATGAATGTTGTACAACTCATATTCGTCGAGGGTGTGCCCACTCAAAGTCATGCCAACAAAGGGTAAAGATCAGCAGGTCAAGACAAAAGTCAAAGTCAACATTCAAGACAGTAGAAGACCTGAGCGAGTATGGCGAGCACTTATGGCATACTCGCCTGGTAGGCGACCAACATAGATACTCGCTCAAGCCGGGCGAGCTCCGCCGAAGTCGCATGGTCGCCAGGTGGGGGTCAAGCTATAAATAAGACCCCCCTGGATTTGCCTATAAATAGGACAACAAGGGTACAAGGTTGAAGATCTTTTCCTTGACTTTTGGCTGAGATTTTGGAATTTGCTATCGAGCACTAGAGCCGTGAGACAGTAATCATCCTCTTGGTCGTCATCTTGTGATAGTCACCAAGTTAGTGTCCACTGTGTACCCTGCTCGGTCATTCTTGGTTGTGGAGGGGAAGCATGTTCTAAGAAAATTCGGGTACGTGGTGGGACCTCCCCGCTGTAGCGCCTAGGATTCTTTAGTTCCCTCTTAGTCTTTTTTGTTCTTGTCCGTCAAGTCGTCAAGCCTGACCGTTGAACCAGTAATCCTAGGCTACACTTAGATCCGAATTTTGGAGTAGGAAATTTTCCCGACTTCAACACTTTGGTGCGGTGAGTGTGGATCGTATCCAATGAGGAAGATCTTGCGAGTAGGCGAGATAGTAGATGCAGGCGAGCATAGAGAGATAGTCGGCAACTCGGCAGGTAGAGGCGGCTATGTGACCGTATCAATTTTTGAAGACTTCGTGCGGAGAATAGAAGGGACCATACGAGCAGCGTTCCTTCTTCGCCCGGAGGTCACGACGACCTCGCCTCGTCGCATGACTCCGTCGGAGGATGAGGGTCCTCCTAGGCGACAATAGACCGTATCAGTCCATTGCATAAGGCTTGGACGAAAATACCCCTAATAAAATGAGCATTGGGTGCAAAGTGTCAAGCTTAATCGTATTGGGAGTGTAAACTGCAATATTAGGATAATTAGTCCACTTTGCTAAAACGTGCATATTGAGGGATGCATTTTGCCAAAAGAACCTTAAACTCCCAACTCTCGATCAAAACACTAAGGCCTCGTTCGTTTGATAAGTTTTGGCTCATGGTTTTGGTTTTGAGTTTTTTAAAACAAAAAACAGATATTCTTTTGGCTCGGTTTAGATCTGTTTTGGTTTTGAAGCAAAACCAAGTCGCTTTTGTTCCTTCGTAAAAGAAGCCCCCTCAAAACAGACCTCCCGAGGTGAGGTCTGTATTCACACGGTTTTGGAAAAGTCGCTCCTCTTCTTCCCCCCGCCTCACGCGAAATCCCTCCTGCCTCACGCGAAATGTCCCCCGGCGGTGCAGCGGCGGCGAATTGGCTTCCTTTTTCCTCGACAGCTATACTTCCTTTTCTTCCCTACTTCTTCCTACCGCCTTAGGGTTTCCTTCTTCCTACCGCCTTAGGGTTTCCTTCTTCCTCCCGTCTGGATTTCTTGCTTTTTGGTGTAGAAATTTGTGTCCTACATATTTTTTTTGATGCATATATTTGGTTTGCAATCTCCTCACAACAGTGCAGATAATGTGATGCTTTGATTTTTTTCCTGCTTATATTTGGTTTGCAGATTGGTCTTTAGATTTTTTTTTTCTTGTATATATTTGATGCAAACGAACACAAGTTTTTATTTTGCCTCAAAATCGACTTAAAAATCATGCTGCAAGCAAACATAAGTTTACCTAAAACAATTAATTTTTCGTTTTGAAGTGAGACGAAAACCTATTATAAAAAGTGTGCAAGGGAAAAGGCCCTAAAAAAATCTAGAATCTTTCTAAAGAAAGAAGATATAGGTGCAAGCTATCTATATTTAATTCTCTGTAGAGATAAAATTATTAGGTTAGAGAGGTACCTTGTCGGCAAGTTGTTCCCGCATGATTCCATACTCGAAAACTAGAATCCATCTCCAAACGCATGGCCAGATGGAACTGCCGCCGACATGGGAGGGTTCCCGCCGGCAGCCGCTAACAAGTTTTATTCTCTGAGTCGCGATGCACCGACCTTCGTCGGAGTTGAGTTCGATTCTTTACCCGTGAGAAAGATCAAAATAAAATAAAGGATTAACAGGCCGGAAGCGGGAAGCGTCAGCGCTTCGGGATTCTGGAAAGCTGGAGCAATAGCAGTTGAAATTTGTGGTGCTTAGGGGGACAGGGAAGAGGGAATCATTGCTGCCATTGATTATTATTATTATACTTTAAGACGGAGATGCAGGAATATTGCAGAATGCGGGGAATATGGAAATGGGGCAGGGGGGATGCTCCCCTGTGGCCTGTGCCTTGCTTCGTCATATGCATTTATTCGTCCGAATCAATCTCGCGGTTCCACTCAAAATTAAGCAATAGTATTCATTGACCCTCCGAAGTTGCTTCCATTTCAAATTTTGGAATTGGAAACGAATCATGATCCTAAACTATGGAATTGGACATGAATCATTCACATTATTTCGGTTCTGATTTTGGTTATGTTGATGTCTCAAAATAATAATAAATGACTCTTATAACTTTATAATAAACGGAGTAATTGGGCTCACAAAAGAATAATAATAAATCTTTAAGCGGAAACCTTTTCTCAAATCAAAGAGAAAAAAATTCGGGATGAGACGCACAAAATCCACTATCAAGAATAATAGGGATTACAACAATAAACTTTAGGTTTGTCAAACCTAGATCCATCTGAATTCGCAGATTGAAACTCTTCTCAACTCATGGTGGAAACTCCTCTCCTCAAGAAATAGGTTACAAACTCAAAAATCTCTCATCAAACTCCAAAGGCAAAGGAAGACGAGAATCACGAGATAAAATTGGAAAGCATCCTTATGGTGAAGGCAAGACAATGTTGGCGAGAAAAACTTATTCTTCCCTTTAAAGAACTTCCTCGGACAACAATGACAACAAACTTCTTCTTCCCTGAAACACGAAAGACCTCTGTCGCTACTTTGACGGCTCAAATCTAGAAGAATTAGTTGATGGGAAGACTCTCGGCCTATTTAGGGCAAAGGGGTGAAATTATCTTGGCCCTTAGATCAGCCCAGCATTACGGAACTGTCTTCATCCACTACCGTCGGGCGATAGCGCTACCGCCCGACGTTAGCCATTAAGCCGCATCAGCACCAAATAGACCATCACAACGATAGGAGGAGGTACCATGACGATATCGGAGTCTCATCTCGATGATATAGGGTTGTAACGACGGCATACATCAAACATGAGTCATCGCGATGATATAAAACTAGTCATGACGGTACGCCCCCGCATCACGACTGTTAATGCAAGAAATGCGCTCTCAAGTTCCAGCAAAAGGGAAAAAAGAGATAAGGAAACTGCAAGCAACCGTTTATTAATGAACCAAGGAAAAGAGTGATCAGAACCGCTGATCGCGGTGGTCAAGACAGGTTTGAGACTGCAAAGTCCGAGATTCGAGTCTGCAGTCTCTACTAAATGGGCTCCTGGGCTCGAGTCAGCGTCCTTTGGGTGCACCGCTTCCCCCTATTTATAGGTTTGGGGGCATGCCCAAACGGGCAGTGCTAAAATAACCGGCTGCCCGGGGTACAGGAGAACCGGGCAGCGGTGACGGGAATCCAAAAAGAAAAGACAAACAGTCCGCGCAAGAGGGGCGGACTGGGCTCGCGAGCTGGAGATTCCGCCTGGCTGCAGGGCGCGATCCTGGCTGAAGGTCTGTGACCTGTGCGGACTGACTCTTAAGTCCGCCTGAGGAATTGGCGGACGATCTGGAAGTTGATCCTGAGGCTGGACGAACTGGGCGGACTGGAGGCTCGAGTCAAGCGCTGAAGGAGGTCCTGGAAATCCTGCTAGGCGACCTGGGGTTTGCTCATACCTATCTGCAAGTATGCGCGGACTCCGTCTTCAAAAGCGTGAAGCTAGGTGAGGTGGAGACCGCCATCGTCGAATTTTTGGCAGGGGCAAGGCTCGATATTGATCACTACATCCCGCTCTTGCCCAGCTTGGACGCCATAGCCCGCCAAGAGAGTAAGTCCTGCGAACTGTCTTTGTATCCG
This sequence comes from Platanthera zijinensis, assembly GCA_039513925.1. Classification (NCBI taxonomy): domain Eukaryota; kingdom Viridiplantae; phylum Streptophyta; class Magnoliopsida; order Asparagales; family Orchidaceae; genus Platanthera; species Platanthera zijinensis. The sequence continues at coordinate 12,800,503 of CM077085.1, forward strand.
CCGCGACCTGGGGCGTATCCGCCGCGACCTGGGGCATATCCGCCGCGACCTGCAGTGTACTGATTTAGTTTCTTCTTTTATTTTTGCAGCGACCTTGGCGGTGCCAGCGAATCCGCCCCAGACACCGGGCGGGCTGACTCCTACCCAAGGAGAAAAGAAGAAAGAAATAGCAAGGAGAAGGAAGGAGGAAGGGGATCCCGCCGCAGACTACTCTTCCTCTGATAGCTTCGACATGCAAGGCTTCAGAAAGATCCAGAAGGATCTGAGGAGAAACCCGATGATCCACTGACACGGAAAGAACAAGCATGTCCGCCTCTCCACTGCTCTTCCCTCCTGGAAGAGTCCGCGGATCTCTCGTCATGCCCATGTGGCGATTTCTGCGCTTTATGGGAAGTGCAATCTGCGCGACCTGAAGAGCGTGCCGCCTGCGGATATCCCCTTGCTCTCCGCTCAGGCCAGCACGAACAGCGCCGTGACCAACCATTTCATGGGTCGCTTGACGCGCGAGCTGCTTAAAGAAAATGAGCAACTCCTGCGAGAAAATAAGTTGCTGAAGGACAGGAACAAGAGGTTAGGGAAGAGGGTTAATTAGCACAAAGAGAACGAAGCGGTAAGTCTCGGTATTCGCGGCGATCTCTGTTACTTATCTGCGGCGGACTGACTCGTTTTTTATTTTTGCAGACCGCGTATGTTGTCACTAACCATAACTTCCAAAACTCTATGTTTCCTTTTGTGAAGGAGAGCGTTGAGGTCGCTATCGAGCGCTTCATTGACGACGGCTTCGCAAAGGAAGGGGTGGTCGAGGTCCCTTTTCTGAAGCTCTTCCCCGAACAAAAGGAGAAGGTTGCTGATTTGGAGCGGGCTGCGAAGGGAAAAGCGGTTGCTGATGAGGAAGGCGAAGAAGTAGATGAGGGGCTAGCTGCAGACGAAATCCCCGACGATGCTGCTTCAGACCAGGAGCAGGGGAGCCAGTCCAGGCAGTCCGCCTCTTCTTCAAGTTCTGATGGGGGCAGTCCGCGGATAGCAAAAGTTCTGATGGCAGCAGCAGCGACTCAGGAGGTTATTCTCCCGAAGTCAACGTTGATGGATCTTCTAGCCCGGACGCGCTTGCGGGAAAGAGGCAAAGGACAATCACAGAATGAAGGAGATGTATTTTGTTTTTGCTTTTTGTAAAGAAGCGGACTTTATTTGAGGTCGCCAAAGATTAAAAAAAATTTAAAAATTTTGAATGATTGAATACAAAAGGATATTTTGCTCAGTCCCCGTATTCCGCTATTTTTATTGTTCACTTCTTGCTTCTTCAATACTGTAATGAGACTTGCTTTTGTGTATGCATATGATCCACAATAGCCGTCATAGATTAATGAAAACCAGTCAGCGCCACTTGGACTTTAGGTCGCATGCTTAGGAGAAGTATTGCTTGAAGATAACCAAGGTAGATAATATTCCAGGCCGCGGAACTTGATTTGCAGCTCGCCAAGTTCATATTACTTGTCAAAAAATATATGGATAATCGGCGGACTCTGACGGATACCAATTCCAGTCCGCACATAAATTCATCAACTGAATAAATTTTTGTGAGCTAAGAAGATCAACGATCGTCGTTGCGAACTGAGGGAATTATAGAAACTGAGAATTATAACTTGGCCTGAAAAATCAAGTCTTTCGGACTGCGGTGAATACCACTATTGAGTCTGACTGAATAGAAATGATCCACGGCTTAGGTGACCAAGCGGGACGGTGCATATAACATTGCTTTCCTCGTAGGGTCACAAAAGCTGTAAGAACCCACTGCAAAAAACGGCGGTCTGCGCGGATATCAAAATACAGTCCGCGAAGAGAAATGATCCACAACTTAACCGAGCGGGCAGGTGCATATAGCATTGTTTTCCACGCATGGTCAGTTGCATGGTTAACCCAAAACTGACGGATTGAGCGGACTGAGCGGATTGATCGGATGCTAGAAATTTGTCCACATTTTAAAGAAATGGTTGGCTTTGGTGACCACGCGGGCAGGTGTCTGCAGGGCAGGCATTGCTTTCCTCGTGAAGTCACAGAAGTCGTAAGCTTCAACTTAATTTTGCAATTGGATCTGCATGCTCTTGGCTGTCAGTTACTATATCATTGAAGAAGAACCATTCTGACTGCAGGATAAATTGCAAGATAAAGTGACAAGTGGGCAGGTGCGCAAGGCGCATTGCTTTCCTCACGAGATCACAGAAGTCGTAAGCTTCAACTTAATTTTGAGAAAAAGAACACACTGCTCTCTTGCCTGGGATTCAAACCGATTTAATCAATTGGGCAGGTGCATGTGAGATGCATTGCTTTCCTCAAAGGATCAACTGGGTCGTGGGTTCCCTGCAGGCACCGCTTGAGAGTACCAAAGAGCGTTCGAGAGTACAAACTTGGATGATCTATGGGCAGGTGTCGGATGGCATTGCTTTCCTCAAAGAGATCACGCCTGGTCAAAACGCAGCCTTCTCGGGGGGGGGGGGGGGTCCAAGCAGGACTTGGCGATGTCTCTTGATTCAGTGACCTTTTACTTTGAATTGCAGATAAGGAGAAGTGATTGTGTTATGTAAGAAAAAGTATTAGCAAGAAATTCTCATTGACATAATCATTGAAATGAACACAAATGACAAGTGTTTGTTTAAGCATAAAATCGCTTTGAATCATCACCATTCCAAGTATGAGGTATGTCTTCTCCGTCATAGGTTTACAGTTGGTATGCCCCATTTTTTCAGAACTTTCTTAATGATGAATGGTTCATTTCAGTTCGGGTTTAGCTTACCCACTGAACCAGTTCTTGCGGCTAAATCTACTTTTTTCAGAATGAGATCTCCCACCAAAAAATGTTTGACCCTGATATTCTTGTCAAAATATCTGGTCATTCTTCGCTTGACTTCCTCTTTCCTAATGATGGCTTCATCCCGCATTTCTTCAATTTGATCCAAGCTATGTCTCATATTCTCGTTGTTAATCTCAAGCCAGTCTTCCCAGCTCTGTCTGGCCAGCAATACCCTAGGAGTCGGAACCTCAAATTCCACCGGGATGAGAGCCTTCGAGCCATGAGCAAGCTTGAAAGTGGTTTCTCCGGTAGCTGATGAAGGGGTTGTTCTGAGGGTCCACAGAACTGAAGGAAGCTCATCTGCCCAGTTGCCTCTCAGATTTTGCACTTTCTTTTTTAGCAAATTATGTATTTGTTTATTCGCAGCTTCTACTTGGCCATTGCTTCTGGGATGATGAACTGACGAGAATCGCAGTTCTATGCCGACTTGTTTGCAAAAGTTCTTCATCTCTTCATTGTTGAACCGCGGCCCATTATCCGTAATTATTGCCATCGGGATCCCATGCCTGCAAATTATCTCCCCACACACAAAGTTTTTTTGTCACCTAGGTTGTTGTCTTTGCTAGCGCCTTGATTTCAATCCATTTGCTGAAGTAATCAATCATAACCAAGATAAAACGTCGTTGTCCACTCGACATGGGAAATATCCCGAGGAGGTCCATTCCCCAAACTGCGAAAGGCCAGGGTGTGGTGATTGACACAAGTCGCTGCGATGATCGGAGTTGAAGCGGAGCAAATTTTTGGCATTGGGCACATTTCTTTGCATAGGATTCAGAATCTTTTCTCATCGTGGGCCAGAAATAACCTTGCCGCAATATTCTTCTCTCCAAAGTTCTGGCTCCTGAATGGCTGCCACATTCTCCAGAGTGAACTTCTCGGAGCACCATTGGAACCTCCTCCTCAGATATACACCTTACCATTGGGGAGAGGAAAGTTTTTCTACAGAGAATTCCGGAGATAAGTTTGTAATTTGCCGCTTTCATTCTGAATCTTCTCTTATCTTTCAAAGTCTGAGGCAATTCTCATGTTGAGAGATACGATTTGAACTGGTCCATCCAAGAGGATCGTTGTTCTATCTGCATCAACTCCCTTTCTTCCGTAGCCGGGTAAAAAAGCTCTGAAATTGTCTCTCCCGAGGGGAGACCAAACTTTGATAGCTCGTCCGCCTCAGTATTGTGCACCCTTGAGACATACTCAATAGTGAAGCTTTTAAACCTCTCAATCTCTGCCTTCACCAGCATTAAATATTTCTTTAAGGTGGGCTCTTTGGTTTCAAAATTTCCCAATACTTGTGATGCCATTACTAATGAGTCGGTTTTAATATGCGCATAGTCTATTCCCAACTCCTTTGCAAACCGTAGGTCTGCTAAGAGTGCTTCCTGATTATTGGTGGTTGGGAAAGAGAACTTTATGGCCTGTTTTAACTTCCCCCGTTGGGGTTAATGAGGACTACTCCCACTCCCGAGGAGTTTTTGCCTAAAGCACCATCTATGTAGATTGTCCATGCTAGCGGGGATTGATCGGCTTGTTTAGCATTGGACTCAGTTGTGTCTATCAAGAAATCTGGCAATACCTGTGTTTTGATAGTCGTTCGGGGTACATATGAAATATCAAACTCACTGAGTTCAATTGTCCATTTGGTCAGTCTCCCAGAGTGCTCCGGTTTTTCCAGGATACTTTTTAATTGCCCATTTGGTCAGTCTATCAAGGTTGGAGCGTTTTCATCGATGCTCCGAGTACTTCGCTTCCTTTTCATCTTTTTCGCACTTTGTGCTTATAACGGAGAAGCGGTCCGTCGCTCTCCGAGATCAAATCACAATCCATGTAAACTCAAAGGAACTATTGGATTTTGGCTCGGCACAAATCTAGCCACGTGGTTTTTTACCCTTTCCAGTTTTTTCACGTCAAAAAAAGCCTCTTATCATTTGCTGTTGTTTATTTTGACTGTTTGCGCGCCCAGTCCGATTCCAAGCTAAGGCGATCTGATTTCTCCGGACCGGGAAAAGATCGAGCGACATGTAACAGTTTGGCACCGTTTTGTGGGAAGATGACCCAAAATCTCTGACAAATCTTCAAATGGCAACACCGACAGCAATGAAGAAGAGAAGCGCATGAACTGCCAATGATGCGGCACAAGAGGAGCGCTCCAGTCCAACCCCCGACGAATCGCCCACAGACAACGCCTCGATTCAGGTTAGATCCACTATCACCGCATCCCAAGCATCCGGGTAAGAATGCAGGCGCCTGGTAAGGGATCACCCCACAAATGTGATCACTTTGCTAAGAAGCTTGAGGACTCACCGCGCTCCCGACATGGATATCGCTCCTAAAGGTCAACCATTATCGATCCCAAGTCGGATAATGCATGAAGACACTGCCCACCCAAAGGATCCCGTCACAAATGAGTTGTCTGACACCAATGGCTCCACACACCTCACATTGCTTGACGGGCTTCCTAGGCACGCACAGGGAAATTCTCGTAGGACGAAAGAGACCGTCGCTCAGGCCGGTAAGAGACTCACTTGCGAGGAAGTGAGACTCATAATCAGGGAGGAGTATGGGCACGGGGGCCCCAGGACACAAACGTACAATGCCCCGTCCACCTCATCTCCCTGCTAGCTCCACCGGTCCTAGCATTCCCTATTCCTCCCGGGATAAAGCTCCATGACTTCGAGACGTTTAACAGGACAGGCAATCCTCTCGATCACATTAGGCACTTTATAACTGTCATGTGCATGTACAATGCCCCGAGCCTGCTCATATTCCTAATGTTCCCGACAAATCTGAAAGAAGAGGCTCGCACCTTGTTTGGCTCCCTAAAGGAGAAGAAATCAAAAACTTCACAGAGCTAACTCTACTGTTCATGGAGTAGTTTATCGCCAACCAACGAACCGTTCAAGACCCCTCACACCTCATAGGCATCCGGCAGACCGAGGGAGAATCTCTCAAGGACTTCTTTTATCGCTTCACCGTAGAGGCACGACAGATTTCGGGGGTTAACCACGATCTCCTGCGTGGAATTTTCCTTGGAGGGCTTAGACAAGGAAAATTCTACTCCATGATGATGAGTGAAACACTATCCAGCAATCGTGACCTCGTCCACAGAGTCAAGGCTCAAATCACAACGGACAAAGAGTGTTGAGTATTGTATCCACAATAATCTAGATTTGTGTGAAGTCACCCTTGAACTAAGATGAATTAAGTATGTATTTGATGTTATTCTTTAGTTGAGTGCCTACATGTCATTATTGCTAAGTGTAGACCAATGTCAGTTTACAATGAGTCACTAAACACAAGACCATGCAATGTATTCCCTCATTGTGTGCTCCATAGTGTTGACTCATGTGTAACCTCTCTATTGGGATGCACTTCATTTCCAAGTACTAAAGCATGAAAGAAAGGAAGGGTTGCTGGTTTTCTACAAAGAATAAAAGAAAATTTTTCTGGAAAAATCTCCAAGTCCATTTCTCGAGAAATGAAGTGTATTTCTCGAGAAGTCTAAGTATATTTCTCGAGAAAGCTTAAGACTTCTCAGAAAATTCTCAAAAACTATCCAAGTCCTTTTTCTCGAGAAAAGCCCTGAAGATTTCTCAAGAAACCAAGTTCATTTCTCGAGAAAGGAAAGTAGTTCTCGAGAAATCAAATCTTTCTCGAGAAATAAGCCCTTCAGTTCACAGAATTTTCGTTAAGTAAATTTCTCGAGAAAGTCGGGTCATTTCTCGAGAAAGCAATTCATTTCTCGTGAAATCAAATCGTTCTCGAGAAATCAGTCCTTCAGTTCTAAATTTGCACTAAGTACTTTTCTTGAGAAATCAGTATTTCACTTCAAAGAATTTTCGTCAAGTCTTTTCTCGAGAAAACCATGTCATTTCTCGAGAAACTAAACTCTTCTCGAGAAATAATAATTCTTCGCGAGAAATGGAGTTGCAGAAATTTCTTGTTGAATCTGTCTGACGGGATTTTAAATTTAATCTAAGTTACTCATGATTGATCAACGTGCATCTTTCCTTAATGATTTGTGACCGTTAGACGATGTTCTATAAATAGTCTTCTCAGAGAAATCGCTAACCCTAACAAGAAGAATAATATTCTGAGTCGCCTTCGCACTTTCTAAATCGGGAGAAGTCACGTCGTCTTCATTGTTCATGTCTGTCGCTCATCTCTCGATCCAGCGATTCCAAGAAGAAGAGATTCGATAGATCCAAGATTCACAGATTCTTCAACATCTACTTGATCGTGTCAGATTCTAAGCTTTTCAGATCGACGTTCTCTCGGGATTTCTTACTCAACCTTCTTCACCAAGATTTTCAGTTCTCAAGAAGGAAGAACCTTGAAGATTTCAGATCTGGAAGTATACAGTTTTTTATTGTTGTTGTAAAAATTATTTTTACTCTTGTAGGAGCTTTGTCTCTGAGATTTGTAGATCTGTTAGTGGATTGAGTTTGTAGATCCGTGTGTGGATCGAGTTTGTAGATCCGGTTTGTGGATCGAGGTGTAGGAGAGTTTGTTCTCCGAGGTGTAGGAGCGTTGCTCCGAGTTATAAGATTGTGATAATTTGAAAAAGGTGAAGTAGTCGAATCTATCCCTTCGTGGTAGATAAGCGAGGCGGGACAGTGGACGTACCCAATACGGGAAACCACTATAAATCTTTGTGTTTATGTGCTTGAATTTTTAGATACCTTTTATTCCGCAAAAAGACACAAACATCACTTATTCACCCCCTAGGTGATTTAGATAGACGCTAGATACTTTCAAAGAGATTAAAGCACATCGACAACGATTTGAAGTAAGCGCGAAGAGGAAGAGGGATCTGGATCCACTCCGAGTACTCGGGGGAAATGACGAGCGTCATGACAATCCACGTCGGGACCCGAGAACTCATCCACATCCAGACTACACTCTCTTGAACACCACCCCAACCAATGTGCTCCTCGCTATACAACACAACAGTGAGCTTTGCAGGCTAGAATCGTTCGCGCCAAATAGAGGAAACTGGTCACAATATTACGACTTTCATCGCGAATACGACCACAGGAAAGAGGGCTACAACCGGTTGAAGGACGAGATTAAACGCCTCATCCAGCAAGGTCTCCTCGAAAGCTTTGTGCAAGAGTCTGCCTCAAGCGAGCCTGCACCCCAGAGCGGCAATCCATTAAAGGGTCGCGCCACACCCTGATAAGGATAAGCCGGAGATCGTGAGTAGTGGGCCCTCCCCCTAAGTAGCGCGACTAGTGCTCACATCTCAACTTCATGTTTTTCCAAAGCCATAATAACCTGCAAGATAGGAACCTGTGTGTATGCTTATGTATCCCTTTTTGATAATATTGAAACTGTTTTTTTTTTGGCTTCTGTCAGCCACACAGGGCTCTCCAAAGCAATAGCGTCCGGCAAATGGGAAACATAAAAGTGCTAGATGCTCCCGGACCGCCGCAACGCATGTCACGACACCAAGTCACAACAGCAAGGACAACAACGAGGAATGGTTTGGCAACTGCTAAGTTCCCCGCATAATAACGGCGGTGGGATCTTCACCACACAAGGTCGAGACCCTAGAGAAGTCACAAGCTCAACACATCATGTGAAAACTCGTACGACCGAGCAAAGGAAGTGACAAAGTGTTGGTACCCTAGATGTGATTTGGCTTATGTAATCCCTTTCCAGCCCCTCTTGATCCATATAAAGATATATGATCATGTTTAGACCTTGCTTAGTCTCCCTAGGGCAGTATATAACTGACCTAGAGTTTAGGCTAGTAGTTTTAGAATGTGTTTTGGTTGAGACTTTTTCCGTTCGACTATCGTCGAACGAGGCCTCGCGATCGTCGATCATTGATCGACGATAGCAGGGCTATTGAATCGTTGAAGTCAAGACAATTATCGTCGACCGTTGGTCGACGATCTCAGAGCTAGCTTACTACGCTCTGAAGGTTGGTCGACGATCTGTCATCAACAGATCGACGATCGTGTTCTAGCTTCACGATTTCTGTCTCGACAGATCTTTGCCTTAATCGTCGACATCATTGTTGGTCGACGATATCTGTCTCGACAGATCTCTGCCTTAGTCGTCGACATCATGAGATGTTCGACGATTTCTGTGTCATCAGACTTTTTGCTTTAGTCGACGATATCTGTTTGCTGGTCGACGATCTGTTTGCTGGTCGACGATCTATTAGCTGGTCGACGATCTATTTTCTGGTCGACGATTTCTGGTCGACGATTTCTGGTCCGACAGATTCCTGCTATTGGTCGACGATTTGTTAGCAGGTCGACGATCTTCGAACCCCTGTTCGACGATTTCTGTCTGCTTTTATCTATTTATATTTATGCTATTCCTTGGTTTATTTCCAAGTGTGTTAGCTTGTGGTTAGAAAGATTCTCTGAAGTTATTTGTTGCTAAAATTATGGCTTAAATTCAAAATGAATTATTTACAAATTCTGTCAAACATAAATCACGGGATTCAGTATTCTTGATAAAGCATTTTGTCCTATTATACAAATTGCGTTGACTTTATCTTTCCAGCCTGTTTTCTAGCCGTTGGTACTATGTACTATTTCCAAGAAAGGTACGTCTTTATGCTGAGATTTCTTTCCCGCTTATTTTATTCCTTATTGGGACTGACAGAAAGTTAATAGGTCATTCTATTCCTATTGCTATATTCTATTTTGAGATAATCTGTTGCAGGGCTCGAGAATTCAAATCAATAGAGCCGTTTCAAAGGAAAACGTGAAGACATATTTAAAAGAGATTCTGCTCTCATTAAAGAAGAAGTAACAGACACAGAGAAAAATTATTCATCCGCTCAAGCATCATCAGAGCACTTCTTCAACATCTCTTTACAAGAAGAAGAAAAGTTTTCCTGAAGCAAAAGCCCAGAGCAATCATCTTCCATTCTCAAGTCTCCTGAGCAATCTGCTTAGAGTTTTTCAAAGACTTCAGAAAAGGCTCAAGATCTGCTTCAAGTGCTCCAGAATCTTAAGACCTGATAAAAATCAGTCTTCAGATTTCTGAGGATTTAGTTTCAGTTTATCTGAAACTCCTTCATCCTGAAGCAAAGGCTTTCCCTGGACTTCCACTGAGCCAGGGGGAGACTTTGATTCTTTAGAGAATCCACAAATCTTCTCTAATCTGTATTTAAAATAGAGAAGATAATCTAACCCTCTCAACCCCTTTGTAAAAAGAGTTTGTTCACATCTCTTCAAAAGTGAACGTTGGTGACAGGGCACCTTATCAACAACCTGTGGTTGAGCATCCTTATCAAAAGCTCAAAGGGTCTGTTTGATCTACCTGAATCAGATCATTGGTGGCAGGGCACCTTAGCAAAAACCTGTAGTGGATTCCTACCAGGGTGGTAGAAGAGTGGACGTACCTATTTAAAGGGAACCACTATATATCCTGTGTCCATCTGGTTATCTTGTTTATTCATTTTATTCTGTGGCTGTGATAGAACTACCTAGGATTGCTAGGTGCTGTGATAGGCTTGTAGTTAACTGAAATTTCAGTCAACTTCTTCACTTGTGCACTTCACTGTGTTAGGCTCTTAGGGTTCAAGTATCAGATTTTCTATTCCGCAAATAAACTCCAAGGGAGCTGACTAAGTGTTCATAAAATTTTGAATACTCTATTCACCCCCCCTCTAGAGTAGTTTACAACTTATCCCCTCACTTTCAATTGGTATCAGAGGGAGGTTAGCTGTTCATACAGGCTAACACCTGAGTTAAAAGATCCTGTGATAAGTTGTTTCCTGATACCTTTCACAAACACTTTCACACATGGCCCAGTCTAAGGATTATTCAAGCACCAGACCTCCTGTATGCAACTTGTCCAAGTTTGGCATATGGAAGGCCAGGATAAGACTATACATGAATTCTATTGATGAAGATATTTTTTCTTCTATCTTGACAGGACCACCTGCTAGGCCTGCTGCTGCTTCCACTTCTGCTGATCTCAGTGCTGTGCCACCACCTGACTACAATGAAACTTACAAGAAAGCAAAAGCAGCTGATGCTAAAGCAATGAATATCCTAGCTCAGACAATGTCTGATGAGATATTCCAGAAGCTGGCTGAATGTACCTCAGCCAAAGCTATGTGGGATTCCCTCAACCACATAGTTGCTGGCTCAGCTGATGAGAGGAAGGACAGGAGATCTAATCTCACCTCTCAGTATGAAAACTTCAAGAAGGATGATGCTGAAGACATTGACACCATGTACACAAGACTCAGTTCAATAATAAGTGAACTGAGGTCTTTAGACAAGGAGATAACCTTGTCAGAAGTCAATGACAAGATCCTGATGTGCCTTCCCATCTCTTGGGACTCAAGGATATGACCCATCAAGGATGGAAGAAACACTGTGGAACTCTCCACAGAAGCTCTGTTGGGAAAGCTCAGGTCATATGAGCAAACCTTAAAGAGTAGAGCTGCTGTAACTGAAGTGAAGACTCCTACTCCTACAAAGAAAGAGCATTCTCTAGCTCTTAAGGCTGCTGAGACTTCTGAAGGAAGTCAATCAAATGAGGAGTTACTGGCACTCATTGCCAAGAGATTCTTCAACATGGGAAGAAGAGACCTCAGAAAGAAGTTCTCCAAGCATGAGGACAAGCCAAGGTATGACAAGACTCCATCTAAAGAAATCATTTGTTATGTATGCAGCAAGCCTGGACACATTGCCCCAGATTGTCCAGAGAAGAAGTATAAGGAGAAGAAACATGAGAAAGAATACAGGAAGCACCACTCCAAGTCCTCATCACACAAATACAAGAAGAAGGACAAGGGATTTGTGGCTGCTACCTGGAGTGAAACAGAAGAGGATACCTGCTCCTCTAGCTCCAGTGATTCAGAAGAAGAAGAAGAGAAGAAAGCCAAAGAGGTCTGCCTCATGGCCATTGATGCCTGCAGCTCTCTGTCAGCTGCAGAGAATTCTGAAGAAGAAGGAGACAATGAAGAAGACTCCTTTATGGAGGACCAGGTAATCGACTCATTTGATTTCTCATCTCCTGAGTTCAAACTAAAATTTAAAACTCTATGTTTAGATTTACTATTATCTGAAAAAGAAATTAAGTCACTTAGATTAAAAATAATGGAACTAGACATGGAAGGTGTTGAAATAATCAGATTAGAAAAGGAATTAGAGAGCTCAAAAGAAGAAGTAACATTCCTAAAGTTAGAACTAGCTAAATCTAAGAGGTTAGAAGAACAATTAAATGGCAGAAGCCTTAAATTATCTGAAATAACCTGTATAGCAAACACTAGGGTTGGTAATGATAAACTAGGCTTAGGTGCTACACCTAGTGAACCCATCCTCCTCACAAAGGAGAGATTTAGCACTCCAGTAAAATTTGTCTCTGAATCAGGAATAAAGAATACTGAGGAAATTGAAAAATGCAAGAAAATTCAGAATAAGATTAAGAAAGAGAATAGGAAGAAAAAATTTCTAGCTTTACAAAAATCATCGAACATTAATCGACGATCGTCAAACCAATCGTTGAACGACTATCGACGATCGCTGAACACCTTCACCAAGTATGATATCTTTGGTGCAGGAGATCGACGATCTCATTTTGAGTCGTCGACCAGTGATCGACGATCGTTGAATCCAGAATATAGCTATACTGGAAATGATCGACGATATGGCTTGCGATCGTCGACCATCGATCGACGATCTGGACTTAAGCTGGAAAATCATTTTCAAACTTCCAGAACTTCAAATCCTAATCACCACCCCAGGTTGTTTAATCCTTCAACTGAATGGATTATCCCACCTAGGAGATCACACCCCCTAGGATATAAATCAAAGCCTGCAAAATCTTTTATATCTAGTTTTTCTTTTGTGAAGAATACTGGACCCAAGGTAACCTGGGTCCACAATGTGTAACTGCTCTTTCTGCAGGTGAAGACCTATCCAGTCATACATGACAAATGGTATCTGGATAGTGGATGCTCAAAGCATATGACAGGAAAGAAGAAGAACCTGTCAGGTTTCAAAGCCAAGCTGGGACCAAAAGTTGTATTTGGGGATTCCAGCTGTGGACAGACTGAAGGGTATGGGAGCTTCACCATAGGAGCTGTAACCTTCAAGAAGGTAGCTTATGTCTCAGGACTAAAGCACAACCTAATCTCTGTAAGTCAAATGTGTGATGCTGGATACAAGGTATGGTTTACTGACACTGCCTGCAATATTTCTTTAAATAATACTGTGGTATTAGTAGGCATTAGAATTGGAAATGTTTATGTTGTAGATTTTAATTCCTCCAAATCTGAAATATGCTTATTTAATGAAGTAACCAGTAATAATACCCTTTGGCATAAGAGACTTAGTCATGTAAACTTGAAAAACATCTCTAGGTTGGCTAAATACAATCTTGTAAGAGGATTACCTTCTTGCCCCTACAAGAAGGAAGGCCTTTGCAAAGCTTGTCAACTAGGAAAGCAAACAAGAAATAGCTTTAAATCAGTTAATAAAAGTGATTCTCCCAGGATTCTGTACCTGCTACATTTGGATTTATTTGGTCCTATTGCTGTACAGAGTCTTGGAGGAAAGTCTTACACTTTAGTAATTGTAGATGACTTCTCTAGGTTCACTTGGGTATTCTTCTTGAGAACTAAGGCTGATAACTTCAAGGTTCTTACAGATTTTCTAAAGTGTATACAGAGTGAGTATTCTACTCAGATTGCCTTGATCAGAAGTGATCATGGTACTGAGTTTGAGTCTCTTCTTATGCAAGAATTCTGTGAGAAGGAAGGTATCAAACATAGCTTCTCTGCTCCTAGAACTCCTCAACAAAATGGGGTAGTTGAAAGGAAAAACAGAACCCTAATTGAAGCTGCAAGTACATTGTTGGCTGATGCTAACATGCCTCTGTCCTTTTGGGCTGAAGCAGTTAGCACAGCTAACTATGTATTGAACAGAAGTCTGATACATAAACTCAAGGGTAAGACTCCCTATGAATTACTTAAGCAAGTGAAACCTAAAATAGACTATTTTAGAGTATTTGGCTGTGTTGCTTTTGTTCATAACAATAACAAAGAATACCATAGAAAATTTGAGGCAAAAGCTTCAATGGGAGTTTTTCTAGGATACTCTCAAGTAAGCAAAGCCTATAGGGTCCTTAATAAATCCTCTCTTAAGATAGAAGAGTCTGCACATGTCTCTTTTGATGAGACAGTCATGTACTATAAGGAGAAGGATTCTTCTTCTAATAGTACAGTGCAAGTCCTAGGAGTAAGTAAGGATTTGGAAGGTTTGAGACTCACACAGGAGAATCATCCCCAACAAACTCCTCAGGTTGCTTCCTCAGATTCTGAATCTGATGTAGATCTGCTTGAAGCTAAAGCACCTGCTCCAACAGTTGATCAAACTCCACATGAGGAATTAAATCTTGAAACTGTTGAGGATCAGATCATTGTTGAACCTACTGATCTTGTCACACTTAGAGATCACCCTGTATCTCAAGTGATTGGAGACATTTCAGCAGGAGTCCAGACAAGACATCAACTCAACAAAAATATGATGTTTGCTTGTTTCCTTTCTCAGGTTGAGCCCCTAACCATTAAAGATGCTGAGCTTGATCCCCACTGGATTATAGCAATGCAAGAGGAGCTTAACCAGTTTGAAAGATGTAAAGTTTGGACCTTGGTTCCAAGACCAAGAGGCCAACGGATCATAGGCACCAAGTGGGTGTTTAGAAACAAGCTTGATGCCCAAGGCATAGTAGTTAGAAATAAAGCTAGGCTAGTAGCTCAAGGCTATAGACAGGAGGAAGGCATAGATTATGATCAGACTTTTGCCCCTGTAGCTAGACTAGAAGCCATTAGGATTTTCCTAGCCTATGCTGCCTATAAAAGATTTAAGGTCTTCCAAATGGATGTGAAGAGTGCCTTCCTCAATGGAGATTTAAAGGAAGAAGTGTTTGTTGAACAACCACCAGGGTTTGTTTCATCAACACTACCCACTCATGTGTTCAAACTCCAAAAGGCTCTATATGGACTTAAGCAAGCTCCTAGAGCTTGGTATGAGACCTTAGCAAATTTTCTTCTAGAACACAAGTTTGTGAGAGGTGTAGTAGATAGAACCCTATTCATTAGACATCATAAGGACTCACAACTGTTAGTTCAAATCTATGTAGATGACATTATATTTGGCTCTACTGATCCCAAACTATGCAAGAGGTTCTCTGAACTAATGCACTCCAAGTTTGAGATGAGCAGCATGGGTGAGTTATTCTATTTCCTTGGTCTCCAAGTGAAACAGAGTGTTGATGGCATTTTCATTTCACAATCAAAATATGCCAGAGAGCTGGTTAAAAGATTTGGAATGTCTGATGCTTCATCAATGAGCACACCTATGGCCTCAAATGCAGTTATTGATTCTGATGTCAATGGCAAGTCTGTTGATCAAAAGAATTATAGAGCCATTGTTGGTTCCCTGCTGTATTTGACTGCAAGTAGGCCTGACATAATGTTTGCTACATGCCTATGTGCTAGGTTTCCAGGTCAACCCAAAGGAATCTCACTTAACTCTCCTAAAGAGGATCTTGAGATACCTTAAGGGATGCCCTAACTTAGGACTGTGGTACCCAGCTGAGTCAGGATTTGAATTAATTGGATATTCAGATGCTGATTATGCTGGTTGTAGAGTTGACAGGAAAAGCACCTCAGGGACTTGTCAGTTCCTGGGAGAGAGACTTGTCTCTTGGTTTTGCAAGAAACAGGCATCTGTGTCTACTTCAACTGCTGAGGCTGAATATATAGCAGCAGCTAGTTGTTGTTCACAGATCCTGTGGATTCAAAATCAGCTAGTGGATTATGGGTACACACACTCAAACACAAAAATTCTGTGTGACAGTACCAGTGCAATATCAATTGCTCAAAATCCTGTGCACCATTCCAGGACCAAGCACATTGAGATTAGACATCATTTTCTAAGAGATAATGTGGAAAAGAACAAGATAGTAATGGAATTTATATCCACAGACCTGCAAAGAGGAGATATTTTCACTAAGCCCCTTGATGAACAAAAGCATTTGTTCTTCCTGAACCAGCTTGGTATGATTAATGGTTCAGAGTAGTGAAAATTAAGATAGTTTTGTTTTCTGTCTAAAATCGTCGAACGACTGATCGACGATCTTCGACCAGGTCAGAACTATCGTCGACCAACCGTCGACGACAGCTCGTTCTGTAGTAAGGCAGAAATCGTCGACCAACTGGTCAACGATCTCTCCTTAGGTATCTATCGTCGACCAGTGGTCGACGACAGATTTTCTGTGTTGTGTGGAGAATCGTCGACCATCATATTTTGATCGACGATCGTGGTAATTGCTTATAGTCGGTCGATGTTTACCGATTTAGTCAAACATTGACTATCGTCGGTCTGTGTTCGACGACCGATTTTATTCCGGGATCGACGATCGCAGATTTGTTTCTAATAGTCGATTTAGGTCTGAAGATCGTCGTCCTTCCGCTCCGTCTTTTCATATTCCTTCTTCTGGCTTAGAATTCGCTCTCGAACTCTAATCCCGCGCGATTCTCTTCTCCCCTGTTTTGCTTCTCGATTCGCCATCTTCTCTCAAATTCTATGGCGATTCCTTCTGCTGTTCTCCTCGGAATGAAGTTCGACACGGGCTTCTGTGTCGACTTCGATTCTTTCTGCCGATGCGATCAACCAATCCAAGATATTCTGCAGCTATGTGAAGACCAAGGCCTCAAGAAATTCATGTCATCCGCACCTAAGATTAATATACCCGAGATTCGTGAATGGGTATACACCTCGTCCTCCAGCGACGAAGCGATGTCAGGAAAGATAAATGGCGAGGAGGTCACTCTGACTCCTGAAGTATTGACTGAGCTGTTTGGACTGCAAACAGGAACTGAGGAATATGAGCAAAGCTCAGAGGAATATGGCCGCATGCTCACTGTGATGGGCCATGCCGAAGGGATTCCGGCTAAGCTGCTGAAGATAAACTTGTCTCCAGAATACAAGTTTTTGGCAGACCTGGTGGGCAAGATCATTTTGGGAAAACATTCGGCGCATGACAATATCAACAGGCAACAGTTTGCCCTTATGTCGGCTTTGGTGAATAGGACGCAGTTAGCCTGGGGGAAAGTTCTATTTGACCTAATCAGGAGAAAGAACAACAAGAAAGAGGTAAATCTTGCCAGGGTACTGGGTGTGTTTCTATATGTGAAAGCACCCCTGCTGCTCGTTTCTGCACCCTCCGCAGTAAATGCTAGCAAGAGGTTGGACCCCTCGCTATTCAAGAAATCTCAGAGGATTATCAAGAAGACAGCCAGGGTTGATCCTAACCCTTCTTCAGACACAAGGGCTGATTCGGCTGCTCTCCCGCTTACTGGGGAAGGCTCAGCAACCCCTGCATCCTCTTCTCCTGCATTACTCTCTACAACACCCGCAGTGCCACCACAACATGCATCATTCATTCCACCTGCATCTCCACACCAGTCACCAACACCACATCATCTGGCAGCTTCAGCCAGTGTTGACATGGTGACTGCCACCATCCTCACAAACCTTTCTCAACATGAATCCCACACTCATGTTGATGATCACCCATCTCCACATGATTCCTTGGATCATGTGGCAGATCATCCTGCCTCCATTCCATCCACCTCTACATCATCAGCATTTCAGATATCCCCTGAAATGCTTGCACACCTTGTACAGCTCATCACTCCCTCCATCCAAAGCATGATTGAGGCTGCCAATGCCCCTCTCATTGCCTCCATCAACTCTCTCACTGATGCCATCAAATCCATCTCATCTTCTGCTGAGCCCCCTTCTGTAAGATGCATGACTCCAGTCCCCACTGAAGTCATGCAGGGGGAGATGTCTGTCGAAGTGGTCTCAGGTGATGCCCTGACCCTTCAGGACAATTCCTCTCTTCCCCTTCAAGAATCTGTAGAAGTCCCTCAAGAAACTTCAGAGAAAGAACCAGAAGGTAAACTTTAAAACTCTTCCTCCAAAGGATATAATCAGGACTTCAATTTGACATTTGTAACTAACAAAGACATTCACTCCCTAGTGAATCTAGCTTCTGAGGAAGAAGTTCCTGAAAAAGAAAATGAAGAAGTCCCCATGGACGTTTGTGAGAAGGATGCTGCTCAACCTGATGGTATAGTTTTATTTAAGATTCTAATTAATTCAAACTCCATCTTTGAGTTAATTTCTTATCCCTTTCTTTTCATCACAGCTGCTGATGATCTTACATCAGTATTGCAAGTTGATGCTGCCAAGTCCATTGAGTCTGATAAAGACTTGGAATCATTTCTTTCCTCAGACTGTGAGTTCTCACTCACATCCCCTCCTTTTGTTCCTCCTCCTCAAGAGAAAATGGTCCCTTATAGACCTGAGTACCTTGATGACCCCTTGGTCAAGGATACCCTTTTCTTTTCCTGTATGACACTCCTCTTGTGCCTTGCAGAGGTGTCTATCCCCGATGTCACTAATCATCTAGAAGGAATTATAACCTCCTTCCTAGATGCAAAGTGGTATCCTGTGTAGATCTTCAGGTAATCCTATCTATTACCTGTTGTTTGTTCACCTTGGGGGGAATATCTTATTCCCACTTGGTTGTTAACCTATCTCTCTTTGCATACAGGCACAACCATAAATGCTGCTGCTGCTGAAATCATCAACATCCCTGCTGATGCTGCTGCTGAAGTAATTGAAGATGTGCAAGATAGAGCAGACAATGCTCCCAAGATGACTGAATTGGACTCAAGTTCAGGTACTCTAAACATTGACCAATTTATAGACTTTGTGGCTGAAGGTATTGCCTCTGAGTACATTGAAGGGATGGCTAAATATCATCTGGATTCCCTAGCCATCTCTCTAGAGAAAGCATCTGCCCCTGCAGATATTGTCATCTTTTCTCCTCCTATCCTTACCTATCCTATATCCACTCCTTCTATTGCAGAACTGGTCCCCAAGACAGTTCCTGAGTTGTACCCAGAATCAGAGCTATGGAAAAGTGCTCCAAATGTTGATCTGGATGCCCTTCTTAGGCAAGATGCCATTGAAGAAGCTAAAGAAAAAGAAGAAAGAGAAAAGAAAGACAAAGCTGAACTTACTGCCAAAGATCCATCTGAACTAAACTTTGATGATTATGCTGGGAAAGACTCATCTCATTCTGATGATGATGATGATGACTCTGATGATTCGGACTCCTCTAAGAAAAGAAAAAGAGCTGCTTCCAAGAAAAGAAAAGCCCCTGCTCCTTCTACTGCAAATCCTAACAAGGATGTTCCCTATTACATTCTGAAGGGAATAGATCCTAAGAGCAAGGAATTCCAACCCTGGATGAGATTGTCAAAGAATCAGACTAAAGAAAATAAGAGAAGAAAGAGATATGACTCTCCAGTTCAAAAATTCCCCCCCAGAGGTCCTCCTCCACCTCCTGGTGCTGGAGCCTCTGGAAGTATCTCTTCTGCTCCAATTGGTAAATCAGCCAGTTCCAACCCCTCTCAATCTTATCAGAGAAGAAGTAGACAAGGCCAGGGAAGCCAAAGTGGTTCAGGACAAGGAAATAAAAGAAATGACAATGCTCCCGTAGAACAAATAAAGGAGATGACTTATCAACAACCTACATTCTCTCCTCCTCCTTCTCCTAAGAAGTTAGTCCCAGAAAGGAAACCTTCTCCTCCCAGGAAAGGTCCCTCCTCCTCTTTAAAGAAACCTGCTGCAGCTGATTCAAAAGGAAAAAGAGTAGTCTTTTCAGAAAATTCCCTCAAAAAGTTCATTGAGCTTGCACCTCCTAGATCTCTCTATGCTCAAACTGATCCTAAGAAGACTGTGCAGATTCCTCTCGATTCAAGCAAACTTGCTACAGCTCTTCAAAGGAATATGGAGATTGCAGCTCATACAGATTCTGATAGACCTCCCTCTCCATCAGACAAAACTGAAGCTGAAAGGATTGCCTCTATGGCAAGATTCAAAGAGTCTATTGCACTTAGCATGATGGAGAGAGCCAAATCTCAAGGACTGGATCCTACAGCTTACTCAACAATGTCAGAATTCAGAGAAAAGGAACTGAGCAGAATTCAAGTCAATCCAGAAGCCTTTGACACTGAGGAATACATGAGACTACATCCTGCTGCAGTTCTACCGAGTTATGCTGAAAAGAAAATCATAGGAGAACATGATCTAATGCTATCTAAAAGACAAGCAGCAAACCCTAACAGAGAAATTATTTTCAAACCAGCTGCAATGCCCAAAAACTCATCTGATGCTAAACATGCTGATAAATCTGCTTGATACATTTCATTTCTGCTGATTTATGCTTGTGATATTTTCTGTGTATTGCCTGTGTTTTATCATTCTGGTTAATCTTTAGAAGTGTTGTTGTCTGCTTTAGCCTTTAAATTGGATTGGATAACATAACCCAAATAGGGGGAGATTGTTGGTACCCTAGATTTGATTTGGCTTATGTAATCCCTTTCCAGCCCCTCTTGATCCATATAAAGATATATGATCATGTTTAGACCTTGCTTAGTCTCCCTAGGGCAGTATATAACTGACCTAGAGTTTAGGCTAGTAGTTTTAGAATGTGTTTTGGTTGAGACTTTTTCCGTTCGACTATCGTCGAACGAGGCCTCGCGATCGTCGATCATTGATCGACGATAGCAGGGCTATTGAATCGTTGAAGTCAAGACAATTATCGTCGACCGTTGGTCGACGATCTCAGAGCTAGCTTACTACGCTCTGAAGGTTGGTCGACGATCTGTCATCAACAGATCGACGATCGTGTTCTAGCTTCACGATTTCTGTCTCGACAGATCTTTGCCTTAATCGTCGACATCATTGTTGGTCGACGATATCTATCTCGACAGATCTCTGCCTTAGTCGTCGACATCATGAGATGTTCGACGATTTCTGTGTCATCAGACTTTTTGCTTTAGTCGACGATATCTGTTTGCTGGTCGACGATCTGTTTGCTGGTCGACGATCTATTAGCTGGTCGACGATCTATTTTCTGGTCGACGATTTCTGGTCGACGATTTCTGGTCCGACAGATTCCTGCTATTGGTCGACGATTTGTTAGCAGGTCGACGATCTTCGAACCCCTGTTCGACGATTTCTGTCTGCTTTTATCTATTTATATTTATGCTATTCCTTGGTTTATTTCCAAGTGTGTTAGCTTGTGGTTAGAAAGATTCTCTGAAGTTATTTGTTGCTAAAATTATGGCTTAAATTCAAAATGAATTATTTACAAATTCTGTCAAACATAAATCACGGGATTCAGTATTCTTGATAAAGCATTTTGTCCTATTATACAAATTGCGTTGACTTTATCTTTCCAGCCTGTTTTCTAGCCGTTGGTACTATGTACTATTTCCAAGAAAGGTACGTCTTTATGCTGAGATTTCTTTCCCGCTTATTTTATTCCTTATTGGGACTGACAGAAAGTTAATAGGTCATTCTATTCCTATTGCTATATTCTATTTTGAGATAATCTGTTGCAGGGCTCGAGAATTCAAATCAATAGAGCCGTTTCAAAGGAAAACGTGAAGACATATTTAAAAGAGATTCTGCTCTCATTAAAGAAGAAGTAACAGACACAGAGAAAAATTATTCATCCGCTCAAGCATCATCAGAGCACTTCTTCAACATCTCTTTACAAGAAGAAGAAAAGTTTTCCTGAAGCAAAAGCCCAGAGCAATCATCTTCCATTCTCAAGTCTCCTGAGCAATCTGCTTAGAGTTTTTCAAAGACTTCAGAAAAGGCTCAAGATCTGCTTCAAGTGCTCCAGAATCTTAAGACCTGATAAAAATCAGTCTTCAGATTTCTGAGGATTTAGTTTCAGTTTATCTGAAACTCCTTCATCCTGAAGCAAAGGCTTTCCCTGGACTTCCACTGAGCCAGGGGGAGACTTTGATTCTTTAGAGAATCCACAAATCTTCTCTAATCTGTATTTAAAATAGAGAAGATAATCTAACCCTCTCAACCCCTTTGTAAAAAGAGTTTGTTCACATCTCTTCAAAAGTGAACGTTGGTGACAGGGCACCTTATCAACAACCTGTGGTTGAGCATCCTTATCAAAAGCTCAAAGGGTCTGTTTGATCTACCTGAATCAGATCATTGGTGGCAGGGCACCTTAGCAAAAACCTGTAGTGGATTCCTACTAGGGTGGTAGAAGAGTGGACGTACCTATTTAAAGGGAACCACTATATATCCTGTGTCCATCTGGTTATCTTGTTTATTCATTTTATTCTGTGGCTGTGATAGAACTACCTAGGATTGCTAGGTGCTGTGATAGGCTTGTAGTTAACTGAAATTTCAGTCAACTTCTTCACTTGTGCACTTCACTGTGTTAGGCTCTTAGGGTTCAAGTATCAGATTTTCTATTCCGCAAATAAACTCCAAGGGAGCTGACTAAGTGTTCATAAAATTTTGAATACTCTATTCACCCCCCCCCCCCTCTAGAGTAGTTTACAACTTATCCCCTCACTTTCACAAAGGCGATACAAAAACAAGTCATACAAGGTGTGCATACGACACGGATACAATCCAGTGCTTCCTCTTCTCCAACAACATCTTTCAAGGCAGAACCTGTATGGGGGACAGAATGCCCCCGCGGCTTTCGCGACATGCGATGCCCCAGCCAAATACATGGCAAAGTTCAACAACGCACAACCACAACGAGCCCGCCTTCATAGCCATCATCTCAAGGTCCGCTCAGCTATCCGACCTCACTCCACACCAAGGCCCCAGGACTCCTTATGTTCTGCAAATGCAAAATCTCGCATCATTACAATATCCTGAGACACAGACGCCATCGATGGCCTCTACCTCCAAAAACTCCGTCTCAGCTCTTGATAGAAATGGGTGTCAAATCATTCCAAGCTGCAATACAGAAATAAACACTGTGTCCTTCCACGTCTTCTAGTGGCGACAAGCCCACGCAGGTCCTTCAGCGACGCCGAGACTAGAGCTGTCACTTAAAACCAAAAACCGCAAATCAAATCGGAACCGAACCGGAACCGCAAAGAACCGGATCGAACCGTTCGCAAATTATTTGGGTTCCGGTTTGAATTTTGGAACCGTGAACAACATTGGTTTGGGTGTGGTTCTTACATTTTATTATCCGGACCGTAACCGGAACCGGAACCGCAACATACAAGTCTCAAGCGGTTTCAAGATTTTTAGACCCGATCCGAACCGGACCGAAGTAGAACCGAACCGCAACCCGTTTATTATTATTATTATATTGTTATCATTTTATAATTTATCTATAATATTTATACTTACTATCATGAGTGAAGCTGGTTCAGTTTGAACTTAAAACCACAATTACACTAAAGGGGGTCAATTTTGGACCGAACAAAACTTTACCGCATAAAAACCGTGTGATATTTTTTGACATTGCTGCGGTTTGGAGTCAATTTTTGCAGTGTACTTTTGATTTTTATATAGTTATATAATATATTTTCAATTTTACTTACATGTTTTTTTGAAATATTTTATTTAAAAAATATAGAAGATATACAACTAATATTTATTAGTAATCTTGAAAGACAACGAATTGTAGCTGGATGTTACAGTTGAGCATGTCGACGAGACGTACAGAAGCCAAGTAAAAGTCGTGACAAGTCTACACGCGTAGGAAGACGATTGATACTATCCCACCGATCGTTGAAAAAACCGTCGAGAAGTGCGCAATATAATTATTTCTATTTCGATGTTGTTTTGAGTTTTACTATTTGAAGACCACTTTTATTTCATTTCGGCAAGTTTAATTTTGGTTTTAGTTAGAACCGATTGGAACCGGACCGAACCGCATGGAACCGGACCGAACCGTTAGTGGCTGGTTTGGGTTTGGTTCTTGTTGAACCGGAACCGGAACCGTTGACACGACGGTTCCAAAAATTAAGCTGGAACCGGAACCAGAATCGGAACCGGTCAAACCAAATAAGGTTTTGGTTCTAATTTGAAGAATCGTTATCTTAGTGGTTCAGTTCATGGTTTTAGTAGAACCGGAATCGAACCGGAACCGTGACAGCTCTAGCCGAGACAAGGGGGAAGCACATTCCTCCACGTCACGTCCAAGGATCCGCCACTAGGGTTAACATTTTGTGGCAACCATGCAAGTTAGCACGTAGCATCATACTCGCGCATTTATGCAAAAGGAAATGTGAAAAGTGACACGCCTCCACACCAACACTACACACAAAGTGCAATGCGGAGGGACGTTTCTGCGATGCACCGTAGACGCCACATAATTAGCAAGGGCAATGCACGAGCAGCCAATCACAGGAATCGTCACTCAGGCATCCCCTGCGGAACCTTCAACCCGTGAAGCTGACATGAGTGGTTCTAGGACGCGAGCGCTCACATCAAGGCACAATCAATGGGATATATCACGCAGCGAACAAAATTGTCTTGTGATGCACGCATACTGAAATGATCTTAAGTCGATAACCCTATGACAAAATGATTAAGCTTAAAAATTTCCGTGCTCATCGCATTGCGAATCACGACCTCCGAAAATTTGGGGATTTTTGATGAGATTCCCCCTGAAATTCCCGAGTCAAACCGAGAAGATCTCGACGAAGGACATAAAAGCCAAACTCGCCAAGCAAACCGCACTCACCACAAAGGCCTGAAAACGCCCGAAAAGAGGACAAAGCCAAAACACGCAGCGCAAGCGATATGTGCGCCATCATGCGTCGGCGTCCGCCGCCGCATCCGGACGCCGCCTCCGACCGTCGCAACCACCTTCAGTCGTTGCTGCCGTCGGGCACCATGCACGAGCCGCCTGAACTGCCCGGGGGGGCACATTTGTATTTTTGCTAAAATTTGTGATACACGTGATCGAAACGGTGCGACGCCATTCGTCAGCACAAATTACACCATGATGCAATTACCGACATATCCCTCCAGAAAACTATAAATAGACTTTCAGACTTTCATTTGAAGACAAGGAACTCTAGAGACTGTCAGCGGTTTGGCGGGTAGAAGGTAGCGGTTAGCCTTAATTCGACTTCTTCTCTTCTCTCCCACGGTCTGGTTCAGCAAGCACCCTGGGAAGTAACCAGACGGTTAGCCTTGTCTAACCGCGACTGTTGAGGTCTGAACTGTGAGACAGCGCGGTCCGCTTAGAGCTGTCAGGTTCTCTGGCTCGCGAAGTGGCATGCAGTTAGCGCGGTCTGTTAAGACTAACCGATCAGTTCGCTGGGGCCTACTCACGCAGTTTATGACAGAGTTTGCTGATTATGTGGACTTGGTCATGGTGTTATGACAAGTCTGGTTTGTTGCCTAGTTCATAGAGACCGCATGGTTGCGTGGTTTGCTTCTGGCGTTCACGGAGATCGGTAGTTCGACAAGGCCTTGATATGGCTTTAGTCGCGGGTTGCAGTGTGCGCGGGATGGAAGAGGAGACCGTAGAACAGCGCGGTCGGTGGCGGTGTCCGACAGTCCGTCATAGGTGTGATAATGGATCAGGACGCGTGGTTGGATTGCTAAGTCCACGTAGACTAGTGTTATTGTTTGCTCGACTTGGCGAACTGGTTGTTCTTTCCGTGTAAGCGGATAGATTGTTATTGATCGCATTTGATCCTGCAGTTACAGTTTTCTAACCGGCGTGATTAAGTGAAGTTGACTTGTCTGTGCAGGTTGCGCGACTAGAACTAGGCGATTAAGCAAGTAGTTGGAAGGCTCAGTGTGGAACAGTTCGTGGTTACAGTCAGCGGTATATAGCAGGTCGCAGTTTCAGCGGCTTGAAGTCACTTTCTTCGGGTTGCGGTCAGTTCGAGCAGTTCGTCCGGTCTATCTGATGGTTTTGTTCTGTTCATCAACATTCAATAGAGGCAGTTCATGCGGCTTGGTTGTAGTTGGCGACTTGGCGGTTTCAGCAAACAAGGCCTTCAGTCAGCGACTTGAGCGGTCTGTGTGGTTACAATCTTCAGATCGCACGGTTTCTTCTTGCTTGTAATTTGTTCTGCTTCCATCGGGTACATTGCGAAATCATGTCTCGCAATGCATGCCTCGCCTTGTAAAGAAGTGTTGATAATTCCAAGTTTTGAGACTCTTGTGCTTTTACTGCAGCTGATTTCCGCTTGACTTAGTTGTGGTTAAGTGTTCTTGTGACCTTTCTCGGCTTTCATCATAAAATTTTACACACGCTAGTGCATTGCACAAACACGCGCACATCACGCAAGCGCGTGCTCACACGCACCCCACGGGCATGCAAGCGCATGGAAGCGCCACACGAGCGCGCGTGCCGCATGCCCATCACGCTCGCGGCTCCTTTGACAACCGGGACGGTGCAAATATTTTGCCTTCTTTGACGTGTTACCACTCATCATTCCCAACTAGTTCCACATAAACCTCCATTTTTCTTATCTCTTCACTCCAAGTATTATTTTTATTCACTGTTTCAATTATAGAAGTCCCCATCCTACTGTTTAACTATTTATGTAAGACCGGGACTTCCCAGAACAATGGAGGATGTATAAGGCTCTGTTTGAGACAGCTCTGACGGATTGAAAAGCTGCTGTCCGGATAGAGCTGTTTTAAAATAGATCTCTGTGGAGCATTTTTGAAAAGCTGCAGAGTGTTTGGTTGTTCTGTGCAGAAGTGCGCTCGGAATCGCCGGAGGAACGACGTCGGGGGCTCGGAATCGCCGGAGGAAGGCCGTTCGGGGCTCGGAATCGCCGGAGGAAGGCCGTTCGGGGCTCGGAATCGCCGGAGGAAGGCCGTCCGGCCTCTGAGCATGTTCCAACTGAAGAAACCATTAGATTTCCAAAACCTGTGAGAGAGAAAGCTATTTTGCGGAAGCTGAAGCGGGGGGGGGGGGGAGATTTCTGAAAAACTGCAAAACAGCTCCAGATTTTTGAAAAACTCTTCATACAAAACTATCTCAAACACATATAAAGCAGCTCTAGCGGCTGGAATAGAGATTTTTCAGCCGACAGAGCTGCGCCAAACAGATCCCAAGTGACTTGTAAGATCATTGCACACAAATCAGAAGATTTTGGTACAACTCAGGAGTGTGGGGATATCTCTTGAGAATCTCTGTTGTATATATATGTTGTCCTCACTTTTGAAAACTAGTCAATACTTTTTTTAGAAGATTTCAGGCCCTCTACTTTATTAAAAAGTTTAAATCACACTCTTCCAGCATCTTTTGCTAATTGCATGCTAATATTTGAAGAGCTGAGCTGAGTAAAAACATTAAAACATCAAATTTTAAGACAAAATTTTTGTTGCTTTATTAATGAAAAGAGATGGCGAGATTTGTTAGCCGGGAATCATCTCTAGATATTTTTATATATGTCCAAACATATCGAGATCGACTCGGAGCGTGTTACTGAGTTCATGTCACTCAAGGACTAGATTCTATGCCGGAGATAATATATAAAACATATTTCAAACTTGATAGAAAATATGAACAATCTTGCGCGGAGTCGATCCCTCTACATCATCCATTTCTTCAAGCTTTCTGAGAATGGTTTTTTCCTATTTTGAAGCCGTTGGTTTCTTATGCAATCTGCTGATCAACAATTTTTGAATATAAACCCGGCAAGCTGAAAATTTCTGTTTTTTTTTTTTTGCGATTGTTAATGAGAAGCAGCAGAAGCACTACTCTGATTTTTGAACTAGCAGACTGAATTCCTGCTTGTTTGTAGTGCTTCTTGCTTGCTTGTAGTGCCGTCCATTTTCAGATTGCCGGCTTTTTGAAGCACTACTCTATTTAAATTTATGTTGCCTGCTTTTAACTCATCTCTGTTCTTCAAAATTCAAAGATTTAATATTTTACAATCTTATGCAATTAGCAACAGATATTGGAAAAAACTGATTTAGCAACATTTTTGTGATTGATTTTCAAAAACTATGCAAATTTCTGTGACGGAAATAATATTTTTGCCTAATTTATATTATCATTAAAACAGAAAGCTCCATCAAGTAACAAAATTATGCCTATTTTTTTATACACAAAAAAAGGGATAACTGTTAACAAAGAAATCAAAGAGAGACAAACTAGTCCTCCCACTCAACAACGAATCGTGATTTGTTACCGCTTACACCAAGGTAGAGCACGAAGCTGTTGTCGGGTCGAAGATGGCCGGAAGCAGATATTTCCTCCCGTGGGCCCCATTTGCATTGTAGCTGGCACCCGTGGCGGGGTCCACCAAAAGCTCGCCGGCGTATCCCGGGTACGCCCCCTTCCCGTACACTCCCGGGCACGCCGTCGCCGCCTCGAGCGGCGCCGTCTTCGGGCCCATAAAGTACCCGCCGCCGAATGGATTCGTGACGGAACCCGCGATCATGCTCGCCAGATTCATCACCATCCCATCGACGCCGACGTCGCCGTTAGGGGCAATCAACGGCGGCCCCTGCGGTCCGTAGATCGGCTGGTGGAAGGGCCAAGCGCACTGCCCCGGGCACTGAACCGCCGAGTTTCCGACCCAGATATACGCGAATCGACCCGATTCAGACCGGAAAGCCGACGAGCCGTGGGTGGCGCAGCGGCTCATGCAGAAGCCCTCGACCGCCACATCATCCGCAGTTAGGACGACGTTTATTGCCCGATGCTGCGGCGGCTTCGCCGCCAACGCCGCGAGATCCGCGTTTTTAAGCGATTTCCCCAGCGAGCAGCTCTGATCGAGGGCCTGCTCGCCCAGTGTGAGATGAGGCGGCGGGGATTTGGAACCGGAGTAGTACTTTTCCGTCATCCCCCACCATGAGGATACGGACGGCTCCGGATTTAGCTCGCCGGCGGCATAAAGGGAGGCGATGAAATCGGAAATGATGGATCGATGGGAGGCTGTGAAATTACCGTACCACATTAGGTTGAGGGAAATAGGGCCGGATAGTACGGCGCCTCTGTGATAGGTGATGGTGAGCGGCTGACTCTGCTCCGCCGCGGTGAGGCGACGGGAGGCGGAGGAGGCGGGGAAGAGAAGAGCAAGGAAGACGAACGGAAGGAGAGTGGAATTTCGCTTCAGAGAAGCCATGGAGATCGAGCGGTGGATGTCTGGTGACCGTCGGCTGGGGTGAGGAGAAAGTTGGAGTAGCGGGGGTTTAAATACTGCGGATCAGAGAAGATAAGGATGGTAGTCAGGACAGAGGGAAAATTTTTAGGTACAAGCTTGCACCATCCTCTACGTACAAGTGAAATTTTATAAGTTTAAATCGTATTTTTTCGTAACAAAAAATTAATTGTAACAAAAATAAATTACGGAATATTAATTATGACATTTTTACAATCAATTTAAGTACTTATTTGTCCATATTCTATACAGTTCTAAAAAAATTCCAGTTGTAATTTTCGGGATTGTAGCAAAAATTTCAACTGGAAAATATGTCAACATTCCAGTTGGAATTTTCCAATCAAAACCAAAAAATATAACTGGAATTTTTTTAGAACTGTATAGAATATGAACAAATAAGTACTTAAATTGATTGTAAAAATGTCATAATTAATATTCCGTAATTTATTTTTGTTACAATTAATTTTTTGTTACGAAAAAATACGATTTAAGCTTATAAAATTTCACTTGTACGTAGAGGATGGTGCAAGCATCATGCACCCATAATACAAAAAATTATGGTAGTGTAGCATCATGCTAAATGCACATAAAATTATGGTAGTGCGAACCTGATGAATGAAAATCTATGAAATACGAGAAAAAATGGAAAAGAAAAAAACATGGAGAATAGAACAAAAAAATCCACCTTTTGAACTAAAATATGCATCACTATTCTACCAAAATTCTGGAAAAAAAAATCACCCATAATACAAAAAAAATCTTTAAATCAAACTCATATATGTTCTCTCTAACCACGGGAAAATCTTTGGAAGTAAAAAAAATTGGAAAAAAAATGAAAGTAAAATAGGGTAAATCTACAAAAAGAGGGAAAATGAAAGACATCTTGCAGATCTGGAAGGAGGAGGTTATCTTGTTGACAATGACAATGGAGGGGGCAATGCCTTGGTCGGCGGCGGCGACTTGGTCGATGGAGGAGGCAGCGGCTTGAGAGGAAGAGGCGGCGGCAGCAACAGCGGCCTGCTGTGCGTGTAAAGAAACGAGGAACCCGAAAATGACCTAATACTTTCTAATATTGTGATGCACATAGTGAAATGTGATGTGCACATAATAATTTCCTGAATTAATTAATTAAGGGCGCAAGCATTACTGTTTTGGCTAGACGTACTTTTGGTTAATTGCAAGTATTCTTTTTAGATGTCCATTACTCACAACTGACCCAAAAAAAAAGTTAAAAAATACATGGAAAATGTTAAACATTTTTTTTTAATTTTTTTCAACATTTGAATACTTATGATCAAAATATTATGCAAAAAAATGT
The DNA here is from genome assembly GCA_039513925.1 of Platanthera zijinensis. Classification (NCBI taxonomy): domain Eukaryota; kingdom Viridiplantae; phylum Streptophyta; class Magnoliopsida; order Asparagales; family Orchidaceae; genus Platanthera; species Platanthera zijinensis. Next base: position 12,830,671 of record CM077085.1, read on the forward strand.
AATTAAAACTCATTTACATGAAAAAATAGTAAAACATAAAATATTATGTGTGCTCATATCAATTTGAAGTAAAGATTTTGTTAAGAAATCTTGACCCAATATTTAAGGGAAAGATTTATACTAGATTTGAAATGGACTGTAGAAACTTTGAAATAAAGGGAAAAAATGTGGATGCAAAGCCGCCTGGGGGAGAAAATATGGCATGGAAGAGGAGAAATCGCCTACTGGACGGACGCCTGGAGGAAGCCCAACAGCCGGCTGGAGGATGTGAACCCACGACCAGCCGGAAATCACGAGAAAATGAAGCAGGGGAGGAAAAATTGCCAGAAAAACGAATCAGGAGAGGAGGAAACGCTGGCTGGAGTTGGGCGCGAACGGCAAGAATTGCTTGCTAATAGGAAATAAAAAATCATAAAAAAAAATACAACTTTTGAGTGCATATAACCAAAACGTCCGAGCCAATTTCAGCGCCCTTAATTAATACATAAGAAAATAATAAAGTGAGGTAGCTTCGCTACAGCAACGTGGGGAAGGTCATAATCCGAAATAATAATTAAAAATATAGATGCATGCATGACATTTAATTCGGATTATTGAGGGGCATGCGGGTGAAGTGGGGGCATTGACTGCCATTGGCTATGGGTGGAGGCGGCGGTCTTATCGCCGGCGCTGGCGATACAGCTACTGTCCGCCGGGCAACGTGGACCGATCTTAGATGGTCTCTACGCGTTGACCGATAAAGTCACAGCGTGGCAAGGTGATTGCCACACGGGAATGGTCTTTCCACATCAACGCTGCAGCATAAATCATCTAATAAAGAAAGAAAAAATAAATTTGTTTTTTTTGCCTTCGGAATTTATAATTAAAATTGGGTGCTGTTATTAGCACTGCAGTTTTGGGTAGTTGCACCGCACTTTCACCTAAGTTTTCGCGTCTTTTAGAAATATGTCTTGTACATGCATTTTTAGAAAAAGTGTTCAACACGAAAGTTGTAGATCTCGACGAGATCTACAATTTTGTGTTGAACACGTTTCCTAAAAATGCATGTACAATGCATATTTTGGAAATATGCTCAGATTTCGCGTCTTTTAGAAATACGCCTTGTACATGCATTTTTAGGAAAAATGTTCAACACGAAAGTTGTAGATCTCGTCGAGATCTACAACTTTCGTGTATCTCACCGAGATCTACAACTTTCGTGTTGAACACTTTCTAAAAATGCATGTACAAGCCGTATTTCCAAAAGGCGGGAAAACCTAGGTGAAAATGCGGTGCGATTAGCCAAAACTGGAGTGCTAATAACAGCGCCCTTAAAATTTGGTGCATGAATTAGTTTTTAATTGGTTTTTGCGGTGCACTGGAGGTGGTCTCTTTGGTGAAGGAATCTTAGGCTTCATTTGTTTTACGGTTTAACATCCTTTCGTTTTATTAAAACGCAACCGGCTGATTTATAACCATTTATTTTTTTACTTCTTTTCGAATCGCGTGGCGTTTTATCGCAGCCCAAAAAACTGTGGGACGAAACCAGCGAAGCAGCGCCCGTGCTCGATGCTCTCGGGCGGCCTTCGGCCGCATCCAGGCGGGCTTCGCCCGCCTGCTCACGGGCTTCGCCCGTGCTAGATGGGCCGCTGCGGGCTGCGCCCGCCTATGAGCGGGTTGCGCACGCATCAAAATTTTTGTTTTCAAAACATATATATATGAGTACTTAAAATGACCGCAAAAAAATATGAAGTACTATTCCCATTTTTATTTTATAAAATTTTGCAAAATTTATTCTATAAAAATTAATTAATCTCTCCCCCTCTCTCTCTCTTTTTATCACTCCCCACTCTATCTCTCTCTCCTTCTCTCTCCCGCCCCCTCTCTTTCCCTCTTCCTCCACTCTCTCTCATAAATATCCCCCCTATCATACTCTTTCTCATGATCCAATGGCCAATATTCAATCCATGGTGTGCCCTCAAATATCTATATTCCCTTATATATAAAGATATATATATATATATATATATATATATATATATATATATATATATATACGAGCATCTTCGATGCTCTTCGCATTGACAGTACCCCAGCTGCGTCGATGCCTCCGCCCAAAGTCGCCCCCACTTCGATGTAGAAGACTCCGCTCAAGATAGTCCACTAAGGCTCATCAAATGTGGAATGACCTTATATAGTATCTCCAGCGTAGAGCCGTTACACCCTAGTGACACGAAACCCAATGGGTCGTTCCGAGTCGGTCCTGACACGCGCGGACATATAACCAAATATTTTAACAATCTCCTCCTATGTCTGTGGTGAGACCGGCGTCGGAAAAAAGGGGTGGTGTGTGTAATGTTCAACCAGAATTCGACTCAATACACAACCGTGTCTGTCACACTTGTTAGAATATATTGGACGTTAAGTAAAACAGATGTATGCATGCATAAGAATAAACAGAAAATTCAGCAGCATCATAACAAAGTCAAAAGTACAATTACAGCACAGATACCAGAACACCTAGTGTCTCATGACCAACTAAAGAGCAAGAAAGTCCAAACAAAACAAGTGAAAGAAAGGAGAGCTAAACAGTGCTCTAAGCAGAAGAAAAAGAAACCAGACAAACACTCTAGACGTCATCGTCCAGCAGGTCATCCTCCTCTGTATCTCAACCTGCAAGTGCTCCTCTATCAGCAGCAGCTCCTGTAATTTCCAACAGAGAAGTTCATTCAGAATGAATTCAACCTTGGAAAATGTACAAGTATCTAGTTCTACTTATATGAACGTAGTACATTATGAGGAAGCATGTGTAGAGTATTTAGGTTCTACCTCAGAATCCATTATCTGTTTTCAAAAAAACGATGTTATGGACTTCTGGACACTGCAGTTGTATCTGTGTTTCTATGTGGAATGTCACGGTTACTGTTCTTCTAAAGTTAATTGAAACTCATCAAATGTGGAATGGAACCAATAAACAGAAGAAGAGTCAAACATAGTCAGATTGTGTTATCAAATGTGGAATAATACTCTCCTCCTAGATAAAGAAGACGAAACCAGATGAAGTTGTTAACATCAAATGTATAATGAAACAACTCACCAGATTCGTACTCAGCAACCCCGAGCATCAGCGGAGCACAACACGTTTGTTTTGACAAAGGAAAGTGGAAAAATCAAAACGTTTGGACTAAGGCGGAACTGAATCGCCTAACCTTGAAACTAAGGCTGAACTTAAATTGCCTTAAGTCTCATTTCCCCCACTGTTTTGATTGATCGGTCTTTAGGCATTCCTTTCATCAGTGGATCAGCCAGATTATCCTTCGATCGCACATCGATCAAAGTGATAATGCATTGTTCTTTCAGATAATTCAGTAGAGCGTGTCTCAGTCGCATATGTCGCCTCTTAGTATTAAAAAGGACATTCTTCACGACTTGGACTGCTGCTTGATTATCACAGTACAGGCTCAAAGAATTGACTTGAACTCTAGACAAGGGAATGTCTAGAATCAAATTTCTGATCCAACTGTCTCTTCATCAGCTGAAGCTAAGGCAAACAACTCGGCTTCCATAGACGCAAAGCTATACAAGTCTGTCTTTTGGATCTCCAAATGACTACAACGCCACCCAAAGTGAAAATGAATCCACTGGTAGACTTGTTGTTCCCAACTTCTGAACACCAGGAGGCATCAGAGTTTCCTTCCAAAGTAGGAGGGTAACCAGTGTAGCACAGAGCGTGATCTTTAGTACCTTTCAGGTACCTCATCAGCCGATCTAAGGCATCCCAATACTCTTTGCCTGGTGTACAACCCCGTATCCGGGCGAGCGAGATCCTCCCCAAGTGACAGACTTGGGGCGCACTATGAGCGGCAATGTGGCACACAGCCCCGCCCGAAGACGTGCGGATGCTCGTGCGGGCGTGCGGGTGTTTACGGGCATATGGTTTCTATATTATACATATAATATATATATAATGCATAATATATATATATATATATATACTCATTATATGATATATATAATATAATATATTATATAATATATATATAAAAATAATAGTGTATAAGAGATATGGGAAGAAAAACAAAAAGAAAAGCAGCATGTGGGGAGCAGGCGGGTGCAGTAGGGAGAAATAAAAAAAAAAGAAAGAAAACAAAAAGCAATAAAGGAGAAGCAGGGGGGCAGCCATCGGGGGGAGGACAACAAAAAAAAGAAAAAAGCAGAAAAGAAAACAGACATGGGGAGGAAGAAGAAGTGAAGCAGGTTTCCCGATCCTGTCGCCGGCAAGCCCGATCCCGACCTCCCTCCTCCTCTCCCGCCGCCGGCAAGCCCGAGCAAAGCTCGGCCCTCCTCTTCTCTCTCCGCCATGGCCGCCGCCGGCAAGCCCGAGCAAAGCTCGGCCCTCCTCTTCTCTCTCCGCCATGGCCGCCGCCGGCAAGCCCGAGCAAAGCTCGGCCCTCCTCTTCTCTCTCCGCCATGGCCGCCGCCGGCAAGCCCGAGCAAAGCTCGGCCCTCCTCTTCTCTCTCCGCCATGGCCGCCGCCGGCAAGCCCGAGCAAAGCTCGGCCCTCCTCTTCTCTCTCCGCCATGGCCGCCGCCGGCAAGCCCGAGCAAAGCTCGGCCCTCCTCTTCTCTCTCCGCCATGGCCGCCGCCGGCAAGCCCGAGCAAAGCTCGGCCCTCCTCTTCTCTCTCCGCCATGGCCGCCGCCGGCAAGCCCGAGCAAAGCTCGGCCCTCCTCTTCTCTCTCCGCCATGGCCGCCGCCGGCAAGCCCGAGCAAAGCTCGGCCCTCCTCTTCTCTCTCCGCCATGGCCGCCGCCGGCAAGCCCGAGCAAAGCTCGGCCCTCCTCTTCTCTCTCCGCCATGGCCGCCGCCGGCAAGCCCGAGCAAAGCTCGGCCCTCCTCTTCTCTCTCCGCCATGGCCGCCGCCGGCAAAGCCCGATCCCGACCTCCCTCCACCTCTCCCGCCGCCGGCAAGCCCGAGTTAGGGCTCGGCCCCTCTCTTTTTCCCGGCCTAAAGCAGCACAGCGGGGCCGAGCTCCTCTCGGCCCCCTCTTCCTGTCGCCGCCTCCAGCGGGGCCGAGCTCCTCTCGGCCCCCTCTTCTCGTCGCCGCCTCGAGCAAGGGCTCGGCCTAAAAAGAGAGGTCGGCCACCGCCATCGCCGCCTCGAGCAAGGGCTCGGCCCAAAAGAGAGGTCGACCATCGCCATCGCCGCCTCGAGCAAGGCTCGGCCTAAAAGGGAGAACGGCCACCGGTACCCCGCCGCCAAGCACGCGCCAAGGGTAACGATGTTTCTACTCGGGCAGGTGAAGCCCTTATTTTACATTTGCATGGAAGCCCCTCTCCACCAACGGGTGGGGGGAGGGGGCTCTCCGACGGGTTGACGTGTACGTCCCCGCTCTTAATTGCATCTAGTATCCGGAAAGTGTGAGTACGGATTTAGGCATGCTGTGTGAAGCTCATTCGGACGTACGAGCCGAATTGGTGATGTGCTGTGTGAAGCCCTTTCGGACGTACGAGCCGAATTGGTGATGTGCTGTGTGAAGCCCATTCGGACGTACGAGCCGAATAGGTGATGTTCTGTGTGAAGCCCGTCCGGACGTATGAGCCGGATGGGTGATGTTCTGGGGATCCCGGAGAAGACTCCGTGGAAGTTGGATATTGTCTGTTTGCAGGGAATGCGCACCGTAGCCCCAAAAAAGGGTGTACGGAATATGTTTGGCCCGCTTATGTTAGCCGTCTGTCGTTCAGCTGGCAGTCGTTCGTCGAGACGTTGGCGTACAGGTGTTGCAGTACCAAGCGGGGAATAGCGGGCTTAAGCCCAAGCATGTGTCGGCCCTCGAAGGCCTATTTTTATTTATATTGCCGGCCTGCGTGCCGATGTACGGAATTCATATTCCTGTAATAATTTATAATCTGTGATGCTCTGTGAATGTGCGTTTTACTCTTTTTGCTTTGGGCGAGCGGTGTGCTCGTGAACCGCTCGTCCCGTGGGAGCCCCGAGGTTTATGCCGGGAAGCCCCTGTTGGCCTGTTGATAGCCTTTTAAGGCAGCGGAGTCGCGCTGTTTGCAGCCCAGTTGGGCAGCGTGTTATAGAATTGCTCGGCGATGTTGCGCCTTTGGTAGCGCGTTTGAGGAGCACTTTGTATAGACCCAAGGAGATACATCTGGATAGGAGAGAGTTGGTCTTGGGACCCTCCTTAGATGTTCCGGTCGGCCAAGAGCGCCCTCCGAAGGTGTCTTAGCTCAGCTTTTGGCTTGGGAGGGGAAGAGTTCGTTAGTCTTCCGGGTATGCGGTGGGTCCTCCACGCTGAGACCTTGGGTCTGTCCCTTACGTTCCTAGTCTAGAGCCTAGATTGTTCATTTGAGTGTAGTAGGTGTGCGGTCACCCCTCTTTTGGGACCCCGAACTCCACGGAAGCCAATTTTGGCTTCGGTCATTTTTGGCTTCAACAGTTATGGTGCGGTGAGCGTGGAGAGTGGCCAGCACGGAAGAACTCATTCGAACGTCATGGCTATAGAAGAGGGACCAAGTGACGACCAAGGTCATGTGATGAAAGAAGTCCCCTCCCACTCCTCGTTAGTCGATCTTAACCATCCTAGCGTTTCGTCTCCCCTCTGGTTCCCAAGGGGGTGGACGTAGCGGGTAGATGTGCCTCGTGTCGGACTTTGACTTGGTTGACTCTGTCAACAGTTCTTTTGAGTTATTTGATTACCTTTATTTTTGCTTTGAGTTATGTTGGAGAGGAGACCCCGAGAAGACCCGCTGACCAGGCTCTTATCAAGCTGGCAGGGCCGTAGGCTCACTCGGGGGTTGGAGTTATGTTGGAGAGGAGACCCCGAGAAGACCCGCTGACCAGGCTCTTATCAAGCTGGCAGGGCCGTAGGCTCACTCGGGGGTTGGAGTTGGTTTGGAGAGGAGACCCCCAGGTAGACCCGCTGCGCAGGCTCCCATCTAGCTGGCAGGTCCGAAAGGCTCGCCTGTGGGGGAGAGGTCTGGTTCTTGGTTCTGCACTACCCCGAGCGCGGCTCGGCCCCAGGTAGACCCGCTGCGCAGGCTCCCATCTAGCTGGCAGGTCCGAAGGCTCGCCTGTGGGGGAGAGGTCTGGTTCTTGGTTCTGCACTACCCCGAGCGCGGCTCGGCCCCAGGTAGACCCGCTGCGCAGGCTCTCATCTAGCTGGCAGGTCCGTAGGCTCGCCTGTGGGGGATAGGATTGGTTTGATCGTCATCGGCACCCCGAGCTCGGCTCGGCCCCAGGTAGACCCGCTGCGCAGGCTCTCATCTAGCTGGCAGGTCCGTAGGCTCGCCTGTGGGGGATAGGATTGGTTTGATCGTCATCGGCACCCCGAGCTCGGCTCGGCCCCAGGTAGACCCGCTGCGCAGGCTCCCATCAAGCTGGCAGGTCCGAAGGCTCGCCTGTGGGGGAAAGGTTGGCTTTTGAGATGTTCTGGTTTAGCCGCTTCTACGACACCCCGAGCCGGGCTCGGCCCCAGGTAGACCCGCTGCGCAGGCTCCCATCAAGCTGGCAGGTCCGAAGGCTCGCCTGTGGGGGAAAGGTTGGCTTTTGAGATGTTCTGGTTTAGCCACGTCATCGACACCCCGAGCCGGGCTCGGCCCCAGGTAGACCCGCTGCGCAGGCTCCCATCAAGCTGGCAGGTCCGAAGGCTCGCCTGTGGGGGAAAGGTTGGCTTTTGAGATGTTCTGGTTTAGCCGCGTCATCGACACCCCGAGCCGGGCTCGGCCCCAGGTAGACCCGCTGCGCAGGCTCCCATCAAGCTGGCAGGTCCGAAGGCTCGCCTGTGGGGGAAAGGTTGGCTTTTGAGATGTTCTGGTTTAGCCGCGTCATCGACACCCCGAGCCGGGCTCGGCCCCAGGTAGACCCGCTGCGCAGGCTCCCATCAAGCTGGCAGGTCCGAAGGCTCGCCTGAGGGGGAAAGGTTGGCTTTTGAGATGCTTTAGTTTAGCCGCTTCATCGACGCCTCGAGCCGGGCTCGGCCCCAGGTATACTTATTGTAAGTAAGGGTATAAGGGCAGTTTTGATAGCAGGGAGCGTTATAAGTATCGAGTGATTCAAAATGATCAAAATGGGCACGGAAAGCTTAGTGTTTTGAATGCAATATTTGGGTTTTCTCAAAATTTTTCTTTTGGGTCGGCTCCCGCTCGCCGGATACTTGGGATTGGACATTTCTTTCCGAGCTTGTACCAACCTCGAAAAGAGCGGGATTGTGTACAACCCCGTATCCGGGCGAGCGAGATCCTCCCCAAGTGACAGACTTGGGGCGCACTATGAGCGCAATGTGGCACAGCCCCGCCCGAAGACGTGCGGATGCTCGTGCGGGCGTGCGGGTGTTTACGGGCATATGGTTTCTATATTATACATATAATATATATATAATGCATAATATATATATATATATATATACTCATTATATGATATATATAATATAATATATTATATAATATATATATAAAAAAAATAATAGTGTATAAGAGATATGGGAAGAAAAACAAAAAGAAAAGCAGCATGTGGGGAGCAGGCGGGTGCAGTAGGGAGAAATAAAAAAAAAAGAAAGAAAACAAAAAGCAATAAAGGAGAAGCAGGGGGGCAGCCATCGGGGGGAGGACAACAAAAAAAAGAGAAAAAGCAGAAAAGAAAACAGACATGGGGAGGAAGAAGAAGTGAAGCAGGTTTCCCGATCCTGTCGCCGGCAAGCCCGATCCCGACCTCCCTCCTCCTCTCCCGCCGCCGGCAAGCCGAGCAAAGCTCGGCCCCTCCTCTTCTCTCTCCGCCATGGCCGCCGCCGGCAAGCCCGAGCAAAGCTCGGCCCTCCTCTTCTCTCTCCGCCATGGCCGCCGCCGGCAAGCCCGAGCAAAGCTCGGCCCTCCTCTTCTCTCTCCGCCATGGCCGCCGCCGGCAAGCGAGCCGAGCAAAGCTCGGCCCTCCTCTTCTCTCTCCGCCATGGCCGCCGCCGCAAGCCCGAGCAAAGCTCGGCCCTCCTCTTCTCTCTCCGCCATGGCCGCCGCCGGCAAGCCCGAGCAAAGCTCGGCCCTCCTCTTCTCTCTCCGCCATGGCCGCCGCCGGCAAGCCCGAGCAAAGCTCGGCCCTCCTCTTCTCTCTCCGCCATGGCCGCCGCCGGCAAGCCCGAGCAAAGCTCGGCCCTCCTCTTCTCTCTCCGCCATGGCCGCCGCCGGCAAGCCCGAGCAAAGCTCGGCCCTCCTCTTCTCTCTCCGCCATGGCCGCCGCCGGCAAGCCCGAGCAAAGCTCGGCCCTCCTCTTCTCTCTCCGCCATGGCCGCCGCCGGCAAGCCCGAGCAAAGCTCGGCCCTCCTCTTCTCTCTCCGCCATGGCCGCCGCCGGCAAGCCCGATCCCGACCTCCCTCCACCTCTCCCGCCGCCGGCAAGCCCGAGTTAGGGCTCGGCCCCTCTCTTTTTCCCGGCCTAAAGCAGCACAGCGGGGCCGAGCTCCTCTCGGCCCCCTCTTCCTGTCGCCGCCTCCAGCGGGGCCGAGCTCCTCTCGGCCCCCTCTTCTCGTCGCCGCCTCGAGCAAGGGCTCGGCCTAAAAAGAGAGGTCGGCCACCGCCGCCATCGCCGCCTCGAGCAAGGGCTCGGCCCCAAAAGAGAGGTCGACCATCGCCATCGCCGCCTCGAGCAAGGCTCGGCCTAAAAGGGAGAAACGGCCACCGGTACCGCCGCCAAGCACGCGCCAAGGGTAACGATGTTTCTACTCGGGCAGGTGAAGCCCTTATTTTACATTTGCATGGAAGCCCTCTCCACCAACGGGTGGGGGGAGGGGGCTCCGACGGGTTGACGTGTACGTCCCCGCTCTTAATTGCATCTAGTATCCGGAAAGTGTGAGTACGGATTAGGCATGCTGTGTGAAGCTCATTCGGACGTACGAGCCGAATTGGTGATGTGCTGTGTGAAGCCCTTTTCGGACGTACGAGCCGAATTGGTGATGTGCTGTTGTGAAGCCCATTCGGACGTACGAGCCGAATAGGTGATGTTCTGTGTGAAGCCCGTCCGGACGTATGAGCCGGATGGGTGATGTTCTGGGGATCCCGAGAAGACTCCGTGGAAGTTGGATATTGTCTGTTTGCAGGGAATGCGCACCGTAGCCCCAAAAAAGGGTTGTACGGAATATGTTTGGCCCGCTTATGTTAGCCGTCTGTCGTTCAGCTGGCAGTCGTTCGTCGAGACGTTGGCGTACAGGTGTTGCAGTACCAAGCGGGGAATAGCGGGCTTAAGCCCAAGCATGTGTCGGCCCTCGAAGGCCTATTTTTATTTATATTGCCGGCCTGCGTGCCGATATACGGAATTCATATTCCTGTAATAATTTATAATCTGTGATGCTCTGTGAATGTGCGTTTTACTCTTTTTGCTTTGGGCGAGCGGTGTGCTCGTGAACCGCTCGTCCCGTGGGAGCCCCGAGGTTTATGCCGGGAAGCCCCTATTGGCCTGTTGATAGCCTTTTAAGGCAGCGGAGTCGCGCTGTTTGCAGCCCAGTTGGGCAGCGTGTTATAGAATTGCTCGGCGATGTTGCGCCTTTGGTAGCGCGTTTGAGGAGCACTTTGTATAGACCCAAGGAGATACATCTGGATAGGAGAGAGTTGGTCTTGGGACCCTCCTTAGATGTTCCGGTCGGCCAAGAGCGCCCTCCGAAGGTGTCTTAGCTCAGCTTTTGCTTGGGAGGGGAAGAGTTCGTTAGTCTTCCGGGTATGCGGTGGTCCTCCACGCTGAGACCTTGGGTCTGTCCCTTACGTTCCTAGTCTAGAGCCTAGATTGTTCATTTGAGTGTAGTAGGTGTGCGGTCACCCCTCTTTTGGGACCCCGAACTCCACGGAAGCCAATTTTGGCTTCGGTCATTTTTGGCTTCAACACCTGGGCTACTGGTAAAGCGACTCAGCATGCCAACCGAGAAGGCAATGTCTGGTCTTGTATAACTTGTGGCATACATGAGACTACCAATGATCTTTGAGTACTTGACTTGATCAACGCTGGTCCCTTCATTCAGACTCAACTTGACAGTTGGATCAGTTGGTGTTTCAACAAGCCTACAATTTTTATAACCCCAGGTAGCGAGGATCTGCTCAATGTAATGAGCTTGAATTAGAGTGACACGTCCTTTGTCTACTCTAACTTTCATACCTAATAGGATATCTACAGGACCAAGGTCCTTCATGTCAAAAGATTTCGCGAGAGCGGATTTTGTATCCCTCACTGCGGCAAGATCTGACCCCAGAATTAACATGTCATCAACATATAGGCATATGATGACTGTTTGATTTGACATCGAGCGGTAGTATAGGCACTTGTCTGAGAGACTGGACTGAAAACCAACGCTCTTTATCACTTGATCAAATTTAATGTGCCACATCTTAGGTGCTTGTTTAAGACCATAGATCGATTTATCGAGTTTGTACACTTTATCTCTTAGATCCTTATGTACATAACCTTCAGGTTGTGCCATGTAGATCTCCTTATCAAGCTCTCCATTTAAGAAGGCTGTCTTTACATCCATATGATGAACTATATAGTTCTCGATATAAGCAAAAGCAAGAAGTATCCTAATAGTGGATAGGTGGCATACAGGTGAATAGACGTCAAAGTAGTCAATTCCCCCCTGTTGTTTATAACCCACTTGCAAGAAGTACCCTTAGCTACTAGACGTGCTTTATATCTGGTTATAGACCCATCACTATTCAACTTCTTCTTTAGAACCCACTTGCATCCTAGAACTTTAGCTCCTTTCGGCAGGTCAACTAGATGCCAGGTATTGTTTTGTAGCAGCGAGTTCATCTCATCATCGATGGCTTCTACCCACATTAACGCATCTCTAGATCGCATTGCTTCCTGATAGGAGAATGGATCATCCTCTAAGTGGTAGGTGACGAAATTCTCACCAAAATCCTTAGGGATCTTGTCTCTTGTAGATACTCTAAGAGGAACGGGTTCCACCTCTAGAGGTTGGGGAGCAGTGCTGGAGGGGCCAACTTCAGGTTCTACAGTAGATTCTGAAATTATATCAGTAGACCCGGAAACGGTCAAACCATAATCTTTGATAAATTTGTATTCAAAGAAAATAGCATCTCTAGACTCTATCACTGAATTAGTGGATAGATCCAGAAACCGGTCAGCTGCACTATCTTCTGCACTACCTAGATAAATGCAGGTCGTTCTAGGTCCCACCTTAGGTGTACAACCCCGTATCCGGGCGAGCGAGATCCTCCCCAAGTGACAGACTTGGGGCGCACTATGAGCGGCAATGTGGCACAGCCCCGCCCGAAGACGTGCGGATGCTCGTGCGGGCGTGCGGGTGTTTACGGGCATATGGTTTCTATATTATACATATAATATATATATAATGCATAATATATATATATATATATACTCATTATATGATATATATAATATAATATATTATATAATATATATATAAAAATAATAGTGTATAAGAGATATGGGAAGAAAAACAAAAAGAAAAGCAGCATGTGGGGAGCAGGCGGGTGCAGTAGGGAGAAATAAAAAAAAAGAAAGAAAACAAAAAGCAATAAAGGAGAAGCAGGGGGGCAGCCATCGGGGGGAGGACAACAAAAAAAAGAGAAAAAGCAAAAAGAAAACAGACATGGGGAGGAAGAAGAAGTGAAGCAGGTTTCCCGATCCTGTCGCCGGCAAGCCCGATCCCGACCTCCCTCCTCCTCTCCCGCCGCCGGCAAGCCCGAGCAAAGCTCGGCCCTCCTCTTCTCTCTCCGCCATGGCCGCCGCCGGCAAGCCCGAGCAAAGCTCGGCCCTCCTCTTCTCTCTCCGCCATGGCCGCCGCCGCAAGCCCGAGCAAAGCTCGGCCCTCCTCTTCTCTCTCCGCCATGGCCGCCGCCGGCAAGCCCGAGCAAAGCTCGGCCCTCCTCTTCTCTCTCCGCCATGGCCGCCGCCGGCAAGCCCGAGCAAAGCTCGGCCCTCCTCTTCTCTCTCCGCCATGGCCGCCGCCGGCAAGCCCGAGCAAAGCTCGGCCCTCCTCTTCTCTCCCCGCCATGGCCGCCGCCGGCAAGCCCGAGCAAAGCTCGGCCCTCCTCTTCTCTCTCCGCCATGGCCGCCGCCGGCAAGCCCGAGCAAAGCTCGGCCCTCCTCTTCTCTCTCCGCCATGGCCGCCGCCGGCAAGCCCGAGCAAAGCTCGGCCCTCCTCTTCTCTCTCCGCCATGGCCGCCGCCGGCAAGCCCGAGCAAAGCTCGGCCCTCCTCTTCTCTCTCCGCCATGGCCGCCGCCGGCAAGCCCGAGCAAAGCTCGGCCCTCCTCTTCTCTCTCCGCCATGGCCGCCGCCGGCAAGCCCGAGCAAAGCTCGGCCCTCCTCTTCTCTCTCCGCCATGGCCGCCGCCGGCAAGCCCGAGCAAAGCTCGGCCCTCCTCTTCTCTCTCCGCCATGGCCGCCGCCGGCAAGCCCGATCCCGACCTCCCTCCCCTCCACCTCTCCCGCCGCCGGCAAGCCCGAGTTAGGGCTCGGCCCCTCTCTTTTTCCCGGCCTAAAGCAGCACAGCGGGGCCGAGCTCCTCTCGGCCCCCTCTTCCTGTCGCCGCCTCCAGCGGGGCCGAGCTCCTCTCGGCCCCCTCTTTCTCGTCGCCGCCTCGAGCAAGGGCTCGCCTAAAAAGAGAGGTCGGCCACCGCCATCGCCGCCTCGAGCAAGGGCTCGGCCCAAAAGAGAGGTCGACCATCGCCATCGCCGCCTCGAGCAAGGCTCGGCCTAAAAGGGAGAACGGCCACCGGTACCGCCGCCAAGCACGCGCCAAGGGTAACGATGTTTCTACTCGGGCAGGTGAAGCCCTTATTTTACATTTGCATGGAAGCCCCTCTCCACCAACGGGTGGGGGGAGGGGGCTCTCCGACGGGTTGACGTGTACGTCCCCGCTCTTAATTGCATCTAGTATCCGGAAAGTGTGAGTACGGATTTAGGCATGCTGTGTGAAGCTCATTCGGACGTACGAGCCGAATTGGTGATGTGCTGTGTGAAGCCCTTTCGGACGTACGAGCCGAATTGGTGATGTGCTGTGTGAAGCCCATTCGGACGTACGAGCCGAATAGGTGATGTTCTGTGTGAAGCCCGTCCGGACGTATGAGCCGGATGGGTGATGTTCTGGGGATCCCGGAGAAGACTCCGTGGAAGTTGGATATTGTCTGTTTGCAGGGAATGCGCACCGTAGCCCCAAAAAAGGGGTGTACGGAATATGTTTGGCCCGCTTATGTTAGCCGTCTGTCGTTCAGCTGGCAGTCGTTCGTCGAGACGTTGGCGTACAGGTGTTGCAGTACCAAGCGGGGAATAGCGGGCTTAAGCCCAAGCATGTGTCGGCCCTCGAAGGCCTATTTTTATTTATATTGCCGGCCTGCGTGCCGATGTACGGAATTCATATTCCTGTAATAATTTATAATCTGTGATGCTCTGTGAATGTGCGTTTTACTCTTTTTGCTTTGGGCGAGCGGTGTGCTCGTGAACCGCTCGTCCCGTGGGAGCCCCGAGGTTTATGCCGGGAAGCCCCTGTTGGCCTGTTGATAGCCTTTTAAGGCAGCGGAGTCGCGCTGTTTGCAGCCCAGTTGGGCAGCGTGTTATAGAATTGCTCGGCGATGTTGCGCCTTTGGTAGCGCGTTTGAGGAGCACTTTGTATAGACCCAAGGAGATACATCTGGATAGGAGAGAGTTGGTCTTGGGACCCTCCTTAGATGTTCCGGTCGGCCAAGAGCGCCCTCCGAAGGTGTCTTAGCTCAGCTTTTGGCTTGGGAGGGGAAGAGTTCGTTAGTCTTCCGGGTATGCGGTGGGTCCTCCACGCTGAGACCTTGGGTCTGTCCCTTACGTTCCTAGTCTAGAGCCTAGATTGTTCATTTGAGTGTAGTAGGTGTGCGGTCACCCCTCTTTTAGGACCCCGAACTCCACGGAAGCCAATTTTGGCTTCGGTCATTTTTGGCTTCAACAGTTATGGTACGGTGAGCGTGGAGAGTGGCCAGCACGGAAGAACTCATTCGAACGTCATGGCTATAGAAGAGGGACCAAGTGACGACCAAGGTCATGTGATGAAAGAAGTCCCCTCCCACTCCTCGTTAGTCGATCTTAACCATCCTAGCGTTTCGTCTCCCCTCTGGTTCCCAAGGGGGTGGACGTAGCGGGTAGATGTGCCTCGTGTCGGACTTTGACTTGGTTGACTCTGTCAACAGTTCTTTTGAGTTATTTGATTACCTTTATTTTTGCTTTGAGTTATGTTGGAGAGGAGACCCCGAGAAGACCCGCTGACCAGGCTCTTATCAAGCTGGCAGGGCCGTAGGCTCACTCGGGGGTTGGAGTTATGTTGGAGAGGAGACCCCGAGAAGACCCGCTGACCAGGCTCTTATCAAGCTGGCAGGGCCGTAGGCTCACTCGGGGGTTGGAGTTGGTTTGGAGAGGAGACCCCCAGGTAGACCCGCTGCGCAGGCTCCCATCTAGCTGGCAGGTCCGAAGGCTCGCCTGTGGGGGAGAGGTCTGGTTCTTGGTTCTGCACTACCCCGAGCGCGGCTCGGCCCCAGGTAGACCCGCTGCGCAGGCTCCCATCTAGCTGGCAGGTCCGAAGGCTCGCCTGTGGGGGAGAGGTCTGGTTCTTGGTTCTGCACTACCACTACCCCGAGCGCGGCTCGGCCCCAGGTAGACCCGCTGCGCAGGCTCTCATCTAGCTGGCAGGTCCGTAGGCTCGCCTGTGGGGGATAGGATTGGTTTGATCGTCATCGGCACCCCGAGCTCGGCTCGGCCCCAGGTAGACCCGCTGCGCAGGCTCTCATCTAGCTGGCAGGTCCGTAGGCTCGCCTGTGGGGGATAGGATTGGTTTGATCGTCATCGGCACCCCGAGCTCGGCTCGGCCCCAGGTAGACCCGCTGCGCAGGCTCCCATCAAGCTGGCAGGTCCGAAGGCTCGCCTGTGGGGGAAAGGTTGGCTTTTGAGATGTTCTGGTTTAGCCGCTTCTACGACACCCCGAGCCGGGCTCGGCCCCAGGTAGACCCGCTGCGCAGGCTCCCATCAAGATGGCAGGTCCGAAGGCTCGCCTGTGGGGGAAAGGTTGGCTTTTGAGATGTTCTGGTTTAGCCACGTCATCGACACCCCGAGCCGGGCTCGGCCCCAGGTAGACCCGCTGCGCAGGCTCCCATCAAGCTGGCAGGTCCGAAGGCTCGCCTGTGGGGGAAAGGTTGGCTTTTGAGATGTTCTGGTTTAGCCGCGTCATCGACACCCCGAGCCGGGCTCGGCCCCAGGTAGACCCGCTGCGCAGGCTCCCATCAAGCTGGCAGGTCCGAAGGCTCGCCTGTGGGGAAAGGTTGGCTTTTGAGATGTTCTGGTTTAGCCGCGTCATCGACACCCCGAGCCGGGCTCGGCCCCAGGTAGACCCGCTGCGCAGGCTCCCATCAAGCTGGCAGGTCCGAAGGCTCGCCTGAGGGGGAAAGGTTGGCTTTTGAGATGCTTTAGTTTAGCCGCTTCATCGACGCCTCGAGCCGGGCTCGGCCCCAGGTATACTTATTGTAAGTAAGGGTATAAGGGCAGTTTGATAGCAGGGAGCGTTATAAGTATCGAGTGATTCAAAATGATCAAAATGGGCACGGAAAGCTTAGTGTTTTGAATGCAATATTTGGGTTTTCTCAAAATTTTTCTTTTGGGTCGGCTCCCGCTCGCCGGATACTTGGGATTGGACATTTCTTTCCGAGCTTGTACCAACCTCGAAAAGAGCGGGGATTGTGTACAACCCCGTATCCGGGCGAGCGAGATCCTCCCCAAGTGACAGACTTGGGGCGCACTATGAGCGGCAATGTGGCACAGCCCCGCCCGAAGACGTGCGGATGCTCGTGCGGGCGTGCGGGTGTTTACGGGCATATGGTTTCTATATTATACATATAATATATATATAATGCATAATATATATATATATATATACTCATTATATGATATATATAATATAATATATTATATAATATATATATAAAAATAATAGTGTATAAGAGATATGGGAAGAAAAACAAAAAGAAAAGCAGCATGTGGGGAGCAGGCGGGTGCAGTAGGGAGAAATAAAAAAAAAAGAAAGAAAACAAAAAGCAATAAAGGAGAAGCAGGGGGGCAGCCATCGGGGGGAGGACAACAAAAAAAAGAGAAAAAGCAGAAAAGAAAACAGACATGGGGAGGAAGAAGAAGTGAAGCAGGTTTCCCGATCCTGTCGCCGGCAAGCCCGATCCCGACCTCCCTCCTCCTCTCCCGCCGCCGGCAAGCCCGAGCAAAGCTCGGCCCTCCTCTTCTCTCTCCGCCATGGCCGCCGCCGGCAAGCCCGAGCAAAGCTCGGCCCTCCTCTTCTCTCTCCGCCATGGCCGCCGCCGGCAAGCCCGAGCAAAGCTCGGCCCTCCTCTTCTCTCTCCGCCATGGCCGCCGCCGGCAAGCCCGAGCAAAGCTCGGCCCTCCTCTTCTCTCTCCGCCATGGCCGCCGCCGGCAAGCCCGAGCAAAGCTCGGCCCTCCTCTTCTCTCTCCGCCATGGCCGCCGCCGGCAAGCCCGAGCAAAGCTCGGCCCTCCTCTTCTCTCTCCGCCATGGCCGCCGCCGGCAAGCCCGAGCAAAGCTCGGCCCTCCTCTTCTCTCTCCGCCATGGCCGCCGCCGGCAAGCCCGAGCAAAGCTCGGCCCTCCTCTTCTCTCTCCGCCATGGCCGCCGCCGGCAAGCCCGAGCAAAGCTCGGCCCTCCTCTTCTCTCTCCGCCATGGCCGCCGCCGGCAAGCCCGAGCAAAGCTCGGCCCTCCTCTTCTCTCTCCGCCATGGCCGCCGCCGGCAAGCCCGAGCAAAGCTCGGCCCTCCTCTTCTCTCTCCGCCATGGCCGCCGCCGGCAAGCCCGATCCCGACCTCCCTCCACCTCTCCCGCCGCCGGCAAGCCCGAGTTAGGGCTCGGCCCTCTCTTTTTCCCGGCCTAAAGCAGCACAGCGGGGCCGAGCTCCTCTCGGCCCCCTCTTCCTGTCGCCGCCTCCAGCGGGGCCGAGCTCCTCTCGGCCCCCTCTTCTCGTCGCCGCCTCGAGCAAGGGCTCGGCCTAAAAAGAGAGGTCGGCCACCGCCATCGCCGCCTCGAGCAAGGGCTCGGCCCAAAAGAGAGGTCGACCATCGCCATCGCCGCCTCGAGCAAGGCTCGGCCTAAAAGGGAGAACGGCCACCGGTACCCGCCGCCAAGCACGCGCCAAGGGTAACGATGTTTCTACTCGGGCAGGTGAAGCCCTTATTTTACATTTGCATGGAAGCCCCTCTCCACCAACGGGTGGGGGGAGGGGGCTCTCCGACGGGTTGACGTGTACGTCCCCGCTCTTAATTGCATCTAGTATCCGGAAAGTGTGAGTACGGATTTAGGCATGCTGTGTGAAGCTCATTCGGACGTACGAGCCGAATTGGTGATGTGCTGTGTGAAGCCCTTTCGGACGTACGAGCCGAATTGGTGATGTGCTGTGTGAAGCCCATTCGGACGTACGAGCCGAATAGGTGATGTTCTGTGTGAAGCCCGTCCGGACGTATGAGCCGGATGGGTGATGTTCTGGGGATCCCGGAGAAGACTCCGTGGAAGTTGGATATTGTCTGTTTGCAGGGAATGCGCACCGTAGCCCCAAAAAAGGGGTGTACGGAATATGTTTGGCCCGCTTATGTTAGCCGTCTGTCGTTCAGCTGGCAGTCGTTCGTCGAGACGTTGGCGTACAGGTGTTGCAGTACCAAGCGGGGAATAGCGGGCTTAAGCCCAAGCATGTGTCGGCCCTCGAAGGCCTATTTTTATTTATATTGCCGGCCTGCGTGCCGATGTACGGAATTCATATTCCTGTAATAATTTATAATCTGTGATGCTCTGTGAATGTGCGTTTTACTCTTTTTGCTTTGGGCGAGCGGTGTGCTCGTGAACCGCTCGTCCCGTGGGAGCCCCGAGGTTTATGCCGGGAAGCCCCTGTTGGCCTGTTGATAGCCTTTTAAGGCAGCGGAGTCGCGCTGTTTGCAGCCCAGTTGGGCAGCGTGTTATAGAATTGCTCGGCGATGTTGCGCCTTTGGTAGCGCGTTTGAGGAGCACTTTGTATAGACCCAAGGAGATACATCTGGATAGGAGAGAGTTGGTCTTGGGACCCTCCTTAGATGTTCCGGTCGGCCAAGAGCGCCCTCCGAAGGTGTCTTAGCTCAGCTTTTGGCTTGGGAGGGGAAGAGTTCGTTAGTCTTCCGGGTATGCGGTGGGTCCTCCACGCTGAGACCTTGGGTCTGTCCCTTACGTTCCTAGTCTAGAGCCTAGATTGTTCATTTGAGTGTAGTAGGTGTGCGGTCACCCCTCTTTTGGGACCCCGAACTCCACGGAAGCCAATTTTGGCTTCGGTCATTTTTGGCTTCAACAGTTATGGTGCGGTGAGCGTGGAGAGTGGCCAGCACGGAAGAACTCATTCGAACGTCATGGCTATAGAAGAGGGACCAAGTGACGACCAAGGTCATGTGATGAAAGAAGTCCCCTCCCACTCCTCGTTAGTCGATCTTAACCATCCTAGCGTTTCGTCTCCCCTCTGGTTCCCAAGGGGGTGGACGTAGCGGGTAGATGTGCCTCGTGTCGGACTTTGACTTGGTTGACTCTGTCAACAGTTCTTTTGAGTTATTTGATTACCTTTATTTTTGCTTTGAGTTATGTTGGAGAGGAGACCCCGAGAAGACCCGCTGACCAGGCTCTTATCAAGCTGGCAGGGCCGTAGGCTCACTCGGGGGTTGGAGTTATGTTGGAGAGGAGACCCCGAGAAGACCCGCTGACCAGGCTCTTATCAAGCTGGCAGGGCCGTAGGCTCACTCGGGGGTTGGAGTTGGTTTGGAGAGGAGACCCCCAGGTAGACCCGCTGCGCAGGCTCCCATCTAGCTGGCAGGTCCGAAGGCTCGCCTGTGGGGGAGAGGTCTGGTTCTTGGTTCTGCACTACCCCGAGCGCGGCTCGGCCCCAGGTAGACCCGCTGCGCAGGCTCCCATCTAGCTGGCAGGTCCGAAGGCTCGCCTGTGGGGGAGAGGTCTGGTTCTTGGTTCTGCACTACCCCGAGCGCGGCTCGGCCCCAGGTAGACCCGCTGCGCAGGCTCTCATCTAGCTGGCAGGTCCGTAGGCTCGCCTGTGGGGGATAGGATTGGTTTGATCGTCATCGGCACCCCGAGCTCGGCTCGGCCCCAGGTAGACCCGCTGCGCAGGCTCTCATCTAGCTGGCAGGTCCGTAGGCTCGCCTGTGGGGGATAGGATTGGTTTGATCGTCATCGGCACCCCGAGCTCGGCTCGGCCCCAGGTAGACCCGCTGCGCAGGCTCCCATCAAGCTGGCAGGTCCGAAGGCTCGCCTGTGGGGGAAAGGTTGGCTTTTGAGATGTTCTGGTTTAGCCACGTCATCGACACCCCGAGCCGGGCTCGGCCCCAGGTAGACCCGCTGCGCAGGCTCTCATCAAGCTGGCAGGTCCGAAGGCTCGCCTGTGGGGGAAAGGTTGGCTTTTGAGATGTTCTGGTTTAGCCGCGTCATCGACACCCCGAGCCGGGCTCGGCCCCAGGTAGACCCGCTGCGCAGGCTCCCATCAAGCTGGCAGGTCCGAAGGCTCGCCTGTGGGGGAAAGGTTGGCTTTTGAGATGTTCTGGTTTAGCCGCGTCATCGACACCCCGAGCCGGGCTCGGCCCCAGGTAGACCCGCTGCGCAGGCTCCCATCAAGCTGGCAGGTCCGAAGGCTCGCCTGAGGGGGAAAGGTTGGCTTTTGAGATGCTTTAGTTTAGCCGCTTCATCGACGCCTCGAGCCGGGCTCGGCCCCAGGTATACTTATTGTAAGTAAGGGTATAAGGGCAGTTTGATAGCAGTGAGCGTTATAAGTATCGAGTGATTCAAAATGATCAAAATGGGCACGGAAAGCTTAGTGTTTTGAATGCAATATTTGGGTTTTCTCAAAATTTTTCTTTTGGGTCGGCTCCCGCTCGCCGGATACTTGGGATTGGACATTTCTTTCCGAGCTTGTACCAACCTCGAAAAGAGCGGGGATTGTGTACAACCCCGTATCCGGGCGAGCGAGATCCTCCCCAAGTGACAGACTTGGGGCGCACTATGAGCGGCAATGTGGCACAGCCCCGCCCGAAGACGTGCGGATGCTCGTGCGGGCGTGCGGGTGTTTACGGGCATATGGTTTCTATATTATACATATAATATATATATAATGCATAATATATATATATATATATACTCATTATATGATATATATAATATAATATATTATATAATATATATATAAAAATAATAGTGTATAAGAGATATGGGAAGAAAAACAAAAAGAAAAGCAGCATGTGGGGAGCAGGCGGGTGCAGTAGGGAGAAATAAAAAAAAAAAAAGAAAGAAAACAAAAAGCAATAAAGGAGAAGCAGGGGGGCAGCCATCGGGGGGAGGACAACAAAAAAAAGAGAAAAAGCAGAAAAGAAAACAGACATGGGGAGGAAGAAGAAGTGAAGCAGGTTTCCCGATCCTGTCGCCGGCAAGCCCGATCCCGACCTCCCTCCTCCTCTCCCGCCGCCGGCAAGCCCGAGCAAAGCTCGGCCCTCCTCTTCTCTCTCCGCCATGGCCGCCGCCGGCAAGCCCGAGCAAAGCTCGGCCCTCCTCTTCTCTCTCCGCCATGGCCGCCGCCGGCAAGCCCGAGCAAAGCTCGGCCCTCCTCTTCTCTCTCCGCCATGGCCGCCGCCGGCAAGCCCGAGCAAAGCTCGGCCCTCCTCTTCTCTCTCCGCCATGGCCGCCGCCGGCAAGCCCGAGCAAAGCTCGGCCCTCCTCTTCTCTCTCCGCCATGGCCGCCGCCGGCAAGCCCGAGCAAAGCTCGGCCCTCCTCTTCTCTCCCCGCCATGGCCGCCGCCGGCAAGCCCGAGCAAAGCTCGGCCCTCCTCTTCTCTCTCCGCCATGGCCGCCGCCGGCAAGCCCGAGCAAAGCTCGGCCCTCCTCTTCTCTCTCCGCCATGGCCGCCGCCGGCAAGCCCGAGCAAAGCTCGGCCCTCCTCTTCTCTCTCCGCCATGGCCGCCGCCGGCAAGCCCGAGCAAAGCTCGGCCCTCCTCTTCTCTCTCCGCCATGGCCGCCGCCGGCAAGCCCGACCAAAGCTCGGCCCTCCTCTTCTCTCTCCGCCATGGCCGCCGCCGGCAAGCCCGAGCAAAGCTCGGCCCTCCTCTTCTCTCTCCGCCATGGCCGCCGCCGGCAAGCCCGAGCAAAGCTCGGCCCTCCTCTTCTCTCTCCGCCATGGCCGCCGCCGGCAAGCCCGATCCCGACCTCCCTCCACCTCTCCCGCCGCCGGCAAGCCCGAGTTAGGGCTCGGCCCCTCTCTTTTTCCCGGCCTAAAGCAGCACAGCGGGGCCGAGCTCCTCTCGGCCCCCTCTTCCTGTCGCCGCCTCCAGCGGGGCCGAGCTCCTCTCGGCCCCCTCTTCTCGTCGCCGCCTCGAGCAAGGGCTCGGCCTAAAAAGAGAGGTCGGCCACCGCCATCGCCGCCTCGAGCAAGGGCTCGGCCCAAAAGAGAGGTCGACCATCGCCATCGCCGCCTCGAGCAAGGCTCGGCCTAAAAGGGAGAACGGCCACCGGTACCGCCGCCAAGCACGCGCCAAGGGTAACGATGTTTCTACTCGGGCAGGTGAAGCCCTTATTTTACATTTGCATGGAAGCCCCTCTCCACCAACGGGTGGGGGGAGGGGGCTCTCCGACGGGTTGACGTGTACGTCCCCGCTCTTAATTGCATCTAGTATCCGGAAAGTGTGAGTACGGATTTAGGCATGCTGTGTGAAGCTCATTCGGACGTACGAGCCGAATTGGTGATGTGCTGTGTGAAGCCCTTTCGGACGTACGAGCCGAATTGGTGATGTGCTGTGTGAAGCCCATTCGGACGTACGAGCCGAATAGGTGATGTTCTGTGTGAAGCCCGTCCGGACGTATGAGCCGGATGGGTGATGTTCTGGGGATCCCGGAGAAGACTCCGTGGAAGTTGGATATTGTCTGTTTGCAGGGAATGCGCACCGTAGCCCCAAAAAAGGGGTGTACGGAATATGTTTGGCCCGCTTATGTTAGCCGTCTGTCGTTCAGCTGGCAGTCGTTCGTCGAGACGTTGGCGTACAGGTGTTGCAGTACCAAGCGGGGAATAGCGGGCTTAAGCCCAAGCATGTGTCGGCCCTCGAAGGCCTATTTTTATTTATATTGCCGGCCTGCGTGCCGATGTACGGAATTCATATTCCTGTAATAATTTATAATCTGTGATGCTCTGTGAATGTGCGTTTTACTCTTTTTGCTTTGGGCGAGCGGTGTGCTCGTGAACCGCTCGTCCCGTGGGAGCCCCGAGGTTTATGCCGGGAAGCCCCTGTTGGCCTGTTGATAGCCTTTTAAGGCAGCGGAGTCGCGCTGTTTGCAGCCCAGTTGGGCAGCGTGTTATAGAATTGCTCGGCGATGTTGCGCCTTTGGTAGCGCGTTTGAGGAGCACTTTGTATAGACCCAAGGAGATACATCTGGATAGGAGAGAGTTGGTCTTGGGACCCTCCTTAGATGTTCCGGTCGGCCAAGAGCGCCCTCCGAAGGTGTCTTAGCTCAGCTTTTGGCTTGGGAGGGGAAGAGTTCGTTAGTCTTCCGGGTATGCGGTGGGTCCTCCACGCTGAGACCTTGGGTCTGTCCCTTACGTTCCTAGTCTAGAGCCTAGATTGTTCATTTGAGTGTAGTAGGTGTGCGGTCACCCCTCTTTTGGGACCCCGAACTCCACGGAAGCCAATTTTGGCTTCGGTCATTTTTGGCTTCAACATTAGGTCTCTTAAGGTCTTGTATTCTTACATAAGCGATACAGACCCAAGTCTTTAGAGTATCATATCTACAAGGATGGTCATGTCACAACTCATACGGAGTAGAGTTGACCTTTGAATGAGGCACTCTATTTAGAATGTGATTTATAGTTAGAACTGCTTCCCCCAAAAAGAATTAGGCATGCCAGCTGTGAGGAGCATAGAATTCAACATTTCTGTTAAAGTTTTATTCTTACGCTCAGCAATACCATTCGACTGGGGTGAGTAAGGAGCCGTGGTTTCTAGGATTATACCCTCAAAGGCACAAAAGTTCTTAAACCCAGTTACAGTGTACTCTCCTCCTCGATCACTTCTAAATCTCTTAATCTTTAAATTTAATTGATTTTCTACCCGAGATTTGAAGATCTTAAAGGTCTCGAATGTCTCGTCTTTCGATTTCAATAGGTAAACATGACAATATCTAGAAAAATCGTCGATGAATGTAATTAGATATTTCCTTCCCCCTCTTATGGCGTGACTACGGAAATCACAGAGGTCAGAATGTATCAACTCCAGAAGTTGTGTGCTCCTAGAAACGGTCTTGAAAGGGTTTCTAGTGATCTTAGTCTGGGCACAAACCTCAAACCTATCAAATCGAATAGACAAATCTAATGGAATGTTTTGACTTTTAGCTAGATCATGCATTTTCTTATAGTGAATGTGTCTAAGTCTATTGTGTAATAACTTCGGATCAAACAGAGTTGAGCTCACTTGGTTTATGCACTCGTTATCTAGGCTAAGTCTATACATACCATTGATCAGGTAAGCGCAACCAAAGTAGTGAGAATTAACAGTTAACGTCATTCTATCATTCATGGTTGTGAAAGACATTCCAGCTTTATCAAACAAACTCATAGAAATCAAATTATTGATTAAATTAGGAACTACTTTAACATGCTGTAAAATTAAAGTTTTACCTGAAGAGAGGACTAGCTCTGCAGTCCCAGCATGAGTAACATCTGTCGCTCCTCCATTGCAATTCTCGACTCTATCCTTGACCGTTATAACCTTCGAGAGAAGACCCCTATCATTTGTGACGTGACAGGTAGCACCACTGTCCAACCACCACTCAGACGACGCACTGCGGTTACTACTCCCAATCATAGCCACGAAGGACTTGGGATCAGAGTTATCGACCACCATGTTCGCCACATTTTGTGGGGCTTCCTCTTTTTGTCTTTTCGGACCCTTGCATTTAGCGGCCCAATGACCCCATTTACCGCAGTGTGACACTTGCCCTTCTTCCTTTTGAGGGAAGGCTTTTTGACCGCCAACGGTACGTGGGTTTCACCCTTAGGTGCCGAGGGATTCCGAGAAGGCTTACTAGGACGTGAAACGAAGTTGACAGCCTGAGAGGGCTGCGCAACCTGCTCCAAGCTTTTCCCAGTATTGTTTTGGTCCTCAATATGGATGAACCTTTTGAGTTCATCCAAACTGATCTTCTCTTTCAGTCGATGCATCTCGGTCTTGAAAAAGAGCCGCTCAGGAGACAGCTTACTCAGAATCATGTACACAAAGAGGCCGTCGTCCATCTTCGAATGATCATCGTCCAGCTTCTGACGCAGGTTGACCAGCTCCAAGAGTTGAGAAGTGATAGGCACGTTCGCCTTGAATCTGAAGTTGAAGAACTTCTCTCCAATGAGCGACTTCGACAATCCTTCCTCCTTCTGAAAATGCGCGTTCAGTCGATCCCATATTTCTTTTGCAGTTTTGTAGGCGTGGTAGGTCAACGCTAGGCGAGGATTCATCGAATTCAACAGGTAATCCCTGTAGAAATCCTCATCCTTGTTTCACTGGTACTCGTCCACGTCCTCGACGGTAGAAGCAAAATCACTTTGAACAGTATAGAAGATCTCGCGTTCCTTCATTCCTAGTTTTACTTGTATTTTCCAACTAAGAAAATCGGAGGCGTCGAACGATTACAGTTTAATGGTGTCGAATGCGCTTTTCTTCGACATATTTTTAGGTTTAAAACAGAAATAAAAATTCTAGAAAGCGGTCACCGGAGCCGTGTGAAGACGTCAAAGAAATCTTCGGATCCAATCCAGATAAATTGCTTTGCTCCTCCTCTTCTGTTGAACACGAACGCCAAAAAGATGGATCCAATTAGCAATGCTCAGCTAAGAAGCACTCCTTTCACCAATTTGAAGGATTGGAAGGAATCCCAAAACACACTGAATGAAAGTCAAGATCTGAATTTCCACTTGATCAAGATTGGCCAAAATTGAATGAAGACAGATCAAGATCTGTATTTCACTAGATTAGGATTGACAAACAACTGAATGACGATAGCCGGCAACAGGAAACAGGGAGATGTTTCCTTCTTTTTGATCCCTATAGATCTGGACAAAATAGAGGCCACCCAGCAGTTCAAGAATCCAAGTAAAAACCTCCACCCCAGATCTGGATTCCTTCAAACAACAATAAGGAAGGAGTCAACAGAAAGCCCTTCCTCCTGGATTGATGCAGACAGGAGAACAACACCAACAAGAATGTTTGAGCGACTCTCCCAGATCTGGATCTGGAGACAGATCGATGACAAGGCTTCAACAGGGCATGCGTTGAGAGGATCAACCGAGAAAGACAGATCTACATGAGTAGATCTGCACTTGCGAACAGATTTGCACTTGTGGCGTAAATAGATCCAGAAATCGCGATGACAGCAGGCCGACGGGTACCAGCGGCGACTTCCTCTGCGATCGACTTGCCGATCCAAGACGACAGTGGCACTGGAAAACTCGATCTGCACCGGGCTCGTTCTTCTACAGGCGACAGAAACTCCAAGGCGCGAACCTTTCTCCTTCGCGATCTAAGAGGCCGCCGGGAAAAATCCCGAGCGAGATGTCTGATTCCTCGTGACGGGAGAGACGGCCGGAAGAACAACAATCGGGAGAATGGAAAACCGATTCCTTCTTCTCTGCGATCTAGAACAACGATGACCGAAAAAGAAAAACGGCTGCGTGGAAAAACAAGAGCGAACTCGGACGGGAGAACGAAACCCTAAATCTATCTTGAGAATGTAGAAGGCTCCGCTCAAGATAGTCCACTAAGGCTCGTCAAATGTGGAATTGCCTTATATAGTATCTCCAGCGTAGAGCCGTTACACCCTAGTGACACGAAACCCAATGGGTCGTTCTGAGTCGGTCCTAACACGCGCGGACATATAACCAAATATCTTAACATTCGACACTCGATCAATTAATAGGGCACAGGGAGCCCCCGTGCCCTATGCGACAGTACCCCCGCCTCGGCATTGTCCCCGCGTGGCGGCTCTTCTGCAGCTCGCAAACCCCCGCGCGCACGACCCCTATGGCCACCAACAATTACCCCGTCAAACTGCCCGTCAAACTGCCCTATTGCCACAACAGGCGTCCACGGTCCACTGCACTGCTACAACCCTAACTCAAATAACTACACCGGCCATAGGGGTCGTGTGCGCGGGGTTTGCGAACTGCAGAAGAGCCGCCGCGCGGGGACAATGCCGAGGCGGGGGTACTGTCGCGTAGGGCACGGGGGCTCCCTGTGCCCTATTAATTGATCGAGTGCCGCGCGGGGACAGCTTGCTAGTGCTTTACGTATCCCCTCAGGGGGGCGAGTGTGGCGCGAGCCCGATACTTGCCCCGGCCTCCCCTCAGGGGGGCGAGTGACGCACGAGCTCGACACTCGCCACGGCCTCCCCTCAGGGGGCGAGTGTGGCGCGAGCCCGACACTCGCCCCAGCCTCCTCTCAGGGGGGCGAGTGCGGCGCGAGCCCGGCACTCGCCCCGGCCTCCTCTCAAGGGGGGGCGAGTGCGGCGCGAGCCCGGCGCGAGCCCCGACCTCCTCTCAGGGGGCGAGTGCGCCGCGAGCCCGATACTCGCCCCGGCCTCCTCTCAGGGGGACGAGTGCGGCGCGAGCCCGACACTCTCCCAGGCCTCCTCTTAGGGGGGGGGGGGCGAGTGCGGCGCAAGCCCGACACCCGCCCCAGCCTTCTCCCTTAGGGTGTCGCCCGACGACATCACTGTCGCCCGACGATACCATGGAGCTAGCTCTCGACCAGCCTAGGTCTCGCCCTTCTCGAGGGTCTCACCTGTCTTGAGAGTCTAGCCCGGCTTGAGGGTCTGCTATTTTGCCCTTGGTGGGTTGCGAATAGCTGTTCAGAACAACGGAGTTTGGCTGTTGGCGGACCAGCCCCGGGGTATTTCAGTAATTTCAGAGCAGCGGAGGTTGGCTATTTGCAGACCGTTCCCAAAAATTTATAAATAGACCCTTGGGTGCCTTGGAGAGGGATCCGTTTTCACCACTCTTCTTCTTCTTCCTTCATCCTCCAATGCACCTAGCTCAACATTGGCTAGGGAGGGGGAGACCTCAAAGGTCTTCCGAGTGTGAGGTGGGACCTCCAGCTAGAGTCAAGGGTCAGTTTCCAAATTAGTCTCACGCCAAGGGACAGCTTGGGAGAAGTAGGTGTGAGCTGCACCCTAGGTCTGAACTCTAGGTGGAACCGAATTTCGGTTTCAACACTTACGCTTCACGTTTACAATGCTTAAGACAAAAATAGTAAGTCTTAATATCACACTTGCACTTTTTAACTTTATTTGTGATATGTCCACTATATTGTTAATCTTCTATTTTTGCATAATATAGTGTTATTTTGAAGTGGTTGAAGACTTTCACTACAACATGTTAGAAAACCTAATCCATTCATTTAATATGATGAGTCTTATTCTCATATTTGAAATCTTAATGAAATATGCATAATGTCCTAAGTGGACTTTTTTTGACATAATATATGATTATTTTGAAAAGTTTGAAGATTTTTGAATCAAAATGATGAAAAAACTCATTAATATTTTGAAGTTTTGTAATATTTTGATCAAAATTTGTCATACACTAAATTGTATGAGTCTTGTTTTTGGTAGAATCACTTTGAATTTTTTTAATATTTTTGTATGATTTACTAATAACAAAAATATTTGTTAATAATCATTGACAAAAATGAATGTTTGTTAATAAACAAGATTTGCTAATAACCAAACATAATTTGCGCATAACAATCCCCTATTTCAATCGGTGCACATTTTCTTTCTTCTATTTAAGAAAAATAAGATTTGTGTTTTATACTTTATCCGGTAATAATTATAAATAATTATATTTGTTGCGGTCTTCTTAATTCTCCTAACAGATTGGGCTAAACTTAGCCTTCTTAGCCCGCGAAGCGATCATGTGTGCACATAGTCACGGAACAAGAAAGATGGTACACACGACGTTTTAACATGAAAAAAAATCCCTCAATCGGGTAAAAAATCACGCGACCGGGTCTGTGTCAGTCAAATTCCGCTATTAACTTCGGGTTACAGCTCATTTGCAAAATCGAGGGCGACATGCCGCTCCTCGTTACACATTGGGGGTGAGAGAGAATCTTTGGCGTTCGGCGGGCAACAGGCTGCTTCACGCGAGGCTAGCTTTCATAATCTTATAGCGAGGACGGGTTCTCTTAAGTGTTGTGCAGTAGTACACAACCGCGGAACGTGCGGAGCGAGGTTGGAGCGGGATTGTTGGATGTTGCACACGAACGAGGCTTTCTTCCAGCAACGCGCGGAGAGTCTTCTTCACGGCTCTACTGTGGACTTAACCGAATTTCTGGTGGAGGAACGGTGGCTCAACGGAGAATTCCTGGGGAGAGGTAGTGACCCGTAGAAGAATTCTGGCAGAGCTCTGACCTGAGGAAGAAGAAAACACAGAAGGGAAATAGTGAGAAATGAGGAGGTTTGGGGGCCCTTTATAGCCTCCAGTAGATGGTTACGGTAATTACGTGGCTATCCGCACACCGTAATCACCTAAATTATTAGGCGCAAACCATGATTCGCATAATTTGGAGCATGTATTATTTGCATATTATATTTTACTAAATGCAGACACCCACTAAAACCATGGCTCCCCTACTACCAGCGGTGGTTACGTCGGTGGTTACCCGCATAACAAATGGTTCCGATTGTGGGGGACGCCGTCCAGGGAGGGCGTGGCGGAGAGGATGGCGGGGACGCCGTCCAGGGAGGGCGAGGGAGGCGGCCGACCACCATCTCAAGGGTGGTCAACCCAGGCGACGACGGTGGACCACTGGCGTGGCACCGGACGCACTCAGGTGGCATGCAGGGCGTGGCGCAAACATGTCGGGTGAGGCCCCGTCGTCGGTCGACGGGTGCGATTCCAGCACCGGGCGCCGGCCACGAGACCAGCAACGTCCGACCGCACGGTGCGGTTGGTCGGGGCCAGTGCGAGCGGGGAGACCGGTCTGAACGCACCCGACCTGTGGGTCGAGCGCGGACAGTCGCGACATGCACCATCCACGAGGCCGCGGGAGGGAGGGCTCCCCGGCCGGGGTGGTCGGGGTGTCCGACGAGACCGCCGCGCGCCGTGGCCACGGGTGCGTGGCCTCTTGGTCGGCCGGAAGCTGGGCCGGCTTGTGCCGGCCGGCCGGCGGAGGGAGAGAGGGGCCAGCCCCCTTGGATGGCCCCGAGCGGTTAGGGGGAGTGGGATCCCGGTGTGCGTGGATCGCACGTGATTGCGCGCGTCGATCGCGTGCGCGACAGTTCCCTCATGACCCCATTAAAGTGTTGAGATCATCGGGGAGTGGGATATTCGCACCCCAGTTATGCTATAAATGGACTTGTCCCCATCAAGATTTACTGAGTTTAATGATATCACTAAGCAAAAGTAAGCAACGGTCACACGGTTTTTTTCGCGAAAACTCTATGTATATGAACAACTTGTGAAAGACGGTGAGATTGAACTCAATCTGTTCCTCTCGCAAGAAGCACGTGAATGCTACTTGCATGGATATGTCATTCATGTTCATCTCTGTCAAGATGGTGCCGAAGTATTTCAATACTTGACGGACCTCAGGCCATAGTGAAAATCATTGCCTCACCTCAAAGTGCGAGATGGGGAATGCATTTTTTGTGAGAGGACCTTGATAACTGGATTATTATAATGATTTCTCATCATCCTTAAAGATTCATCAAATCAATCAAAGATTATAGAAAGTGTTTAATGTAACGCCCTTTCCACCTACTCGGCAAGCCTGGTCAGGACCACGTTACTGGGCTGCAGCCGAAACACCCCAAAGTCTCTTTGCGCTTGTTTCTCAGTTGCGGCACATTGTTGAGGTCAGGTCTCGAACCCGCAACCCCCTTGATAAGTAGCCTTTAAACCACTCATCATCATCAGTCAACCCCACATGGGCGAAACTCCATTGTAATCGTCAGGGTTGCAGCCCATGCAACTTACAGCCCCTCTTCGCGCATGTTTCTTAGTCGCGGCGGGTTGTTGAGGCCGAGATTCGATCCTGCAACCTCCTTGATAAACAGCATTCATACCACTCATCATCATCACCAATTGAGCTGCAGCTCAGTTGATGATGAGGAGTTGTTTGAAGGCTCCTTATCAAGGAGATATCAGGATCAAATCTCGGCCTCAACAACCCGCCGCGACTGAGAAACAAGCACGAAGAGAGGTTTGGGGTTGCCTGTTGTATCTTATCCAAATCCACCTGGTTTATGTTGGGAGTGGTTCCCATCCGAGTCGGTAAAAACCACCGGGCGCGCCAGGTACGACTCGTGATTCTACCATCGGGCGCGTTAGGAAATTAAAAGGGTGAATTTCTGCGATTATTAAAATCTGGCAGAAAAGTTGCAACTTCGGGAAAGATAGGTTGCAACCTCGTGCATTCTGTTTTGCCATTCAGAATTTCTGGATTGAATGGAATTAATTAATGACATTATTTCATTCTTCCTGTAACCGCTAATTAAGACAGGGAAAATAAATATTTAGCAGTCGGGCCTCCCTCTTTGACTTGCTGACCCAGATCTAGAAAAAAGGAGCGTGATAGAGTTTTCTCCTCAGCCCCTTGCTCCTGCGATTTTCCTGGAGCCACAAGAAACTGTCGGTCGTTCCTCTTCGGTTTCGCTGGAGAGCAAGACCCACACCTTTTGTATTTTTTTTCTTCTTTACAACTTGTGATTGTGTATTGTGTTGGAAGAGAAGGTTGTGTAAATCCTGTGTGGATTGTAGTGGTGGTGGAGGAGTGGTGATCATGTGTGGATCGATGGGAAAACCTGTAATTGTTGAGTGTGTTTTTCACACTAGTTTAGTGGAGGCTTTCCGGGTTGGACTGCGATCGTCCCGTGGTTTTTCACCCAATTGGGTTTTCCACGTTAAAATTTTCTGTGTGCCTTTATTTTGTTTTTTTTGTATTATTGTTTCCGCTTGCATACCGCTGAACGCGGTCGCACAAGTGCTCGCTCAAATTTCCAACAGGTGCTCTGGTCGGGATTGTTGCTCGCATTCCCAACAAGTGGTATCATAGGGAGGTTCGTGATCGAGCAGGTTCAGTGACAGAGCAGTTACCGGGCTGACCTTTGGGGTTTCAGGACGAGTCGATCGGGATCTCGGGTGTGCAATTGGGAGTGGTAGCTAGTTTACGACCATTGGCCCGCTGGCTATCCTCTCCAGTTACATACTTTGAGATAGTCGACTCAAAGATCAGTGGTCGGTCCGGCCAGTTGGCAGAGCGAGATGGAGTCCACATCAGGTTCTGGTTCTGGTTCAGATCAGATGATAAAGTTGAATGGTGCCAATTATCACCAGTGGCATCTACTGATGGAGGATTTGATATATGTGAAGGGTTGGTATGCTTCTATCTTTGAGGAGATGTCGAAGGACACGGATCCGACAAAATGGAAGGTGGAGCATCGGAAATTGTATGGGTTTATCAGACGGTTCGTGGAGCCGAACGTCTACAACCATGTGGCTAGCATCAATGATGCGAAGGATCTGTGGAAGACTCTCGAGACCTTGTATGCCAAGAGCACGGGCATCAACAAGCTGCACTTGCTGAAGAAGCTTGGAGAGTTCAGATACCGGGAGGGCTCACCCATTCTAGATCATGTCAACAAGTTCCCGGGGATTATTGATCGTTTGATTGCTATGAAGGTGAACTTCGAAGACGAGGTGAATGCATTGTGGCTTCTCAAGTCACTTCCAGACTCTTGGGAGATGGTCAGAGTATCTCTGATCAATTCTTCCCCCCAGGGGATTGTTTCCATGGAGATCGTCAAGAGTGGGATCTTGAATGAGGAGGTGAGATAAAAGTCTCAGGGGACTTCAGGCTCTTCTTCGCGAGCTGACGTTCTATACTGAGTCCAGGGAGAGAGGAAGGTGTAAGAGCCGAAGTAGGAAGGATGACAGGAGTCAGAGTAGGGACAAGTCGAAGTCACGTTATCAGAACGTGGAATGTCACTACTGTCATAAGAATGGTCACATCAAGAAATTCTTTTATTTGTGGAAGAACGATCAGAAGAAGAAGGGGATTGCCACTGAGGGCAAAGATGAGGGTCATACGGCAGCCACCATTTCGAGTGAGGAGGATGATGTCATTATTGTTGGCGACGACGTCACGGCTGCACTCTCGTGTGATGACCGATTCTGGATCGTTGATTCTGGAGCCTCTGCACATGTCTCCCACAACAGGGAGCTATTTGCCACTTACACCACTCATGACTGTGGGGTGTTAAGGATGGGCAATGGGGATACGTCCAAGGTACTTGGGCGTGGAGACATGCACTTGAAGACAAGCACTGGAGCCCTACTATTTCTTAGGGATGTGCGACATGTGCCAGACATCCGCTTCAATCTGATATCTGTTGGCAGACTTAGAGATGAAGGACACCTGAGTGTCTTTGGAGGAGATTTCTGGAAGCTGATCCGGGGATCACTTGTGATGGCCAGGGGTTATAGAGATCTGGCTTGTACTACATGGAGGGGAGGCCTGAAGCTGCTCAGGCCAACTCCGTCAGGGATGAGGCATCCACTTCCTTATGACACAGGAGGCTGGCACACATTATCCAGAAGGGATTGGGATGCCTGGCGAAGAAGAAACTGATCAGTGACATTTCTGATGTTCACTTGGAGAGGTGTGACCACTGCATGGCTGGGAAGAAGAACAGAGTTTCATTCCACAGCCACACATCCACCAGGAGAGCGGAGCCTTTGGAGCTAGTTCATACTGATGTTTGCGGACCTCTGAAGGTCAAGACTAGAGGAGGAGTTTTATACTTCGTCACTTTCATTGACGATCATTCGAGGAAGCTTTGGGTCTATGCTCTCAAGACCAAAGATCAGGTCTTTGATACTTTTAAGAGATTCCTCGCTGAGGTGGAGAGACAGTCTGGGAAGAAGCTGAGATACATCAGGTCCGACAATGGGGGAGAGTACATTGGTCCGTTTGACGAGTACTGCAGGGACCATGACATCAGACATGAGAAAACCCCGTCGAAGACGCCGCAGCTGAATGGCGTAGCTGAGAGGATGAATCAGACACTGTTGGAGAGGATTTGATGCATGCTATCTGAGTCGAAGCTGCCAGGGATGTTCTGGGGCGAGGCTCTTCTTACTGCAGCGCATGTCATCAATCTCTCTCCGAGTTCAGCATTGCAGGAGGATGTCCCAGATAGGGTCTGGTATGGGAAAGACCCCTCTTATAGTCATTTGCGGGTATTTGGCTGCAAAGCCTTTGTGCACGTCCCAAGGGACCAAAGATCGAAGTTGGATTCGAAGACCCGGCAGTGCATTTTCTTGGGGTATGGCTACAATGAAGAGTTTGGGTACAGGTTCTTTGATCCAGTTGAGAAGAAGCTTGTATGTAGCCATGATGCTGTTTTCAGTGAGGATCAGATTGTTGGTGATCCGGAGGAGACTGGCCGTGAGATTTAGTTTGACTCTCCCACTACTACAGAGTCGTCTATAGTTGGACATGATGACACTGAGGAGGCTGTTGAGCCTGAGCCGGCACAGGGTACTGATACCCTTCCGGATCATGATATCACCACTCATGGTGAACTAGGAGTCGTTGAGGATATTGCTGATGATGTACCTGCACCGGCCCCGGAGCCGGCCCTGCGGAGGTCTGATCGAGCCAGGCATCTACCCGCTAGATATTCTACATCAGAGTTCATATTGCTGACTGATGTGGGGGAGCCTGAGAGTTATGCCGAGGCTTTGGAGAGCATCGAGAAGCGTCAGTGGATGGTTGTTATGCAGGAGGAGATGCAGTCACTGCAGAAGAACCACATGTATGACTTGGTGAAATTGCCTATGGTCAAGAAGGCCTTGAAGAATCGGTGGATTTTCAGGGTGAAGCATGGTGATTCCTCCACACCTCCCAGATACAAGGCCAGGCTGGTGGCGAAGGGTTTTGGACAGCGACAAATTGTAGACTTCGATGAGATCTTCTCACCTGTGGTGAAGATGTCATATATTCGTGTCGTCATTGGCCTCACTGCGAGGCTAGATTTGGAGGTTGAGCAGATGGACGTCAAGACCGTCTTTCTGCATGGTGATCTTGATGAGGAGCTTTACATGGAGCAGCCTGAGGGCTTTAGTGTCAAAGGGAAGGAAGGTCTGGTGTACCGCTTGCAGAAGAGTCTATATGGCCTGAAGCAGGCCCTGCGGCAATGGTATAGGAAGTTTGATTCCTTTATGGGGGTGATCGATTTCAGGAGGACCACCCTTGACCACTGCGTGTTCATCAAGCAGTATACTTCAGAGGACTTCATTATTCTGTTGTTGTACGTGGATGATATGTTGATCGTCGGGAGGAACACTGCTCGCATTTCTGAGTTGAAGCGGCAATTGAGTTCCACATTTGAGATGAAGGATCTGGGTGCTGCGAAGACCATTTTAGGGATGCACATTCGCAGAGACAGGGGAGCCAGACTTCTTTGGTTATCCCAGGAGCGGTACATCCGCAAAGTGTTGCAGAGGTTTGATATGGATCAGGTGAAGAATGTGAGTGTGCCTCTTGCAGCTCACTTCAGGCTTACCACTGATCAGTGCCCCAGCACACCCGAGGAGATCAAGGCGATACAAAAGGTTCTGTATGCATCTTCAGTTGGGAGCCCCATGTATGTGATGGTGTGTACACGTCCAGACATTGCGCATGTTGTTGGGACCGTCAGTAGATTTCTCTCCAATCCTGGGAGAGAGCATTAGAGCGCAGTGAAGTGGATTCTGAGATACTTGCATGGAACGTCCAATTTGACGTTGAGATTTGGAGACAGTGAGCCAGAGCTGCTGGGCTACAGGATGCTGACATGGCTGGAGATGAGGATTCTAGGAGATCGACATCTGGATACATGATTCTGTTTGCAGGGGAGCTGTCTCGTGGGCATCGAGATTGCAGAAGTGCGTTGCACTGTCCACCACGGAGGCTGAGTTCATTGCGGTTACTGAGGCTGGGAAGGATTTACTTTGGATGAAGAGATTCATCAAGGAGCTTGGATTCACTCAGGACCGATACACACACTTGTGTGACAGTCAAAGCGTCATTCACCTAGGGAAGAACCTCATGTTTCACTCGAGGTCGAAGCACATCGGCACGCGGTATCATTGGATACGCGATGTCTTGGAGCAGAAGGAGTTTGATCTTCTGAAGGTGCACACCGATGATAATGGGGCAGACATGCTGACCAAGACGGTGCCAAGGGGGAAGTTCGAGCATTGCGTTATAATCGCCGGGATGGCGGTTTCTTCAGCCTCGATGTGAAGGGGGAGATTTGTTGGGAGTGGTTTCCATCCGAGTCGGTAAAAACCACTGGGCGCGCCAGGTGTGGCTCGTGATTCTACCACCGGGCGCGCAAGGAAATTAAAAGGACAAATTTCTGCGATTATTAAAATCTGGCAGAAAAGTTGCAACCTCGGGAAAGATAGGTTGCAACCTCGTGCATTCTGTTTTGCCATTCAGAATTTCTGGATTGAATGGAATTAACTAATGACATTATTTCATTCTTCCTGTAACCACTAATTAAGACAGGGAAAATAAATATTTAGCAGCCGGGCCTCCCTCTTTGACTTGCTGACCCAGATCTAGAAAAATGGAGCGTGATAGAGTTTTCTCCTCAGCCCCTTGCTCCTGCAATTTTCCTGGAGCAACAAGAAACTGCCGGCCGTTCCTCTTCGGTTTCGCTGGAGCGTGATAACTTCTCAAATGAAGTTATCTTTGCCTATTATTTCTACTTCTTAATTAATAAAAAAAGAGCATAAATGGTAATAAATCTGATTAATTGTTGTTTTAATGATTATGATACTAAGTCAGCCTTATTTTATAGTTTTTATGCAAGGTTTGTTAAGGAAATCAACTTTGAAGAGTGATGCAGAATTTCTATTTTCGTCCTGGCCAGAAACTGCAACATCCAATTCTGAAACTACAACATGTGTCTGTCCGAAATTCAGAATTTAAAATTTGAATTCCCACCATTTTTTAATTATGGAAGGATGCGTCTCTTCAGGAGGATGGACGTTTTTAATGCTAAAAACTGATTAGAGGAATATAAAATTCATCATTAATTTTGGATCTAAGGGGGAGAGCATCATCTAGGGTTGGCTTGGGGAGAAAAACTCCATTGGAGAGCGCCGGCAAGAGGAAGAAGAAGGAGATCTTCGTACGGATCGAAGAAGCGACTCTAGGAAGAAATTCCTGCAGCAATTAAGCGTGAACCGCGATGTTTTGTAAGATCTATTTCAATATGTTGAGTGTTTCCTCAAACGCCATGAACTAATCCTTCCTTAATCTTGTATTATGAGACTACTAGATTGTGTGTGATGGATATTTTCTACTTTATTTTATTGTGGATTCTTGGTGAGTGTTCTTTATCAAATTTATGATCTTTATTTTCTGAAATGTTTGGCCAATGTTTCACTTTCATGCTACGCTTCATAAATCGAGAGAGGAGTTGCGGTAGCATATCATATCTTTGATATAACATTTGAAGAGAGAAAGAGACTTCCTCTTGGTGTTAGCAACTTGGGTCTTTGTTCTTTGAGCGGTTCTTATTTCACCCGAGGGGAAATATAGAACTAGGGATTGCCGATATCGAGAGATACGATCATCTATTTTAAGTTCGTTGCAAGGCACGCTCACCACGCATTTCACAACGATACATTCACTTATCTGTCATACTAAACCTAGGAAATCATAATATAAGATTATATCTCTCCCTTGATAAGAAAAAGTTTTGTTCCTAAGATTCGTAGTATTTTTATTTAGATGTCTTTATATTTAATTTTAGTAGTTTAAGACAATCACCAATTTTGTCTAACTTGGATTTAAGGAAAAAGCCTAACTGGTATTTGCAAGCACTGAATTCACCACCTCCCTGTGGAGACGATTCTTACTCACTTTTTATTACTTGACACGGCACGTGCACTTGCGTTTAAATACGACCATTACGGGCGTATCAGAGCGCAAGAGACCGGCCACCCCTCTGTTGATGTTTGCTGAAGCTGGAGCAAGCCGCCCGTTCTCCTGTTTTTCTGTAGCAGCAAGTTATCGACCGCCACCCTCGTACTTGCTGGAGAAGCAAGGGGTCGCCGCCCTCATGTACTGCTGGAGCAGATTGAAGCCGCTGCCTCTATTGGCGTTTGCTGGAGCCGCAAGCCGCCGCCGTTTGTGATCCGAGGTTTCTTTGGGAAGGGCTTTGTTGTAGCCGCCCTCTTCGTGACCGTTGGAGGAACGTCGTCTTTGACGTTGGGACGGATTTTCAATCCGTCCGGGTAACGATTCCTCACACCTTTTGTATTTTTTCTTCTTTACAACTTGTGATTGTGTGTTGTGTTGGAAGAGAAGATTGTGTAAATCCTGTGTGGATTGTAGTGGTGGTGGAGTGGAGATCCTGTGTGGATCGGTGGGAAAGCCTGTAATTGTTGAGTGCGTTTTTCACAATAGTTTAGTGGAGGCTTTCCGGATTGGACTCCGATCGTCGCGTGGTTGAGTTTTCCACGTTAAAATTTTATGTGTGCCTTTATTTTGTTTTTTTGTATTGTTGTTTCCGCTTGCATACCGTTGAACGCGGTCGCACAAGTGCTTACTCAAATTTCCAACAGATGCTCTGATCGGGATTGTTGCTCGCATTCCCAACAGTTTAATATCCAGTCAAATATATCAAGGTTTTCTCTCATTCTCTCTCTGTTGTATGAATTCACAACTATGCTCACACCTTGCCCAGGTATGCACCTCAAAGGCTCTTGTTGTGAAATCGGATCGAGTTAAGCCGCGGTAGCGTAACGGAATTTCACGAATGAGCAAGAACCAATATCGCGCAAAATAAAATACGGAACGAGATTCTAGCATACACAGACGACACAAAAGATTACGTGGTTCGGAGAGAAGCTAGCTCCTACATCCACGGGGAGAGCGCGCCGGAAAGATCCACTATAAGTCAGAAAGTTACAGGTTACAACTGAGATCGCAAAGGTCGAGCAATAAATAGAGAATTGACAAACTGAAAATGAGAGCCGCTGCTTGGAATCGCCACCGCCGCGTCGCTTGGAATCGCCACCGCCGCGTCGCTTGGAACACTGCAGGAGGCCGGCCAGATGTCGATCCGACTGGATCCGGCCGGATGCCGCCTCCGTATACTCCGTCTGGAGTCTCCGTTGCGATGCTCTCTCTCTTTTATTACTCTCTCACCGGTTTCACAATTTTGGATCTCACAATTTCCACTCCTCTGGATGCGACAATCGGCCAAGGCAGCCCCCCCTTTAAATAGCTTCATGGATCATCCCCAAATAAGGAGATAAGCACAAATTTGGGATGGCATAAAAGGAAGGGATCGGCCAAGAAAGAATCTCCCAGAAAAATATAGCAATTAAGCAGCTCTTAATTAGGAGATAATCCCAGATTTGGAATAACAATAACCGGCCATCAGAGATCTCCTAAAATAGCATTCCTAATAAAGCTTTGTCCGGATTAGGAATCCAGATGGCACACGGATCGCTGACATGGCGCAATCCTAACGGCCCAGACGAAAAGAGGTGTCACAATCTAACAATCTCCACCTTAACGCCTCACACAAACGAAACTCCACCTTCAGCTTAAATCTCTACTACCGGCGACTACGAGCCCCCTCTCCCTGGGGCCTAACCGCGATCAACGCGCATCAGAATGAGTCAAGTCAAGACCACTCTTGAACTTGACTCCAGTCACTGGACTTCCTCGCAAGTCCGTACTAATATCCCTCCAGGATATCTCCCGCAACTCCCTGCATCTACCTCTACCGAACTCCCTCAACTCCCGGTGGCGCACCCCGACGTGCTTCGCCCTTGCCCTATAGACCGAGTCTTTTGCAAGACGACTCGCACTCAACCTATCACTGTGCGACTCCACCTTCTCCTGAGTGATCATGAGTTCCCTGGTGGGACCCTTGAGCCGGATGGCTCCCTTTACGGCGTCTGGGCTCTCCTGAGATGACTCTCCGCCCACGGATGCGAATAATTTACCTCCATCAAGGTCCTCTCTCTGCGCACACGCCCTCGCCACGAAACCTGCCCTGCTCCTCCGCCGGTCCTTCCTAGCTTTCTGCTGAGAGCGGATCCTGCTCTCTATAGCTCTATCGAAGGAACCGCGATCTGGGGAGATCGCACGAAATGCATATGCTACTGTGCCCTGTAGCTCGAGAGACAGTTTGACCTCTCTCCTCGCATCTCCCCTGGCAGTCGTGGTGCCAATCAGTCTATAGAGCGACCCGAAATGCTCTCCTCTCAAGACTGTCTGCGCGCCTCTTCTGACCTCCAAATATCCGTCGTTACTGGTAAAAGAATACCCGGCGGCCTCCAGAGTGCCTAACGAAATCAAACTCTTCCTCAAATCGGGCGCATATCGAACGTCGGTGAGGGTCCTAACCACTCCGTCAAACATCCTGATCCTGATGTTACCGACTCCCAATATCTCGCACTCTGAAACGTTCCCCATCCGAACTCGACCACCCTCATATTGCCTAAAGCTGGAGAACCACTCTATGTTCGGGCACATATGGAACGTGCATCCTGTATCCAAGATCCAGGAGCCTGTGGTCTCAATGCTGGGTGCAGCATGAAGAGCGTCAGCATCGCTCTCATCCTCAGATGCCACCGCAACCAAATCTGGCTCATGCGCCTGCTCCTTGAGCTTCAGCTTTGGACACTTGTCCTTCCAGTGCCCTTCCTCTTTACAGTAGTGACACGTGTTCCTGCCTACGGACTTTTCTCTAGGTCGGTTTTCCCGCTTTCCTCTCGATCTACCACTCAATGTGTCTTTGCTCTTCACGAATAAGCCTTTGTCGGCCCTAGGGCCCGACTTGCTCCTTGTTTCGTTCGAGAGCAGCGTCGTCATCACTTCTTCCATCTTCAGGGTATCCTTCCCGTAGAGGATAGTGGTGACCAGATGATCGAAGGACCTCGGCAATGAAGACAATAAGAGCAGAGCCTGGTCTTCCTCCTCGACCTTAACGTCCATACTCCGCAACTGTGAGACGAGCTTGTTGAACACGTTCATGTGATCTAGCAGTTGCGAGCCCTCCGACATTCTCAGGCTGTATAACTGCTTCTTCACATACAGCTTATTCGTCAGCGACTTGGACATATATAGCTCCTCGAGCTTCTTCCACAAGTCCGTCGTCGTCTCAGCATCCACCACGTTGTACATCACCTCATCGGCCAAACACAGTTGAATCGTGCTGATGGCCTTCAGATCGAGCTCCTCCCATTCGTCGTCCTTCTTCCCGGACTTCTCCTTGCCGAGGAGAGCCTTGTGAAGACCTTGCTGGACGAGAACGGCCTTTATGCACTTCTGCCAAATGCCAAAATCAATCTTGCCATCGTACCTAGAAATCTCGAATTTTGCCGACATTATTTTGCTCGCAGAGCTACTGGGCGATCAAGATGATATTCGCGGAACCGATCTGGGAAGATAGGGAGCGGACCAATGTCGTCACCCACCGTTGACCCAAATCAGAAAATCGGAACGTCCAGACGATCACCCCCGCGCAACCTCGCTCTGATACCAATTGTTGTGAAATCGGATCGAGTTAAGCCGCGGTAGCGCAACGGAATTTCACGAATGAGCAAGAACCAATATCGCGCAAAATAAAATACGGAACGAGATTCTAGCATACACAGATGACACAAAAGATTATGTGATTCGGATAGAAGCTTGCTCCTACATCCACGGGGAGAGCGCGCCGGAAAGATCCACTATAAGTCAGAAAGTTACAGGTTACAACTGAGATCGCAAAGGTCGAGCAATAAATAGAGAATTGACAAACTGAAAATGAGAGCCGCTGCTTGGAATCGCCACCGCCGCGTCGCTTGGAACACTGCAGGAGGCCGGCCAGATGTCGATCCGACTGGATCCGGCCGGATGCCGCCTCCGTATACTCCGTCTGGAGTCTCCGCTGCGATGCTCTCTCTCTTTTATTACTCTCTCACCGGTTTCACAATTTTGGATCTCACAATTTCCACTCCTCTGGATGCGACAATCGGCCAAGGCAGCCCCCCCTTTAAATAGCTTCATGGATCATCCTCAAATAAGGAGATAAACACAAATTTGGGATGACATAAAAGGAAGGAATCGGCCAAAAAAGAATCTCCCAGAAAAATATAGCAATTAAGCACCTCTTAATTAGGAGATAATCCCAGATTTGGAATAACAATAACCGGTCATCAGAGATCTCCTAAAATAGCATTCCTAATAAAGCTTTGTCCGGATTAGGAATCCAGATGGCAC
Organism: Platanthera zijinensis; assembly: GCA_039513925.1. NCBI lineage: Eukaryota > Viridiplantae > Streptophyta > Magnoliopsida > Asparagales > Orchidaceae > Platanthera > Platanthera zijinensis. The sequence goes on from CM077085.1 coordinate 12,873,024, forward strand.
ACGGATCGCTGACATGGCGCAATCCTAACGGCCCAGACGAAAAGAGGTGTCACAATCTAACAGGCTCTAACATATCTGCATATTGCGGTTCCATTCATCTTGGTCTTCAGTCTACATTGTTCAATTTCTCAAAGATGATGTCTTTTGATTTCCTTATATTTCTGCATTGAAATTTAGATTAATGAAGGCCTGCCTGAATTTGCTGCCCTCCATTAGGTAGCTTTGCAATGTGTTTAATCTGAAATGTCCGTATGAATTTTCCTTTTTAATTTTCTGCAATCAATTTTTTGGGATGTGCACTAGTAATGTATGCCAATTGAGTGTCTATTTTTAGTGTTGAAAGTGTCAAATTTTAGTGTTGGAAGGGTGCACTCTTATATCTTCTAAACTTCCAAAAATCTCATCTTCCAATTTTTAGTGTAAATTTCATTAAGCAATTTTGAAAACAATATGATCATCATCATTAAAATTAGATCCATTCATTCATAATGTGTGGTAACCTTAGGTTTGGCTCTATATATATCTAGCTGGGGGCAACGGAGAGATGGTTTCACCTTGATCTTCCTCCGGATGTTTCGAGCACCTATTCTTACAGATGCAAGGCTGAGAGATTATTTTTTTCTTATGATTTTTCTTGTGTTTGCTAGTGCACAATAGTTAAACCTAGAGACGGAGTAATTGCAGCGACTTGAGAGTCAAATGAAGTATTATTATTCTGTGACTTATGTATAGAAGAGATAGAACTTGGAAATAGACCGACGACACACTTGTCTAAGGCGGGCTGGAACAATGTGACCCTTAAATTTCAGGAACGTACGGGGAAAATGTATGTGTCCGCACAATTAACAGGACACATATTGATGCTCGCATCCCAGTAAAGAAGCAGGTTCCATACATTGGACGTCATGGCTTCCCAACTCAGAATGTTATGGCTGTATGTGACTTTGATATGACATTTACTTTTGTCATGACTGATTGGGAGGGTTCAACACATGATAGCCGTATTTTTCGTGGTGCAATTACAAATCATCGATGGAACTTCCCTCATCCACCGCCAGGTAATTTCTAAAAAAAAATATTTTCAACTGCAAATATATATATATATATATATATATATATATATATATATATATATATATATATATATATATATATATATATATATGTTACGTAACTTATTTTCTACATGCAGGGAAATACTACTTAGTTGATGCTGGATACCCATTGCAAGAAGCGTATATTAAACATTATGCAAAAACAAGGTATCACTTGCTAGACTTTGCACGTGGTCAGCGTCTGATAGAAGGACGAAAGAAAATATTCAATCAGGCACACTCATCATTGCATAGTGTTATAGAACGTACATTTGGTGTGTGGAAGAAGAAATGGTGAATCATTCGCGATATGCGACCGTATAGCTTTAAAAAACAATGAAAAATTGTGGTTTCTACGATGACACTGGATAATTTTATACGCAGACATCATTCTCGAGTAGACAGAGATTTCTACCGATGTGATCATGATGAGACTTTTGTCTACCCTCAGACACATATGATTAGAAGAGGAGTACGAATGGCGAGCAGTACAAGGAGGGAGGACAATGAGATTATTAGAGGTGCAAGGAGTCAGTCGAGTCAAATGGCTGCACTGCGTGACTCCATTGCCGAACAGTTATATGATATTCTCGGAAATTAACGTTGAATATGTTGTTTTATTGATGTTGCAATTTTATTTTGAAAATTTTGAAATGAGACACAACTCATGTTAAAAATATTTCATTTTAAATCACCACTGGAACGATAGTTTCCCAAACAGATACATTGTTTTACAGTTTTAAAACTGATTGCATGTAAACGGAGGTTGTCCAAACAGTTCTCAGTTTTGAAAATACAGTTTTAAAATCTCAGTTTCAAACTACTCCATTTTAAACCGGCACCGATTTCCCAAATAGAGCCCAAATAAGTTGAATTTAAAGAATTAAGATTGAAGAAAAATAAATGCTCACACTTTTATTTGAACAAGTTGGTAGTGAAATAATTCCACTCCAATCTCCAGCTATTTTCATATATATTTGTTTCATAAATTCATAGGCAATACTGGGCAGCCTACACATGATTTTTATATATTTTTATTTTTCTAAAATTTGTTTAGGAATATCCATCTCTGAAACTAATTATTTGTTATTATCAAATAGTTGTGGATAATTAAAAAAAATATGATGCTAATAATTTTATATATTTTTATTTTTCTAAAAATTGTTTAGGAATATCAATCTCTGAAACTAATTATTTATTGTTGCGGACTAACTCGATGTTCCAATTGGATCGGATTAATTTGAACTGTCTTAGCTCACGGAGCGGTCGAACGCGCACACAGTAAATGAAGATGAACAGTAGACACAAGTCTTGATGACGTGGAAAAACCCTCTGAATGTGTAAAAAATCACGTGACCGGGTCTGTGCCGGTCAAATTGCACTAGCTTTCGGTGATTATAACACGTTTGGTGAATCGGGGCGACAGGCCGCTCCCGTTACAACTTGAGTGGAGAGAGAGAGACTATAGCTTCCTGCGGGCAACAGGCTGCACCGCGGAAGTGACTTAGACGTGAAAATGCCGGGATGCTTCTTGCGCTTGCGCTCGGGGCGGCGCGCGCTTGCTGGCTTCGGATGGCTTCTTCCTTCGGCTTCCTCGAGGTCTTGGGCGTCCTTTTGTTGTCAACGCGCTGGTGGGGTGCTTATAGCCACTGGTAGCAGTTGGTGGTCACTGGTGGCCGATGGTGGCTGCTGGTGGTTCACGGCGAGCGGTGGCCGACTCGGTGGAGGAGGCAGGAGAGCTCTCACCTGAGGAAGAAGAAGACAACCCGGAGAAGAGAAAAAAGTCCCAAATGAAGGGGCCATGAGGTCTCTTTTATAGCCTCCAGGGGAGGATTATGGCGGGCCCCACCACTAAAGTAGTGAGTAAGTGGGTGGTTATCCTCCCGATCAGACGGCGAGAAGAGCCTCCCCTCGATCGGACGGTGGGAAGGTCGTCCACGACGATGGGCCGCCACGGTGGCGGGAGTGGCCGGTCGGGCGACCGGCGGCGGGGGCGGCCGGCCTGGTGACAGGCGGCGGCAACCTGTCTGGGGCCGGCCGCGGCTAGGCTAGCGGCATGTCGCGGTTAGGCCGGCAGCCTGCCGCGGTTAGGCCGGCGGCCTGCCTCGGCTAGGCCGGCGGTCTGCCGTGGCCGGTCCGCCGGCGGCCTAGCCGACCGTGGCCGGTCCGCCGGCGGCCTAGCCGACCGTGGCCGGCCGCGGCTAGGCCGACCGTGGCTGGTTGCGGCACGCCGGTGGCCTGCCGCAGCTAGGCTGCCAGCAGCTAGGCGGCCTGCCGCGGCCGCCCACGACTAGGCCGCTAGCGGCCAGGCGGCCTTGTCGCGGCTAGGCCGCCAGCGTCTAGACGGCCTGGTCGCGGCCTAACTGGTGCTGGTGGTTTCCCTCCACGGGGAGAGGGAGCGGGTCCCCCCCCCCCCCCCATGATTTTCTCCTCCGGAGAGTTCATGAAGGGGGTGGGCCGCCCATGATCCACTTTTGGAGGAGATCATGGGGGGCTTTTCTCCTATAAATGAAGGTGAAATCCATCATTTATAATTATTAAATAGTTGTGAGTAATCAAAAAAAAATATGATGCTAATAACAATCATTAAAAAAACTCAGGTGCAAAATATTAATATTTCTCCATAAAAAGAAAGATATTTGTAAGGGGCTGGCAAGATAATGACGCGGCCAATAATTGTAATATTAAACCACTACATAAACATTCATGCATGAAATTAAAGGCGTGGAGGTTAGCGGCCAATTAAACCCGGCTGGCACTTAATCCACGACAAGAGCCGCTCAGGCCGACATAATGCGGCAGCTGCAGAAAATCTCCTGCAATCTCGTGCGCGTGAAACAGTTGGTTCTTGTAAAATCAACATAATTGATTGAAATAGTGTCGTATTTGATAATACTTAAAATATTTTTTAGAATAGTATAGTATTTCACGAAAACAACTATGTCTTAGGATACTAGGTCGTACGACTGTATCAAATCTCGCACCTAAAATTAGGTGGGTGAAATACACCTAAAAATGTCTCAAATATACAAAATTTTGAAAAGCTATTTATTTGGAACCACGGATTTGGTCACGTGGGATGCACACGACCACCATTCCCGCAGCCCACGTCTTGCCGTTCTATGCCCGCAATGTGGCCACGGAATAGCGCCCCGTTATCAATAGCGCTCTTATGTTCAGGTGGTATGCAGTTTCAATGGTCACAGCATTTCCAAACAGAGCCCTTGTGGGAAATGACTTGAGGTCCTTCTTGAAAACATGTCCTTTGTACAAAATCTCAACAAAATTTTGACTACATGTATAATTAGAAGTGTTGCGGTCAAACTCGACGTTTCAGTCGGACCGGATTAACTTAGCTCGTTTTAGCTCACGGAGCGGTCGAGCGCGCACACAGTCGATGAGAGAAAAGCTGGCAAGACAAATTTTTTAACGTAGAAAACCTGTCAACTGGGTGAAAAACCACGTGGTCGGATCTGTGCCGACCAAACTTTTGCTAGTTCTGACACTGTTACAGGCTTTTTCAAGAATACGGGAGTGACATGCTGCCTCTAGTTACAATCAATGAGGAGAGAGAGAAAGGTTCAGAGGGTGACAGACCACCACTCACAGAACAAATTATTTCTTCGTGTGTTGGAGGGAGCGATGCGCTTGTTATATTCTTGAATCTTTTGATAGTTCTTGGAAGCGGGAGCAATTTGTTGTACTTGTTCTGATAATTGGGGCTTGTGAGCTCGAGTGATGTGTCTGGCGTGTCCTATTTTTTGTGGGTCGTCTCATGTAGAGCGGACGGGAATTGCTGACTTTGTTGACACTTAGTGGTCTCGTTGCAGAGCTTAGGGCGTTGAACATTTGTAGCGGTTTTGAGAGCGGAACACGCGGAGGTGCGTTTGGAGTTGACTTGACGGCAGGGCGCGCAGAGCGCTGGTTGATGGAGAGCACTTGTGCGCTTGCTGGAGGAGAGCACGCGCAAAGACGCTTGTCGGGATAGAGCGTGCGTGAGTGCGCAACGAGGCGTAGCGTGTGGGAGCGCACAAGAAAGAGGCACACACGGGACCGTGCAAGGAAGTGGCGCATGCGGGATCGCGTAAGGAAAAGGCGCGTGAGAGAGCGCATGAGGAAGAGACGCATGCAAGAGCACACGAGGAGGCGTAGCGTGCGGGAGCGCGCCAGGAAGCGTAGCGCGGGGGAGCTTGTCAGGAAGCGGCGCGCGTGGGATCGTGCAAGGAGCCGGCGTGTGTGGGAACGGGCAAGGAGGCAGAGCGCACAAGGAAGAGGCGCGCGCGAGAGCGCGCAAGGAAGAGGCGTGTACGGGAGCGCGCAAGGAAGAGGCGTGTGTGGGAGCGTGCAAGGAGGCAGAGCGTGTGGGAGCGTGCAAGGAGGCAGAGCGCGCGGGAGCGCGCAAGGACGCAGCACGCGCAGAAGCAGTCAAGGAAGAGGCGTACGCTAGGAGGCAGAGCGCGCGGGAGCGCGCAAGGAAGAGGCGTGTGTGGGAGCGCGCAATGAGGCGGAGCGCGCAAGGAATGGGCGCTCACGAGAGCGCGCAAGGAGGCGGAGCGCGTGGGACCATGCAAGGAGGCGGAGCGCGCAATGAAGAGGCACGCGCGGGAGGGCGCGAGGAGGCGGAGCCCGTGGGAGCACGCGCGGGAGGGTGCGATGAGGCGGATGGCGCGGGAGCGCGCAACGAAGAGGCATGCGCGCGAGGGCGCGAGGAAGAAGCGTGTGCGGGAGCGCACAAAGAAACGGCGCGCGCGGGAGCGCGAAAAGAAGTGGCGCACGGGAACTCGCGAGGAGGCGGAGCGCGTGGGAGCGCGCAAGAAAGTGGCGCGTGCAGGAGCGCATGTGAGCGCGCAAGGAAGAGGCACGCGCGGGAGCGCGCTGGGAGGCGGAGTGCACGGGAGCGCGCAAGAAAGTGGCGCGCAAGGAGGCGGAGCATGCTGGAACGCGCAAGGAAGAGGCGCGCGAGGAGGCGAGGCGCTTGGGGGCACGTAAGAAAGAGGCGTGCGTGGGAGCGCGCAATGAGCCGTAGCGCGCGGAAGCGCGCAAGGAAGAGGCGTGCGTGGGAGCGCGTAATGAGCCGAAGCGCGCGGAAGCGCGCAAGGAAGAGGCGTGCGTGGGAGCGCCCAATGAGCCGAAGCACGCGGGAGCGCGCAAGGAAGAGGCGTGCGTGGGAGCGCGTAATGAGCCGAAGCGCGCGGGAGCGCGCAAGGAAGAGGCGTGCGTGGGAGCGCGTAATGAGCCGAAGCGCGCGGATGCGCGCAAGGAAGAGGCATGCGTGGGAGCGCGCAATTAGCCAGAGCGTGCGGGAGCACGCAATGACGCGACGCGGGCGGGAGCGCGCAAGGATGCAGAGCGCGCGGGGGCATGAAAGAAAGAGGCGTGCGTGGTAGGGCGTGAGGAGGTCGAGCGCGAGGGAGCGCACAAGGAATTGACGTGCGTGGGAGCGCGCAAGGAGGAGGCGCGCGTGGGAGCGCGCAAGAAAGCGGAGCGCGCAAGGAAGAGCACGTGTGAGAGCTCAGAAGGTGGTGAAGCGCGCGGGAGCGCGCAAGGAAGCGGAGCGCGAGGGAGCATGCAAGGAAGAGGCGTGTGCGAGAGCGTGCGAGGAGGCAGAATGCGCGGTACCGCGCAAGGAAGATGTGTGTGTGGGAGCGCGCATTGAGGTGGAGCATGCATGGATGCGGCGTGCGCGGGAGCATGCAAGGAAGAGGCGCAAGCGGGAGCACGCAAGGAGGCGGAGCCTGCAGGAGCGCACAAGGAAGAGGCACACGTGGGAGCGCGTGAGGAGGTGGAACGCGCGCGAGGAAGAGTTGTGTGTGGGATTGCGCGAGAAGGCAGAGCGCGCAAGGCAGCGGTGCCCGCGGGAGCGCGCATGGAAGAGGCTCGTGTGGGAGTGCGCGAAGAGGCGGAGCGCGCGGGAGCAGGAAAGGAAGAGGCGCGTGTGGGGGCGCGCAATGAGGCGGAGCACACGGGATCATGCAATGACGCGGCGTGCGCGAGAGCGCGCAATGACGCTGGGCGCGCGAGAGCGCGCAAGAAAGAGTAGTGCGGGGGAGCGCGCAAGGAAGAGGCGCTCGCGGGAGTGCGAGGGAGTGCTCAAGGAATCGACACGCGTGGGAGAGGGAGTGCTCAAGGAATCGACACGCGTGGGAGAGTGAAAGGAGTCGACGCGCGTGGGAGCGCGCAAGGAGACGGAGCGCGCAAAAAGATCACGTGTGAGAGCGCACACAGAGGGAAAGTGGAGGAGGAGGAGAGAGAGGAAATCGTGAAAGGAAATTCCTTGGAAGAAGAAATGATGAAGATCTTCGAAGGAGCATTCGAAGACGAAGGAGATCTTCAAGGAGGAGACGCGCATGGGAGCGCGCAAGGAAGAGCACGCGTGAGAGCTCAGAAGGTAGCGGAGCACGCGGGAGCGCGCAATGAAGCGGAGCGCAAGGGAGCGTGCAAGGAAGAGGCGTGTGCGAGAGCGTGCGGGGAGGCAGAATGCGCGATACCGCGCAAGGAAGATGTGTGTGTGGGAGCGCGCATTGAGGCGGAGCATGCATGGATGCGGCGCGTGCGGGAGCACGCAAGGAAGAGTCGCACGCGAGAGCGCGCAAGGAAGAGACACTCATGGGAGCGCGTGAGGAGGCGGAATGCGCGCGAGGAAGAGTTGTGTGTGGGATTGCGCGAGAAGGCAGAGCGCGCAAGGAAGCGGTGTGCGCGGGAGCGCGCATGGAAGAGGCTCGTGTGGGAGTGCGTGAAGAGGCGGGGCGCGCGGGAGCGGGCAAGGAAGAGGCGCGTGTGGGAGCGCGCAATGCGGCGGAGCACGCGAGATCATGCAATGACGCGGCATACGCGGGAGTGCGCAATGACGCTGGGCGCGCGAGAGCGAGCAAGAAAGAGCCGCGCGGGGGAGCGCGCAAGGAAGAGGCGCTCGCGGGAGCGCGCAAGGAATGGGAGCGCGAGGGAGTGCTCAAGGAATCGACACGCGTGGGAGCATGAAAGGAGTCGGCGCGCGTGGGAGCGCGCAAAAAGATCACGCGTGAGAGCGCACAAAGAGGGAAAGTGGAGGAGGAGGAGAAGAGAGAGAAAATCGTGAAAGGAAATTCCTTGGAAGAAGAAATGATGAAGATCTTCGAAGGAGCATTCGAAGACGAAGGAGATCTTCAAAGGGGGACTTGAAGATCATCAAAGGGGGAGAAGAAAACGAAAAAGGTGAAGGAGGAAGGAGAGAGAAAATCCGTTGGAGGATTTTCCAGCCGAGGAGAGAAAGAAAAATAAAGGGGGATCTTGACCCTATTTATAGGTTTCATGGGTGGTTATGGCGACTATGCGGCCATTCACAGTCCATAACCTACATGATCGCTATTTATAGGCCGATTTCATGACGTATTTATGCGCATATTATTTAATAATTTACTAGACGCAGCTCAATTCTATTCTTGGCTTTGCATTTCCCCCACTACGAGAGATCATGCGGGCGGTTACGTGGATGGTTTTCCCACGTAACCGACCGTGTCGATCGCGGGAGCGCGATCGAACGATGGAGAATTAGCGGCAGCCAATAATTCAGCAGGCGGGGGCCGACCGGCAACAGACTTCGATCGACCGCGAAGGCCGACGAGCGGCGGGCGAGGCCGACGAGCGGCGGGCGAGGCCGGCGACTATGCCGAAGGACGACGACGATGGCAGCGTCTGCGACATTGGGAGAAGACGGCGGCGACGGCCGTGGAGTTGGGAGAAGACGTCGGCGACGGCCGTGGCGTTGGGAGAAGACGGCGGCGGCGGTCGTGGCGTTGGGAGATGATGGCGTCGGCGGCCGACGGTGACCAACGGCGGGGGGACCCTTGGCCGGTGATGGCCACATTTAACTGGAGAAACTCGGCCGACCGTCGGCGGAAGGTCAGTCGATCAAGGGGAAGGGGAATCCATCCCTAATCGGGGATGTCAGACAGAGGAAGGGCAGCCAAGCGACCGCCCGCTTGGCCGCCCGTCCTGTGCAAAAGAAATACCGCCCCTGATTGGGGGGCTGCCGGCAGGGGACGGGCGGCCAAATGGCCGACCGTCCTGGGCAAGAAAAATGTGCCCCTGACAGGCGCAGAGGCTTGCAGAGGGCGGGCGGCCACTTGGTCGCTCGTCTTGGGAGAGGAAAATGTCGCCCCTGCCAGGGGCGGCGGCTGGCAGAGAACGGTCGGCCATTTGGTCGCCCATTCTGGGAGAGGAAAATGGCACCCCTGCTAGGGGCGGCGGCTGGCAGAGAACGGCCGACCATTTGGTCGCCCGTTCTGGGAGAGGAAAATGGCACCCCTGCTAGGGGAGGCAGCTAGCAGAGAACGGACGGCCATTTGGCCGTCCTTTCTGGGCGAGGAAAATGGTCCTGAAGCGAGGGTTACGGTGTGCGAACAATTGAGGTTACGGTGTGCGAATAGCCCCCGAATTCAGGTACCACTCAGTATTGACCTTCCCATTTTTAACCCTAACGACAAAATTGGATGACTTAGCAAGACTAAAAATATTATCATGGTTGTCGTCTTGTGATGTCATTGTCCTCTCCTTCTTAGATAACCTGCAATCAGATGCGCTGTGTCTCCACTTGTTGCAGTTGAAGCACTTGACATTGAACTTTTTGATCCTTTTCATAGGGTCTGAAACCTGGGGACTGCTGAGGAAAGGTTTGGCCTTAGCTTTCTAGGGTTAGGTGCGCATTTAGAGCTAAAAATCATGTTAGCCGCAGTTTTCTGCTTACTAACAACTTCTAATGTGTGTTTGGTCATATTCTCATCCTTAATGCGTATAAATGTTTGAGGTCATTCAAACCAATCTGCATTTTCGTGCGGTATATTTCAATTTTAAAATTGTACCACGTGAAAGGCAGCTTGCAGATTATCGTGTCAGCAACAAAGCTATCTGGTAAAAAAATATTTTCACTGTGCAAAGAATTTACTGGGTTTTCAAATTTAAATACATGAGGGAGAATCACTTTCTTCTCGTTGAACGTGAATGAATGGAACTTATCCGTCAAGTGAGCTCTGGACAGGTCCTTCTCCTGCTTGAAGTGCTTTTTCAGTGCCTCCCAGATCTCCTTGACAGTCTTCATCTTGATGTAAGTCTTTGTCATGCTGGAGGATAAGCAGTTCAACAAATAGTCTCAGCAGAAGTCTTCATCTTCAATCCACTGTGCCTCATTATCTGTCCCCATAACGTCAACACGATCGGACTGAACGGTGTAGAACACGTTCAGGTACTTCATCCTGAACTGTGTGTTCAACTTCCAGTCGTTGAACTTGGTTGCAGTGAACTTTTCCAATTTTATCATCGAAACCGAAGAGGAAAAGTTGTCCCCCTTCATCATTTTGAGTTCTCTAGGAAACCAAGGAAACACGACGACAAGACCAAAAAAATTGTCGAGAAGGCCCTCCAAGGTCTCATTGAAATCGTCGAAAAGTCTCGCTAAGACACACCGAATTCATCGAAAAGTCTCGCTAAGACACGTCAAATTCATCTAGAAGTCTCGCTAAGACACGTCGAATTCGTCGAGAACTCCCGACAACATCTTCACAGTTCGTCGAGATGCCCTGGAAAGTCTCTGCGATTCGTTGAGAGGACCCGACGAACAGACAGATGCGTCGAGAACTTTATTTACCTTTCCTGAACTCTGAGAACACAGAGAGAAGCGGCTTCTTTTCCACAAAACTACGATTTCGATGAGAAATTCCTCCTGTTCAGCAGATAAGCTTCCAGGTGGTGGCGGTAGAAAAGACATTGAGGCGGGATACCTCCTTCTCGATCTGGCGTCGGAACAGGAAAGCAGGGGCGGATTCCTACTCTTGCAGGCGGTGACTTCCTACTAGGTCAGCGGGATATTTTTTGTGTCCCGATCGACAACAGCGACGGTGGCATGCGAGCCCCTTTGTCCCGATTGGCGGCGTGAGGAGAAATAGAGCACACAATTATTCCGGCAGCGGGATTTTCCTTTACGATCGCAGCAGTGCCATTGAAATTTTTACGGGAGACGGGAAAATCGGGAGCGGGATACGAAGCGGCTATGTTGAAACCGAAGAATCGGTCTCTGTGGAGTTCACCCTTGGGGAAGGGGTGATCGCGCATCTACTTATCTCCTGCAAGCAAAATGACAAGGAAAAAGAACAAGGAACTGACCTAAGGGCTCGACGCGGAGGTTCCACAACACACCCGAAAGATCTTAGAGCGTTTCCCCTCCCTAGCCAAGAGCCGAGCTAAGGCAACATAAGAAAGCGCTATAAGACTGGGAGACAAGCATGCCTTCTGAAGTGCCCATTGGGTTCTATTTATAATTTTTTGAAAACGGCCTGTAAATAGCCAACCTCTGTTGTTCTGAACAACTATGTGCATCTCAACTGGGTCTGCCAACAGCGTAACTTCGTTGTTCTAATTGGCTATAGGCAGGCCAGCGGGGGCAGAATGGTAAGAACACTCCACAGATCATTGGGCGAGTAGCTCTCAACAACCTCTGCTCGGTAAGGGCAGCGAGTGCTCGATGGAGCTGGCGCTCGCTGCTTTTGCTCGGCCTTTGGCGAGTACGGGTCTGGCCTGCCCTGCTCGCTTGCCGCGAGTTCGTGGAGCGACTAGAGCTCGACGAAAGGCCCAGAGCTCGACGAAAGGTCAAGAGCTCGACGAAAGGCTCAGAGCTCGACGAAAGGCCCAGAGCTCGTCGAAAGGCCCGGAGCTTGACGAACAACCCAGAGCTCGTTGAACAGCCCAGAGCTCGACGAGCGGGGCTCGGCGAGTACAAGCTCGCCTCCCCGAAGCATCCTACCTCGCCTAGGCGAGTCGGGGCTGCTGCCGACCTCTCTAGGGTGAGCTTGCACAGGGGCTCAGACTGCCCGATTTGGCCGGTCTGGCTCTTGCTGACCCACTCGCCGGATACGGGGTTCTAAAGGCTATGGTTTAACTCTTCGAGAATGTTAGGTCGTTCGAAGCATCTCAGGTGGTGGCCAAAGTAGAACTATCTCCCCGTTGCCCCCAGCCTAAGTTTTATAGGTAAACCCTTGGTTTAATACCGGTATCGTACATTCAAGTATCCGAACCAGACCCGTTAAGCCTCTGAACTCGTTATGTACCCAAATATACATTAACAAAAAACAAATGTTTTTTTTAATTTTGTCGGAACACACTGATTCGACATTCTTGCTGTCTGGGCAGTGCACAAGCTTACTTGATCGGGATCTATTCTATATGATCGCACAACTGCTTCTTTAACAACGAAAGAGGCAAGCAATGTAATCTGGTTGACAACATGTAGCTACTTGACCTGAGTGTGAATAACGGTTCCGTCCCTAAAGAAAAATTGTTTGTTAGTATACACACATGGGATGTGCTTGTTTGGTTAGTATACGCACCTATGAGAGGTGCGGAAGCAGATCCGGACGTAGAATCTTGATTTCAAATGCCAGATTTCGGCCGTATCTGCTGGATATACAACCGAATGTACCGGCGAATCAGATACGACCATATCGTGTGAACACGCACCAAAAAAAACGCGCCCCTAGAGGACCTATAGCTGTAGATGATCGCCCTCCATGTGGTCCGATGACTCATTGGAAGGTTAAGTAGTGTTCAGATTTAAAAAAAAAAATTTAATAATATGAAATATATTAAAGTACTAGATTACTTCAACCCCTTCAGTCCCCTAAAAGTAGATCCTGACAGTATTCATTTCATCATAAATGAAGACATCTTGAAACTATTTACTTAATTATGTACTATTAAATGGTAATTAGAAAAGAAAAAATCTTCCATTAAAACATAAAATAGAACTTTTAAGTGTTGTTGCGGACTAACTCGATGCTCCGGTCGGGCCGGATATTCTTGGACCGCCTTAGCTCGCGGAGCGGTCGAGCGCGCACACAGTCAGTTGAAAAATAGGGGATGGACACGGGAAGTTTTAACGTGGAAAACCCTTCAACCGGGTGAAAAATCACGTGACCGGGTCGGTGCCGATCAAAATCCACTAGCTTGTTAGAGGTTACAATTTGATGGGGGAAATCGGGGCGACAGGCCGCTCCCGTTACAATCTTGAGGAGAGAGAGTGTATGCACTCGTTGGTGGGCAACAGACTGCCACGCCAACGGGACTTGGACGGTGGAATGCGCGAGATACTTCAGTCGCGTGCACTCAGAGGCGACGTGTGTCCAAGGGTTGTCACTGCTTCCTTTGTGCGTCCTTCTCAGTCCTTGGAGTGGACGGTGGAATGCGCGAGATACTTCAGTCGCGTGCGCTCAGAGGCGACGCGTGTCCAAGGGTTGTCACTGCTTCCTTTGTGCGTCCTTCTCAGTCCTTGGAGTGTTCCCCTTGTAACTGAGCTCTGGCGGGGTGCCAATAGCCGATGATAGGTTCTGGTAGCTGTTGGCGGGTGCTAGTATCCGTTGGTGGCCGCTGGAGGTCGCGGGTGGCTGTCGGTGGTTGGAGGCGAGAGGCGGCCACTGGTGGTTGACGACGAGGGGTGGCCGCCGGCAGAGAAAACGGGAGAGCTCCCACCTGAGGAAGAAGAAGAAGGGGGAAGCGTCGGAGGAGAAAGTTATCAAATGAGGAGCCCCTGGGGTCCTTTTATAGGCTCCAGGGGGAAGTTATGGCGGGCCCCACCACTAACATAGTGGGTTAGTGGGTGGTTTTGCCCCGATCGGACGGCCGGCGGGGCCTTCCCCTCGATCGGACGGTGGGGAGGTCATCCCGAGGTGGGGCCGCCCGGACGATGCCGACGGCGAGGAGGCGGCCGGACACGGCGGCGGCCGGCCATGACCGAGGCCGGCCACGGCTGCGGCCGGCCATGATGGCGGCCGGCCATGGCCGGGGCCATGGCCGGGCCATGGCCATGGCCGGGGAGGCCGGGCCATGGCCATGGCCGCGGCCGGCCATGGCCGGAGGGGAACCGCCGGGGGCGGTTCCCTCCCCTAAAGGTGGGGAGAGAGTGGGCCCACTCCCATGATCTCCATGAGAGATCATGGGGGTTAGGGGGGCCCACCCATGATCTCCATTGATGGGGATCATGGGGGTCTCCTTTTCCTTATAAATTAAGGTGGAGCCCATCAATTGCCCCCCAAATCTCTTTCAGTTGGGAGGGAAGCGAGCACGGGGAGAGATTTTTAACTCTGGTTGCGGTGGTGATTGCCAGCGTAGAATCCGGGATGGCGGCGATGCTGTGCGGCTCCAAGGTATGTTGGTTCGTGTTAGTTTGGAAAGCGGGCGTCAGACGAGCTTGCGCGGGGGCCGGCAAGGCGTAGGAATCGGTGGTGTGCCTCCGTTGCGGGAGAAGGACCGAGCGCGTGCAAGCGTGTCGTGCGCGTAAGGGCTGCGCACGTGAGTGGGGTATGCACCCAACTTGCGTGCGCGAGCTGCGCGTGCAGGCTGAGTGCGTGCGGAGGTCGTCCCGCGCGCGGTCATGCCGCACACGCAGGCCGCGCGCGCGCAGGCCTTGCGCGCAGGCCGCGCGCGCGCAGGCCGCGCGCGCAGGCCATGCGCTGGCTGCGGGCGCGCAGGGCGCGCGCGCGCGCCGGCCGTGCGCGTGCTGGCCGCGCATGCAGGCCGCGCGCGCGCAGGCTGCGCGTGCTGGCCGCGCGTGCGCCGGCCGCGCGCGTTGGCGGTGCCCGCGCAGGCTGCCCGCATGTGCGCGCGCAGGCTGCGCGTGCGCTGGCCGCGCGAGCTGGCTGTGCGTGCGCTGGCTGCGTGCTTGCTGGCTGGGCTTGGTGAGGCTGCGTGTGTGCGCGCGTGCAGGCGGTGCTTGCGCGCAGGCCGTGCGCGGTCATGGAGAGGGTTGTGTGCGTGATTTTACCACTTTGAACTGACTAATTTTTTGCGGTGTGCAGGTACCGAAGCGCTCTGCTGGACCAATGCGTCTACGCTCCTCTTTGACTGAAGATGGCGTCGCTATTTGGAGAACAAAGTTCGGGCTTCCTTCAGACTTGGAGGTGAGGATCCCGCGTCCCGAGGAGCAGGTTCAAAATCCTCCCCGTGGTTGGCTGACTATCTGTGAAGTGTCGCTCAGATCTGGTTTCCGTCTTCCTCCCCGCGACGAGGTGGTGGAGATTCTGAAGTTTTGCGGAGTTCCTATTTCCCAGTTTGCTCCAACCGGGGTTACTCGTATCATGGGTTTGATTGCTTTTCTTCGTGAGCACGGGGGCTCTCTTTCTCTAGATCAGTTCCGGGATTGGTGCGACGTGCGCTTTGATGGTGGTGAGCGGATCGAGGTGCGCAGCAACAAGGTTTGGCTGGAGTTTGAGTCTCGCAAAGATCGCCGTCATGGTAACACTTTGTTCAGATATGTGAAGAACTCCTGGGGTCTTCCTGAGGTGTGGAATGCGCTTCCCGATCGTTGTCGCCGTGTGAAAGGGAGGGAGCGAGACTTCTCTCTTGTGCTGGGGTTTTCCGAGCCTCGTGAATTGGCTAATCGTCTCTTCAACATATATGCGTTTGTCGAAGAGAAGCGATTGTTAGGATGTGGTATTTCTGTTGGCACGGGACGGGTGGTGTCGTCTTCTCAGGGAGGAGGCCGCAAGAGAAAAGCGGTTATGGACCCCGATAGTGATGTTGACGTTGTGGTGAAAGCCTCTGATGATTTAGTCCCAGAGACGCAGTTACCTGTTTCCCCGACTCCACGGGCGCTTGCTAGCGCAGCGGTTCCTCGGATGTCTTCCTCTTTGAAGGCGATGAGTGACGCGGTAAGTTGGTGTCTTACTGTTTCTTCCTTCTTATTTTATTTTTTGTTTGAAGGCGGCTAATTGCGTGTTTTCCTTTTGCAGATCGAGACTCAGGCACAGATAGCGGTCACCTGGAACGATCATTACGTAAGCCTGAAGGATGGCTATCTCGCTTTGTAGGAGAAGCTTCGACTGTCGATGGGCTCACTCTCTTCTCTCAAGGAAGAACATGACCGGGACATCGCGCAGTATCATCGAGTTGGGTCAGAGCTGAAGTCTGAGTTAGAAGACGTGCGTGCTTCCTTGAATGTGGAGAAAGCCGTGGTGGAGAGGACTGCCCAGATGTTGAAGTATGCGAGGGAGGAGATATCTGGCTTGGAGACTCAGTTGCGTGCGGCGCGAGATGAGGTTTCAGGCCTTGAGACCCAGCTTTGTGCGGCGAGGGCGCAGGTAGAGATGTTATCTTCGGATGACCATACATCAGAACTGAAGGCCGCAGGTCTTGCGGAGTACCTGGAGTCCTTGGACTATATGTGGGATCGTAGCCTGATTGCGGAGGAGGTTCGTGATGATATTTGGTCCAAGGAAGTGGAGCCTCAGATGGATGACATGCGCCAGTTAGCGCTTCGTCGTGGTGTTTCGAAGGCCTTTCGCTTCATAGGGAAGCATCTTGGGTGTGATACCTCCAGTTTCAGCTTTACGGATGTTTCAGATGACGAGCGTTCTAGCTCGGATGCTGATGATGAGTAGCGGTAGTGCTTATCTGCTTTTGTCTGCCTCGTCGTTTATTTGTAGTCATTTGCTTCTATCATAGCTTTTGAGATTGTCGCCGTTAGGGCTCCCATTCATTGTTTGCTATGATAGCCTTACTTGTATGTCGTTGTCCTGTGTTTTGCATAGATGTATTTTGACACGAGATAGTTGTTGGTGAGAGTTGATCTTTGTCATGGTGTATTAGTATGGGGGTGACCCATGGCTTAGTGTGTGGGCCTGGCTCGCGGCCTAGTTTGTATGAGGGCTTCTTTGTGAGGGGGTCAAGTCCTCACGGTGTTGCGTGGAACTGGTCCGCGGCTTATCGCGCGAGATAGGCTCGCGGCTTCTCCGTGAGGGGGGCAGTCCCCCACGGTGTTGCGTGGAACAGGTCCACGGCTTTTCGCGCGGGACAGGCCCGCGGCTTCTTCGTGAGGGGGGCAGGCCCCCACGGTGTTGCGTGGAACAGGTCCACGGCTTTTCGCGCGAGACAGGCTCGCGGCTTCTTCATGAGGGGGGCAGGCCCCCACGGTGTTGCGTGGAACAGGTCCACGGCTTTTCGCGCGAGACAGGCTCGTGGCTTCTTCGTGAGGGGAGCAGGCCCCCACGGTGTTGCGTGGAACAGGTCCGCGGCTTTTCGCGCGGGACAGGCTCGCGGCTTCTTCGTGAGGGGGGCAGGCCCCCACCGTGTTGCATGGAACAGGTCCACGGCTTTTCGCGCGGGACAGGCCCGTGACTTCTTCGTGAGGGGGGCAGGCCCCCACGGTGTTGCGTGGAACAGGTCCACGGCTTTTCGCACGAGACAGGCTCGTGGCTTCTTCGTGAGGGGGGCAGGCCCCCACGGTGTTGCGTGGAACAGGTCCACGGCTTTTCGCGCGGGACAGGCCCGCGGCTTCTTCGTGAGGGGGGGCAGGCCCCCACGGTGTTGCGTGGAACTGGTCCGCGGCTTATCGCGCGAGACGGGCTCGCGGCTTCTTCGTGAGGGGGGCAGGCCCCCATGGTGTTGCGTGGAACAGGTCCACGGCTTTTCGCGCGGGACAGGCCCGCGGCTTCTTCGTGAGGGGGGCAGGCCCCCACGGTGTTGCGTGGAACAGGTCCACGGCTTTTCGCGCGGGACAGGCCCGCGGCTTCTTCGTGAGGGGGGCAGGCCCCCACGCTGTTGCGTGGAACAGGTCCACGGCTTTTCACGCGAGACAAGCTCGTGGCTTCTTCGTGAGGGGGGCAGGCCCCCACAGTGTTGCATGGAACAGGTCCACGGCTTTTCGCGCGGGACAGGCCCGCGGCTTCTTCGTGAGGGGGGCAGGCCCCCACGGTGTTGCTCTGATTAACGCCATATATTTCATTCGATTGCATGATCTCCATGCAGGCAAGCCATTTTCTCGATCCTCGTGCTGTTAAGATAAGTAAAGAGAAGAATAATATAAAATGAACGAAGTAATTTAAGAACGGTGATAACATGCCCGGGGTTGGTCCTGCGGTTTAAATAGTTTAAAACGAGATGTAGGCCATTTTGATAGTTCTTACTAGCTCAGACGGGCGGATTTCTATAATTTTTAATAAACATAATAAACAAATGAAGGAAACGACTTAAGGATGGAGGTGGCTTGAACAGGATTGGAAGACATCCCAAAGTGACTGCTGGAGTATTGCTCTGTAGTCGGAATCAGCTTGGACGACGACGAACTGCACGTCGTAGGATGTCTGTCGGTGTGCATCTTTGAGAGTGACTGGCAGAGTGATGGTGCCAATGATTGGTACCGGGTGATCCCCGAGAACACGAGCACTTGCAGATGTTAGTTTGAGATATCCGGCGGTGAGTTTGAGTTGAAGCAGAGTTGATAAAAATAGTATATTGGCGGTGACTTCCTTGTCTACTAGAACCTGATTCAGTTTGGTGGGCGGTTCGCCAATCTTGACCGTCGTGCATCTTACGTTCTGGTTGTTAGGTGGTCCTCTTCTTGACATGAATTGATCAACTGCTCCTAAGTTGGTCAGTCGTTGGACTTCTTCTTTTAGTCCATTGCATTCATTCGTGTTGTGGCCGTGACTTCGGTGATATTCGCAGTATCTTGCCTGGTCTGCCTTGGGGTTCGGCCGCGGCGCTCTTGGTCGTTGAAATGATGGATTATTCGGGATTGCATACATCACATTAGTGCAGGTAGTATTCGGAGGGATGTATTCCTGGAGTGAATGTTGCCCCCCCCCCCTTTCTCGGGGGGCTGTGCTGACTACCATTGGGGCGACTCCGCTTCTGGCGTCGTTCTTTTCGCATTGTATGGGTTGGTTCACCTTCTTTCTTCCTCTTCTGTCTTCTGCCTGATCTCAGATTTTCTGGTGAGGGCTTTTCGATCGTCGTGAACCTTTTGATGAAGAGGGCGGCAAGCTCGATGTAGCTGTCAGTATCTTCTCTTTGTAGGGATTGAAGCCAAGTCCGAGCTTCTCCTATTAGTGTTGTTGAAAATACTCGGATCATGAGTTGATTTGAGGCATTGCGAGCGTGCATGATGGCTTCGAAATGTTTCAGGTGTGCGAGTGGGTTGCCTGTCCCACTGAAACTACGGATTTCCGCGCCCGTGGCTGTGCAGGAACTAGGTGAGTTATTGTTAGGTAGGTATTCATCTGGTTCCTGCTTTGTGGCAGAAGTGCCAGGGGCCATTGTGTTTCCAGCGCTTTCTTCATGACGAGGACGTGTGAGGTAGTGACCATACATCTCCTGGAGTGATGTTGCAGGCACGGGGGAGCTATTTGTGCTCGAGAATTCCTTTTCTATGTCGTATTCTCTGTGTAGGCCAGGCCTGGTGGGGGCAGGGAGCTCTTCTGACGGTCGTAAAACAACTTGTTCAAATGGCTGAGGCGTCTTTAGGTGGCGGAATGTCGGCTTATTCTGTGCCGCATGGGTTGTATCAACGTGGATGGTGCTAGGAGGGGAGTATCCTTGAGGTAGATGCTGCCCCCCAGTTCCTGAGGGGTCTTGCCTTCGAGGGGCAGGCTGACGCCACTCTTCTTGTCCTGTATTAGTTTGCTCTTTTCTCTGCTGGGATTCTGGCGTCGGGTTCAGCAGTGAGAGAATGACCGGGGCCCCCAAATTTCGGAGTAAGGTTAGCATTTCAGTTTGTAGTTCTTCCATCTGGCGGATACGTCCTCCCCAGGCAGGCGCGGGAGCTAGGGCTGCTCCCGTGGTTAGCGGTGCGTCTACCGGAGAGTGAGATCGTGCAGGCTCAGTGTGTCCGCCAAGTGCGGGTCCTTCGGCTATGTGAGCACTCCTCCTTGCCATTGCAGTAGTAGGGACGACGGACTTGCTTTGCGAAGGATATTGGGAATGTTTCCCACAGACGGCGCCAAACTGTTGCGGACTAACTCGATGCTCCGGTCGGGCCGGATATTCTTGGACCGCCTTAGCTCGTGGAGCGGTCGAGCGCGCACACAGTCAGTTGAAAAATGGGGGATGGACACGGGAAGTTTTAACGTGGAAAACCCTTCAACCGGGTGAAAAACCACGTGACCGGGTCGGTGCCGATCAAAATCCACTAGCTTGTTAGAGGTTACAATTTGATGAGGGAAATCGGGGCGACAGGCCGCTCCCGTTACAATCTTGAGGAGAGAGAGTGTATGCACTCGTTGGTGGGCAACAGACTGCCACGCCAACGGGACTTGGACGGTGGAATGCGCAAGATACTTCAGTCGCGTGCGCTCAGAGGCGACGCGTGTCCAAGGGTTGTCACTGCTTCCTTTGTGCGTCCTTCTCAGTCCTTGGAGTGGACGGTGGAATGCGCGAGATACTTCAGTCGCGTGCGCTCAGAGGCGACGCATGTCCAAGGGTTGTCACTGCTTCCTTTGTGCGTCCTTCTCAGTCCTTGGAGTGTTCCCCTTGTAACTGAGCTCTGGTGGGGTGCCAATAGTCGATGACAGGTTCTGGTAGCTGTTGACGGGTGCTAGTATCCGTTGGTGGCCGCTGGAGGTCGCGGGTGGCTGTCGATGGTTGGCGGCGAGAGGCGGCCACTGATGGTTGACGATGAGGGGTGGCCGCCGGCAGAGAAAACGGGAGAGCTCCCACCTGAGGAAGAAGAAGAAGGGGGAAGCGTCGGAGGAGAAAGTTATCAAATGAGGAGCCCCTGGTGTCCTTTTATAGGCTCCAGGGGAAGTTATGGCGGGCCTCACCACTAACATAGTGGGTTAGTGGGTGGTTTTGCCCCGATCGGACGGCCGGCGGGGCCTTCCCCTCGATCGGACGGTGGGGAGGTCATCCCGAGATGGGGCCGCCCGGACGATGCCGACGGCGAGGAGGCGGCGGACACGGCGGCGGCCGGCCATGACCGAGGCCGGCCACGGCTGCGGCCGGCCATGATGGCGGCCGGCCATGGCCGGGGCCGGCCATGGCCGCCGCCGGCCATGGCCGGGGCCATGGCCGGGGCCGGCCATGGCGGGCCATGGCCGGGGCCGGCCATGGCCGGGGCCGGCCATGGCCGCCGCCGGCCATGGCCGCCGCCGGCCATGGCCGCCGCCGGCCATGGCCGCCGCCGGCCATGGCCGGAGCGGAACCGCCGGGGGCGGTTCCCTCCCCTAAAGGTGGGGAGAGAGTGGTCCCACTCCCATGATCTCCATGAGAGATCATGGGGGTTAGGGGGGCCCACCCATGATCTCCATTGATGGGGATCATGGGGGTCTCCTTTTCCTTATAAATTAAGGTGGAGCCCATCAAGTGTAATAAAAAAAAAGCTTTGGAAACTAAGACTCTATTTGTTTGAGTGTTTCGCTGCTTCGTTTTGAGCAAATGTCGTCGGAAGGAGGGTAAATAAATGAACCTCTGACGACGTTTGCTCAATTTCCTTCCGCCCGCCTTGAGAAACGCCTCAAAAAGCTCCGTTTGGAACAGTCACCTCTCCCCTCCGGTTCGAACACTCCGTTTCACCCGCTTGATCGACCCGCCACCGTCGAACCAAATGGAGCCTAAGGCACTGTTTGGGACTGCCCCTCCTACTGGAGGCGGGCCACAACACTGGACCAGAACCTCCGTCTCCAACCCCAAAATGGAGCTCATCAACATGGTGGTAGATGAGGCCAAACGTAGGAGCTCCAATTGCCCCCCAAATAGGGGCGGATCCAGGATTCGAAATAAGGGGGGGCCCAAAAAAATTGTGAATCAAAATATAATAAGCAAAAAAAATTCTAACTTGAAATTTTAGCATTAACAATAAAAGAAAAATTACAATATGTATTTTACCGTATTTTAATTGTGTACGCCGTTTTTTCAACTCATATAATTCATCAATGATCACATCTTTCTCGATATTCTCTGCTATTTCCCGTTCTATGTAGAGAGTCATATAATTTGCCATAAATTCATCCTCCATTTTGTTGTGCAGTCGTGTTTTAATAAACTTCATAGTAGAAAATGACCGTTCTGTAATCGCTGTTGAGACCGAAAGTATCAAAATTAGCCGAATTAGCTTGTCAAAATTTGCCGAATTAGCTTGTCAACCGGCGGTCACTGTCAGGAAAGAGCTCTTCCTAAGAGGCTCTCAGCGAGCCCTAGCGGAAAGGGGAGAGGGAAACGACTCATACGAGAGAAGCAAGAGAGACGATCTCTTTCTTTCTAAGAGAGAGAAATTGGATCTGAAAATAAGTTCACAAGAGTTATTAACTGTATATACATATATATATTTATATTATATACATAACTTATATTTTATAATTTATAAATTTCATCACTTATATTATATACATAATTTATATTTTATAATTAATAAAAACTAAATCTACATAAACTTCAAAATTCTTAAGGGGCTCGAGCCCCCGCTTGCCCTCCTCTGGATCTGCCTTTGCCCCCAAAGAGGGCTTAAAATAAGCCACATTAAGTGCATTCGTTAGGTTGAAATGCCACTTTGAAACCGTAAAGGAAGAGGTGGGAGTCAAAACAGTGCAAAGCAGAGTCATTTCCTCATTGTTATGAGTGCAAACAGAGCAAACGCCGCCGACGATCGTTTGTTTACCCAACAGATGGCCGCAAACTAAGCCTAACTATATCTTTTTGTAGGAATAAAAAAAAAGTCGTACACATCTTTTCACAATTACATATTTGTAGCTCACGTCATCATTCCCCAAATCAATTACCTAAATATATATATATATATTTTTAACTTTCAATATTTTAACTATTCTTTCATCTTTATACTCTTCGCTACACGCTTCAAAATTACGCCACGTCAGCTAAACCAAGGTAGAACATGTAGCCGTTGATGGGTTCAAAATAGCGGGAAGCAGATACTCCCTCCCGTGATCCCCATTCGCGTTATAGCTGCCACCTGTGCTGGGGTCCACCAGGAGATCGCCGGCGTAGCCCGGGTAGGCCCCATTCCCGTAGATTCCCGGACATGCGGTTGCTGCCTCAAGCGGCGCCGTCGACGGACCCATGAAGAAGCCATCGCCGAACGGATTGGTGACGGTGCCGGCAACCATGCTTCCCAGATTCATCACCATGCCGTCAATTCCGACGTCTCCGTTTGGCGCAACCAACGGCGTTACCTGCGGGCCGTAGATCGGCTGGTGGAAGGGCCAGGCGCACTGACCCGGGCACTGAACCGCCGAGTTGCCCACCCAGATGTAAGCGAACCGCCGGCCCGACGAAGACAGCGACGCGTGGGTCCCGCAGCGGCTCATGCAGAAGCCCTCGACAGCCACGTCGGATGCCGTCAGAACCACGTTTATGGCCTGCCGCCGAAGCCCCTTCGCAGCCAGCGCGGCGAGGTCGGAGTTCTTTAGCGATTTCCCCAGCGAGCAGCTCTCGTCGAGGATCTGGTCACCGAGGGTGAGCTGAGGCGGCGAGGATTTTTTATCATTGAAGTAGTATTTTGCAGTCATCGCCCACCAGGAGGATACAGAGGGTTGTTTCTGTGTTGGGGCAGGGCCGGCGGCAAGGGAGGCCACGAAGTCAGAGATGATGGCGCGTTGGGAGGAGGTGAAGTTACCGTACCAAATGAGGTTTAGAGGAATGGGACCATGGAGGAGGGCGCCCTTGTGGTAGGTGATGGTGAGCGGCTGTTTGTCCACCAAGAAGGCGAGCTTCCTGCCGGCGGCCGCGAGGGAGGTGGTCTGAAAGAGGAATGAGGAGATGAATAGTAGTAGAAGGAAAAAGGATGACGAGTACTCCATTGATCTCGGATATGTCTTCGATGGCCGGAGAAGGATTTTTCTGGGTTTGCTGAAGAGATGGAAATGGTTGGACTATATATTCCAAATTTATAGTGGCCGGAGTTGTCGACGCAGCTTCTAACTTCTATTATTGAGGTCGGCCGGATATTAAGAAGACTAATCATTATGCTGTTAACTTATTATTATTAGGGCATAATTACAGGTGCACCCTTCGGGTATTTGGCAAAGTGCATCCTCAAAATATAGATTTTTTGCAAAATACATCCCGAATTTTTAAAATTGGCAAAATGCACCCCCCAAAATAGTTTTTTTGGCAATGTGCACCCTAGAGTGTACATTTTGGCCATTTTATTTTTTGCCTATTGATGTACAACCCCGTATCCTGCGAGTGGTCGACAGGGGTTGAACCGGCCGGCTCAGATCAACTTGGACCCAGCTTGCCGAGTCCGAGCTCGGCAATAGTCGAGCGAAGCCCAGCTTGTCGAGACCAAGCTCGGGTGCGAAGACAGGGCTCGACGATAGTCGAGCCAAGCTCGACGATCTCCGTGCCGAGTCCGAGCTCGGCGATCGTCGTGCCGAGCCCAAGCTCGGCAATAGTCTAGCCGAGCCCAGCGCTAGCCGAGCACAGTCCGCCGAGCCCGTGCCCGCCTAGGCCCAGGGCGAGGCGAGTCGGGCCCCTTGCCGAGCGAGTGCCCCCTCAGGTCCAGCTCGCATCTTGGCCATGACACACTTCTACTGTGTGGCCCCTTTTGGTTTGCCTGTAGTCCTCGAAAACAGTGAAGGTTGTATATTGGCAGGCCATCTTTTCCTATAAATAAGACCCAAGGGGTACCTCAGAAGGCACGTTTTACTAATTCTCTGGCCTACTAGCGCTTTCTGAGGTACCTTAGCCCGGCATTTGGCTAAGGAGGGGAAGCGCTCTGAGATCTTCCGGGTTTGTGGTGGGACCTCCACGCCGGGCCCTTGGTCTAGTCCTTGTTTCTTCTTTTCTTTGTCGTTTTCTTGCAGGAGTGAAGTAGGTGCGCGGCCACCCTTCCCCAAGGGTCGAACTCCACAAGAGACCGGTTTTCCGGTTTCAACATTTTGGTGCGGTGAGCGTGGACAGTGGTCAGCAGAGAAAATCTTCTGCAGGTTCGATGACCGGGGAAGAAGGACAAGGATCAGGCAGGGGCAACTCGCCACCCCCTCCCCCACCCCCAGCGGCGAGCATGCCGGCGGAGCTTAGGGAGGAGATCCTCGGGCTCGTCAGGACCGCTCTCGGCATGCGAGCTGAGAGTGCGACGCCGGCTGTCCCGGTGGTCGCCGTTCCCGCACTCGGCAACGACGCGCCGCTCAGGCGACCAGGGAAGGAGCCCGCCGAGAGGGGCGAGCGCGAGTTCCAGGGGCGAGTTCTATTCCCCAGCTCGGCCGCCGAGTACCACTTCGGCGAGACGGCAGGGAGGGAGTTCCCGACTCGCCCGGCTGAGGGGGGGAGCCCTTTCAGCGAGTTCGTTTCTTCAGCCCCCGTTCCCGAGGGGTTTCGCGAGCCGGAGATGACTTACTACTCCGGAAGAGGAGACCCGGTCCACCACATCCAGTGGTTCGAGGACATGGTCTCCATTCGACAGATGTCAGACGGCTTCAAGTGCCGGCTCTTCGCCATCACCCTCAGAGAAAAGGCGAGAGAGTGGTTCCACCAACTCCCGACCGGGTCCATTTACTGCTTTGAGGATCTGCGACGGGGTTTCATGCTGAGGTTCACCACTTCAAAGAAAAGGAAGAGGGAGGCGGAGTCTTTGTTCCGCATCAAGCAGAGGGTAGGAGAGACCCTGGGGAGCTACCTGGACAGGTTCCAAGAGGAACTGTCCCAAGTTCAGGAGATGCCAGGGCACACCATGA
The DNA here is from genome assembly GCA_039513925.1 of Platanthera zijinensis. Taxonomy (NCBI): domain Eukaryota; kingdom Viridiplantae; phylum Streptophyta; class Magnoliopsida; order Asparagales; family Orchidaceae; genus Platanthera; species Platanthera zijinensis. Next base: position 12,898,543 of record CM077085.1, read on the forward strand.
TGGTGGCCTTCACCCTGGGTCTCCAGTCCGGGTTCTTCGCCATGGAGCTGAAGAGGTCACCTCCAGTGTCTTTTGAGGCACTTCTAGAGAGGGCGGCCAGGGAGGCCGAAATGGAGGCAGCGCATCCAGAGTTCGCGCGAAGGTTGGCCAAGTGGGCCGTGGAAGAGGAAAGGCCAAGGGGTGGTCGAATTCAGGAGGAGAGGAGGGCTGAACCTCGGCAGAGGGAGCAGCCGCAGCAGCAGCCGCAACCCAGGTGGGTGCGTCCGGAGCAGACCCACCGTTTGGGGTGGAGGCCCGAATGGCAAGACCAGGCACCACGAAGGGGTTATCAGGGAGGAGATAACCGCCAGGGTGGCCGAGGGCAGTACAACCCTCAGGGGGGTAGGCAGGGTCAGAGACCCCCTCTCCCCGACCAGGAAGAGGCAATGGCGATTGCCATGAGGGGAAGGAGGAGAGGACAGCCGAGGAGAAGGAGGGAGGTCAGGGTGGACCTGCCCTATTGCGACTTTCATCAGGAAGAGGGGCACCTCACGTCCACGTGTCCGGAGTTCCTCGAGATGAGAGGGAGAAGAGAGCAGCAACAGCAGCAGGAAGTTCGGATAGAGGAGATCCGGCCCCGGGAGGAGGGGGATCGGTGCGAAGACCGGGTTGATGTGGGCACCCGAGGAAGGATCGGAGCGATCCACGGGGGGGCCGGGATCGAGGCTTCCCGCAAGTCAAGCCTCCACACCATGTACCGGAGGAGCGTTGGCTCCACATCCCAATCCCCTCCCCCGGAGGAGAAAATCACCTTCTCCAGAGAGGATTTGCCGGGTCACGAGGACCCCTTCTGCGATGCGCTGGTTATCCAGACAGCCATCGAGGATTTCACTGTCTCCCGGATCCTCGTGGACAATGGGAGTTCGGTCAACGTCATCTTTAAGAAGGCGTTTGATGCGATGAAGGTGGAGGCCAGGAGGGTGTTGGCCTCGGACGGGCCTCTGTTCGGCTTTTCGGGGGAGAGGAAAGAAGTCGAGGGAGGAGTGTGACTCCATGTCACTCTAGGGGGGCAGTCGCGCAACTGCAAGTTTGTTATCGTGGACGCCCCTAGCAGTTATAGCGCCATCTTCGGGAGACCCCTCATCAGCGCCTTCCGCTGCGTCCCTCGTCCTTCCACCAATGTCTGAAGCTCAACGTCGAGGGGGTCCAGATCCGAGTTCGAGGAGACCCTAAGGAGGCAAGGGAGTGCTACGTCTCGGCGGTAAACTCCATCTCTTGGTTGGAGGGGGCCAAGGAGATGGGGCGGAGGCTGGAGGAGGAGCAGGAAGCCGACGAAGAGATGGGGGTGGAGTGCCGCGCTCGGGAGGAGGTGGCGGAAGAGACTCGGGGGTCGGCCGAGGCCATGGCCGTCGAAGAGGCTGAGGAAGAGGCCCTCGCCCCCGGAGGGGGAGGTACCAGGGAATGGGAGGAGCAGTCCCGCCTGGAGGCGGCGGAAGAGGTGGAGGAGATGGAGGTCCACACCATTGGAGGAAGGGTGGAGAAGGTCCGCGTCAGCGGAGGTCTGACCCCGGAAGCTCAAGGCAGGATGCTGGAGTGCATCCAGAGGAACGTGGACATCTTCGCCTGGAGCGCCGCGGAGATGCCAGGGATCGACCCCGACGTGGCCTGCCACCGCCTCAACCTGGACCCGGAGGCTCCCCCCATCCAGCAGAAAAAGAGGTCCATCACGGACAAGCTCGCCGAGCCAATCAGAGAGGAAGTCGCCAAGCTCCTCGAGGCTGGCTTCATATCTGAAATCCAATACCCCGGCTGGGTCTCCAACGTTGTAATGGTTAAAAAAGGAGACGGCCGGTGGAGGATGTGTATCGACTTTTCTCTTCTTAATAAATCATGCCCGAAAGATTGTTATCCTCTGCCTCGGATCGACGCGCTGGTTGACTCAGCCGTCGGTTTCCCTGTAATGAGTTTTCTAGATGCTTTTTCAGGTTATCACCAAATCAGGATGCACCCCCCTGACGTCAAAGATGTCTCGTTCATCACGGGAGATGGGTGTTATTGTTACAAGATGATGCCCTTCGGGCTAAAGAATGCAGGGGCTACCTACCAAAAAATGATGGATAGGGTCTTCCGAGAGCAGAAGGGGAGGAACCTCGAAGTGTATGTGGATGATCTCATGGTCAAGAGCTTGGATGTCGACTCCCACATCCGGGACTTGGAAGAGACTTTCGCCACTCTCCGCCAGTTTAAGATGAGGCTGAACCCCTTGAAGTGTGTCTTCGGGGCAAGCCGGGGAAAGTTCCTAGGGCACCTTCTCACCCCCTCGGGGGTAGAACCTAACCCCGACAAGGTGAGGGCAATCCTGGAATTAAGGTCGCCGCAAAATACCAAGGAAGTACAGCAGCTGACAGGGAAGTTGGCAGGGTTGAGTAGATTCCTCTCCCGGGCCGGGGAGAGGTGCTCCTCATTCTTTAAAACCTTGAGAGGGGGTCGAAGGTTTGAATGGACCTCGGAGTGCGAGGAGGCATTCCAGGCTTTGAAGAAACAGCTGACTCAGGCCCCCCTGCTCCAAGGGCCCAAGGAGGGGGAGGACTTATTCCTATATCTAGGGGTCGGGGCCGAAGCCTTGAGTTCGGTTTTGGTTCGGGAAGAGGGGAAGAGGCAACTCCCCGTCTACTATGTGAGTCGGATACTAAAGAAGGCCGAGCTCCGCTACCCCATCCTAGAAAAACTGGCCTTCGCCCTAATCATCTCAGCCCGAAGGCTTCGGCCTTATTTCCAGGCACACTCAATTCGAGTAGTGACCGACCACCCCCTGCGCAACATCTTCAAGGGGGTAGAGCATTCAGGTAGGTTGGCCAAATGGTCGGTGGAACTGAGCGAGTTCGATATCTCCTTCGTCCCTCGACTCTCAATCAAGGCCCAAGCTATGGCTGACTTCCTGGCAGAGTATGTGGTCGAAGTGGCGGAGGAGAAACTCACTCGCCCTCTCCCCTGGAAAGTCAGGGTGGACGGTGCCTCGGGAAAGCATTCTTTAGGGGTTGGGGTCATCTTAGAAAGTCCCCAGGGGATAAAGATCGAGCAGACGGTAGTAGTGCACTTTCCTATCACCAACAACCAAGCCGAATACGAAGCTGTAATCGCAGGCCTGCGCCTGGCAAGAGACTTGGGGGTGCACGACGTGGAGGTCCTCACTGACTCCATGGTGGTGGCTTCCCAGATCAAGGGGGAGTTTGAGGCAAGGGAGCCCACCCTGCAGCTCTATTTGATGAAGGTAAGGGGGGTCATCGGGACCTTCCAGACCTTCTCAATCAAGCACGTGCCGAGGGGAGAAAATGAGCCCGTCGACCAGCTGGCAAAGCACGGCCCCCGGATGGGAGGCACCATTACGGATCTCTTCCGACCTTCCATCGAGGAGGGGGAGCTAATGGAAGTGGAACAGCATCCCTCATGGATGGATCCCTTCGTCATCTTCTTGTCTACCGGAGAATACCCGGAGGGGATGGATCGAAGAGGGCTCAAGCACAAGGCGGCATACTACCTCCTACGTGAGGGACAGTTGTACCGCAAGACCCTCTCGGGGATGTTGGCCCGTTGCGTGGCCGAAAGAGAGGTGCACAAAATTTTGGAGGAAGTCCATTCCGGTGAATGTGGGAGTCACTCGGGGAGTCGGACTCTGGAAGGGAGGGTCGTCAGGCAAGGGTACTTCTGGCCTACCCTCGGTCAGGATGCAGTCGAATTCGCGAAAAAGTGTCATAAGTGCCAACTATATGCCCCGCTCCAGCTCCAGCCGGCTCAGAGGTTAAGAAGTATCATGGCACCATGGCCCTTCGCCATATGGGGGCTGGACCTTGTAGGACCTTTCCCTCAGGCCAGCGGGCAGAGGAGGTTTTTGTTGGTCATGATCGATTATTTTTCTAAGTGGATGGAGGTGAAGGCTCTAGCCAAGGTAACCTCTCAGGTAGTCAGGAACTTCATCTGGGGGGAGATCATCTGCAGGCATGGGCTGCCACAAGCTATTGTCACGGACAACGGACCTCAGTTCGCCAGCACGGAGTTCATTCGTTTCTGCGAGCAGCTAGGAATTGACCTTCGGTTTGCTTCTGTCCATCATCCCAGGAGCAACGGGCAGGTGGAAGCGGCCAACAAAATCATCGTGAACCTCTTAAAGAAGAAAGTGGAAAACTTGAAGGGAAGCTGGGTGGAGCAGCTTCCATCGGTCCTTTGGGCATTAAGGACCACCCCCAATACGGCCACGGGGGAGACTCCTTTCAAGCTCTCTCACGGCTGCGAGGCCGTTCTTCCTATCGAATTCGAGGTCCAGACGCCTCGGGTCGTCGAGGCAGGAGCCGGAAGGGAAGAATGGAGGTCAGAGAATGAGGAGGAGCTCCGACTCTCCCTTGATATGGTGGAGGAACTACGCGACTTGTCCGTCATCAGGCAGGAAGAGGCCAAGCGAAGGATGGCCAAGTATTTCGACAAGCACGTCCGTGTCAAGCAGTTCGTGGAGGGGGACCTTGTCTTGAAAAAAGTGGATGCGGCAGGGAGATCAGCCGCTGTGGGAAAACTCCACCCCAATTGGGAGGGCCCCTACATTGTGCAGGAGGCCTTGAAATCGGGGGGGTATCGCCTCCAAGATGTAAGAGGGGATACCCTCAGCCACACTTGGAGTGGCGACGATCTGAAACGTTTTTACCCTTGAAAATATTGTAAATGACTTGACTTTAAGAACGAAAGAGAATCTCGTTGCCGTATTTCACGCTCTGTTAAAATAGTGAAGGTAAAGGGATTCGCAGCTTAAACCCCCAAGAGGCAAAAGTTTCTAAGTCTTCTCGCTCTGGGGTTAGGTCTCGTCGCTCCCCTGCCAGGCTCCCACCTAGCTGGTACGGCCGAGTCTCGATGGACATCGTTATGACCCTGGGGCTGAGCCCGGAGGATGTTCAACACCCGCCCTCAGGCTCTCACCTAGCTGACTGGCCCGGTGGTAGCACCCGGGAGAGGCAAAAGTTTCTAAGTCTTCTCGCTCTGGGGTTAGGTCTCGTCGCTCCCCTGCCAGGCTCCCACCTAGCTGGTACGGCCGAGTCTCGATGGACATCGTTATGACCCTGGGGCTGAGCCCGGAGGATGTTCAACACCCGCCCTCAGGCTCTCACCTAGCTGACTGGCCCGGTGGTAGCACCCGGGAGAGGCAAAAGTTTCTAAGTCTTCTCGCTCTGGGGTTAGGTCTCGTCACTCCCCTGCCAGGCTCCCACCTAGCTGGTACGGCCGAGTCTCGATGGACATCGTTATGACCCTGGGGCTGAGCCCGGAGGATGTTCAACACCCGCCCTCAGGCTCTCACCTAGCTGACTGGCCCGGTGGTAGCACCCGGGAGAGGCAAAAGTTTCTAAGTCTTCTCGCTCTGGGGTTAGGTCTCGTCACTCCCCTGCCAGGCTCCCACCTAGCTGGTACGGCCGAGTCTCGATGGACATCGTTATGACCCTGGGGCTGAGCCCGGAGGATGTTCAACACCCGCCCTCAGGCTCTCACCTAGCTGACTGGCCCGGTGGTAGCACCCGGGAGAGGCAAAAGTTTCTAAGTCTTCTCGCTCTGGGGTTAGGTCTCGTCACTCCCCTGCCAGGCTCCCACCTAGCTGGTACGGCCGAGTCTCGATGGACATCGTTATGACCCTGGGGCTGAGCCCGGAGGATGTTCAACACCCGCCCTCAGGCTCTCACCTAGCTGACTGGCCCGGTGGTAGCACCCGGGAGAGGCAAAAGTTTCTAAGTCTTCTCGCTCGGGGGTTAGGTCTCGTCACTCCCCTGCCAGGCTCCCACCTAGCTGGTACGGCCGAGTCTCGATGGACATCGTTATGACCCTGGGGCTGAGCCCGGAGGATGTTCAACACCCGCCCTCAGGCTCTCACCTAGCTGACTGGCCCGGTGGTAGCACCCGGGAGAGGCAAAAGTTTCTAAGTCTTCTCGCTCTGGGGTTAGGTCTCGTCACTCCCCTGCCAGGCTCCCACCTAGCTGGTACGGCCGAGTCTCGATGGACATCGTTATGACCCTGGGGCTGAGCCCGGAGGATGTTCAACACCCGCCCTCAGGCTCTCACCTAGCTGACTGGCCCGGTGGTAGCACCCGGGAGAGGCAAAAGTTTCTAAGTCTTCTCGCTCGGGGGTTAGGTCTCGTCACTCCCCTGCCAGGCTCCCACCTAGCTGGTACGGCCGAGTCTCGATGGACATCGTTATGACCCTGGGGCTGAGCCCGGAGGATGTTCAACACCCGCCCTCAGGCTCTCACCTAGCTGACTGGCCCGGTGGTAGCACCCGGGAGAGGCAAAAGTTTCTAAGTCTTCTCGCTCTGGGGTTAGGTCTCGTCACTCCCCTGCCAGGCTCCCACCTAGCTGGTACGGCCGAGTCTCGATGGACATCGTTATGACCCTGGGGCTGAGCCCGGAGGATGTTCAACACCCGCCCTCAGGCTCTCACCTAGCTGACTGGCCCGGTGGTAGCACCCGGGAGAGGCAAAAGTTTCTAAGTCTTCTCGCTCGGGGGTTAGGTCTCGTCACTCCCCTGCCAGGCTCCCACCTAGCTGGCACGGCCGAGTCTCGATGGACGTCGCTACGACCCTAAAGTTGGGACTGGGAGTTGGCCCGAGGAAAATACCAGGGGGGGGGGGGGGAGCTCGCCAGTTAAGACGGCGAGCTCGGAATATCCTACCCCGCCCCCTCCCCTTTTTCTCCAGCTCGCTACTAAAGAAACCTTGGTTCTGTCCCAGACTCAGGGGAAGGAGAACGGCTCCCTCCAGCGAGCCCAGCCTCGCTCCAGCCAACTCGGCGAAAGACATGCCCTGGTGCCTAAGGCGGATGCCGGCAATATCTTGACCCAAGCGTGTTTTCACTTGTCTGAATTGTCGAAAAGCTAAGGCGAGACATGGCAGAGGAAGATGAGGCGCGAGTAGGATATGGCGCGAGCACGTGTCCTAGGGATTCGCCGCGAGCACCGCAGGGGTTGGTCCTAACTCAAAACATTCTACAGGCGAGGTCGCTCTACCCAGCGCGCGGGTATAACATCGCCAGTAAGCTCAAAAAGAAGATAGCAAAATCGTGCAAAAATATCTTTGATTTATCATTACAGGTTTACAAGGCCCGCCTCGGCAGGGTACAAAGAAGAACAGAGAAAAGAAAACAAAATTTAACTCTCGCCCTCCCCCCTCGAGTGGCGATCCTCCTCGTCGCCGAGCCGAGCGTCCTTCTCCCTCACCCCAGCAAAAAGCGAGTCAAAGCTGTCTTCCTTCTCGCTGAGCGGGCTGGGCGGGAACAGGGTTGGCAGGAGCTCCCGGACGGTGACCTCCTCGCAGCCTTCCGCCAAGATCCCCGTCCCCCTCATGGCCTGTAGGAGGCACTCGGCAGCCTCGACGGAGTTGACTCGCAGCCGCTCCGCGACGTCAGCCTCGCCAAACACCCGGGGCCTCTTGAAGGGGAAGGCCGGCTCGCTGGCGTCCGGGGGAAGGAGAGCGTCGGCTTGGCGAAGGACCTCTCCCAGGAGCCCCTTATTCTTCTCTTTCAATTCCTCCACCTCCGCCCCCAGCCGGGCGGCAACAGCCTCCTGCTCCTGGGAATATGCCTTCTGATCGGCGAGCTGGGCTTCCCGCTCAGCGAGCTGAGCCCGCAACTGAGCCATCTCGTCTCGCATCGCGTTAGCGGCTTCGGCGTCCTGTAAGACTAGAAGTTCAGAACACGCGCAGGAATAATCTTAAGCAAGGTAAATAGGGGTATCCAGCGATTACCAGGCCGCCGATAGACTTCGCGAGTAGGGCGTCCGCGAGGCCGAACCGCCTTTCCGCGTCGACCGCGCTCTCCTTCGCCAGGTCGCGCTCCTGCTCGGCAGTCAGCAGGGCGTTGCTGAGCTGGAAGCCGCGGCGGACCATCATGTGATGGAGCTCGAAGGCCCGCAGGTGGGCCTGCATCCCCTCGTAGCCGAGCTGACTAGGGGTCAGCTTCTTGTACGACTCGGCGCTGTCGCGGCTGTAGAGGCCGAAGCCGAAAGCGAAGGCATGGGCGGTGGGCGGCCGGCGAGCTCCCCAGGAGGGGGCGCGAGTGGAGACGGAAACTCGGTGAGCCCCCTCGTCCCACTTCAAGATGGGCTCGCCAGCCGCATCTTTGCTCTTGCTCCCCTTGCCGAAGTTGGGGTGATCCTTCGGCAGACTGGGCTCGCGGACGGTGTCCTCCCCGGTAGAATCGGAGGACGGCCCGCTCTTCTTCTTCCCCTTTCGGGGAGAGGAGGCTTCTTTCAGCGGGCTCAAGGGCGGCTCGTCGGACAGAGCCTCCGGCGAGCTCATGAACTTGGCGGGAGACGAGGGAAGGTGCAGCCGTCCGCGCGAGACCACCTTCGCCCTCTTCTTCTTGGGGAGCGAAGAATCGGGGCGCGAGCTCGACCCCCCGGACTCCGAGCGCTTCTTGCCGGAGGGTTGGACTCGCGGTTGCTCCTCGCGACAAGCCAGCGCCGCCGCCCGGGCCAGCTCCAGAGGGTCCGAGAATACCCCCGGGTCGGCGAACGGCGGATGCTCCGGGAGAACCCGTTCCCCTGCAGAGAAAGACTTAGTCAAAAAAAAAGAGAGGGGAAAATCATATGAGATCCACCTTGATAAAGTTCGCGAGAGGGCTGAGCGAGGTATACCTTCGCCGGGGAGAACGGGCTGAAGCAAGTCGAGGCCGCGGCGGAGGAAGGCGACCTCGAAGTCCTTGTGGAGGAAGAACTTGTGGAGGTCGGCGTCGCTACCCGACAGGGAAGGAGGACGGTATATGTCCTCGCTCTTCTGCAGGGGGCGAAAGGGGATGTTGCCGAGGTCGCCCTTGATGAAGACGAGCCGGGTCATCCAATTGTGGTTCTTGTTCGCCAGCTCGCGAACCTTGATGAAGGACCCGCCGAAGTAGGCGACCCCGTCGGGAGTAGCCTTGTAAGAGAACAACTTACGGAATACCGCGAGGTTGAACTCAATTCGCTCCCGGCGAAGGAAGCAGGCGAACGCCACCATCATAGCGATGGCGTTGGAATTCAACTGCGCGGGCACCGCGCCGTAGTACTTCAGGATCTGGCGGATTTCTGGCCAGAGGGGGAGGCGCAGTCCCACCTCGAAGTGCGAGATGGGAAAGGCGAGCTCGCCCTCCGGGAAGGAGTTGATGGCTTCATGCTCGGCGGGCCTGCGAGCCTGGAAGCCGGGGGGGACGAACGCCGCCGTGAACTCGACGAGCTCCTCCTCTGAGATGTGCCCCTCGAAAAAGCAGTGATCAACGAAGTGCTGGGCGCACTTAGACCGACCGTCCGCATCAGGGTTGGTCTTCACCATGGTCACGGAGAAAAGGGAAAGCGCGAGCTCGGGAAGACAGGGGCAAAGCAAAAATTCGAAAGCAATAAAGGCGTGCCTCGGGGTAGGTGAGAAGGTCTATTTATAGAAGAAGGTAAAGAAGGGTGGAAGGGAGGGCGAGTCGGCCGATCGGTCCGGTCTCGCCGCGCCACCTCGCCACCCTCTCCTCGCAAGCCTTGCGAGTTGGCCAGGTCCCCGAAGGGGGAATTCGAAAAGACTCGCCGAAATATCGAAAAAGCGTCTACATATACAAAGTAATTAAAAAGTTGTTCCAAGATTATTACATGCAGACCATTCAGAATAAATAAAAGAAAAAATACAAATAGGGGCGCGAGGACCATGCGAGGGCGGGGGCGAGTACCGGCCGACTGACAGAAGAGCCGTTTCATTCTCCCCGGTCTCGCCGACCCGCCGCCGCAGGCCGCCGCGCATGAAGTTCGCGAAGCCGCCCCATGTTCCTGTTTATCACCCGCAGGTTCTCGTCGATTTCGTCCATCAGCACCAGGGAAGACGCCTCCTCGAACGCCAGGCTGACTCCAGCACCGTCCGCGAGACGCGAGCACTCCCACTGCAGCCTGTTGTTGTCCTTCCGCAGGTCGTGGAGCTCGCGCACCAGCTTCTTGAGAACCTTCCGCTCCCGTCTTGCGCGTTCAGGGCTGCCCACCTCGGAGTCCAGGAAGGCGTCCAGGGCGCTTGGAGAAGGGAGGGGCGAGTAGGGAGGTCGATCCACGGACTCGCCGTCCTCCGTCCGCCCGGGAAATTCTGGGTGAAGAATTGAAAGACGGTCAGAAAAGCAAAAATCCGCGGAACAGAAGAGCAATGCCGGAAACTTACCGCGCGAGCCTGGCTCCTCCGGGTGGGCGCGAGGAGAGAAGTGGCGCAGGTCCTTGCCACGCCCCGGCAGTTCTTGAGGAGCGAGTTGGTAGCCGGGAACGGGGATAATCCCGGCGCCCCTCCCCACGACCGGGGATCCAGGGGAGGGTTGCCGAGAAGGGAGGCGACTCGGCGACGCCGGTTCTCGCGAGCCCGGCTCCTTAACCTCGGGATCCTGCCGTGGCGAGTTGACAGGAGCACTTTTGGTCCGGGGGGTGGACGCTTCGCCGCTGTTCTCCCGGTCAGAAGACAATTCCACGAGACTTTTAGCGGAGGAGCCAAGAATTGGCTGGTTGGAGGAACCGGCCCCGTTCCCCAAGGCGGCAGTAAAGTCGGCCAGGATGGGTTCGGCCCCCGGGGGAAGAGGCTTCGCCCGCTTGGCCGAGCTGAGATCGGCAAAACGGCGAGCAGGGGCTTCAAGGTTGGTTAGCCCCGCGACCTGGGCAGCGATCTCTCCGCGGGAGCGTGCGAGTCGCTCTAGGACTTCCTTGGGGAGCGGCATCTTGTCAGAATTTGGGGAAGGGCAAAGGTCAGCCAGATGCGCAGGGGTACATATATATAGCTATCTGTGGGGCCTACCAGAAGATTCCTTTCTGCCCCTGTCGCACTCGCCGGATCCCATGGGGTTGGATGTTTCTTTCCGAGCTTGTCCCAACCTCGCAAAGAGCGGGGATTATGTACAACCCCGTATCCTGCGAGTGGTCGACAGGGGTTGAACCGGCCGGCTCAGATCAACTTGGACCCAGCTTGCCGAGTCCGAGCTCGGCAATAGTCGAGCGAAGCCCAGCTTGTCGAGACCAAGCTCGGGTGCGAAGACAGGGCTCGACGATAGTCGAGCCAAGCTCGACGATCTCCGTGCCGAGTCCGAGCTCGGCGATCGTCGTGCCGAGCCCAAGCTCGGCAATAGTCTAGCCGAGCCCAGCGCTAGCCGAGCACAGTCCGCCGAGCCCGTGCCCGCCTAGGCCCAGGGCGAGGCGAGTCGGGCCCCTTGCCGAGCGAGTGCCCCCTCAGGTCCAGCTCGCATCTTGGCCATGGCACACTTCTACTGTGTGGCCCCTTTTGGTTTGCCTGTAGTCCTCGAAAACAGTGAAGGTTGTATATTGGCAGGCCATCTTTTCCTATAAATAAGACCCAAGGGGTACCTCAGAAGGCACGTTTTACTAATTCTCTGGCCTACTAGCGCTTTCTGAGGTACCTTAGCCCGGCATTTGGCTAAGGAGGGGAAGCGCTCTGAGATCTTCCGGGTTTGTGGTGGGACCTCCACGCCGGGCCCTTGGTCTAGTCCTTGTTTCTTCTTTTCTTTGTCGTTTTCTTGCAGGAGTGAAGTAGGTGCGCGGCCACCCCTTCCCCAAGGGTCGAACTCCACAAGAGACCGGTTTTCCGGTTTCAACAATTGAGGGTGCATTTTGCCAAGAAAACCATTTGGGGGGTGCATTTTGCCAATTTTAAAATTTCGTGATGCATTTTGTCAAAAGCCTGTATTTCGAGGGTGCACTTTGCCAAAAACCATGCACCCTTCTATCTTCCAATAATTATATTTATCTTCTCAATTTAAATTTCTTCTATTTACTAAATGACTGTTCCATCAGAAATATGGATGAAAACTGATAATTACCCAGACACTTTATTTTATTATATTTCAATTTTATCCATTCCAATTATTTTATATTAAAAAAAAGGTGACTTTTACCTTTTAAAAATATAGATGAAAAGTGATAAAATATAACAAATTATTTTATGATAATTCACTTTTATCATTTGCAATTTATAAGGTCATCTTACAATTTATAGAAAGGTGGAGTGCTAATAGTCCACCCTTCATGATCCTCACTAACTTAGTGGGATCATGGGGTAACTTCCGCGCACGTTGAAAGTGATGATAGAAGATCGGCGCGCATGATATCCCGCGCAGCCCGTACAAGGATCCCGCTAGGCGCACCTTCCACGTGACTATCGGACACCGGCACCGCCCTCGCCGGCGTCGGGCGATCCGCGCTCAGCTGGTCCCGCCTTAGACGGTGGCCGCCCTCTCGCAGGCGCGGGGTTGCTCCCGCAAGGGACGGTCGCGACCCGCGACCGCCCTAACGCGGTCTCCCCCCGCGACCGCAAAACTGCTCCCGTCAAGGGCGGCCGCAGAGCCGTGCTCGCCAAGGGCGGCCGCATCCCGCGGTCGCCACCCACGGCCGCTTCCTATGGACGCCTCCCGTGGTCCTGACCTCTCCTGCCGCGGCCGGTCATTCCGCCAGTGGCCGATCGTCGCCAAGTTGGCCTCCCGCCGGTAGCAGGCTTCCCCCACCGTTTGATCATCCCATCGTGATCACCATTGTTCGTTACAAGAGTAACCACCGTGTAACTACCCACTAACCCCCATGGTTAGTGGGGAATATTATTTATTTAATTAATAGTCTGCATGTAGCTGAAATCATGAAAATAATATACGCCCGAAACTATACTAAGTGCGGTCTTCAATTAGTGATTTTGGGTGATTTCTCCTCTCAATCTTCATCTTCCTCAGTTCGGAGCTCTATCGGAATCCTTTTACATGCCTCATCTACCCATCGGCCACCTGAAAATTTGCCTAAGTCCACGACACTCCTGAGAAGAAGGCATTCTTCTCGCCATTCCGCGAAGCCTCCTACGTGTGCGATGTTCTACAAGTCACCGCCGACGCATCTTCGAGCATCCCGCCAGGAAGTTCACCCGCCAAGCAGCATCTGAGAACGCTCGTCCCCATTAGAAAATAGAAAGAAACAAGCTTCGTGCGAGGTGGTCTGTCTCCCACCGAGCACTGTACAATCTCTCATCTCAAAGTTGTAACTTGGAGTGATTTGTCGCCCTCAATTCTCTATACACTCTGTAAACTGTAGTCAATAATGAAGTTTGACTGACACTGTACTGGTCACGTGATTTTTTACCCAGTTGAAGGATTTTTCCACGTTAAAATTATCTTATGTACTCCTGCTTATTCTATGACTATATATGTGCTCGACCGCTCCACGGTTTAAGGCGACCTAGTTAAGTCTAGTCTACCGGGATAGTTGAGTTGGCCCAACAATTTGGCGCCGTCTACGAGAAAGTGTTCCCCCCAAAGCTCGAAGGAGATCCTGAAGACAATTTCCACCGCCTAACGATACTCATGACTGACAGTGATGGTGAAAAGTGTAAGACCCCAACCTCGGAGATGATCGCGGGGCGATCAAACGGCGCTTTTGGAGGCCTGAACAGGGGCACACGGCCAGGCACACGGCCGTGTGCCTACCCGTGTTCAGTGATTTATTGTGTTCTTGTGCTGTCTCGAGTCAGAGAAGTACACGGCCTGAGACACACGGCGTGTCTCAAGCCGTGTGTGGGGCACACGGCCTCGAACACGGCCGTGTTCGAAGCCGTGTTCATGAAGCCCGACGATCGTCCTGAAGCTCCAGGTAACACGGCCCGTGGCACACGGCCGTGTCAGGACCCGTGTGGATCGGCGTAACTGATTTTTTGGGTTGAATCTGAGCCGTCCGGATCTTTTATTTTGGATCTAACGGCTGGGGGTTAACCTAGGGGGTATTAGGGTTGAGTTTGGGGCTGAATTCCCTCATTCCAACCCAACCCTTTCTCTTTCTAAACTCTTAGAGAGAGGTGAGAGCCAAGAGGAGGAGGAGCAAAGTTCCGGCCGCCGGCGGAGCACCGGAGCACCGATTCGCGATCCGAGTCCGGATCCTCGAAGGCAAGGGCGAGGCGAAGCTTTCCATCCGACTACATCTTCATGGCGCCGCGGAAATCTTCGAGGGTAACGATCCTCTTCATAGGGCATGTGTAGTCGCCCTTCTTTCTATGCATGGGGAAATCCCCCTCTCGCGAGTGAGCGTTGAGGCGCGGAATCCCTTCGGGTAGATATGTAAAGTCCCCGTTGTTAGAGCCCGGAATCGGAGTACGGGCGTAGGCATTGTGTGTGAAGCCTATTCGGGTTTAACCCGGATCGGTGATGGTTGCATTGTATGGCCGGAGAAGACTCCGCGCCGGTGATTTTAGTTTTCCGAAATTTCTACGCGGTAGATTGCATACAGGGATCCTTGGGGGTTAACCTCGAGGCGCACCCGGAAAGCTTGGGCGGAATCGCATTGCCGCCACGATGTTGCCTTGGAGGGCAAATCGGTACATAACGGGGTTATGTGCGTGTTTTGATCGATTGTGGGAATGAGGAGAAACCTGGCCCGCACCGATGGCTAAATGGCCGTGGTGAAGTGAGCAACGGGCGGGTGGAACTCTACCCATTCCAAGTGGTCTCGGTAGAAGCAACCTAAAGTACATGGGACTTCCCGGGAGGCTGGAAACGGGCCTAGGCTTCGGCTGAAAGGGCTAAATGCTCACGAGAGTTGCCATCCGAGGGATGGTGGTGGAATCGCGGTGTCGGACTGGGTCCGGACCGGGTTCACCGATTAGTGCCCTGAGAGCACGGAGTGTGCGGCCGTGCGTGCCGACACTTGTGGCGAATAGAATACTTTATAGAATTGCTATGGTAGTTTTATATGCAGGGAAGGAGCACCGCCGTCCCGAGAAACGGGACGGGGTCGTTATAATTTGGTCAGTTTTGCTGACCGTTGCCCCTTTTGTATTGCCACCTCTTGGGTGGATTGCTTTCTACAGGTGCTGCTGCGGAGCCAAGTGGCAAATAGCGGGCTAAAGCCCAAGTTGCAGCGCCAGCCCTCGAAGGCTTAGTTATTAGCTTTTTCATATTCATGTATGGCCGGCCTGCGTGCCGATGTATGAAAGACGCTATCTTGTTAAGCGAACACTTCTGTAAGGCCTTAAGGCCGTGATCTCTTTTGTGTATGTACTCATTCCTGGGTGGTAGTGGACATTCATGCTCTGTGGCAGGGTTCTTATCTTTTTGCAACTTAATTAAATTGCTTCCGCTAGGTGTTGTGTAGGACGCTCTGATTGGTTGTGTGGTTTCAACGCGTAACCAACCGGTCTGTCCGTGGTATATGGCGTCGGGCCCCGGCCGGACCTACTGCTATATGTTATGCGACGGATAGGGGTGTTACAAATTGGTATCAGACTTCTGGTTTCGATCACGCTTAAATGAATTCGTGGACGAATTCACTTTAAGGGGTGGTGAGCACATTGTGTGCGTCATCGTTATAACATGAAAAGAACCCATGAATGTCCACTTAGGAATGAAAATACACATGATTGAGGAACCTGCGTGTTCCTATAATTGCTGTTTGCAGTAATTTTTGGTCGCTTATCGGTGTTTTGCACGATTTTAGGTGACCAGAAGTGGTGCTGGGCCGTCTGAACGGCCAGGTTCTGAGGCGAGCAGTGCGCCAAGCGATGCGCCTGTAACACCTTTGTCTGCTGAGACCATTAGGTTGGTGGCAGAAGCGGTCATGGCAATGATCAATGCGCAGCCTGCAAGGCAGGTGCAGCAGCCTGCTCCTGCTGTGGAACAGGTACCGCTTCAGGCGGCAGAGCAAAGGAGGGTTGAGCAAGTAGTTTTGGAGCCAGAGTTGCCTAGGAGAGCAACTGAAAGACAACTGAAGCATGTCATGGGCTTTCATCCACCGGTGTTCACGGGGGCAGAAACCCCGACCCAAGCAGAGGATTGGCTCTCAAGGGTCAACAGGGTGATGACTGCGACGGAAACTGAAGAGTGGCAGAATACCACTATAGCGACGTTCCTTTTGGATGGGGACGCAAGACTGTGGTGGGAGGGCCTAGAGTTGCATCAGTTGAGGGGAAGGCCATTGGCCGAAGTCCCGATGGAGGAGTTTGCGAGACTATTTATGGCTCGATACCTCCCCTCGGCGCAGAGGATTGCGCTAGAGAGCGAATTCCAGAAGTTGGTGCAGGGTGATAGCACCGTTGATGAATACCTCCACGAGTTTACTCGGTTGGGGAGATATGTCGGCGCTACCTTCGCAGACGAGGAGCGCAAGACGAGCCGCTTTTATGAAGGGCTAAGGGATGATTTGAGGTTGCTGCTGTCGGGGCCCAAGGCGCAGGGTTTCATGACCCTGGTCAGTTCGGCCCGGTCCTTGGAGAAGGATATGAGAAACGTGCAAGCGAAGAAGGAGAGGGAATCTGGTGGCAAGAGATCAGAGTTCAAGGCGCTGACTACGTCGAAGTCGGGCTACCGCAGATTCTCCAAGAAGTCTAGGACGTCGGGTCCAGCTTCTTCTGCAGGTGCCTCGGGGGCAACTACCAATCGAACCCCGGGCGCTTGCTTCACGTGTGGAAAGCCGGGGCACTTTGCCCGTGACTGCTGGAGTGGACGCTCAAAGTACGAAAGGAAATAAGGAGCTACCTACGAGGAAAAGGGCAAAGCGGTGGAGTCGACCGCGTCCCACTATGCTCCGACTCAGCCTAGAGTCTACAACTTGGGCCAGCAGGAGGCCATCAAGCAAGCGGATGTGGTGACAGGTATGAGTTAATTTATGAAAGTTGACTTGAGAATACTATTACCTATTGCTTGTTAAGCTAATGTCTTTTGCTTAGGCTTTGTGGTGATTAGCGATAGTCCGGCACGAGCACTGTTCGACACTGGTGCTTCGCATTCTTTCTTGTCCGAACAGTTTATATCGCGCATCGGAGTCCCTTCTTCGATGGCAAAGGACAAGCTAGATGTGTTGCTATCAAATGGGTGCTCGATGCGTCCGGACAGAGTGTGCGCCGTGAAGGTTCACATAGAGAGCCAAGAGTTCGACTTGCTAGCGTCATTATTGCCGTTGGTAGAGTTCGATGTTATCTTTGGAATGGATTGGCTGTCAGAGCAGAAGGCTTGGATCGATTGCGACCGTAAGGAGGTCAAGCTGGGTGTAGGGCGGGAGACTACTTTCGAGGGGCTTAAGGGGTCGAGCAAGACACTAATATCTGCTCTTCAGGTGGTGAAGGCGGTTCGTGCTGGTGCAAAGCTGTTCTTTGCGATAGTGGGGGCCGTGGAGCCAAAGTCCCCGTTGGATAGCATCCCCGTGGTTTGCGAATACCCCGATGTGTTCCCGGATAGCCTTCCCGGAGCCCCACCGCAGCGAGAGATTGATTTTACAATCGAGCTCGTGCCGGGTGCCAAACCCGTGTCACGTGCTCCTTATAGGTTGGCGCCAAAGGAGATGACGGAGTTGAAGGTTCAGTTGGAGGAACTGATGGAGCAAGGTTATGTGCGTCCAAGTTCGTCGCCTTGGAGCGCACCGGTCCTCTTCGTTAAAAAGAAGGACGGTAGTATGCGGCTGTGCATCGACTATAGAGAATTGAACAAGTTGACGGAAAAGAATAAGTACCCGATCCCGAGGATTGATGATCTCTTTGATCAGTTAGTCGGATCGTCGGTATACTCCAAGTTGGACTTGAAGTCGGGGTACTATCAGCTGAGGATCAGGGAGTGTGATATCCCGAAGACGGCATTCAGTACGAGGTATGGGCATTTCGAGTTCACGGTCATGCCGTTTGGACTGGCAAATGCGCCATCGGTGTTTATGGATCTGATGAACAGGACGTTCAGAGATTTCCTGGATCGCTTTGTGATCGTCTTTATTGACGATATTTTGGTATACTCGCAGTGCGAAGAAGACCACTTCAAGCATTTGCATTTGGTGTTGGAGACTCTGAGGAGGAATGAGCTTTACGCAAAGTTCTCCAAGTGCGAGTTCTGGCTACCCTCGGTAGCGTTCCTTGGTCATATAGTGAGTGGGGAAGGTATAGCGGTGGATCCGGCGAAGATTGTTGCGATACGGGAGTGGCCTGCGTTATCTTCTGTCGCGGAAGTCCGTAGTTTTCTCGGGCTTGCCGGATATTACAGGCGCTTCGTAGAGAACTTCTCGCGGGTAGCGTTACCTCTCACGAAGTTGACAAGGAAGGATCAGAAATTCTTGTGGACGCAAGAGTGCGTGCAAGCTTTTGAGGAGCTGAAGAGGCGGTTGACCACGACGCCAGTGCTTAGTTCGCCGAGTGGGACCGAGGGCTTTGAGGTGTATAGCGACGCTTCGGGTAGTGGCTTGGGCTGCGTGTTGTTGCAGCATGGAAGTGTGATCGCGTATGGATCGCGTCAGCTGAAAGTGCATGAAAGAAATTATCCGGTGCACGACTTGGAGTTGGCGGCCGTGATTTTTGCACTCAAGTTGTGGAGGCACTACCTATACGGCGTAAGAGTCGATATATACACCGATCACAAGAGCCTAAAATACTTGTTGGATCAAAAGGACCTTAATATGAGGCAGAGGAGGTGGATGGAGTTCCTGGGGGACTACACCTTCAAGATACATTATGTACCCGGGAAGGGCAACGCAGTTGCGGATGCGTTGAGCCGCAGGGCTCCCGCCCGAGCCAACTTGTTGTCGGTGCATGATGAGCGGCTAGTGCGGGAGTTGGAGGAGCTTGAGATCTGTTGCGTGGACAAGCAGACGAGCGCCAAAGCAATGTTAAACTGGACAGAGGTGCAGTATGACCTGGCTGACCGGGTTCGGCAGGCATTGGAGTTGGATGATTCCATGAAGGAGCTTTTGGAGGCCGCTTTGGATGGGTCAAATTCCCAGTTCTCGGTAGAAGATGGGTTATTAAGGAAGGATCATCGTTTGTGCGTCCCAAGTGGGGGTAACCTCCGGGCGGAGTTGATGTACGAGGCTCATCATACCAAGTACTCAATCCACCCAGGGAGCACGAAGATGTATCACGATCTCAAGAAGTTGTTTTGGTGGCCGGGGCTTAAGAAAGATGTGGCGTTGTACGTGGCTAAATGCCAAACGTGCGCCTTGGTGAAGGCGGAGTGCCAAAAGCCAGGAGGATTTCTGAAATCCTTGCCTATACCAGAGTGGAAATTCGACGACATATCCATGGACTTTGTGCACGGGTTGCCAAGGTCACAGAAGGGGAACGACGCCATCTGGGTGATCGTAGATCGGCTAACTAAGGTGTCGCATTTCATTCCGCATAGGAAGGATGATCCAGTCGAGAAATTGGCAAAGTTGTACGTTGACAATATTGTTAGGCTGCATGGTGTGCCTCGTAGCATTGTGAGTGATCGCGATGGGCGGTTCACGTCAAATGATTGGAGGTTAGTGCAGCAGATGTTGGGAACAAAGTTAAAGTTCAATACAGCTTTCCATCCGCAGACGGATGGGCAGACCGAGAGGGTTAATAGAACGATGGAGGACATGCTCCGCATGTGTGTTCTAGACTTCGGGAAGCATTGGGAAGACCACCTTTATTTGGTGGAGTTCGCGTACAACAACAGCTACCAAGCGAGCATACAAATGGCGCCCTTCGAGGCCCTGTATGGTAGGAAGTGTCGCACGCCGTTATCGTGGCTTGAAGCGGGTGAGGCAAGGTTGTACAAGAAGCAGGAGGTGGAGAGTGCTACCTCGTTAGTGCGGATCATTCGGGAGTGCTTGTTGATCGCTCAGGACCGGCAGGCGAAGTATTACAATGCCAAGCACCGGAACGTGGAGTTCGCGGTAGGCGATTGGGTATACCTGAAAGTGAAGCCGTTCAAGGGGGTTTCGCGGGTGAGACGCTTGAAGAAGCTGAGCCCAAGGTACCTTGGACCTTTTGAGGTCCTGGAGCGAGTCGGCGAAGCTGCATACCGTTTGAAGCTATCAGTGGAGTTGAGTGGTTTACATGATGTGTTCCACATTTCTGTGTTGCGGAAGGCGGTGTAAGAGCCTTCGCAGGTGATCGCGGCTGATCAAGTACCGGTTGAGGAAGGGTTGACAACGAAAGTCAAGCCCATATCTATTGAGGATTTCGAAGTCAAGCGGCTTCGGAACAAGGAAATCAGAATGGTGAAGGTCCGATGGAATAACTGCGGACGCGAGGAGCTCTCTTGGGAACGAGAGCAGACAATGCGCGAGGAGTACCCCGAGTTGTTCCCCTCAGGTACTCGTTATGTTTCTTCTTTTTGTGTAGTCTCTGTTCTTAATTTCGGGACGAAATTCTCTTAAGGGGGAGGGAGTTGTAAGACCCCAACCTCGGAGATGATCGCGGGGCGATCAAACGGCGCTTTTGGAGGCCTGAACAGGGGCACACGGCCGTGTGCCTACCCGTGTTCAGTGATTTATTGTGTTCTTGTGCTGTCTCGAGTCAGAGAAGTACACGGCCTCGAACACGGCCGTGTTCGAAGTCGTGTTCATGAAGCCCGACGATCGTCCTGAAGCTCCAGGTAACACGGCCCGTGGCACACGGCCGTGTCAGGACCCGTGTGGATCGGCGTAACTGATTTTTTGGGTTGAATCTGAGCCGTCCGGATCTTTTATTTTGGATCTAACGACTGGGGGTTAACCTAGGGGGTATTAGGGTTGAGTTTGGGGCTGAATTCCCTCATTCCAACCCAACCCTTTCTCTTTCTAAACTCTTAGAGAGAGGTGAGAGCCAAGAGGAGGAGGAGCAAAGTTCCGGCCGCCGGCGGAGCACCGGAGCACCGATTCGCGATCCGAGTCCGGATCCTCGAAGGCAAGGGCGAGGCGAAGCTTTCCATCCGACTACATCTTCATGGCGCCGCGGAAATCTTCGAGGGTAACGATCCTCTTCATAGGGCATGTGTAGTCGCCCTTCTTTCTATGCATGGGAAAATCCCCCTCTCGCGAGTGAGCGTTGAGGCGCGGAATCCCTTCGGGTAGATATGTAAAGTCCCCGTTGTTAGAGCCCGGAATCGGAGTACGGGCGTAGGCATTGTGTGTGAAGCCTATTCGGGTTTAACCCGGATCGGTGATGGTTGCATTGTATGGCCGGAGAAGACTCCGCGCCGGTGATTTTAGTTTTCCGAAATTTCTACGCGGTAGATTGCATACAGGGATCCTTGGGGGTTAACCTCGAGGCGCACCCGGAAAGCTTGGGCGGAATCGCATTGCCGCCACGATGTTGCCTTGGAGGGCAAATCGGTACATAACGGGGTTATGTGCGTGTTTTGATCGATTGTGGGAATGAGGAGAAACCTGGCCCGCACCGATGGCTAAATGGCCGTGGTGAAGTGAGCAACGGGCGGGTGGAACTCTACCCATTCCAAGTGGTCTCGGTAGAAGCGACCTAAAGTACATGGGACTTCCCGGGAGGCTGGAAACGGGCCTAGGCTTCGGCTGAAAGGGCTAAATGCTCACGAGAGTTGCCATCCGAGGGATGGTGGTGGAATCGCGGTGTCGGACTGGGTCCGGACCGGGTTCACCGATTAGTGCCCTGAGAGCACGGAGTGTGCGGCCGTGCGTGCCGACACTTGTGGCGAATAGAATACTTTATAGAATTGCTATGGTAGTTTTATATGCAGGGAAGGAGCACCGCCGTCCCGAGAAACGGGACGGGGTCGTTATAATTTGGTCAGTTTTGCTGACCGTTGCCCCTTTTGTATTGCCACCTCTTGGGTGGATTGCTTTCTACAGGTGCTGCTGCGGAGCCAAGTGGCAAATAGCGGGCTAAAGCCCAAGTTGCAGCGCCAGCCCTCGAAGGCTTAGTTATTAGCTTTTTCATATTCATGTATGGCCGGCCTGCGTGCCGATGTATGAAAGACGCTATCTTGTTAAGCGAACACTTCTGTAAGGCCTTAAGGCCGTGATCTCTTTTGTGTATGTACTCATTCCTGGGTGGTAGTGGACATTCATGCTCTGTGGCAGGGTTCTTATCTTTTTGCAACTTAATTAAATTGCTTCCGCTAGGTGTTGTGTAGGACGCTCTGATTGGTTGTGTGGTTTCAACGCGTAACCAACCGGTCTGTCCGTGGTATATGGCGTCGGGCCCCGGCCGGACCTACTGCTATATGCTATGCGACGGATAGGGGTGTTACAAAAAGTACTCGCACAACCCAGGGATCTGCCCAATAAGAACGTGATAATGTCGGGTCTTCTCATTCTATGATTAACGCACTTCGACAAGAGGAGACCATTGTCGCACCAGAAAACGTGCCCATTGGACGAATTACACGCATGGAAGAGCAACAAGCCGAAGTACTTATGCGCCTCAAAAATCTGGGAACGACCCAGGCTGCCACAACGCCTATAACACCCATCGACCAAGCGCCTCCGCCTGTGGTCCCCATTCCAAAGAACCGCCCAGAAGAAAATTTTGGGGAATACTCGGAAGCAGCATGCACGTTGTACCCTGCCCTTTTAGCTAGAGCCAGGCAGCAGTAACAGCGCCAACGGGCGGCCACCGTCGGAAATCCCACCAGAAGACCCATCAGGGAAGAATCATAGAATTTGTGGCTGAAGAGTACGGACAAGTTGGCCCACATACTGCGTATCTGCACCACCCAATAGGGATTGGGTCCCCGCTAGTGCCCGAAGTTCTGGCGCATCCAATCCTTCGCAGTTTCAAGCCCATAAAAATCGAGACATTCGGCGGAACAAATGACCCATTAGAGTGCGTATATCATTTCTCCAACATCACGGGGCTCAACAATGCCTCCGATCAGCTGTTATGTCAAGTATTCCCAACAACTTTGAAAGGACAAGCCCGAATGTGGAACTGTTCTCTGAAGGATGAAGGGATCGACAACTTTATAAATATGTCTCGACTCTTTGTCGCAAACACGAGGGTTGTACGAGACCCCTCTCTCCTTTTTGGGATTCGACGAAGTGAAGGGGAAACCCTTAAAGATTTCTTTTGGCATTTCAGCAGCGAGGCACGAGAAATCCTTTGAGTCGATCCAGAACTCTTGCGAGGCTTCTTCATAGGAGGTCTCATTCCCGGAAGCTTCTACTCAACATTAATGAGAGAAATAGTACCAAGTTACCCTAAGCTGGTACAACGAGTTAAAGCACAGATTGCCGATGATGAAGCAATCGAGACACGTCGACGACAGTTCAATAGAAACCCAAAAAGGAAGGAGAAATAAGCCTTGGAAAGAGCAGTGAGTATCGCAGCAACCCGCGACCAAGACAACATCAAAACTTTGCACCCCTTAATACCTCCAGAACAAACATGTTATACGCAATCCAAGACAAGGAGGCACTCCACAAGCCCAGACCGCTCGCAAAAAATGCAGGCGACCAGTCAAAGTACTGTGAGTTCCATCACGGACAAGGGAACATCACAGAAAATTGATCCAAGCTGAAAAAGGAAATCGAGCGCCTCGTCGGACAATGGGTGTTAGAAAGATTCTTGTAGGGTCAAGCACCAAATTGACCCGCAGGAGGTCATCCATACACTCACCATGAAGTACAGGGGAGCTACCTCTAAGGCAATCAACCCAAGAGAAAGCTACCTACCCATCTGCAGAATCATATTTGTACCCCCACAATACTCTGTTTTCTTATGAATGCTTCATGTAAATTACCACATGAACAGACTCGTAACCATGACACTAATGTTTTTGAAAGATTCGTGCATTTCAGCCCTATAAAGGCGAGCATCATCCACGTCATCGAGACTACGTGCATATCTTGCCTAAAAGAAAGGACACCCTCACATATTAATAACACTTGCCTTCAGGCAGCGCACTCATAACACCTGCCTTCATGCATCGCGCTCATTAACAGCACATGTCTTCGAGCAGCGCGCTCACATCACTCGTCTTCATGCAACGTGCTCATTAATATCACCTGCCTTCAGGCAGCATGCTCATAGCACCCGCCCTCGTGCAACGCGCTAATTAACAGCACCTGCTTTCAGGCAACACACTCACAACACCTGCTCTCGTGCAATGTGCTCATTAATAACACCTATCGTCAGACACTATGCTCACAACACCTGTCTTCAGACACCATGCACACAACACCCACCCTCATGCAACCCGCTCATTAACAATACTTGCCTTCATACATCGCACTCACAATATCTGCCCTCGTGCAACACGCTCATTAACAACACATGCCCTCGTGCAGCGTGCTCATTAATAACACCCGCCCTCATGCAGTGCGCTCATAACACCTGCCTCCTGACAGCATGCTTCGCTCCTGCGACCTCTCGCTACTTGGCAAGGACTTACTCTCCGTCCCGGTAGAAGATTACAACACCGCCCGGGTCTTTCCCTTAATTATGAACGACCAAGAAAGAAGATCGTAAACACGCTCAAACATCAGAATCAATATCACACAAACAAGATTCAATATTAGAAGGAAAATTGCAAAGACAATTCAAATAAGCACATAAAAGCAGCATACTTATCATCAAAAGATGATACAAAGTAAAAGTACAAGAAGTACAAAAACAATTAAAAAGCCGACACAAAGCGACAATATCATACAGACTCAACTAACAAAATAAACACACGTCAAACGTGTGAAAGTGAGGTCACAACTTGCTAACTACATCTGCATCTGAATCAATACTAGAACTATCATCATCAGAAAGATCGTCAAAGCCAAGGTTTGGGACATCAAACTCAAGCCTCATGCTCACCATCTGAAGCGTCTTCGTCACTCCACGTCTAAGTGCGACCTTCGAATGTCTGCAATCTAGGTCTCTACCTTTGTGATTCAGACCTCCTCACGGGTCTCCTAGCTAATCAAACAACAATCGTGCATATAGTCCAGGGAATCTGTGTACTCAGCAAGCCCAGCAACATTCAACTCTGATGCTCGATCCTTTGAAGAAAGTCGCTCCACCTCGGCCTTCAAATCCCCTAGCTCTATCTCCAAATGAGAAGTCTCCTCATGAGCACTCTTTAGCAATTGCGTAATGTCCTCCACTAAGGACTTCTCTGTCAGCAACGTCGTTCGGGCCTCCTCAAGCTCTGACTTCAACTCCAAACCAATCCGCAGAAATCGAGATATATCTTGATCATGCTACTCCTTCAAGTCAGCAAGTGAACTCTCCGTCACCCGGAGCATCTCCTGAAGATTCAAGTAATCATCTTTCAAACTCACATAATGGTCATTTCACGTGAACGCTATATGAGCATGAGTTTCAATCTACAATCAAAATCTACAATCAAAAAAGAGAAGGTTAGAATTGCATAAAGTAATCAAATTAAAAACAAAAAACAAAAAAGCTCACTTACTGCACTGCTCATCGCCTTCAGAGAAAACACTCGGGGGGGGGGGGGGAGAAACCTCTAAATGAGGGACTCGGTGGGCAAAAACCTCCGAATTAAGGACTCGGTAGCAGAAGACTCAAACACCTCAACCTCAGGATCAGACGGTGTACCCTCATCTCGAGGAACCTTCTCAGTCTGACAATCTCTCTACCTCAACAAAGGTCAAGGTTCCGCATCTACATCACTAGTGCCCTTCAAAACAAGCGTTCTTTTCGTATCATGGACCAATGACGCCTCTGCAACACGCTCAGAATCAGTTGAAAGTCTGCATAACCGCAGTCGTTTCTCCTCAACAAATAAAGAAATGATGAACAAATGATTCGTCAGCTCCCGAGGTTCTGTGATTCCTATCATGGGAGAGAAGCTCTGCTCTTGTCCCATCTAATGGCGATAATGATCGAATAGAGAATTCTAAAGCTCCGGCAGACCCCAGTAATTTCGGACATAACCAAACAGAGTGTTGACATGGCGGTGGTCCGTCTGACTCTCAAAGTCAATCCAAATCTTGTTGCTATAGATCTCAACACGGCCATTGCTATCCAAGCAAACCTCACACCAGTATCTGAATAACCAAAGAAAATATCAAGCCATGCTCTCTGAAGAACACAACTAGCCCCAAGAGGCGTGTCATCCCAAAAGGAGTAAATTGTGACAAAGAGATACCGCAAAAATTCAAAATGTCAACCACCTCCTCGCACGACGGAAATAAAAATCTGTACTGTATTATCGTCTCACACACCGTCAACCAACTCTTAGGTGGATTCTGAACTCGTTCTTTGATATGAGGAATCCTCACATTAAGATCGGCAGGTATTTCGTATCTTTTTCTCCAAATCGCAATTTGCTCGGCAGTAAGTGTGAAGCGTAACTGCATTGGATGACCATGTGCATTACGCTTCGAAACCAAAGAGACAAAACAAAAGTCACCAAAAATAATCACTCTTGACTAAGAATTAAGGACATCCCAATAGCGTAACAATCGCGCCTTGGAGCCCCCCGTGCACAGGCATATGTGATTCGGTCACATGCGCGAAAACGCACAAAAGCCCTAAGCGCGCGAGGACGAGTACCCAATAACGCGCAAGGGTGCACGCCCAAGCGCGTGTTTGCCCGAGAAAACGCAGGCACACACACACACACTCAGAGGGGCACAAGTACGCGTGCCCCGAAGCGTGTGTGCCCAGACGCGCGCACGCGCCCGGAGCTCACACGACCGAAACGCACGTGCACCTGGAATGTGCGCGTTTGGTACGTGTGCGGGTGCGCACACCCGAAGGCGCGCCCCGAATGCGCACGGACTTGGGCACCTGCGGGCGCGCGTGCACTCGGTGTCATGCAAGTACCCATGCGCGGGTACCCGCTTGCGCGCGGGCTCGCCCCCCCCCCCCACCTCTGTGTGCCTCTGTCTCCACGTGCCTCTGCCTCCGCGCGCCTCCACCTCCATGCGCCTCCGCGCGCCTCAGCCTCTACGCACCTCCGCCTCCGTCGTTGCGCATCCCTTCCACCGCACATCGTTTTCCCGCTCAAACACTTCGCAACACACCTTAGCACGCGCAATGTCGCCCGACAATCCCGCTGACACCTCTCCGTCCATCCCCATTATGATCACTGTAGAAGAAGATTCGTAAAAATTCTCGCTATTCTCACGCTCCGACTCCAAGCATTGAGAATTTTTGGGGCATATGATGAGGCTTGGGGCGGACTCACCTTGGGGCGAGTGTGGGCGGCCGCCCGCACTCTTTTTTTAAAAAAATGTAATAGTATTTGCCACGGTTAAAACGATAGACGTGCACAAAAAGACCGGTCCTGATCGGACCGGTCGGGACCGGTCAGAGACCGGTCCCGGATAAGACCGGTCTGGTCTCGGACCGGTCCACAGGTCCCGGACAGTCTCTGTTTTAGGGACCAAAACCGGGGCCGGTAAAAGACCGGTCTAAGACCGGTCTTTTACCGGTCCCGGTCCGGGACCGGTTCCGGGACCGGTCGGGACCGGTCGCTGGCTCACAAGAGCCGTTAGGCTCTTGTTATGAGAGCCTAACGGCTCTCATTAAATGAGAGTCGTTAGGCTCTCATAACAAGAGCCAAAGAGCCAAAGGCTCTTTCTAAAGAGTCGTTTGGCTCTTTTTTTTATTTTATTTTATATATTATTAATAATATATATTAATATTATATAATATATTAATATATATTATTAATAATATTATAAAATAATATTTAATAATATATATTTATATTTTTAAACTTTTTGATTTTTTTTTAAAAAATCTATAAACCCCCCCCCCTCTCTCTTTCACTCTCTTTCACTCTCTCTCACTCTCTCTTACTCTCTCTCTCACCTCTCTCACTCATTCAAATGGCTTCCTCCTCCTCCATGTCGGCGTCCTCCTCAGCGTCCGTCGGACATGAGATTGTCGAGCACCGACATAAAGCGGCGGTATGGGATAACTTCGAGAAGGTGCGGATCGGCGGCGAAATTAAGGCGAAGTGCAAACTTTGCGGCAAGCTTATGGCGGCTAACAACAGCAACACAACTCTCGCCCGACACAATAAATCGTGTCTATCCAAACAAGCTCCGTCGGAGACCAACCAAGCTCAGATTTCAACGACCGGGCAGATTTGGACGTATGACCAAGCTCGGCAACAGGAGCGACAAATGGAGAATGTCATCAAAAGCGGTCTCTCGTTCAACCACTACGACAACGACGAAATGACGTCGTACATACACGAAGCACTCCAACCAAAATATCAACAGGTAAGTCGTACTACAACTCGGCGTGATGCTTTACACGCCTACATGCAATCCAAATTTTTTTTACAAAATTATTTTGAAACATTCGAGGGACGAGTTAGTTTAACGAGCGATGTTTGGACTAGCGGTTTAGTAGACGGGCTTTCTTATATTTGCATAACTTGTCATTGGGTCGATCCCGATAGTTGGGAATTAAATAAACGTATTATTTGTTTTGAAGGTTTTGAATATCCGCACACCGGTAAAGCAATTTACCAGGTAATTATTAAGTGTATTCGAGATTTCAAAATAAAAGATAAAATTTTAAGTATTTCATTTGATAACGCCTCTAATGATAATATGACTATTAAATATTTAATTAATGATCTAGAACCTATGTTAGATGGTATTTTTTTTCATACACGTTGCGTTTGTCACGTGTTGAATTTAATTGTGCAAGATAGTTTAAATTTTATGAACGATTACGTTATTAAAATACGTACTATGTTACGTGTTATTTATAGTTCAAAACGAAGAAAACAAGATTTCAAAAAATTTATTATTGCACAAGGTAAAAAAATTTTGGGTCCATCTTATGATATGCCCGTACGATGGAATTCCACGTACAAAATATTAAAACGGGCTTTGTCACAAAAATCACTATTAACCGAATTTTATAATAGCGTAGAAGAAGCACACGATTTAAATGCGTCAGATTGGGCTGTAATCGAAGATTACGTTAATTTATTAGAGAGTTTTTATAGGGCGACAACTGTTTTATCAGGAGTTTACTATCCTACAAGCTCGCTCGTCATTGAAAATTTTTTATTAATTACAGAAACATTTAAAACTTACAAAATTAACCCAATGTGGCGTCCGTTAATTTTTTTAATGGAGGAAAAATTTTTAAAATATTATACGCATATGTCACCTATGTTTTCTTGTGCGGCGGCGTTAAACCCTTTAATGGGTGTAGACGGCGTGGAAAATTTTATAGAAGAAATTAATAAAAATTTAGATTTAAACGAATCTTCTAATGATTACCACAACGTTAGTGTAACAAAATTTAATTCCGATTTTACTAATCTATACAATTATTACGATCAAATATATAGATTGCGACCTCGCGAGAAATCCGCCGCCCCGCGAACAAAGGATATTTTAAAAAAATAAATTTTTAGAATTAGCTTCGAAGAAAAAACAACGAACTTCGAGCACTTTAAACGAATTACGTTTATATAGCAAAACACAATTTCAAGAATTTATGACCGCGCACGAAATAGAAAATTTTGACATTTTAAATTGGTGGAAAAATAAATCTAACAATTATCCTATTTTGGCCTTAATGGCCCGCGATTTACTAACCATCCAAGCTAGTACAGTAGCTTCGGAGTCTGCATTTTCTTTGAGTGGCAGGATTCTGAACGAGCGAAGGAGCCGTTTGACCGAAGAATCTTTGGAGATTTGCATTTGCTACAAGGATCATTTGGACGCTTTGAGGAGGAGACAACACGTCTCGTCAATTGAAGATAGCGAGTCTGAAGTTGAAGACGAGCTTACTAACTTAAATCTGGGGAGCGTCGCAGAATGATTTCAAATTGTATTTAGTTTTTTTATTTCAAATTTAAATTGCAAATGTTTGTATTTGGATTTTTAATTATAAATTGTATTTTGTATTTCATTTGTAATTATATTTTAATTTTGTAATTTTATTCCATATTTAATAAAAAATTTTATTTACTTTGCAAATTGCAATTTTAAAATTTTGTATTTGTGATTTTGACATTTTGTGTACATGTACAAGTTTTTTAGTTTTTTTTAATTAATATTAAAACTTAAAAATAAAATTAATTTTTATTTTTAAAAATAATTTTTATTTAAAAACCGGTCCCGGTCCGGGACCGGTTAGGACCGATTTTTCTGGTCCCAGCCCGTCCCGGTTTTCAGAGGGAAAACCGGTCCCGGACCGGTTTGGGCAGGACCGGTCTGGGACCGCCGGACCGGTGCCCCAAAAGACCGGTCCTGCCCAGGACCGGTCCCGGACCGGGACCGGGGTCTTTTCGTGCACGACTATAAAACGGTGACGAATACTCTATTTTTAAAAATTAACAGTATTAATCACGATTTAAACCGTGGCTAAAACCATATTTTTTAAAAAATTACATATGATAGTCATGATACCAGTGATGCGCCTCCTTACTATAGGCGGAATACCTGCAGCACTTCCCCAACCAGCCCATCGAAAACAGGAAATAGAGGAATGGAATACCTTGCAATAGATTGAAAGACAAACTGCAAACACACTGATACACACCACCTAAGAGCAAGCTCTGAACAGTGGGCACACTCCGGTGAAGTTCTAACAGCAGCCGACCCTCTCCAGATCACAAAATGCATAAAAAGATACAACCCTAACTCAAGCTATTTATATAAGCATAGTCTTAGCAAATACAACCTCCTAAGCATACTTAACATAACGTACTAATAATATAAACCACATACACACCCAGCCGGTCCGGCCGGCACGCAACAATACCCCCTCCTTAACCAGTTCCGTGTCCTCACGGAACGAAATCTGGAAATTTGCGACGCAATGCCTCCAAGTCTTCCCACGTCGCCTCCGCCCTGCTGCCGTTGGTCCAGTGAATCAGAAGTTGGGTGGCTACTCCCCCATTCTTTGGAATGATCCGCCTATCCAGCACCGCCCACGGCTCCACCAACAAATTACCCTCCTCATTTACGACCTTTGGTAACGCCACCGCCGTCGGTGGGGGAGCTCCCCGGTGTGCCTTGAGTTGAGAAATATGGAAGGTCAGGTGAATCTTTGCGGTGTCCGGAAGCTGCAGCTTGTACGCAACTTCGCCCACTTTCGCCATCACCAAGAACGGTCCAAAGTATTTTTGCGCTAACTTCTGAGCCCCGTGGATCCGCAAGCTAGTTTGGCGATACGATTGCAACCGCACATACGCCTATGTGCCCACCTCCAAGTGGCGCTCCTGTCTCCTTTTATCCGCGAGCACCTTCATTCAATTCTGTGCTTGTGCCAAACTTTGTTTTAGTAAGCCGATGACCTTCTCCCGAGCGGCTAGTGAGCGGTCCACCTCGCCCACCCGAACCGACCCCTCTAAATAGGGTATGTGCAGCACCGGTTCTTGGCCATATATCACCTCGTATGGAGTCATGTGAATAGCGCTATGGAATGTGGTGTTGTACCACCATTCCGCCAACGGTAACCACTCTGCCCAACCTCGCGGTCTATCAAAGCACATACAGCGCAAGTAGCTCTCAATGCACTGGTTGACCACCTCTGTTTGCCCGTCAGTTTGCGGGTAGTAGGCTGACGACAACTTCAGTTGAACCTTCATGGAGTGGAATAAAGCTTGCCAAAAGTCGCTCACAAAGACCGCCCCTCGATCACTGACTATAGATGCGGGCAGCCCATGTAGCCGAAAAACTCCATCCATGAACACTTGGGCGACCCCCTCAGCCGTGTAAGGATGAGCCATCGCCATGAAATGTGCATTTTTACTCAACCTATCCACCACCACAAGGATTGTAGATTTCCCCTTACTCTTGGGAAGGCCATCAATAAAATCCATGGAGATGTCTTGCCAAACGCGCTCGGGGATGGGGAGGGGTTGTAACAGCCCGGTCGGTCGTTGATTGCTAGACTTGCATTGTTGACACACCATGCAGTGCTGCACATAAGTAAGGACATCCGCCTTCATCCTCTTCCAATAGAACATCTTTTTCAACCTTAAATCGTGGCTAATACGATATTCTTAAAAAAAATTATAATATAAGTCACGGTTTAAACCGTGGATAATACTCTACTGTTTAAAAAAAGTATTAGACGTAGTTTAATAGTATGAATCAAACAATTTTTAAATCCGCCCACACTGAAAAATGTTTTTGCGTCCGCCACTGAATGAGGCCATCCTAAAATTTATAGAAAGGTGGAGTTCTAATAGCCCACCCTTATGGTCCCCGCTAACTTAATGAGATCATGGGGTAACTACTGCGCACGTGATCCCCCGCGCGACACATACATGGATCCCGCTAGGCGCATCTTCCGCGCGACCACCGCGACCGAACACTGACACTACCCTCACCAGCGTTAGGAGATCGGTGTCCGGTCGGCCCTGCCTTAGCCGGCGCTGCTCTCCCGCGGTCGCTGCCCGCTGTCGCAGAGCTGCGGCACTAAGGGAACCCGCCCTCCCGCGACCACCGCTTGCGGCCGCAGGGCTGCTTCCGCAAGGGGAGACAACTCTCCCGCGGCCGCCCTCCCGCGGAATCCACTCGCGATTGCAAAGCCGTGCCCGCTAAGGGCGGTCACATCTTGCGGTCGCCCTCCCCGCGGCCGCCTCACCGCCCTCTCGTGGCCTCCTTCTGCGTCCACATGGGGGGGGGGGGTCCTCAAAGGGCGGTCGCCCCCACGACCGCCTTCCATGGTCGCGACCTCTCCCGTCGCAGCCGGTCATTCCGTCGGTCGTGGCTGCTCCGTCGGTGGCCGATCGTCGCCCAATTGACCGCTCGCCCATGGCAGACCTTCACCGCCATCTGATCATCCCACCGTGATCACCACCATTCGTTACAAGAGTGACCACCCGCGTAGCTATCCACTAACCCTCATGGTTAGTGGGGAATACTATTAATTTAGTTAATGGTCTGCATGTAGCCGAAATTATGGAAATAATATACTTCCGAAACTATACTAAGTGCGGTCTTCAATTAGTGATTTTGGGTAATTATGGTGTGTGAATAGCCGTGTAAAATCACCGTAATCACCTCCAGATACCTCTAAAAAGGCCTTAGGACCCCTCTCATTTCTAACTTTTCCTCCTCCCAATCTTTTTTTTTCCTCATATCGGAGTTATGCCGGAATCCTCCTACGTGCCTCATCCACCCGTCGGGCCACCGAAAAATTTTCCTAAGCCCACGACGCTCGTGAGAAAAAGGCATTCTGCTTTTCATTCCGCGAAGCCTTCTACGTGTGCGATGTTGCTCATGTCACTGTCGACGCATCTCCATGCATCCAGTCAGGAAGTTTGCCCGCCAAGCAGCGTGCGAGAGCGCACGTCCCCATCAGAAAATAGAAATGAACGTGCTTCGTGTGAAGCGGTCTGTCGCCCACCGAACACTATACAATCTTGCATCTCAAAGCTGTAACGAGGAGCGGTTTGTCACCCTTAATTCTTTAGACACGTTGTAAACTGCTGTCAATAGTGTAGTTTGACTGTCACCGTAGTTGTCACGTGATTTTTTACCCAATTGAAAGATTTTTCACGTTAAAATTGTCTTGTGTACTTCTGTTTATTTTGTGACTGTGCGCGCTCGACCGCTTCACGGACTAAGATGACCTAATTTAGTCTGATCTACCGAGAGAGTTGAGTTGGCTGGAACAACAATAACTCAATATTGAAAGAGGAGCATCACATGTTATCATTTGTAATGAATATAGAATTGTTATAAAAGGATAAAATAGTCATATCATAAATTAATTTGTTTGATTTTTTTTTTTCAGCCAAAGGGACACTTTTGTAAGGTGGGAGATCTTAGAGGGAAGGTAAATGTGAATTTGAAGGATAGAGGGGTGCAACCTGTAATTATGCAAACTCCAAAGGGAAGTCCCCGTAGAGGCATAAGGCTCTGCCCCTACAATTAGTTGTGACAGTATCTCAACGGTGATATTGCATCGGGGGTCTTTGTCCTACGCGACATTATTCCGACCACGACATTGTCTCGATGTGATGACGATCCCGCCGCTCGCAAATCTCTAATTGTTATACTACACTCGTCGCTCATTTTAGCGGTGTGCATGAGAGTTTGTGAGCTATGGGAAGAACACGTTATTGTAGGTTTAAGACTTTGGCTCCGTTTGGGAGGACTTATTTTCACCGGTCAAGCGGTTACGACCGTATGAACCGGACCTTAATACGGTCTTATCCGCTTGATCGGTGAAAATAAGTCCTCCCAAACAGAGCCTTTGTGTCTATATATATATATATATATATATATATATATATATATATATATATATATATATATATATATATATATATATATATATATATATATATATATATATATATATAGTGAGAAGATAGTGAGAGCACATTTTTTTAAACAAAGGCTCTATTTATTTGGCCATTTCGCTGTTTCATTTTGGGCAAATGCCGTCGGAATGATGGTAAACAAATGAATCTCCGGCGACGTTTGCTCAGTTTCCACCCACTCGCCTTGAGAAACGCCCCCAAAAAATTTCGTTTGGAGCAGCCACCTTCCCCCTCCA
Organism: Platanthera zijinensis; assembly: GCA_039513925.1. Lineage (NCBI taxonomy): Eukaryota > Viridiplantae > Streptophyta > Magnoliopsida > Asparagales > Orchidaceae > Platanthera > Platanthera zijinensis. The sequence continues at coordinate 12,932,700 of CM077085.1, forward strand.
ATTCGAACACTCTGTTTCCACCCGCCGGATCGACCCGCTACCGCCCAACCAAATGAAGCCAGAGATAAAACATAAATTTTGAAAATTAGGATTTTGTAATACTAATAATAATAAAGATAAGTAATAACTGTAATTAAAGAGTTTTTTTAAATATGTACAGATATACCATCTAATAAAATTTATTTAATGTGTATGGCAAAGAAATGTCCACATCAACGTTGCTTAAAACGTGTGGCGAGAATGGCAGTAACGTACTGAAGTAAGAACGCAGCCCCAGGAGAGCCCTGACATCGCTAGTTTTTTGGGGAAGACAAATACAGGCTTTAGTTGGGGGTAGTTTGGGAATATATATTGTCTTGAATATTCGAGCCATGTTCAGGAGTAATAGTTAGGTCAGGAGCCTGATAATGCATTAATACTCATGGTACTTTATCAATGAGAAGCCTGCAAAGGAGGTGGGGCTCGCACATTTATGGCTTATGCAAAACACTTTTGCCCAGGGCCCATATATTTTAAGGCTTTTCATTGGCTCTTCGGATCATACTCATGATCAGGCTACTGATCCAAAATCTTGGAAGGCAGCGGTGTCGACCTTAGCGTTTCCTGGCACGTATGGAATGAATATGACAATTCGGACGGCCGCACGTGCCAGCAGTTGCCAGCTAGCATTGCACGGCTACTCCACCGAGTGCAAATTAATCAATTATTATTTTTTTCTAAATTTGTCTTTACAAAGTCCAAGGCTCCCAGCTTAAAGTTTTATTAATTTTCTAAATTTGTTGGTTGGGTTTCAATTTTTGATAAAAGAAACCGACCTATGTCGCAAGATATAGAATGGATCCGAACCGAAAAGTTGAACTATAACCGAACAAAGACATGCGAGTACCAAACCAAACTGCCAACTCAGTTCGGTTTCGGTCCGATTTTTCATATTTAGGTTTTTTTTGCACACCCATTCTTACACATGAATTCTGCGAGATTCTTATGGAGGGCGGGGAGTATAATATCATGTAATTACTCAATCTTGATTAACAATAAATAATATTGATTATAAATTAATAATCATGTTTGAAAATTCTATTATCGAATGGAGCCGAATCTTAAAAAACGTACTCCATGGTTAGACTCAAAATGTTGAAAAACCTATGAATGGACGTATTGTTTTCTCAAATCTTGGGTCATTAGGAAAAACATGTTTTTCAGCGTAATCAACACGAATTTTGTGAAACAAAGCCTGCCAATTGACTCAAAACTTCGAATTACATAAAGATGATAATATTATTTGTCGAAATCGAAATTCATAGGGAAAAGTATGTTTTCAGTGCAACTGATGCAAATTTTGAGAAACTGAGTTTGCCAATAGACTCAAAATATCAAAATATATTAAAATACATATTTTATTTATCAAAATTAGGGCGCGTATGAAATAAGTGCAGTTTAGGCAAAAATCGTTCGAAATTTGGCGAAGCGTAGGCTGGATTCTGGTCCGGAATGTCGAAAAATCCTAAAGTAGGTACTTTCGTAGTTTTTTTAGGACTTAAAATGGACCCAAAATGACCAAAAAGAGAAGAAGGCGCCACGAGGTATCCGCCAGCAAAGAGCCACGTGGCGGACCCGGGAGACGCTGCCTGCACGGGCCACACACTTGCCTACGTATTTGTCACAACCCGCATTTTCTCAAGGTTTTTAAGGCATTATCAGAGTAAGAGAAAATACATGTCGTGATGTCGCGCCGTACAAGGGACAACTGCAGACGCTCAGACAATAACAAACCTTCAATTATCTTTTATAATAGACGCGTATCTTTATGATTGAAAACGTGAAATTGAGTTTAAAGTTTAAGACGGCGTTCCTCGGTTTAGTGTCTCAACTAGTCCATGAAATAGGAAGATATAGTTCGCAACTGAAAACTTTCAATTATGAGACCGCTATTGGCCCGAACCTGAGACATTTAAAAAAAAAGAATGCCTCAACTTAAATAACTCAAAAGTCGACTAAAATATAAATAAAAAAGTTATATGGTAAGAGGGTTACCAAACCAACCGAAGAGAAAACTGCAAATAAAAACACAAAAATCCAAATCACATGAGTAAAGAGAGCGATAGCTTGACACAAAGCGGTCTCATAAGAAGAAAGATTTACACTAAGGCGAATCATGACTCTTATTGATGTCCAAGGTATATGTATATATATAGTCATAGTAGTACCACTTATAAACTTGAAGAGTGAATCATCAACGCCGGACTTAAAATGGTACTGAAGCGGTAGCTATCTTTCCAACACAAACTATCAGACTAACACATCCAAAGAAACATGCACTGAGGTGGTGGTCCTCTATCTACTGTCCACCAAAAGTCCAAAATAATAAAATCATCAGGCGTAATGATTCACATCAGAGACTAAGGTGGTGGTCATTTATCCACTGTCAGTAAAAATGTCCAAAATAATAATATAAATATAATATTAAACCGAAAATGTCTAAGACTTATCATAAGTTGCCACAAAGACATAAGGGAAGAATGATCTAGAAGTCTCTAAGTGTAAGCAGTTTTATTAGATGAATTGACTAAGAATACTAGACGAATTCCCTAACCTCTCGACAAATTCGGCGCAAGGACTCGACGAATCGCTGAGTCTGTAACACTCATATCTGTCGTATAGCATATAGCAGTAGGTCCGGCCGGGGCCCGACGCCATATACTACGGACAGACCGGTTGGTTACGCGTTGAAACCATACAACCAATCACCAACGTCCTACACAGAGTCATTCTAGCGGAAGCAATTTATTAAGTTGCACAAATACAAGAACTCTGCCAATCAAGAATGTCCACTACAGAAATAACAATAGGAATGAAAAATACAAAAGTACCGGCCTTATGGCCTTACAAGGTTTGCTTAACAAAACATATCTTACATACTTCGGCTCGCAGGCCGGCCATACATGAAATAAACGGAAAGCATAAAAGGGTTAGGCCTTCGAGGGCCAGCACCGCAACATGGGCTTTAGCCCGCTATTTTCCGCTCGGCTCCGCAGCACCTGCAAGCACAAACCACCGCCCGGTGGCAAACAAAAGCAACGGTCAGCCATGCTGACCAAATTATAACGATCCCGCCCCCAAAATCGGGGCGGCGATGCTCTTTCCTTGCACTTTATTAGTGTAGGCAATATATTAGTATGAACACACATCATCACATGCGTAGGCTCGCACGGCCACACACCTCGTGCACACAGGGCACATTCACGGCGAACCGGCCAACGTCACGTCAATTCAAGCCATAGACGTTCCCGTTCCACCACCGCCTCTTGGACGGCCAACCATATGAGCATTTTGCCTTCCTGGCCTTGGTCATGACAATTTAAGCCATAGACCGCCGAAGACCCTCATCCATGCCAACGGTCCTACCGAACGACATAGACCGGGTACGGTTCCGCCTGACCCGTGCTCACACCACAACGACAATTTAAGCCATATGCGCAGGTCAAGACTCATCGAGTCCCGTTTCCACCACAATAATCACATAACCCGGTTATGTTCACGTTGGCTCCCCGGCCATCGTGTTGGCAAAACTCGCTTTTGCCCAGTTTTCCGGGTGCACCTTGGAGTTAATCTCCAAGGCTCCCTGATGCAATCTACCACGTAGAAAACCCGAAAAACGCTCAAACACCCGGAGTCTTCCCCTGTTCATATGCAATGCAACATCACCGATCCGGCTCTACTTGTCCGGATAGGCTTCACATACAATGCCTATGTCCGTTTTCGCATACGGACTCTACACAAGGGGGACTTTACATATCTACCCCAAGGAACGCTCCAACTCTTCGCTCACTCGCGAGAGAGGGCTTCCTATGCAAAGGGAAAAATGGCTTCACATGCCCAAGGATGAGAAATCGTTACCCTTGCGTTCTTCCGCGGCGCCATCGAAAACTATGCAGTTGGAAAGCACCGCAACAGCGTCACCTCCGCGGATCTGGACTCGGATCGCGATTCGGAGCTCCGAAGCTCCTCCGGCGGCCGGATCCTGGACTCATCCTTCCTCCTTGCTCTCCCTTCTCTCTAAACTCTTAGAGAGAGAATGACTAAGGGAAATGAGGATTCCCAACCCTAAATCCCGGCTAAAACCACCCAGGAGCATCCCCCCACCGTCGGATCCAAAGTCAAGGAAACGAACGGCCAAGATTAGATCTGAAATCATAAAATCTGGGCCGAACACGGGCTGCAACACGGCCGTGTGCCTGGCCGTGTCACCCATTCGCCGTCTAGATTGATTCGAAAAACCAGCACACGGCCTTTGACACGGCCTCCGACACGCCCGTGTCACCTGCGACACGCCCGTGTCGGGACCCGTATCACGCCCCCCGTGTGCAATCGACCAACACTTCGCTGTCAGAGAGGTACACGGCCTTGTGACACGGTATCAGACATGCCCGTGTCAAATTTGACACACCCGTGTTTGTGCCCGTGTCACGGCCCGTGTACCACACTTGCAGATTCCCTGGAGTGACACGGCCTGGGACACGCCCGTGTCCTAGGCCGTGTTCTACAACTCGACGATCGTCGACCGCCAAAGCGTCGACCGCACGACCCGTGGCCGAACACGCCTGTGTCACGCCCGTGTCATGCCCGTGACACGCCCGTGTCACGCCCGTGACACCTGCTCCAAAATTCAGACTGGGCTTAAAACATCACCCGTCCCTCTTTTGAGTTTCGGGGTATTACAACACTCTCCCCCTTAAAAGAATTTCGTCCACGAAATTACTAAAGGAAAGTAAACATAAAACCAAGAGCGGTACCTGAGCGAAATAACTCTGGGTACTCCTCCAGCATGGTCTGCTCTCGTTCCCAAGAGAGCTCCTCACGACCGCAATTGTCTCAACGGACCTTGACCATTCAGATTTCCTTGTTACGAAGTCGCTTAACTTCGGAGTCTTCAATACGAACGGGCTTGACCCTAGTCGTCAGCCCTTCGTCCACCGGTACTTGATCAACTGCGATCACCTGCGAAGCCTCTTGCACCGCCTTCCATAATACAGAGATGTGGAACACATCGTGTAGCCCACTCAACTCCGCCGATAGCTTCAAACGGTATGCGGCTTCGCCGACTCGCTCCAGGACCTCAAAAGGCCCAAGGTATCTTGGGCTCAACTTCTTCAAGCGTCTCAGCTGCGAAACCCCCTTGAACGGCTTCACTTTCAAGTATACCCAATCGCCTACCGCGAACTCCACGTTCCGGTGCTTGGCATTGTAATACTTCGCCTGCCTGTCTTGAGCGATCAACAAGCGCTCCCGAATGACCCGCACCAACGAGGTAGCACTCTCCACCTCCTGCTTCTTGTACAACCTTGCCTTACCCGTTTCAAGCCACGATAACGGCGTGCGACACTTCCTACCATACAGGGCCTCGAAGGGTGCCATTTGTATACTCGCTTGGTAGCCATTGTTGTACGCAAACTCCACCAAATACAGGTGGTCCTCCCAATGCTTCCCGAAGTCTAGGACACACATGCGGAGCATGTCCTCTATCGTTCTATTGACTCTCTCGGTCTGCCCCCATCCGTCTGCGGATGGAAGGCTGTGCTGAACTTCAACTTTGTCCCCAGCATCTGCTGCACCAACCTCCAATCATTGAACGTGAAATGCCCATCACGATCACTCACAATGCTGCGAGGCACACCATGCAGTCTAACTATAATGTCAACATACAACTTTGCCAATTTCTCTACTGGATCATCCTTCCTATGCGGAATGAAATGCGACACTTTAGTTAACCAATCTACGATCACCCAGATGGCGTCGTTCCCTTTCTGCGACCTTGGCAACCCATGCACAAAGTCCATAGATATATCGTCAAACTTCCACTCCGGTATAGGCAAGGACTTCAGAAATCCTCCCGGCTTTTGGCACTCCGCCTTCACCAAGGCGCACGTTTGGCACTTAGCCACAAACAACGCCACATCTTTCTTAAGCCCCGGCCACCAAAACAGCTTCTTGAGGTCACGGTACATCTTTGTGCTCCCTGGGTGGATCGAGTACTTGGTATGATGAGCCTCGTACATCAACTCCGCCCGTAGGTTACTCCCGCTTGGGACGCACAACCGATGATCCTTCCTTAGCAACCCATCTTCCACTGAAAACTGGGAATTTGACCCATCCAACGCTGCCTCCATAAGCTCCTTCATGGAGTCATCTAACTCCAATGCCTGCCGAATCCGATCAGCCAGGTCATACTGGACCTCTGTCCAGTTCAACATTGCTTTGGCGCTCGTATGCTTGTCAACACAACAGATCTCAAGCTCCTCCAACTCCCGTATCAGCCGCTCATCATGCACCGACAACCAGTTGGCTTGGGCGGGAGCCCTGCGACTCAACGCATCAGCAACCGCATTGCCCTTCCCGGGTACATAATGAATCTTGAAGGTGTAGTCCCCCAGGAACTCCATCCACCTCCTCTGCCTCATGTTAAGATCCTTCTGATCCAACAAGTACTTCAGGCTCTTGTGGTCGGTATAAATATCGACTCTTACGCCATATAAGTAGTGCCTCCACAGCTTAAGTGCAAATATCACGGCCGCCAACTCCAAGTCGTGGACCGGATAGTTCCTTTCATGCACTTTCAGCTTACGCGATCCATAAGCTATCACGCTCCCATGCTGCAACAACACGCAGCCCAAACCACTACCCGAGGCGTCACTATATACCTCGAAGCCCTTGGTCCCACTCGACGAGCTAAGCACTGGCGTCGTGGTCAACCGTCTCTTCAGCTCCTCAAACGCTTGCACGCACTCCTGCGTCCACAAGAATCTCTGATCTTTCCTTTTCAACTTCGCGAGAGGTAGCGCTATCCTCGAGAAGTTCTCTACGAAGCGCCTGTAATATCCGGCAAACCCGAGAAAACTACGGACTTCCGCGACAGAAGCCAACGCAGGCCACTCCCATATCGCAACGATCTTCGCCGGATCCACCGCTATACCTTCCCCACTAACAATGTGACCAAGGAACGCTACTGAGGGTAGCCAGAACTCGCACTTGGAGAATTTCGCATAAAGCTCATTCCTCCTCAAAGTCTCCAACACTAGATGCAAGTGCTTGAAGTGATCTTCTTCGCACTGCGAGTACACCAATATATCGTCAATAAAGACGATCACAAAGCGATCCAGTAAATCTCGGAACGTCCTGTTCATCAAGTCCATAAACACTGATGGCGCATTCGTCAGTCCAAACGGTATGACCGTGAACTCGAAATGCCCATATCTTGTGCTGAACGCCGTCTTCGGGATATCACACTCCCTGATCCTCAACTAATAGTACCCCGACTTCAAGTCCAACTTAGAATATACCGACGATCCGACTAACTGATCAAAGAGATCATCAATCCTCGGGATCGGGTACTTGTTCTTCTCCGTCAGCTTGTTCAACTCTCTGTAGTCGATACACAACCGCATACTACCATCCTTCTTCTTAACGAAGAGGACCGGTGCGCTCCAAGGCGACGAGATTGGATGCACATAACCTTGCTCCATCAGCTCCTCTAGCTGAACTTTCAACTCCGCCATCTCCTTAGGCGCCAACCTATACGGAGCACGTGACACCGGTTTGGCCCCCGGCACGAGCTCGATGGTGAAATCAATCTCCCGCTGCGGTGGGGCTCCAGGAAGACTATCCGGGAACACATCGGGGTATTCACAAACAACCGGGATGCTATCCAACGTGGACTTTGGCTCCACAGCCCCCACTATTGCGAAGAACAGCTCTGCACCAGCACGAAATGCCTTTACCACCTGAAGAGCAGACATCAGCGTCTTGCTCAACCCCTTGAGTCCCTCGAATGTTGTCCCCCGCCCAACACCCAGCTTGACCTCCTTCCGGTCGCAGTCAATCCAAGCTTTCTGCTCCGAAAGCCAATCCATCCCAAAGATCACTTCGAACTCTACTAGCGACAGCAATGACGCTAGCAAGTTGAACTCTTGGCTCCCAATGTGAACCTTTACGGCGCACACCCTGTCCGCACGCATCGAGCACCCATTCAGTAGCAGCACATCCAACTTGTCCTTCGCCATCGAAGAAGGGACTCTGATGCGCGATATGAAATTTTCGGACAAGGAGTGTGAAGCTCCCGTGTCGAACAGTGCCCGTGCCGGACTATCACTAATCACAACAAAGCATATACAAACAATATTAGCTAACAAGCAATAGACAACAGTATATAAAGTTAACTTGCTGTAAATTAACTCATACCTGTCACCACGTCAGCTTGTTTGATGGCCTCCTGCTGGCCCAAGTTATAGACTCTAGGCTGAGTCGGAGCATAGTGGGACGCGGTTGACTCCACCGCCTTGCCCTTCTCTTCGTAAGTAGCTCCTTGCTTTCTCTCGGACTTTGGGCGTCCGCTCCAGCAATCGCGGGCAAAGTGCCCCGTCTTTTCACACGTGAAACAAGCGCCCGGGGTTCGATTAGTAGTTGCCCCCGAGGCACCCGCAGAAGAAGCTGGACCTGACGTCCTAGCCTTCTTGAAGAATTTTCGATAGCCCGACTTCGACGTAGTCGGCGCTTTGAACTCCGATTTCTTCCCGCCAGAATCCTTCTTAGCTTGCACATTTCTCATGTCCTTCTCCAAGGACCGGGCCGAGTTGACCAAGGTTAGGAAACCCTGCGCCATGGGCCCTGACAGTAGCAACCTCAGCTCATCTCTTAACCCTTCGTAGAAGCGGTTAGTCTTTCGCTCCTCGTCGGCAAAGGTAGCGCTAGCATATCTCCCCAACCGAGTAAACTCGTGGAGGTACTCGTATACAGTGCTATCTCCTTGCACCAACTTTTGGAACTCGTTCTCTAATGCGTTCCTCTGCGCTGAGGGGAGGTATCGAGCCATGAACAGTCTCGAAAACTCCGCCATAGGAACTTCGGCCAACGTCCTTCCCCTCAACTGGTGTAGCTCTAGGCCTTCCCACCATAACCTTGCGTCCCCATCCAACAAGAACGTCGCTATTGTGGTCTTCTGCCACTCTTCCGTTTCTGTAGCTGTTATCACCCTATTGACTCTTGAGAGCCAATCTTCAGCCTGGGTCGGGGTTCCCGTTCCCGAGAACACCGGTGGGTGGAAGCCCATCACATGCTTCAACTGCCTTTCAGTTGCTCTCCTAGGCAACTCTGGCTCCACCGCCACCTGCTCAACCCTTCTAGGCTCCGCCGCTTGGAGCGGCACTTGCTCCCCCGCAGGAGCAGGCTGCTGCACCTGTCATGCAGGTTGCGCATTAATCATAGAAAAGACAGCTTCTGCCACCAATCTAATGGTCTCGGCAGACGGAGGTGTTGCAGGCGCTTCACTTGGCGCACTGCTTGCCTCAGAACCTGGCCGTTCTGACGGCCCAGCACCACTTCTGGTCACCTATAATCGTGCAAAACACCGATAAGCGACCAAAAATTACTGCAAACAGCAATTATAGGAACACGCAGGTTCTTCAAACATGTATATTTTCATTCCTAAGTGGACATTCATGGGTTCTTTTCATGTTATAACGATGACGCACACATGTGCTCACCACCCCTAAAAGTGAATTCGTCCACGAATTCATTTAAGTTTGACTGAAACCAGTAGTCTGATACCAATTTGTAACACCCATATCCGTCGTATAACATATAGCAGTAGGTTCGGCCGGGGTCCGACGCCATATACTACGGACAGACCGGTTGGTTACGCGTTGAAACCATACAACCAATCACCAACGTCCTACACAGAGTCATTCTAGCGGAAGCAATTTATTAAGTTGCACAAATACAAGAACCTTGCCAAGCAAGAATGTCCACTACAGAAATAACAATAGGAATGAAAAATACAAAAGTACCGGCCTTATGGCCTTACAAGGTTTGCTTAACAAAACATGTCTTACATACTTCGGCTCGCAGGCCGGCCATACATAAAATAAACGGAAAGCATAAAAGGGTTAGGCCTTCGAGGGCCAGCACCGCAACATGGGCTTTAGCCCGCTATTTTCCGCTCGGCTCCGCAGCACCTGCAAGCACAAACCACCGCCCGGTGGCAAACAAAAGCAACGGTCAGCCATGCTGACCAAATTATAACGATCCCGCCCCCAAAATCGGGGCGACGATGCTCTTTTCCCTACACTTTATTAGTATAGGCAATATATTAGTGTGAACACACATCATCACAGGCGTAGGCTCGCACGACCACACACCTCGTGCACACAGGGCACATTCACGGCAAACCGGCCAACGTCACGTCAATTCAAGCCATAGACGTTCCCGTTCCACCACCGCCTCTTGGACGGCCAACCATATGAGCATTTTGCCTTCCTGGCCTTGGTCACGGCAATTTAAGCCATAGACCGCCGAAGACCCTTATCCATGCCAACGGTCCTACCGAACGACATAGACCGGGTACGGTTCCGCCTGACCCGTGCTCACACCGCAACGGCAATTTAAGCCATATGCGCAGGTCAAGACTCACCGAGTCCCGTTTCCACCACAATAATCACATAACCCGGTTATGTTCACGTTGGCTCCCCGACCATCGTGTTGGCAAAACTCGTTTTTGCCCAGTTTTCCGGGTGCACCTTGGAGTTAATCTCCAAGGCTCCCTGATGCAATCTACCATGTAGAAAACCCGAAAAACGCTCAAACACCCGGAGTCTTCCCCGGTTCATATGCAATGCAACATCACCGATCCGGCTCTACTTGTCCGGATAGGCTTCACACACAATGCCTATGTCCGTTTTCGCATACGGACTCTACACAAGGGGGACTTTATATATCTACCCCAAGGAACGCTCCAACTCTTCGCTCACTCGCGAGAGAGGGCTTTCTATGCAAAGGGAAAAAGGGCTTCACATGCCCAAGGATGAGAAATCGTTACCCTTGCGTTCTTCCGCAGCGCTATCGAAAACTATGCGGTTGGAAAGTGTAACGATCCCATCCATTACATGACGTATAATAGAAGGTCCGGCCGGGGCCCCACACTATATGCCACAAACAGACGGTGAGGTCACATGATAATACCAAACCATACACGAATCCTAACTCAGAGCATTCTAGCGGAAGCTTTAAGTTGTAATTTGAACTCTAACCAGGAATGTCCAATATATAAACCACTGTTATATATATATATATCCACGGAATGTACAACAAAGGTTTGGCCTTAAGGCCTTACAGTTCCTCTTTCCATACAACATGGATTACAAACCTCGGCGCGCAGGCCGGCCATACATGCAGAAAACAAAACAAACAAAACCATTTGCTCAGCCTTCAAGGGCTAGCCGCAGCAACAGCAGCAACAGCAGTAGGGCTTCAGCCCTTCACTTACCACTTGGCTCTCCAGCACCTGCATAGGGACAATCCACCCAACCGGTGGCAAACAATGCAACGGTCAGCATTCAGCTGACCCAATTATAACAATCCTACCCCTTTCTCGGGGCACGAGCATTCTTTCCATGCATAGCATGACATCATCATATAGCAACTATGTGCGCGCAGGCACATTCAAGCCATCACAACCATCGGCCACACGGCCCGACAGTCCGTGCACTTAGGGCACATTCTTGGTGTACCGGAATACCAGGGTCAACACTACCGTCTATGCGGTATTTGAGCATTCTAGTCTTTCCGGCGTGCGGGCCTAAGACTCTCATTAGGCGCTCCAACAAAACCCATAACCAGGCTTCCAAGTCGGACGGACCTAACGCAGGTACGGATCAGCCACCCCTCGTTGCTCAGGTCGCCGTGCCACCTCGAATACGGAAGTATCCATGGCAATTTATAGGCGCGGGTCGGTTTCACCTTTCCTGTTCGGCAATCTGCCTTTTCATCGAGTTGCAGCTCAACGGCTCAACCACACACAAAGTGGCAACGCACAGCCACAAGAGTTGCATCCAACCCTCTTCATTTCCTGGACTTCATCCAGTACTTCATGCTGCACCAAGCCAACAGGTAGACACAAGGCAAATAAGCCATAATCACAGAGCCTTCTCCGATATGCAAACAAGCATCACCAATCCAGACCATGTCTAGATGGGATTCACACAGTATGCCTAGATCCGTACTCCAATTCCTGACTCTAACAAGGGGGACTTTACATATCTACCCCAAGGGACACCACAACCCACCGCCCACTCGCGGGGAAGGGTTTTCCCTATGCAATGCAGAAAAGAAGGACTTCACATGTCCAAGAAGGGAGATCGTTACCCTTGTCGATCTCTTGGGCGCCATCGAAAACTAGCCGGTGAGAAAGGACCGCAGCAGCTTTGCCTTCACAACGCTGGCCTCAGATCACGAATCGGACCACGGGAGCTCCGCCGGTGGCTTGATCTCCTCCTCCTTCTTCTTCCTCCTCTCTCTTTCTCTCTTCCTCATTCAAATGAAGAATGAATTCTTCCTCAGCCTCTACTGATTAAATCCAGCCAGGAATCACCTGAGCCCTTGGATCCAAAGAGAGAAATCTGAATGGCCACGATTTGCCCCAAAACTCACTTTTTTGGCTGACACGGCCTGTGACACGCCCGTGTCACAGGCCGTGTACCCTTAAGCGGCACACTCGGTATTCGTACCGACTGATATTTACCAGAACACGGGTATCGACACGCCCGTGTCGAACCTGACACGCCCGTGTCAGTCATGAGACACGCCCGTGTCCTCCTGCTTCGTCGAGCTCCAAAATCAACCAGCAGTACACGGGTAGGCACACGGCATCAGATACGCCCATGTCCAATCTGACACGCCCGTGTTCAAGGCTTGGTTTCAGGCCGTGTAATCTTCTGACTCAGAACGCATTTTATTTGAGTGACACGCCCTGGGACACGCCCGTGTCCCAGGCCGTGTACCCCCGACACGCCCTGGGACACGCCCGTGTCCCAGGCCGTGTAAAATGACCTGCACCTCAAAACCATTTTTGAGTCTTTTGGGGTGTTACAATCCTCCCCCTTTAACAAAATTTCGTCCCGAAATTTGCACGGTAAGGAAACAAGAACCAACAATGCTATAACTTGAGAATTCTGTTATACAAGAGGTACACGGTCTACAGCTTATCCAAACAACTCGGGAAATTCAGCTCGCATGGTCTGCTCTCGCTCCCATGTTAGCTCTTCACGGCCACAATTGTCCCATCGGACCTTGACCATCCCGATCACTTTGTTCCGCAACTGTTTCTCGGTTCGATCCTCGATTCGAATGGGTCTAACCCTCGTCGTTAGCCCATACTCGACCGGTACCCGATCATTCTCCACTACTTGAGCTGGATCCTTCACCGCCTTACGAAGGACTGAGATGTGAAATACATCATGTAATCCACCCAAGTCTGCTGAAAGTGCTAGTCGATAAGCAGCTTGCCCAACTCGCTCCACCACCTCAAATGGACAAAGATACCTCGGACTTAGCTTTTTCAAACGCCGAATCCTGGACACGCCTTTGAAGGGTTTGATCTTCAAATATACCCAATCACCCACCGCGAACTCCACGTTCCGATGTTTGGCATTGTAGTACTTTGCTTGACGTCTTGGGCTATCACTAGCCTCTCCCGAATAGAGCGTATGAGCGAGGTAGCTTCTTCGACTTCCTTTTTCCCACTCAGCTTAGATTCGCCTGCTTCTGCCCAAGCTAACGGTGTACGGCATTTACGACCATATAAAGCCTCAAATGGTGCCAGACCGATGCTCGCTTGGTAGCTATTATTATAGGCAAATTCGACAAGAAATATATAATCTTCCCATCTCTTACCAAAGTCTAGGGCGCACATGCGGAGCATATCCTCCATCGTCCTGTTGGTTCGTTCAGTCTGGCCATCTGTTTGGGGATGAAAGGCCGTACTAAAAGCTAACTTTGTACCCAACATTTGATGAACGAGCCGCCAATCATTCGATGTGAACCGCCCATCACGGTCACTGACGATGCCCCGAGGAACACCGTGCAGTCGAACAACCTGCTCCACATAAAGCTTGGCCAAGGTTTCCACTGCATCGTCTCTTCTGTTTGGAAGGAAGTGCGCCACTTTTGTCAACCGGTCCACAATCACCCAGATTGAATCATGACCGCGTTGAGATCTCGGCAACCCGTGCACGAAATCCATCGAAATGTCATCGAACTTCCATTCCGGAATAGGTAACGACTTCAGGAAACCGCCAGGCTTCTGGCATTCCGCTTTCACCAACGCACAGGTATTGCATTCAGGCACATAACGTGCTACATCTTTCTTTAATCCGGGCCACCAGAACAACTTTTTCAGATCTCTGTACATCTTTGTGCTCCCTGCGTGAACTGAGTACTTTGCAAAGTGAGCTTCGTACATCAACTCTTCCCTCAATTTACCCACACTTGGGACGCACACTCGACCATTTCTTCGTAACAAACCGTTATCCCAAGAGAATTGGTCATCCGGCCCATCTTTTGCATAGCGCTGGAGACTTTCATCAAGCTCCGTTGCTCGCCGAACTCTGTCCGTAAGGTCATATTGAACCTCCGTCCAGTTCAAGCATGCATCGGTCGACAAACCCTTGTCAACACAAGATATCTCCAATGCTTCCAATTCCTGGATTAAACGCTGATCATGCCTCTGCAACCAGCTTTCCCATACCGGAGTCTTCCGACTCAAAGCATCAGCGACCACATTTCCCTTCCCGGGAGTATAGTGAATCTCGAAGGTGTAGTCCCCAAGGAACTCCATCCATCTTCGTTGTCGCATATTCAGATCCTTCTGATCCAACAAATACTTTAGGCTTTTGTGATCTGTATAGATATCAACTTTAACGCCATAAAGATAGTGCCACCATAACTTGAGCGCAAAGATTATCGCCGCCAACTCCAAATCATGGACGGGGTAATTCCGCTCATGCACTTTCAACTGGCGCGAGCCATAAGCAATCACTTTCCCAAACTGCAGAAGAACGCAGCCTAAGCCGCTCCCAGAAGCATCACTATAGATCTCATACCCATCTGTACCACATGGCGATGTCAGCACAGGCGCCATGGTCAAACGACTCTTCAAGTCTTCAAAAGCATGCGCACACTCCGGCGTCCAAATGAACTTTTGATCTTTTCTCGTCAGCGTGGTCAGAGGTAAAGCAATCCGTGAGAAGTTTTCCACAAACCGTCTATAGTAGCCCGCAAGTCCAAGGAAGCTCCTGACCTCGGCCACTGAAGACATCACTGGCCAATCTCGAATGGCACTTATCTTCAACGGATCCACCGCGATACCCTCTCCACTTACCACATGGCCTAAAAAGGCTACTGAAGAGAGCCAGAACTCACACTTTGAGAACTTGGCATAAAGCTTATTCCTCCGCAGGGTATGCAAGACCAACCGTAAATGGTTTTGCATGATCCTCTTCCGACTGAGAGTATACTAAGATGTCATCGATAAACACAATCACGAACAAATCCAAGTACTCTCGGAACGTTCGATGCATTAGGTCCATAAATACCGAAGGCGCATTACATAGGCCAAACGGCATTACCGTGAACTCATAATGACCGTAGCGTGTTCCAAACGCCGTCTTGGGAATGTCACCTTCCCTAATCCTCAGCTGATAATATCCCGATTTCAAATCCAATTTGGAATAGACCGTTGATCCTGCCAGCTGATCAAAGAGGTCATCAATCCGTGGGATCGGATATTTGTTTTTCTCCGTCAGCTTATTCAATTCGCGGTAGTCAATACATAACCGTAAACTACCGTCTTTCTTTTTCACAAATAGAACAGGCGCGCTCCAAGGTGACATACTTGGGCGTATATATCCCTGCTCCAACAACTCTTGCAATTGGACTTTCAACTCAGCCATCTCTTTTGGCGCGACGCGATATGGTGAGCGGGCCACAGGTTTCGCACCTGGCACCAACTCAATAGAGAAGTCAATCTCCCGCTGGGGTGGTAACCCAGGAAGATCTTTAGGAAACACATCGGCAAACTCTGACACAACCAGAACTTCACCGACACTGGCCTTTGGCTCAACAGCCTGAATTAGCGTGAAGAATAACTCCGCGCCCTTCTGAACAGCATTGACGACTTGGAGCGCAGACAACAAAGTCCCGCCAACTCCTCGCATACCAGCGAACTTCGTCACAAGTCCGGTATTCTGGCCCAGTGTAATCTCCTTGGAGTTGCAATCAATAAAGGCACGCTGCTCCGAGAGCCAGTCCATACCAAAAATCACATCAAACTCCGATAACGGTAGCACCGCTGCACTCAAACCGAAATCCCGACTTCCTATTTGAACATCCACATCGCAAGCCCTATCCGCAAGCATCACACAGCCATTCGGCAATAGCACCCTTGTACTATCCACCGTCACATGACTCGGTACCCCAATTCGAGATACGAAATCCTCAGACAGAAAAGAATGCGAAGCACCCGTATCAAACAGGGCTCTCGCCAAATTATTCTGAATAAGGACAAAGCCTGCAGCACACACACATCATGCACAAGCTATACATAACCAAAAGCAATATCACTTAAGCAAGTAAACTAATTACTCGTACCTATGACGACGTCACTTTGCTTAATCGCCTCCTACTGGCCAAGCTGATAGATTCGGGGCTGTGCCTGAGACGCAGAGAAATCAACCACCGCTTTGCCCTTCTCAGCATAAGACGCACCCGTCTTCTTTTCCCCTTTGGGCTGAACAACCCGACAGTCACGGGCTATATGCCCCACTCGGCCACAGTTATAGCATGTACGAGAATCCGGCCTTGATGTCGCCCCCGACACAACGGTCGTAGTCACTTGCCCAGACGGCTTGGACCTCTTGCCCCCTTTCTTCTGGTAGAACGATTTGCTCGGGCGAGGTGCTTGAACCTCTGGCTTCGACACAACCAAGCCCTTGTTCCCCTGCACCCGCCGCATGTCCTTCTCCAACGCACATGCAGTATCAACCAACGACTGAAACCCTTGATTCACTGAACTCGA
This sequence comes from Platanthera zijinensis, assembly GCA_039513925.1. NCBI lineage: Eukaryota > Viridiplantae > Streptophyta > Magnoliopsida > Asparagales > Orchidaceae > Platanthera > Platanthera zijinensis. Next base: position 12,949,600 of record CM077085.1, read on the forward strand.
AAGCAGGAGCCTCAACTCATCCCGCAATCCTTCATAGAACCTATTAGTTTTCCTTTGATCATCTGCAAAGATTGTTCCCGCATACCGCCCCAACCTGGTAAACTCTTGCAAGTAGATATCCACGCTATCTTCTCCTTGCTTTAACCGTTGGAACTCATTTTCCATGGCAATCCGCTGCGCCGCTGGGACATGCTTCGCCAGAAATATTCGAGAGAACTCCTCAATCGACACTTGCGTTAATTGCCTGCCCGCCAAATGGTGTACCTCAACCTCGTCCCACCACAACCGCGCCTCGCCTTCAAGCATGAAGGTGGCCAAGGTGACCTTTAGAGTTTCCTCCGCCCTGATCGCTGTCATTATCCGTTTGACACGCGATAACCAATCCTCTGCCTGCGTTGGGGATCCCAGTCCCTTAAACGTAGGAGGACTGAAGCTCATGAATTGCTTCAACTGTCGGTCAGCTGCGCGTGGATCTACAGCCTCAACCGGCTCGGGTCTTACAACAACACGAACTGGCTCAACTGCCGGCTGCGCTTGCCCGGTCGGCTGAATCATGGCAAATAGCGCCTCAGCAGCTAAGCGAACAGTTTCCGCAGATGGAGGAGGTGTTGGCACCTCAGCTGGTGCCGCACTCTCATCAGAGCGCTGGGGCTCAGACTGCCCAGCACCACTACGCGTCACCTATAGGTGGACAAGACACACATTAGCGATCGTATGCAAGCAAAACAACACAAAAAGGAACACGCAGATTCCTCAAACAAGATTATGTACATTCCTTAGTGGACATTCCAGAGTTCATTAGCGTTACAGCAGGGCGCACAAACACGCGTTCGCCACCCCACAAAAGAATTCGACCACGAATTCGAAAGAGGAAGACCGAACGAAGCTGATACCAAAATGTAACGACCTCATCCGTTACATGACGTATAATAGAAGGTCCGGCCGGGGCCCCACACTATATGCCACAAACAGACGGTGAGGTCACAGGATAATACCAAACCATACACGAATCCTAACTCAGAGCATTCTAGCGGAAGCTTTAAGTTGTAATTTGAACTCTAACTAGGAATGTCCAATATATAAACCACTGTTATATATATATATATCCACGGAATGTACAACAAAGGTTTGGCCTTAAGGCCTTACAGTTCCTCTTTCCATACAACATGGATTACAAACCTCGGCGCGCAGGCCGGCCATACATGCGGAAAACAAAACAAACAAAACCATTTGCTCAGCCTTCAAGGGCTAGCCGCAGCAGCAGCAGCAACAGCAGTAGGGCTTCAGCCCTTCACTTACCACTTGGCTCTCCAGCACCTGCATAGGGACAATCAACCCAACCGGTGGCAAACAATGCAACGGTCAGCATTCAGCTGACCCAATTATAACAATCCTACCCCTTTCTCGGGGCATGAGCATTCTTTCCCTGCATAGCATGACATCATCATATAGCAACTATATGCGCGCAGGCACATTCAAGCCATCACAACCATCGGCCACACGGCCCGACAGTCCGTGCACTCAGGGCACATTCTTGGTGTACCGGAATACCAGGGTCAACACCACCGTCTATACGTTATTTGAGCATTCTAGTCTTTCCGACGCGCGGGCCTAAGACACTCATTAGGCGCTCCAACAAAACCCATAACTAGGCTTCCAAGTCGGACGGACCTAACGCAGGTACGGATCAGCCACCCCCCGTTGCTCAGGTCGCCGTGCCACCTCGAATACGGAAGTATCCATGGCAATTTATAGGCGCGGGTCGGTTTCACCTTTCCTGTTCGGCAATCTGCCTTTTCATCGAGTTGCAGCCCAACGGCTCAACCGCACACAAAGTGACAACGCACGGCCACAAGAGTTGCATCCAACCCTCTTTATTTCCTGGACGTCATTCAGTACTTCCTGCTGCACCAAGCCAACAGGTAGGCACAAGGCAAACAAGCCATAATCACGGAGCCTTCTCCGATATGCAAACAAGCATCACCAATCCAGACCATGTCCAGATGGGCTGTTGGTACCCTAGTTTGATTTGAGTTTTAGTCTTCTCCTTTTGTCCCTTGACCCAAGAAATATCTATGGTCAATGGTTAGTGGTCTAGCTGTAGAGTCCCCGCTTTTCCAGATGAAGAATTTGGTTAAGTAGTTTGTTCGTTCGACTATAGTCGAACGCCGCTCGACTATCGTCGACTGACTGTTCGACGATCGTCTATCAGTTGCTCGACTTTCAGTCTGCGAGGATAGTTCGACTATCGGTTGATAGTTCGACTATCTGTGTGCTGAGATAGTTCGACTATCTGTTGATAGTTCGACTATCTGTCGTTCTCTGATAGCTCGACTATCTGTTGATAGTTCGACTATCTATTCTGCGTTGATAGTTCGACTATCTGTTGATAGGTCGACTATCTGTTCTCGCTTGGTAGTTCGACTATCTGCTTTGATAGTTCGACTATCTGTTGATAGGTCGACTATCTGTTTGTTTTTGATAGTTCGACTATCTGTTGATAGTTCGACTATCTGTTTCGCTTTGATAGTTCGACTATCTGTTGATAGGTCGACTATCTGATAGCTCGACTATCTTCTGATAGTTCGACTATCTGTTGTGATAGTTCGACTATCTCCTGTGATAGTTCGAATATCTGGATCGTTCGACTATCTGTCCGACAGTTCGACGATCTTCGTTCTTCGGTCGACGATCTCCGAGGGTCGTTCGACGTTTTCTGTCTGCCTTTATATTTTGTATTTATTTATTGATTTAATTAATTAATATATTATCTGGCATGTTATTTTAATTATTTTATGATAATATTTCCAGGCAATATTTGCTCCATCTCTTTTGCCTGAGTCAAATCTTTTCAGATAAAGTTGTTTGTCTTATTAGCTGACATTGTATTTTACTTTATCTGCTGTCAGTCCTTTATAGCCGTTAGACTGAAAAGTCTTCCTTTTTGCTATAAAGAGTTTGTTTCTGATATGACTTTATTTAGTACTTTATTATCAGACTGCTTCCTGCAGCTTCCTAGAAAGAGGTTTATTCCTTTTATAGAATGTTTTTGCTGCAGAGATTGTTTGCCTTTGTGATATTTGCAGACCAGGTCTCAAGCTTCAGAAGAAGATAAACAATTCAAATTGAAGAGAGCCGGTGCTTGTTGCTGATATAAAAGCAATCCTTTGGAGAAGGATTTCAGCTAGCTACCCAGTTATTCATTTAAGCATTCAAGCCTTCATCAAGATCAAGTTTTCTGCTCTCAGCAATACTCATCCAACTGAGAAGTGTTAAGCTCTTCTACTCTTCTTCAACCTGAGTTCTCCTGCTTTCAGGAAGTTCAAACTCAGAGTTCTTTTGAAGAAGAAGAAGAAGAAGACAGCTGCTTGAAGTTTTCTAATTTTATTATTTATTATCTTCTTGTAGTTTTTCCTTTAGATCTTTCTGAAGAGTTTTCTGCACTGAAGCAAGACTTCACCTGGACATCTTTGAGCCAGGGGGAGCCTTGATTCTTTAGAGCTTTCTAGCTCAGTGCAAGTCTCTGTGCTTCTCCAATCTTTTGTAAAATAGAGAAGACATCTTAACCTTCTTTCCCCCTCCTGTACAGGGTTATTACTCCCTTCAAAAGTATCCCTTGGTGGCAGGGCACCTGATCAAAAACCTGTACTTGGTTTTTAGACTCCTGATCAAAAGTCTAAAGAGTTTCTGGATCTACCTGAAACAGATCCTGTTGGTGGCAGGGCACCTGATCAAAAACCTGAGTGGATTCCTACCTTGTTGGTAGAAGAGTGGACGTACCCAAGTTGTTTGGAGAACCACTATAAATTTCCTTGTGTCGTCTGGATTGCCTTGTTTAATTCCTGCATTGTGGCTGTGAATAGATATAACTCGGATTGCTAGTTGCTGATTAGGATTTCCAAGCCTTAACTGTAATTACAGTTAGCTTGAGTTTGTGCACAACACTTGTGTTAGGCTATAGGGTTAATTCTATATCTATAATCTTTTCATTCCGCATCTCACTCCAAGGGAGTTGGGTAGACGATTAAGTTTTGTCAAGTGCAAAATTTGATAACTCTATTCACCCCCCTCTAGAGTAGTATCTATCCCTTCACTTTCAATTGGTATCAGAGGGAGGTTGACTGACTGTATAGGCTAACACATAAGTCACAAGATCCCGATAGATACCAAAGCTTATAGATATTCACTATCATGGCCCAGTCCAAGGATTATTCCAGACCTCCAGCATGCAACTTAGCTAAGTTTGGCATCTGGAAGGCAAGGATAAAATTATATATGAATTCTATTGATGAAAGCATCTTTGCTTCTATTTTGTCAGGACCCCCAAGAGCACTTGCTGCTGCTTCTGCCTCATCATCTGATATGAGTGCAGTGCCTCCTCCAGATTACAACGATGAGTACAAGAAGGCAAAAATAGCAGATGCCAAGGCGATGAACATTCTGGCTCAGACAATGTCTGATGAGGTATTCCAGAAGGTTGCTGACTGCTCCTCAGCAAAAGCCATGTAGGATACACTGAACCAGATTGTAGCTGGTTCAGCTGATGAAAGGAAGGACAGAAGGTCCAACCTGATCTCACAATATGAGAACTTCAAGAAAACTGATGCTGAATCAGTTGAGGCCATGTACACAAGGCTCAGCTCAATCATCAATGAGCTGAGGACCCTGGACAAGGACATATCATTGACAGAGGTCAATGATAAGATTCTTATGTGCTTCCCTAGCACATGGGATCTAAGGATCTGGCCCATCAAGGAAGCCAGAAGTACAAATGAGATTTCAACTGAAGCCCTTCTCGGCAAGCTCAAGTCTTTTGAGCAAGTGCTGAAGACAAGGGAAGCAGAAGCAGAAGCAAAGACCCCTACTCCAACAAGAAAAGAGCAATCTCTAGCTCTTAAGGCTGCTGATGCTTCTGAAGGCAGCCAATCAAATGAGGAGCTAATGGCATTGTTTGCCAAGAGGTTCCTCAAGATGGGGAGAAAGGAGTTCAGAAAGAAGTATTCACGCTATGAAGACAAACCAAGGTATGACCGTTCACCTGCTAAAGAAATTATATGTTATGGTTGCAGGAAGCCTGGACATATCCTGCCCGAGTGTCCAGAGGAGAAGAACAAAGACAAGAGGAAAGAAAAAGAACAACACAGGAAGCACTCCAAGCCATCCTCCTACAAGAACAAGAAAAAGGAGAGATGTTTCATTGCTGAAACCTGTAGTGATTATGATGAAGAATCCTCCTCCTCAAGCTCTAGTGAGGATGAGGAAGAGAAGAAGGCAAAAGAAGTTTGCCTCATGGCAATAGATGCCTGCAGCAACCACTCAGCTGCAGAGAGTTCAGATTCAGAAGAAGAGTTGCCAACAGAAGATGAGGTACTATCTTCTTATGACTTCACTTCTGAAGAATTTAAGTTAGATTTTAAATCATTATGCTTAGACTTAATTAGTTCAGAAAAGGAGATTAAAGAACTTAGAAATAAGTTAGCTGACTCAGAATTAATTGCTACAGAAAATATTAGGTTAAAGGAAGATCTCACTACTTGTAGTGAAGAAATTAAATTTCTTAAAATGGAGTTAGCTAAGTCTAAGAGGTTAGAAGAATCACTTAATGGTAGAAGCCTTAAGCTGTTAGAGATTACTAGCTTGACTAACACTAGGTCAGGTAATAACAAACTAGGCTTAGGAGCTTCTCCCAGTGAACCCCCAGTTCTTCTTAAAAACAATCTTTCAACTCCAGTGAACTTCATTTCAGCTAGTGGAATGAAGAACACTGAGCAAGTAAATCTAGTTAATAAAACCTTAAATAAAGCTAAGAGAGAAAAGATGAAGAAATTTTTTAAAGAAATGCAAAGAGCGTCGAACGCCGCTCGACGATCGGAAGCTCAATGGTCGAACGAAGCTCGACGATCTGAGCGCCCATCGTCGAACGTCGATCGACGTTTTCAAAATGATTTTCAAAATCATAATAAAACCCATAGAAACCTAAATGAAAATAGAAACCCTAGGTTTGTTGACCCATCATCTGCATGGAGAATCCCACCTAGGAGATCTCACCCATTAGGTTATCACCCTCAGCCTGCATTTTCATATATTTCCAGTTTTTCTTATGTGAAAAACAAGGGACCCAAGGTTACCTGGGTCCACACTGTCTAAATAAATGTCTTGCAGGTGAAGGCCTATCCTATCACTCAAAATAAGTGGTATTTGGATAGTGGATGCTCCAAGCATATGACAGGAAATAAAAATCATCTGTCAAAATTCAAAGCTAAGCTCGGCCCAAAGGTTATCTTTGGAGATTCCAGCTGTGGTCAGACAGAAGGCTATGGCAAGATCACAATTGGAGCAGTTACTTTCAAGAGAGTTGCATATGTGACAGGACTGAAGCACAATTTGATTTCAGTCAGCCAGCTATGTGATGCTGGCTACCAGGTTTCATTTTCTAACTCCTCTTGCAATATTACTTTAAATAATAATGTTGTTTTAGTATGCATCAGAATAGGTAATATTTATTTAGTAGATTTCAATTCATCTCACTCTGAAATCTGTTTATTTAATGAAGTAACAATTAATAATAACTCTTTGTGGCATAAGAGGCTTAGTCATGTTAACCTTAAAATATATCTAGGTTATCTAAGCACAACCTTGTGAGAGGTTTACCTTCTTGCCCCTACAAGAAGGAGAGCCTATGCAAGGCTTGTCAGCTAGGCAAGCAAACCAAGAATTCTTTTAAATCAGTAAATAAGAGTGATTCTCCTAGAATCCTGTATCTATTACATTTGGACCTATTTGGCCCAATAAATGTACAGAGTTTAGGAGGGAAGTATTACACCTTAGTAATTGTAGATGACTTCTCTAGATTCAGTTGAGTTTTCTTTTTGAGAACTAAGGCTGATAACTTCAAAGCCCTTACAGACTTTCTACTATGTGTGCAGACTGAGTACTCTACTCATGTGGCCTTGATCAGAAGTGATCATGGTACTGAGTTTGACTCTCTTCTCATGCAAGAATTCTGTGAGAGAGAAGGTATCAAACATAGCTTCTCAGCTCCTAGAACTCCCCAAAAAAATGGGATAGTTGAAAGGAAGAACAGAACACTCATTGAAGTTGCTAGTACATTGTTGGCAGATGCTAATATGCCTCTTTCTTATTGGGCAGAAGCTGTTAGCACAGCCAATTATGTCTTGAATAGAAGTTTGATACACAAGCTTAAGTGTAAAACTCCTTATGAGTTGCTGAAAGGAAAGAAACCTAAAATTAACTATTTTAGAAATTTTTGATTGTGTAGTGTATATTCATAATAACAATAAAGAATACCTTAGAAAGTTTGAAGCAAAAGCTTCAATGGGATTTATGCTTGGATATTCCCAAGTAAGCAAAGCTTATAGGGTTTATAACAAATCAACCTGTAAAATTGAAGAATCTGTGCATGTATCTTTTGATGAGTCTCAGATGTTTTACAAGGAGAAAGAAAATTCTCCTTCCTCCAGTTCTGTGCAGGTACCTGATGCTACTCTAGAAATTCTTCAACTATCAACTCTTCAGATCACTGAATCAGACAGTGATGAAGACTTTGCAGAAGCTGTTGTTGTACCACCAACAGTAGATCAAATTCCTCCTGAGGAATTAATCCCAACTGTTGCTGAAGATCACATCCCACCTGCTGATATTGTCACACTTAGAGATCACCCCACATCTCAAGTGATTGGAGACATATCAGCTGGTGTGCAAACAAGACACCAATTAAGACAGGATGTGATGCACGCTTGTTTCCTCTCACAGGTTGAGCCCCTCACCTTTAAAGATGTAGAGCTAGATCCCCACTAGATCATTGCTATGCAAGAGGAACTCAATCAGTTTGAGAGATGTAAAGTTTGGACTTTGGTTCCAAGACCTAAAGGCCAACTGATCATAGGCACCAAGTGGGTGTATAGAAACAAGTTGGATGCAAATGGAATTATTGTAAGGAATAAAGCAAGGCTTGTAGCTCAGGGCTACAGACAGGAGGAAGGTATAGATTATGACCAAACCTTTGCTCCTGTTGCAAGGCTAGAAGCAATAAGGATCTTCTTGGCCTATGCAGCCTACATGAAGTTTAAGGTCTTTCAAATGGATGTCAAAAGTGCATTCCTGAATGGTGAGCTTAAGGAAGAGGTGTTTGTTGAACAACCACAAGGGTTTGTTTCTTCAACTCAGCCCTCACATGTGTTTAAGTTGCAGAAAGCTCTTTATGGACTAAAGCAAGCTCCCAGAGCCTGGTATGAGACTCTAGCTAGTTTCCTTTTAGAGCACAACTTTACTAGGGGAGTAGTTGATAGAACCCTTTTCGTCAAGCACCACAAGGACACAATCCTGTTGGTTCAGGTGTATGTAGATGATATTATATTTGGTTTCACTGATCCCAAACTGTGCAAAAAGTTTTCCAACTTGATGCACTCTAAGTTTGAGATGAGTAGTATGGGTGTGCTGTCTTACTTTCTTGGTCTCCAAGTTAAGCAAGATGCTGATGGTATGTTCATCTCCCAATCCAAATATGCCAAGGAATTGGTAAAGAAATTTGGGATGGCTGATGCTTCAGTAATGCCTACACCTATGGCTACTAATGTAGTTATTGATTCTGATGATCACGGCAAACCAGTTGATCAAAAGAATTATAGGGCCATTATTGGTTCCCTATTATATCTAACTGCAAGTAGGCCGGATATAATGTTTGCTACATGCCTTTGTGCTAGATTCCAGGTCAACCCCAAGGAATCTCATCTGATTCTTCTAAAGAGAATCCTGATATACCTGAAAGGATGTCCAAATCTAGGACTTTGGTACCCAGCTGAGTCAGAATTTGAATTAATTGGATATTCTGATTCTGATTATGCTGGCTGTAGAGTTGACAGGAAGAGCACCTCAGGAACTTGTCAGTTCCTGGGAGAGAGATTGGTCTCTTGGTTCTGTAAGAAGCAGGCTTCTGTCTCAACTTCAACTGTAGAGGCTGAATATATAGCAGTTGCTAGTTGTTGTTCACAGATCCTGTGGATTCAAAACCAGCTTGTGGATTATGGTTACTCACACAAGAACACCAAAATCATGTGTGACAGTACCAGTGCTATCTCCATTGCACAAAATCCAGTGCACCACTCTAGAACGAAGCACATTGAGATTCGACATAATTTCCTGAGAGATTGTGTGGAAAAGAACAAGATTTGTCTTGAGTTCATATCCACTGAGTTTCAGAGAGGTGATATATTCACCAAGCCCTTAGATGAACAGAAGCATCTGTTCTTTTTAGTTCAACTAGGCATGATCAATGGACGAGACTAAGTGTGACTATATCTGCCAATGTTGAAACCTGCTTGAAGATCGTCGAACGATGATCGAAGATCGTCGAACGGATCAAGCCTATCGTCGACCTCTGGTAAATGATAGCTTATTTGTTTGAAGATCGTCGACCGGCGTTCGAAGATCGTCGAACAGGTCGAGCTTATCGTCGATCTCTGGATGACGACAGCTTGTTGTTTGAGAAGCCAGAAATAGTCGAACGATTGATCGACTACTCTGCTTCTGGGCCGATCGTCGAACGGCCGTTCGACCATCGGGTCCAGTATCTTTTTAATAGATCGACTATCTCCGGTCTAATATAAAGCCGATAGTCGACCTAGGTTAAAAGATCTTTTGTTTTATCGTCGACGGAGCGTGACTTTTCGCATTCTGTCTTCCCACTTGCGATTTTCTGCCGCTTCGTCTCCTTCATCTTCTCCGTCTTTCTCGCGCATTCTCCAGCAATTCCATGGCGATTTCTCCCGCAGTGCTAGCTGTTGTAAAGTTCGATGCAGGTTTCAGCGTCGATTTTGACGCATTCAGTTGCTGTGAAGCAGGGATTGTGGAAGTTCTTCAGTTGTGCCGAGATCAAGGTCTAGAAAGATTAATGTCTGCAAGGATAAAGTTAAATGTCCCCGAGATTAAGGAATGGGCTTTCTTTTCGTCCTCCTCTGACGATTCGATGACTGGCACTATTGGCGGAGAAGAGGTAACTTTGTCTCCCGCCGTTCTGACTGATGTATTTGGCTTGATTAATGACGAAGAAGATTATGAGCAAGATGCTCAAGAGTTTGGAAGAATGCTGACTGAGCTGGGACATGCGGAGGGCATTCCCACGAAGCTGCTCAAGGTCAATTTTCCATTTAAGATTAAGTTTCTTGCTGAGTTAGTTGGAAAAGTGCTCCTTGGGAAGCACTCTGCTTATGACAACATTATAAGGCAACAATTTGCACTGATGTGTGCAATTGTTAATCAGAAAAAGATTGATTGGGCAGAAGTAATGTTCGATCTGATAAGAAAAAAGAATAGTAAGAAAGAGGTTACCCTAGACAGGGTTATTGGAATTTTCCTGAAGGAAAAGTATCCTCAGCTGCTGGTCTCCGTTGCAACAACCATAAATACGAGCAAGAAGATGGACCCGAATCTGTTCTCCAAGTGGAAGAGGACTTTTGTGAAGCCCGCTCTCACAGGGGTTGCTCCAGCGACATCAGAGAGCACTAGGACTGATTCAGTCGCTCCTCTCCCTCATGAAGCTGGCTCAGCTCATCTTTCCCTTCCCTCATCTTCTTCTGCTATGCAGTCTGCTTCAGTTGAAGTTCCATCAACTTCAGCTGAAGTACGACTTTCTCCTTCTCCTGTTCGAGATACAACCACGGTTGTTATCCCCTCTCCTCCTGCTTCTCCTCTTCCTTCTCATCTGGCTAGGATATCTGCTCCTAGTTTTGATCTGTTAGGATTTGAGAGGATTCCAACACCTCCTCAGTCTCCTATTCAGTCCCCTATTCATTCTCCACATCATGCTCCATCTCCAATTCGATCTCCAGTTCACACCACTTTTCATCCTAACACTACAACCATCTCTGCTGCATCTCCATCCACTGCAATTCCATCATCTTTTGAGATAACCCCAGCATTCATTTCCAGCATTTTGGAGTTGATTACCCCTTCAATCAAAATAATGATTGAAGAGGCAATTGCTCCACTTGCCTCCTCTATAGCTACCTTGACTGCTTCCATCCAATCACTCTCTAAATCTGCTGAGCCCTCTTCTTCAAGGGGCCTGGTTTCAGTTTCCACTGAAATCAGGCAGGGGGAGATGTTCTGTGAAGATGTCTCAGAGCCTCCAGCCTCTCTTCCAGCAGTTCTTCCAGCAGCTCAAGAAGAGACTGCTCCAGCTCCAGCTCAAGTTGAATCAGTTTCAGTGTTATCTGACAAAGAAATATCTGATGTTATTATGTTATCTGAATTTGCTGTGAAAGTCTGTTTAGAAGATCTCACCACTCCCGTGGTTGCCCATTTCCTAGAAGGGATTATTACATCCTACCTAGATGAATCCTAGGAGTTGGTAAAATATGAAGGTAATTCACTCATCCGCTTTATTGACGAGTCAATTAATTTGATAGCTTGTGAATACCTAGAAGGAATGATTTTAGCTTATTTAGCAGATTTGTGTTCATAAATCTACAGATTATATTAAAGAAGATATAGCTGCTCAGGTTATAGTAATTGTTTCAGAAGCTGCTCCAGATGTTCCTGATGTTCAAGTAGATCCAGAACTGGATTCCTTTTTAGATGATGTGTCTGAAAATCAAGAAGAGAAAGCTAGAGCTGCTTGGCAATTAAGAGTTCAATCTTTGTTAAAAGAAAAAGGAAAGGATTTTCAAGTTGAAAAATCAATTGTTTGGGATGATTCCCCAGGACTTGATTTGGATTCCCTTCTGGCTCAGGATGCCATAGAAGAGGAAAAAGAGAAAGCTGATCTAAAATTAAAGGAAAAGGCTGTTTCTGAAGCCTATGATCCATATGACAATCCTCCCTCATCTCACTCTGAAGATGAAGAGGATTCAGATTTATCTGAGAATTCAAAGAAAAAGAAAGCTGCTCAGAAGAAAAGAAAAGCTGTTGCTCCTCCTCCTCTCAATCGTGATAATGATACTCCATATTATATTCTGAAAGGAATTGACCCCAAGTCAAATGAGTTTCAACATTGGATGTGGTTCTCCAAGAACCAGCAGAAAGAGAGAAAGAGATCTAAGAAATATGATAATCCTACCCCCAGATGGAATCCCAGAGGTCCTCCTCCTCCACCTCCCGATGCAGGAGCCTCTGACAACCTTTCTGCTAATCCTTCTGCTCAGTCAGCAAAATCTGCTCCTTCCCAGTCTTCTTCAAGGAAAAGCTCTCAAGGTTTTCAAGGAAAATCATATTCTGGCTATCAAAGAACTGATACAGTGAGAGAACAAGTGAAGGAGGTTGTGTATCAAAGACCAACTTTTTCCCCTCCTCCTTCTCCAAAGAAAAGGGTTTCATCTCCAATGCCAGTGCATTCTGAAAAAGTTGTTTCAAAAGGTAAGTAGTTTATTTTGTTTAAAAATTCTAGCAAGAACTTTGCTAAGTCTGCTCCCATGTCTTATCTAGTTAATCAAGATAAAGAACCAGAGGTTACTCCTTCTGAGACTGTTTATGAAAGTCCTGAGCTTGATCCTAACTTTAGGATGGCTCGTTTTCATGAATTGGTTGGAGCAGCTCAAATCAGGAAAGCAAAAGCTGAAGGAAAGGACACTACTGGATTAACCACAATGTCTACATTCAGAAAGAAGGAGTTCGAAAAGTTCCAGGTTAGCCCTGATGTATTTGACCCTTCAAAGTATATGGAAAAGCACCCTAAAGCAGTTGTTCCAAGGGCTGCAGAATTAAAGATTATTGGCATGCAAGACTTGAAGATGTCTAAGAAAGAGGCCACTGATCCTTTGCGGAAAGTTTCCTTTGTTCCTAGCTCTTCTAACCCTAAGCCAGACTCTGTAGACTCTTAATATTTTGTTTGACTGTTATTTATCTGTTTGATAACTGCTAGTTAATTGTTTATCTATTTCCTATATTAATTTTATTGCTCTATAGCTAGTTCTGTGTTTTAGTTTTTGAAAGACTTAACTCAAATAGGGGGAGATTGTTGGTACCTTAGTTTGATTTGAGTTTTAGTCTTCTCCTTTTGTCCCTTGACCCAAGAAATATCTATGGTCAATGGTTAGTGGTCTAGCTGTAGAGTCCCCGCTTTTCCAGATGAAGAATTTGGTTAAGTAGTTTGTTCGTTCGACTATAGTCGAACGCCGCTCGACTATCGTCGACTGACTGTTCGACGATCGTCTATCAGTTGCTCGACTTGCAGTCTGCGAGGATAGTTCGACTATCGGTTGATAGTTCGACTATCTGTGTGCTGAGATAGTTCGACTATCTGTTGATAGTTCGACTATCTGTTGATAGTTCGACTATCTGTCGTTCTCTGATAGCTCGACTATTTGTTGATAGTTCGACTATTTGTTCTGCGTTGATAGTTCGACTATCTGTTGATAGGTCGACTATCTGTTCTCGCTTGGTAGTTCGACTATCTGCTTTGATAGTTCGACTATCTGATAGTTCGACTATCTGTTGATAGGTCGACTATCTGTTTGTTTTTGATAGTTCGACTATCTGTTGATAGTTCGACTATCTGTTTCGCTTTGATAGTTCGACTATCTGTTGATAGGTCGACTATCTGATAGCTCGACTATCTTCTGATAGTTCGACTATCTGTTGTGATAGTTCGACTATCTCCCGTGATAGTTCGACTATCTGGATCGTTCGACTATCTGTCCGATAGTTCGACGATCTTCGTTCTTCGGTCGACGATCTCCGAGGGTCGTTCGACGTTTTCTGTCTGCCTTTATATTTTGTATTTATTTATTGATTTAATTAATTAATACATTATCTGGCATGTTATTTTAATTATTTTATGATAATATTTCCAGGCAATATTTGCTCCATCTCTTTTGTCTGAGTCAAATCTTTTCAGATAAAGTTGTTTGTCTTATTAGCTGACATTGTATTTTACTTTATCTGCTGTCAGTCCTTTATAGCCGTTAGACTGAAAAGTCTTCCTTTTTGCTATAAAGAGTTTGTTTCTGATATGACTTTATTTAGTACTTTATTATCAGACTGCTTCCTGCAGCTTCCTAGAAAGAGGTTTATTCCTTTTATAGAATGTTTTTGCTGCAGAGATTGTTTGCCTTTGTGATATTTGCAGACTAGGTCTCAAGCTTCAGAAGAAGACAAACAATTCAAATTGAAGAGAGTCGTTGCTTGTTGCTGATATAAAAGCAATCCTTTGGAGAAGGATTTCAGCTAGCTACCCAGTTATTCATTTAAGCATTCAAGCCTTCATCAAGATCAAGTTTTCTGCTCTCAGCAATACTCATCCAACTGAGAAGTGTTAAGCTCTTCTACTCTTCTTCAACCTGAGTTCTCCTGCTTCCAGGAAGTTCAAACTCAGAGTTCTTTTGAAGAAGAAGAAGAAGAAGACAGCTGCTTGAAGTTTTCTAATTTTATTATTTATTATCTTCTTATAGTTTTTCCTTCAGATCTTTCTGAAGAGTTTTCTGCACTGAAGCAAGACTTCACCTGGACATCTTTGAGCCAGGGGGAGCCTTGATTCTTTAGAGCTTTCTAGCTCAGTGCAAGTCTTTGTGCTTCTCTAATCTTTTGTAAAATAGAGATGACATCTTAACCTTCTTTCCCCCTCCTGTACAGGGTTATTACTCCCTTCAAAAGTATCCCTTGGTGGCAGGGCACCTGATCAAAAACCTGTGCTTGGTTTTTAGACTCCTGATCAAAAGTCTAAAGGGTTTCTGGATCTACCTGAAGCAGATCCTATTGGTGGCAGGGCACCTGATAAAAAACCTGAGTGGATTCCTACCTTGTTGGTAGAAGAGTGGACGTACCCAAGTTGTTTGGGGAACCACTATAAATTTCCTTGTGTCGTCTGGATTGCCTTGTTTAATTCCTGCATTGTGGCTGTGAATAGATATAACTAGGATTGCTAGTTGCTGATTAGGATTTCCAAGCCTTAACTGTAATTACAATTAGCTTGAGTTTGTGCACAACACTTGTGTTAGGCTATATGGTTAATTCTATATCTATAATCTTTTCATTCCGCATCTCACTCCAAGGGAGTTGGGTAGACGATTAAGTTTTGTCAAGTGCAAAATTTGATAACTCTATTCACCCCCCCTCTAGAGTAGTATCAATCCCTTCACTTTCATGGGCTTCACACAGCATGCCTAGATCCGTACTCCAATTTCGGACTCTAACAAGGGGGACTTCACATATCTACCCCAAGGGACACCACAACCCACCGCCCACTCTCGGGGAAGGGTTTTCCCTATGCAATGCAGAAAAGAAGGACTTCACATGTCCAAGAAGGGAGATCGTTACCCTTGTCGATCTCTTGGGCGCCATCGAAAACTAGCCGGTGAGAAAGGACCGCAGCAGCTTTGCCTTCACAACGCTGGCCTCGGATCACGAATCGGACCACGGGAGCTCCGCCGGTGGCTTGATCTCCTCCTCCTTCTTCCTCCTCTCTCTTTCTCTCTTCCTCAATCAAATGAAGAATGAATTCTTCCTCAGCCTCTACTGATTAAATCCAGCCAGGAATCACCTGAGCCCTTGGATCCAAAAAGAGAAATCTGAATGACCACGATTTGCCCCAAAACTCACTTTTTTGGCTGACACGGCCTGTGACACGCCCGTGTCACAGGCCGTGTACCCTTAAGCGGCACACTCGGTATTCGTACCGACTGATATTTACCAGAACACGGGTATCGACACGCCCGTGTCGAACCTGACACGCCCGTGTCAGTCATGAGACACGCCCGTGTCCTCCTGCTTCGTCGAGCTCCAAACTCAACCAGCAGTACACGGGTAGGCACATGGCATCGGACACGCCCGTGTCCAATCTGACACGCCCGTGTCCAATCTGACACGCCCGTGTTCAAGGCTTGGTTCCAGGCCGTGTAATTTTCTGACTCAGAACGCATTTTATTTGAGTGACACGCCCTGGGACACGCCCGTGTCCGAGGCCGTGTACCCCCGACACGCCCTGGGACACGCCCGTGTCCCAGGCCGTGTAAAATAACCTGCACCTCAAAACCATTTTTGAGTCTTTTTGGGGTGTTACAGAAAGCACCGCAACGGCGTCACCTCCGCGGATCTGGACTCGGATCGCGATTCGGAGCTCCGAAGCTCCTCCGGCGGCCGGATCTTGGACTCCTCCTTCCTCCTTGCTCTCCCTTCTCTCTAAACTCTTAGAGAGAGAATGGCTAAGGGAAATGAGGATTCCCAACCCTAAATCCCGGCTAAAACCACCCAGGAGCAGCCCCCCACCGTCGGATCCAAAGTCAAGGAAACGAACGGTCAAGATTAGATCTGAAATCATAAAATCTGGGCCGAACACGGGTTGCAACACGGCCGTGTGCCTGGCCGTGTCACCCATTCGCCGTCTCGATCGATTCGAAAAACCAGCACATGGCCTTTGACACGGCCTCCGACACGCCCGTGTCACCTGCGACACGCCCGTGTCGGGACCCGTGTCACGCCCCCCGTGTGCAATCGACCAACACTTCGTTGTCAGAGAGGTACACGGCCTTGTGACACGGCATCAGACACGCCCGTGTCAAATTTGACACGCCCGTGTTTGTGCCCGTGTCACGGCCCGTGTACCACACTTGCAGATTCCCTGGAGTGACACGGCCTGGGACACGCCCGTGTCCTAGGCCGTGTTCTACAACTCGACGATCGTCGACCGCCAAAGCGTCGACCGCACGACCCGTGGCCGAACACGCCTGTGTCACGCCCGTGACACGCCCGTGTCATGCCCGTGACACGCCCGTGTCACGCCCGTGACACCTGCTCCAAAATTCAGACTGGGCTTAAAACATCACCCGTCCCTCTTTTGAGTTTCGGGGTGTTACAGAGTCCATATGACGAATTGGGCGCTAGCACTCGACGAATCAACGAGAACACTCCACGAATTTTACTTCGTTCACTCGGTGAATTCGCTTAACCTCTCGACCAATTCTACTTAGATTCCTCGATTAAATAAGCCAACTACACGGGAACACTCGACGAATTCGGCTCGACCTCATGAGATCACTCGATGAATTCAGATTGACTTCACGAGTTCACTCGATGAATCCCACTTGACTGCACGAGTTCACCGACGAATTCCACTTGACTCACGAGTTCACGAGACGAATTCCACTTGACTTCACGAGTTCACCCGACGAATTCCACTTGACTTCACGAGTTCACCCGACGAATTCCACTTGACTTCACAAGTTCACCCGACGAATTCCACTTTACTTCACGAGTTCACGCGACGAATTCCACTTGACTTCACGGTTCACCCGACAAATTCCACTTGACTTCACGGTTCACACGACGAATTCCACTTGACTTCACGGGTTTACCCGACGAATTCCACTTGACATAATGAGTTGACGCAACGAATTCCACTTGACTTCACGAGTTCATCCGGCGAATTTTCAAAGGACATAATTTGTACAACCCCAAATCAGCAATTCGAACACCGTAGAGGCGAAAACAACTTCTTTTGGATCTTATAAGGAAAGAAAAGAAGAAAAGAAAGACCAATGACATCAAAGCAAAAGGGGTAGACCACTACTTGCCTCAATTTTCTATGTTTCTGGCCTTTTTAGCACACCACACCGTGAATCGGCCAAGAGGAACTCCTAACAAGTAAATTCTGAAAGATTTGGGACAAAAACGAGGGTTAGGGCTACTCGCTCCAATTCCAAAACTCAACAAAAATAAAAGAACTCATCGCACACATGAAGACCTCGAAGAGAGCAGTCCAAATCTCTACTCTGACGATGATCTCCTGCGCTCGAGCTCCGACGACGGCGGACAAAAGCTTCCGAAAAGAACGACTCCTTCGTCTCTCTCTTTCTCGACCTAGTTCGTCGGGACTGAAGAAAAGACCGAAAAAACCTAATTTCTAAGGGGGAGGTTCGGCTTTTATAGGAGAGGATTTAAATAAATAAATAAAATTATTATTTCATTACATTTTTATAGACACATAGCTAAATACTTAGGAGAAAATTGTTGACGCACCACAACTCTTGTACTAACATAACACCCTTATGCCAATATTATGCAATTTATGCGACTAAATTAATTGTCGAAAATTCAGAGCGTTACAGTCACCCATCCTAAAAGAAGTTTTGTCCCGAAACTTAGAACGCAACTCGAACTTCCGAGAACAAGAAAGACAACTAACTTAGCTGGATAAAACTCTTACCAGAGAAACTAGGAAAACAGATGAGGATGAGATTCTCTCATAACAGAATCCAATTCTCAGGTTGCACTTCTGACGTCATAGTTTCGCCAAAAAACTTTTACCATAGGAATTGTCTTTCTCCTCAATACTCGATCTTGTGTCTCCAAGATACGTACAGGTTCTTCAACATATGAAGGATTGGGTTGCAACTGAGGCACCGAGTTAAGGACATGACGCTCGCTGCTCAAACACTTTCGCAACTGGCTCACACGAAACACGTTGTGAACACCAAGGAAAGTAGCAGGCAACACCAGCCTATAAGCCGACACTCGGATGCGCTCAACGATCTGGAAAGGTCCCACATACTTGGGATCCAACTTATGATTATTCCCAAATCTCTTAGCACCTGACATTAGAGAAACCTTCAAGAAAACCATGTCCACAACTACGAATTCCAGATCAACCCTACGCTGATTAGCGTTCTTCTCATAACGCTCTTGAGCAAAACGAAGCTTCTCACAGATATGCGTTACCGCCACACTCATCTCTTCCAGGACCTCTTGACCTAACAACAACCTCTCGCCAACTTCAGCCCAAACAGGGGAGTTCGACAACGCCTCCCATACAAGGCTTCAAAAGGCGCAATCTGCAAACTCTCTTGATAATTGTTGTTGTAGGCAAACTCCATAAGTTCGAGATGCTTGTCCTAGGCCCCACCATAGTCCAGGATATAACATCTAATTATATCTTCAAAAATATGATTTACTTTCTCCGTTTGACCACTTGCCTGCAGATGATAAGCAGTAGAATATCTGAGGTCGGTGCCCAAAGCTCCCTGCAAGCTTCGCCGAAAACGGGACATATATCCAAAATCTCGATCTAACACAATACTCACTGACACACCATGCAACCTAATAATCTCACCCAAATAAAGCTATGTTATCTTCCCATGGAATAATCAATCTTAAAAGGCACAAAGTGAACACACTTTGTTAATCTGTCGACAATGGCTCACATTATAACATCATGCCCTCAGGAAGATCTTGGCAAACCGGCAATGAAATCCATAGAAATACTCTCTCACTTCCAATTGGGGATATCCAAATGAGTCAACTTACCTTCAAGCATTCTATGATCTGCCTTAACATGCTAGCAAGTGTAACACTCATACATAAATCTAGCCATATCGTCATTCATACCTGACTACCAAACGATTTGTTTTAGATCTCGATACATCTTTGTAGAACCAGGATGACAGACAACACTTGAACCATATGCTTCATCGTAAATCTTTGCTCTGATATCCTCAACAACGGGGATACAATACCTACCACGATACCTCAAGGTACCAGCCCCGTCAATCGAAAAATCTGATAGTTCTCTTTCAGTTCTACTTCGGAGCTGCTGTAAATCAGGATCATCCTTCTAATGTATTCTCGTAAGTATAATTCACGAGGGCTCTACAACTTCCAAGCTAGACGACACACTACCATCCTTAATAACGATGTTCATTAATAAAAACTGATCCACTATGGACTGCACTAAGAGGTTGAAAACATGCGCGACTTTTCTGCTCAAGGCATCGACCACCACATTAGCCTTGCTCAGATGATAAAGGATATCGACCTCATAGTCCGCTACATACTTCATCCATCTGCGCCGGTGCAAATTTAGATCTTTCTAGGCAAAGACTTACTTCAAACTCTTATGATCCGTATAAATTTTGCATGACACTCCATACAAAAGATGTTTCCATAACTTCAAGGCATAGCTGACTGCAGCAAATTCCAAATCATGAGTAGGGTAATTCCTTTCATGTACCTTCAATTGTCTTGGTCCATACGCAATCACCTTTCCTTTTTGAATCAGAACGCAACCGAGACCAACTCGTGAAGCGTCGACATAAACGACAAATTCAACTCCCTCAGTAGGCAACGCCAAAACTGGGGCATAACACAATCTCCCCTTCAATTCCTGAAATGCATCCTTGCAATAGTTGCTCCAAACAAAAGCTGCGCTCTTTTGCGTCAGTTTGGTTAAGGGCGCAAACAACACTGAAAATCCTTGCACAAACCTCATATAATAGCTTGCCAATCCTAAGAAATTCCTTACCTCCTCAGGCATTGCAGGTCTCTTTCAATACAAAACTGCGCTTATCTTTGCTGGGTCTACCGAAATTCCATCCTTACTCACCAAGTGACCCAGGAAAGGCACTTGAGTCAACCAAAACTCACATTTACTTAACTTCGCAAACAAATTGTGCTCCCTCAGTGTGGACATCACCAAGCATAAATGCAAGGCATGCTCCTCGGCGCTTC
The DNA here is from genome assembly GCA_039513925.1 of Platanthera zijinensis. NCBI lineage: Eukaryota > Viridiplantae > Streptophyta > Magnoliopsida > Asparagales > Orchidaceae > Platanthera > Platanthera zijinensis. Next base: position 12,970,051 of record CM077085.1, read on the forward strand.
TAGAATATACTAGGATATCGTCTATAAAGACAACGACGAAGTGATCCAGAAAATTCTTGAATACTCTATTCATCATGTCCATAAAAGCAGATGGTGCATTCGTTAATCCAAAAGAAATCACAAAAAACTCAAAATGCCCATACTAGGAACGAAAGGCAGTTCGCGGAATGTCCGACTCACAGATCCTCAACGCGACCACTAGGAGAGAGCATTCTCCACGCGCGGCGAATGCGCAGTTCAAGCTCGCCATGAATTCACGCTTAAATTCCTTAAACATCCCTACCGTGACTGGTGTTGCTGGTGGCAGCGAGTTACCTGTGTCGGTACCTTGTCCTTCATCTCCAACCATGAAACTTGCTCAGGGTTTTCTTGTGCTGGTTACTCTCTATGCTCATCACACCAAAATGTTGAAACCGAAACTTGGCTTCTTGTGGAGTTCGGACCCGAAAGGGGTAACCTCGTACCTACTTCTCCTGAAGAAGTGCCCAAGACCAAAGACTTAAGACTGACAATAGATCCCGAGCTATAATGCGGAGGTCCCACCACACACCCAAAAGTTCTTATAATGCTTCCCCTCCCTAACCAATACTGAGCCGGGGCACCTTGGAGGGCAACAAGTCAACCAAAAGATCAGAGGAGGAAGAAGCCAAAAAAGGATTGGATCCCCCCAAAGGTGTCCCTACAGATCTGTTTATAGTTTTCCAAGTCTGGTTTGCGGATAGTACAATCTCTCATTTTGATTTTGCTAAATGCAGCCTGAATTGACCTGACAACAACCAAGCTCCGATGTTTGGAGATGCCATTAGTATTCCAAATTGGGTTTCATCTAAGAGAAAACTGTCGAGGGAGGGTTTACAACTCGCCTGGGGTGGCGAGTGTTTGACGAGGCATGCACTCGCCACCAACCTTGACTCCGGGCGAGTGCGAGTCGAAACACCCTACTCGCCCCTTGCTTGCCCTTGGTCCATACTGCATGCGAGCTAGGTGAGACCTAGCCACTCGCAAGCTGTGCGAGACCCAACCACTTGCACACTCGGCTTGCCTGGGTCACAAGACCCTTTTTCCCCTGGGATACTCCGAGGGACCCACTCGACGAATACGAGATTGTACAATGAGGGCACTGAAAATTCTCTCAAATTTAGTTGGCATTGCACTACCCCGTGGAATTTCCTAACCTAGAAGTTATATATGTCTAGAAGTTATATAATTTGAGAGAATTTAGGTGGGGTTTGGTTGGACTAATGATAACATGCGATGCATAGAGCTGTCACGGTTCCAGTTCGGTTCCGGTTCTACTAAAATCATGAATAGAACCACTAAGGTAACGACTCTTTAAATTAGAACCAAAACCTTATTTGGTCTGACCGGTTCCGGTTCTGGTTTCGGTTCCAGCTTTATTTTTGGAACCGTCGCGTCAACGGTTCCGGTTCAACAAGAACCAAAACCAAACCAGTCACTATCGGTTCGGTCCGGTTCCATGCGGTTCGGTCCGGTTCCAATCGGTTTTAACTAAAACTAAAATCAAATTTGGCGGAATTAAATAAAAGCAGGTTGCAAATAGTAAAACTCAAAACAACATTGAAATAAAAATAATTATGTTGCGCACTTTTCGACGATCTTTTTCACGATTGGCGGGATAGTATCAATTGCCTTTCTACGCATGTAGATTTGCCCCAAATTCTAGTTGGCGTGTGCACGTCTCGTCGGCATGCTCAACCGTAACAACCGCCTACAATTAGCTGACTTTCATAGTTACTATTAAATAGTAGTTGTATATCTTATATATTTTTTAAATAGAATATTTTAAAAAAATATGTATGTAAAATTGAAAATATATTATATAACTGTATAAAAATAAATAATGCATTGCAAAAATTTACTCTAAACCGTACCAATGTTAAAGCATACCATACGGTTTTTATACGGTGAAGTTTTGTTCGGTCCAAAATCGACTCTCTTTATTGCGATTATGGTTTGAGTTCAAACTGCACCAGCTTCACTCGTGATAGTAAATATAAATATTATAGATAAATTATAAAAATAATAACAATATAATAATAATAAACAGGTTGCTGTTTGGTTCTACTTCGGTCCGGTTCGGATCGGGTCTAAAAATCTTGAAACCGCTTGAGACTTTTATGTTGCGGTTCCGGTTCCGATCCGGATAATAAAATGAAAGAACCGCACCCGGACCAATGTTGTTCACGGTTCAAAAATTCAAACCGGAACCCAAATAATTTGCGAACGGTTCGGTCCAGTTTTTTGCGGTTCCGTTTCGGTTTGCAATTTTCGATTTTAAGTGACAGCTCTAGCGGTGCAGTTGGCAAAAATGGATGTTTCAATAAGTAGCTTTTTTGGTTCCCCGTTTCCTATCACCCCCCCCAACCGCGCAAATAACCCCCGTGCAGCCGCAACTTTTCACGTTTCTTCCCCCCCATAACCTAACCCGCGCGAGGATAGCTTCTCCTCTCCCGAGCGTTGATTTCTCCTCCGTACATCGGAATCGATCTTGACGGCGATCTTCTACGACTCCCCTCCCGCGGTTTCGCCGGCGACAGCTTCTCCTTCTAAAGTTCTCCTTCCGTCGGAGAAATGCCTGAACACTGCCCTTGCCCGTCGGCCCCTTCACTCAACTCTTCACCGGCGACGGTAGCTACGGCCGCCATTCCAGCTCCACCAGAATCCTTCTGTCGATCCTGCGGCGGCCCTACTAGTGATGCGGCCTCGATCTCTTCGCCGCCACCGTGGTCCGACTCCTCCCCTCCACCGGCCTATCGCCCGCTCCGTGCTCCAGCAATCAACGCCCCGACAAACACAAATGCAATCATCCTCTCTCCCGTCCCCCGGCCACTCCCAGTCCCCGTTGCAGAGCCTCCATATCATTTCGAGGTCCCCATGAAGCGCATCTCGTCCCCCGACGACATCCAGCGCTTCAATTCCTCCTCTTCCGGCCGCCACTTTCTCGGCTTCGTCGCCGCCCTCTCCGACTCCGCCCGCTCCCGCAAGATCTCCGATCCCATTTCCCCTCTCACCCCCATCATCTCCCACCTTCTCTCTGTCATGGAAACCCTAGACAAATGGATCGATGAGATCCCACCTCTCCCTCATTCATCTCGTTATGGAAATCCAGCCTACCGTTCCTGGCATGAAAAGCTCTCCGACAAGGGCATCTCCCTGGTCGTTCCTCTCCTGACCTCCGACGAGCTCGGCCCCGCTGCGGATGAGCTCCTCCCCTACCTCCTCGACTCCTTCGGTAACCCCTCTCGTATAGACTATGGCACAGGCCACGAGACAAATTTCGTCGCCTTCCTCTTCTGCCTGGCTCGCCTTGGGCTTGTTAAGGAAGAGGACTATACCGCACTGGTAACTCGCTTGTTTGTTGCATACCTTCGTCTGATGAGGAGGTTGCAAACTGAGTATTGCCTCGAACCCGCTGGTTCTCATGGAGTGTGGGGTTTGGATGACTACCACTTCATTCCGTTTATCTTTGGGTCAGCTCAGCTCATTGATCATAAGTATATGAAACCCAAGTCCATACATAACCCAGATATATTGGATAATTTCTCAACTGAGTATATGTATCTGACTTGCGTGGCTTTCGTGAAGAAGGTGAAGAAGGGGGTGTTTGCAGAACACTCGCCCATGCTTGATGATATCAGTGGTGTGGCGACCTGGAACAAAGTAAACAGTGGCCTGCTCAAGATGTACAAGGCAGAGGTGCTGGAAAAGGTTCCCATCATGCAGCATTTTCTTTTCGGGTCACTCATCAAATGGTATGATTCACAAATCTTCTGAAAATAGTTGGTTTGGTATGTTGCTGACGTTTTAAAATTTGGGAGAACTTGCTGTTTCTATGGATGTTACAAAATCCTTTTGTTTTGTGATTGAGATCTGCGTTTGAAAACTAAGAATTAGGAAATGTAAAGAGTTCATTTTGTGGATGTTTGAATTTTGTAGGTTGTAAGAGGTGCTGAGACAAGTTGAAGTAGGAGGTTTTGAATTTGTATGCTTTGAGAGTGATAGGAAGAGTAGGACATAGAAAAGGCATTCATTCAAACTATTATCAACATTAGCTCTATCCAAACTGCTTAGAATTAGCTATTTGAATCCTTATTCTATCTTAACTCTTGATTAGTCTTGCTGATTAGTGTTGTATGAGGCGTTAAATCTATTTTGCAGATATATCTTTTTGCATAACGTGTATTTGTAATTTTTTTTTGCACTTCTTCTATTTATAATACCTTTGATATTTCTTTTCGATTCATATTTCTTTCATATTAATGTTATCTACCCATATTAGCAGTGCATTCTTCTATTTATAATACCTTTGATATTACTTTTCGATTCATATTTCTTTCATATTAATGTTATCTACCCATATTAGCAGTGCATTTTTCAAATTTTCTCATATATGCACAGTCTAGCTAGATTTTTTTTTTACTTGTTCTCGACAAATATTACTCGGACCATTTCTTCACCTGAATCTTTGTAAGTCTTCACCTGAATCTTAGTAAGTCTTCACCTGAATCTTAGTAAGTCTTCACCTGAATCTTAGTAAGTTTTTTTTGAACACTACCTCATCTTTAACCAATACTATTTTCACTATACTCATAAGTTGCGTGAACCACAACTGCGCTGGACCAAGTAGGTGGAAGGAGGCGATGCCGACGCGTTCGTCACCCGGTGTGCGTTGATTGACGAAGAAAATGTCACAACGGGTAAGCCATGGCATGGGATCTTCGCGGCCTTCATAAATGGGAAAATCCATTCGGACAGAACGAGAGTAGGCAGGATAGTCCGCGCGAGGTTCAACAGAGTCCACCCGGCTTGTCCGTGGATATTCATCCATGTTAGGGGGCAGACGAGGCGGCGGGCCCTGTAGGGCATCCAAGCGGGCGTTGAGGGCCTCCATTTTGGAGTTCCTGACTGTGAGCATGGATTAGAACATTTTCATCAGCTGAGATGGGGACGGATCACTGTCAGCCATCAGAACGAGGCCTGCACGGGCAGTTGTTTTGGAAGAAGGTCGATGGAGGTGTTGAGCTACGAGGCTGTCACTGCGGGACTGAGAGGACGAACGGGAGCGGGAGAAGTGCCGGAACTGGTGTCACCGACGTTTGGCTCTGATACCAAGATGTTATGGGCTTCCGATTGAGAGCTTGTGAGTGGCCTCGACGGCGGAGGATGCGTCAGAAGAGGAGCTTCTTCCTTCCTTTGAACGGGAGGCGCTATGGTGGCGACGAGACAGGGACGGACGACCGTCTGCCATCAGAAGGAGGCCTGGACGAGCAGTTGGCACGTTCAGAAGAAGTCCGATGGAGGTGTTGAGCCACAGGCTGTCTGCTACGGACGCGGAGGAGGGTGGTCTCGAAGAAGGAGCATCGTCGACGTAGCGCGTGTATTCTCGAAGGAATCGACCGGCTGGTGGGACCACCACGAAAAGTGTGGCGTGATGTTGGCCAGTATAATATTTTATTTCCCATTTTGGTTATTTTCCTTTTGTTGCACTTTAATTCCCGCACAATATTTTATTTCCATTGTCGTTTTTATTTTATTCCCTTGGAGTGCTTTATCATTAGGGCGTAATATTGGTAGAGAATAAACCCGGTGCATATAAACCCGGTGCTGGTAGAGAATAAACCCTCATGGGATGTCCACCGTGGATCTGTGAGGTGCTCGGCTGCCCGGTAGAGGAGTTTGGACAAGCTCGAGGAGAGTTGTATCTCTTGGCGGATCATGTCGAGTAGGTTGACGGTAGGAAGGGAGATAACAAATAGAGAGGGCTCGGTCTGAGCATCCCAGCAAGAAAGGGCTTCGGCTGCGGCGCGGCGCGGCGCGATTTAAAACTCCGGCCTTGTATTCCACTCGAAAGTCAATTCCGAGGAGTTTGCTCACCCAACGCTGTTGCGACACTGTAAAGAGGCGCTGCTCGAGTAAATATTTGAGACTGTAATGGTCCGTGCGGATCATAAAAGTGCATCCCCACAAGTACGGACGTCAGTGTTGGACTGCCTTGGCCAGGTCGATCAATTCCCGTTCGTAGGCCGACAATTTGCGATGGTGGAGGGCAGCTCGACGACTAAAATAGGCATTGAGGTGTCCCTCTTACTGGAGTACAGCTCCGTAATCGGTCCCGGATGCATCACACCCCAGTTGGAATTCCACGAAAAAATCAGGAAGACGGAAGACCGAGACTGACATTAAGGCCTCCTGCAGTAGGCAGAAGACTTGGGTCGCCGCTTCTGTCCAATCTGAAGATGAAGGAGATTCCAATGTTCTGTGACTCATCCAGTGCTATAGCTATTGCAAACAATCCAGTCTCTCACAGCCAGATAAAGCATATCGAGATACAGTATCATTTCATACCAGAGCATGTGGAGAACAATGACATTAATCTCATGTTATGTGTCATATTATGAGTCGGTCATGTTATCATGTTGTTGTATCTTTATTATCATGTTAGGTGTCTAATGTTATTATTATATGGGAGCCTCGAGCCCCGGGTCTAGTTTTAGGGTCATCATGAGTGTTTCGTCTTATTATGAGTTGTAGCCTATATAAAGGCATGAGTTCATTGTTTGAAGGGAAGCAAGAAAAGTATTCTAATTCTCATCTTCTATTGTGAGATCTTGGTGGCTCTCTCCTCCGACGAGCAACCCCGCTTAGGCAGCCGCGGTCACGGCTCCATAGTATCCCCGTCATCATCTCCACCACCATCATCTCTACATCCGGCCACCTCCGATCATCCGTCGTCGACCTCTCCTCCGGGCAACATTAGAAGACCCATAACAACTTGGTATCAGAGGCTTCCATTCTTCCGCATCCGATTATTCAACACCAACAGGGCCCTTCCCCCATTCCCGTGCTTCCTTCCGGACCTAGGTGGGGACTGCCTTCTGCATCGGGTGCCCGCCTGCTCCCTGTCCAGCACAATCAATGCCGCCACCCTCTCCGGCGCCAGCCCGCTCCCTGTCCAGCATCTCCGCCAGCTCTCTGCCCTCATATCGCCGCAGCATCGTCCCCGGCCTCGTCGAGCCGCGCGCTTCGGCCACCCCGATCTCTGCCCCTGTTCGTCCGGCACGGGCGACGGAACATTCCTCTTTCTCCTCCGCCTTTTCCCACGCCGCACACGCGTTGCGCCATCCTCTACCTCACCGCCGCAGCACGCCTTCGTCGAGCCCAGCGCCCTGCTACATCGAGCCCCGTTCCTTTCTGATTTTCCCCCTGCTAGCTGCCGCTGTCCTTTTCTGGCGCCCTCCCGCATTCATTTTTATTTGGCAGCCGGTCCCACCCCCTCCACAACACCACTCCTTTTAATTTAATTTTCTTTTTTTACTTTCAGTGGACCCCACCTGCTGCCCACTTTCTTTTATCCTTATAGTAATATTAACTTTTTTTTTCTTGTCCGGCAACAATCCTCTCAGCCCTATGCACTTATTCCTAAACCATAAAACAAACCAACTTTTAATTAATTGATTAATTCTATCTTGGATTAATTAATTATTAATGGTTTGCTTACTTCGTAATTAAATTAATTCAGTCATCTTATGGGGAGCACCAAGTTAATTGTCGCGGATGCCACCGCCATCCAATCGAGGCTACGAGAAATGATGACCTCCATGGGCACACGCATTTGGAATGCCGACGCACTCCTCCACCACATTAAGAACCCGACATCCGCCTTTCTGCCGCAGCCCGTGTCTGTACCGCTTCCACCGCCATCTCTTTTCGTGCTGTCGCCAACTGCGCCGCCCGCTGACGTGCCACCGCTCTTAGCGGTAATTTCCTTTCCGCCATCACATCTCGTGGCGGTACCACCCCACCTTGGGCCACCTTCATCAAACATCAGGGCCGCCTTTCCGCCAGCACTTGCTCCGCCAACCACCACTCTACCGACCCCAACGGTCACCTCACCGCCTACAGATCCGTTCCTTATGCCGGTCTTCGCTTTCCCGGCCTACCTGCTGTTGCAGCTCCTCACCGCTCCACCGACCTTGCCAAAGTCATTACTTACGCCGCTCGTCTTTCCAACGGCGCCGCCGCTACTCACCGATGCCGCCAACGTCACTACGCGATATCATGCATTGTTCTGGCGGGAAATCAAGCTGCCGTATGATCCAGTCACTACATGGGGTTCGAGCTTGAGGGCAAGCTCGATTTCAAGGACGGATGAGATGTTATGTGTCATATTATGAGTCGGTCATGTTATCATGTTGTTGTATCTTTATTATCATGTTAGGTGTCTAATGTTATTATTATATGGGAGCCTCGAGCCCCGGGTCTAGTTTTAGGGTCATCATGAGTGTTTCGTCTTATTATGAGTTGTAGCCTATATAAAGGCATGAGTTCATTGTTTGAAGGGAAGCAAGAAAAGTATTCTAATTCTCATCTTCTATTGTGAGATCTTGGTGGCTCTCTCCTCCGACGAGCAACCCCGCTTAGGCAGCCGCGGTCACGGCTCCATAGTATCCCCGTCATCATCTCCACCACCATCATCTCTACATCCGGCCACCTCCGATCATCCGTCGTCGACCTCTCCTCCGGGCAACATTAGAAGACCCATAACATCTCAGCTATGTCCCGACGGATAAACAAGTTGCATACATTTTCACGAAGCCGCTGGATGAGGCCAAGTTCACTTTCTTCAAAATGGAACTTGGTATGCTCAACAAGGAATCATGAAAAGTTCAAGAAATCTGCCCAAGTACAGAAATTTAACTTCTCGAGAACTTAAGAAAGTATTCGTGAAATTAGTCAAAAGCACTCGTGTAATTTCGACGAATTCGTAGAGACATCTCGTATCATTTCGACGAATCTGCCGAGTTCTCACGTGTCATTTCGACGAATCTGCCGAGTTTTCCTGTGTCATTTTGACGAATTTATGCCACTCGGGAATTTTTGTCAACTTTTATTCATTGGATCCGAAGAGTCAAAAATTTCAAAGGTACGCGCATCTGTTTTTTCGAAACTTTAATACTATATAAATAGTCTTAAGGGCTTCACGAATTTACCACATTTTATCGAGACTTCATGAAAACTCCCGCCGATTCTTCTCTCGTTAGCAAACTTAACCATCTCCAGACGATTCATCTTTTGTTCCCGTTAATGGCGCCCATAGGCTCTGGAAATTTGCAGGTCGGATGCGAACTAGTTCGAATTGGATTTGCGACTGCTTCTGATGAGTTTCAGAACGGAATCCTCATGTTAGAAACGACCGGTCTGTCATTCCTTCTCGAGCGTGCATGCAGGGTCCTTGATAGAGAAGTCTTGGAATTTTTCAAGAATGCAAAGATAAGGCGTGATCGGTGGTTCGACTGAAGGTCAGTTTACTTAATCGATTTTTGCGTCTGCCAGTGGTTAAGGAAGAAGATTTGCATGAATTTTTTTTCACATAGCTCTTTCTTTCTGTAGTTTATTTAGTATGACAACTTCAATCCGAAGAAAAGTAATGAATGACGAGGGAAAACTATTGTTTGACATAATTAGAAAAGTTCTATAATGCAAAGTTGGGTCACACGATTATGTGTCCAGTGACATGTTCAAGCTTCTAGCAGCTGTTATTTGCAGGAAAAGACTGGATTGAGGAGTGGTTCTGTTTGATAAGATCAAGGAAAGTCTCAATGCACCAAATTTTGGAAGGATTCTTACGTTATATCTGAATCAGGTTGATAAGAATGTGATGCAACCCGCGCCGCCTCGTTTTTATTATTTTTTTTATCGCACATGTATTTATTATTGTAGCGCATGTTTTCGCGTATTTTGATGTAATTTTGTATCGCGCGAGGTTTCGCGCAAGTTTTGGTTTGGCTCGTTGGTGTGACCGGCCAACGAGACCCTAAATGCATAGGTCCGGTGATTTAGGATGTAGATTCGCTTAGGGCAAGCTTTAATTTAATTAACTATTTTATTTAAACATTTATAAGTTTTGAAACACCCATTTGGGTGAGTCCAATCAGCCCACTTCCCTAATTCCTATATTCATTTAGTTGGCTGTCAATAGCCTAAGAAACCCTAGTTCCCTTCTATAAAACAAACCCTCCCCCTCTCTTTAACAGGGGCTGGAAATAAGAAGACTGAACAGGAATTTTTCCTTGTTTGGTTTTCTTCTCCAGCGCCGCCTGAAGCCAGTGCCGCAAGCCCCATTTCTTTCACTATTCCTGCTCGACGGAAGTCGACACCGCCAGTTCCCGCTCGCCAGCCTGCGCTGCCGACTTCTGAAGCTCCACCGAGGCCAGACGACGCCTCCTCAGGCCGATTCCTCGAGGATCGACAACTTCCTGACGGAAATCACACCGAAGTTCACCGCCGTCTCCATCGCGCAACTCCTCCAGCGCCGACGAACTCGCCTGAACCTTCCCTAGGTTCCGGCAGCCACTTCTGCATCGTCCCCCAGCGATTTCAGCGCAATTCCGGCGTGTTCCCCTGCTTCCCGTCAACCTTAGCCCTGTTCCGAGCGATCTCGAGCTTCCAGAATACCTCCTGCACCAAGCCAGCCTTTCAGCCACCCTACCTTGCTCTAGCCACTGGTCAGGTCCCGGGTTATTACAGCTCCAGCCACGGCCTCTCCGCCTTCGGTATACCTCGCTTCTCCTTGCTCCATCCTCACCTATAATTTATGCTTAAATCTTTAAATGAATAGTAGGATATTAGAGCTATCCCTATCTAATCAAATCCCCTGATTAACGTTATTTCGGTTACACGTGCATGCCACCAATTATTTCTGTGCTTGTGGAATTTAGTTTCGTGACGTTGGATGTTCGTGCTATAGCGTTTACGTTCGTATGCAACGCTTAGTGTCGTTTTATTCGTTAGAAATATTCCGCAAAACCCTTCGCGCCACATTAATTTTAAATAGGTCGCAATTTTTATTTCGAAAACTACAGTCCTAGATTTTTGTTCACATCAGTTTGGTGTGGCTGCTGGGATATCTCACTCCTATCGCGGGATAGCCGAGCGCCGGTCGTCTACAAGTTCTAGGTTTACATTTTTATTTTCGTTAAAAAAAGATGAGTGACTTAGATGCGCGCATTAAAGCTTTGATGAAAGATGTTGAGTGCATCACTGCTGACGTCCGACAGAATTTGCGTGGGTTGTGCAACTCTGTTCACAACCTGGAGGCGACCATGCACACGCATTATGTTGCTCCTGTATACCTCCACACTTCCTATCACATAGTGGAACCTGAGGTTAGGTCTTTCGATGGTCCTCTGTCGCGTTTCGTCAGTTTCACGACGAGCACCTTAGCGCCACCCACCCCCACTGTGACGCTCACGTCAGTCGAGAAGATTCTTCCGGAGCCCCTGCTCCAGGGAGAAAAATTTACTCCTATCTTTATCACCCCGACTGATGTCGTGACCCCACGTGTCTCCACTACAACACTTTCTTCAGTCGATGATGTTCTTCCTGAGCCCCTGCTCCAGGAAGAAGAGCTTCCTATTTTTATCACCCCGGCTGAAGTCGTGTCTCCACCTGTTTTCATTTTGGCACCCACTTCGATCGAGGATGTTCTTCCCGAGCCCCTGCTCCAGGAAGATGAGTTTTCTCCTTACCCCTTCCTCCCGATTAACATGGTGTGCTCACTTTCCCCGACAGACTCACATCCTTCAGTCGCCGAGTTGTTTCCCGAGTCCCCACTCCTGGGAGGACTTACTTGTGATGTGTCACTCACTTCAGATGACACTTCATCGCTTTCTCTTCTCCCAGGGGTGTTGATTAGTGATGAGGCCCTCATCTTGGGTGACACAGACTCGTGCGTCTTGTGTCCTGACTTTCTTAGCCCACTACCGCCACAAGCCCTTGAGTCCACAAGCATTGTGTTCGGTGATCCCTCACCTGAGGCCCCCGAGGCACCACCTTTCATCGACTTCGTATTCGACGAGCACGCCTTTAGTCCACATCACTTCTCTTTAGTTGTAGACGAGCATGTTATACCACCACCTCACTATCGTTTGAGGTCTGAAACTTTTAGGTCTACTCTTCTGGAGGGAGTCGAGACCAGAATTAGATTTTTTACTCCACATCGGGACACCCGCTTCAAAGGGTTTTTATGGAAAATTTTACACGGTCAAATTGAGATCTTCTTAAAATTTTGTGACTCGAGTGGGACGTTGGCGGGTCAAATTAGGACGATATTCGATCCGGATCTAGCAGACGTTCGTAGGTGTCTATCAGACGAGCGTATGTTGCGTTATGTGTTACTGATTCCACGAGCTGATTCCACTTGCATGTTCTCCCTACTGCCATATGTTTTCCCCACATACCGCCCCTGTCATCCTCTGAAAGCTCTAATAATTACTGTTTATTTAAATATTTGACATGAAATTTTGACTAATGGAGTGCGAGCTTTTGGGGATGAGAGGTTTTTTGCAGGTTTTGGATCGCAGCCACGACATCAGCAGGGCAACACGCAACATTTCTCTGATTGACGCTTGGATTTTCTACTTGCAGGTTACATCGAGTCTCGTCGGGGTCGAGCTCTTTCAACCCCGGGAGAATTGATGCTACCCGCGCCGGGTCGTTTTTATTATTTTTTTATCGCACATGTATTTATTATTGTAGCGCACGTTTTCACGCATTTTGATGTAATTTTGTATCGCGCAAGTTTTGGTTTGCCTCGTTGGTGTGACTGGCCAATGAGACCCTACATGCATAGGTCCGGTGATTTAGGAGGTAGATTCGCTTAGGGCAAGCTTTAATTTAATTAATTATTTTATTTAAACATTTATAAGTTTTGAAACACCCATTTGGGTGAGTCCAATCAGCCCCCTTCCCTAATTCCTATATTCATTTAGTTGGCTGCCAATAGCCTAAGAAACCCTAGTTCCCTTCTATAAAACAAACCCTCCCTCTCTCTTTAACAGGGGCTAGAAATAAGAAGACTGAACAGGAACTTTTTCCTTGTTCGGTTTTCTTCTCCAGCGCCGCCTGAAGCCAGTGCCGCAAGCCCCGTTTCTTTCACTGTTCCTGCTCGACAGAAGCCGACACCGCCAGTTCCCGCTCGCCAGCCTGCGCCGCCGACTCCTGAAGCTCCACCGAGGCCAGACGACGCCTCCTCAGGCCGATTCCTCGAGGATCGACAACTTCCCGACGGAAATCACTCCGAAGTTCACCGCCGTCTCCATCGCCCAACTCCTCCAGCGCCGACGAACTCGCCTGAACCTTCCTTGGGTTCCGACAGCCACTTCTGCATCGTCCGCCAGCGATTTCAGCGCAACTCCGGCGTGTTCCCCTGCTTCCCGTCAACCCTAGCCCCGTTCCGAGTGATCCCGAGCTTCCAGAATACCTCCAGCACCAAGCCAGCCTTTCAGCCACCCTCCCTTGCTCCAGCCACTGGTCAGGTCCCGGGTTATTACAGCTCCAGCCACGGCCTCTCCGCCTTGGGCATACCTCGCTTCTCCTTGCTCCATCCTCACCTATAATTTATGCTTAAATCTTTAAATGAATAGTAGGATATTAGAGCTTGCCCTATTTAATCAAATCCCCTGATTACCGTTATTTCGGTTACATGTGCATGCCACCAATTATTTCTGTGCTTGTGGAATTTAGTTTCGTGACGTTGGATGTTCGTGCTATAGCGTTTACGTTCGTGTGCGACGCTTAGGGTCGTTTTATTCGTTAGAAATATTCCGCAAAACCCTTCGCGCCACATTAATTTTAAATAGGTCGCAATTTTTATTTCGAAAACTTCAGCCCTAGATTTTAGTTCACATCAGAATGAGTTTGATATGTCCTCTGGAATGCCCATACATCATTTGAAGAAGATAGATTGCTCCATCTTCAGTAGATGTGAGAGAAGAATTCCCAAGCTGGGTTGGATGAGAGAAGTTGTGGAAGCTGCTGAGGGGGAGAACCTCACGTTAGTGAATGTTGAAAGTCTGCTAGACCTTTCTGATCAAGTTCCAATCAGTGCAGATGTTGCAGAGATAGTGGTTCAAGAAAATGTTCAGGCTGATGATATTCAAGATGATGATACTGGTGTTGTTTTTGATGAAAGTGTTCCTTGTGTGAAGGAACCTGCCGTGGAGGCTGAGGGGGAGCTATTAGCACACTCTCCCCAAGAGGACCTAGGAGATGTTAGAGTACCTGCTGAGGGGAAGAAGGTGGATGTGCTCTCTGAAGCAGTTCAAGAAAATGTGATTGTTCATGCAGAAGAGATTGAAGAAGAGATTATAGTGTTGTCTGAAGAGGTTAGACAAGATGTGGTGATACCTCCTACCCAAGAGCCTATGGTTCCACACCTGGTGCTCAAGGATCATTCTTCTCCAGGGGAGCAGCTTCAAGCAGTTTTGAAACCAATCCAGTAAGCTTTGTAGTTCAGAGATCTGAGGGTGAGAGTGCCCCTCCTACAGATAGTTCATTGTTAAAGTCTATAGAAGCCATGCTAGCCAAGCAGAAAGAACAATTTGATTTATCTCTGAAACATGTCTATGACAAGGTGGCTGAAGTAGAAAAGGATCTGAACAATGGATTAGCAGAAATGAAACACAACGTGGACAAGTTCCAAACCTCCTTAACTGAATGGTTGACACAAGGTGGCAAGGCCATGAATCATTCAATTAAGATCATTGGTCATGTCTACAATGCGACAGGACAATTATCTAAATCACATGATGCAATGATACACTCCCATGATGCGAGCATGCATCACATTGATAGGCAGACGAGAATCTACAAAACAGAGATCATCCAAACCCTCATTTCAGAAGTTAGAAAGGGGGAGGGAAGACTTCAGAGAAGGATGAGTGAGCTTACTAGGGAGGTGCGCAAGCAAATGCACAGTGTCAATGCTTATACATGCCAGAACATTAAGTGGCTACATGAAGAATTAACAGGTTAAGTTCCAGATCAAGCTCCACCTATTGAGGTTGAATGATGAGGGGCTCGGTGGATGAGGAAGGTGAGCGACTGAATTGAGACCGTGAGAGAGAGAGAGAGAGAGAGAGAGAGAGAGAGAGAGAGTGGGGGAGAGAGAAAGAGAGAGAGGTTAGGTTCAGAAATTTAGAAGAGGAAAGAAACATACATTCATCCAACATGACGATTACAACGTTTGCGCGCCCTGTTATAGAGACAAGGAGTGAATACAAAAGGAAAACAATACAAAAGGAAAACGGGAAATGCTAAAATTGCGACATCCAAATATAAAATATAATAAATGTTAAACATAGAATAGAATAAACGTTAAATATTCTCCGTGATCTCGGTGGGCCCATGTGATATTCTCGCCCGACGCGTGTAGACTTGCCATTTGGGCTCGTCCTCATGCAAATCCGTAACAATGAACATCCTGCTATAGGCGGAGAGTGTATGTCCTCATGCAAATCCGTAACAATGAACATCCTCCCGATGTATATCAGCAAATTTGGTCTGATGTTGCTGAGGAAGAGGTAGAGATTTTTGGAGAATCTTCTCAACCTCCTCAGAAGAGAAGAAGATATGGGGAAGGTCCCTCTGCTAGGAGATTTGAACCTAACAGAGAGAACAGGGAGTATGTTGAAACATGGAGTCCTATTTCTAAAGGAATTATGCTGGACACTACATAACAAAGAAGAATGAGATAAACATGAAGTTTCTAATGTGAAGAGGAGACTACACTTCAAAAAGCATGGAGGAGAAAATCCTGATGCTCATCCTCCTCCTCCAAAGTATTATCCCAAGCCATATACTTATTTTGACAGGCATAATGAAAATAGCAAGGGGCAACATTAATGGAATTCTAGTGAGAACAGTGAATGCCCATAAGACATTTTTATATAGATATTAATATTTTGATGATTAATTTCTACTTGCAATTCACTGTATCATTTTCTATGGTTTATATTTATGATTATTATATGTGCAATTCAGGTTAATATATATGGTTTTGATTTCTTCAAATATGGTTAGATTGTTGGGTATTGTATCAACAACAGCCTTGATTTGAAGAAGTCCCCCTTGAAGTAAGATGAATTGAGATTGTATTTGATGCTGCATTCTAGTTACGTACTTGCAGGACTTTAATTGCTAAGTACAAACCAATGTCAGATTACAATGAGTCATAAAACACAGGACTATGCAATGTAATTCCTCATTGTGTAGGACATAGTGTTGACTCATGTGTAATATCTCTATTGGAGTGTTCTTCATCTTCAATTGCAATAGAAGAATCAAGGAAGGGCTGCTTGCTGAGTTCAGAACAGTCAGAATTTTCCTAAGTAAAATTCGTCGAGTACTCACGTGAAGACTCGTGTCATTCGTTGAGACCTTACGTGAGCACTCGGGTAATTCGTCGAGTTTACTCGGGAAGTTTCTGAAAGTCTCATAAATCGTTTTCTGTTTTGGCTAAGTTAAATTCGTTGGGTGATCCGTTGATCTCTCGTGAATACTCGACGAATTTGTCGAGTACTCTCAAAAGGACACGTGAACACTGAACCGAAGTTTCATTTTGATTCAATTTTCAGCCAAGTATTTTTTGTCGAATGGATTCGAGCAATTCATCGAGTGATTAAGTAATTCATCGAGTGTTCTGGAGATGTCACGTGAAAACTCGACGAATAGACTTAGGCTTCATTTGTTTTAGCGGTGGCGGGTCGATCCGGCGGGTGGAAACGGAGAGTTCGAACCGGAGGGGGGAGGTGGCTGCTCCAAACGGAGCTTTTTGGGGCGTTTCTCAAGGCGGGCGGGTGGAAACGGAGCAAACGCCGCCGGAGGTTCATTTGTTTACCCTCCTTCCGGCGGCGTTTGCCCAAAACGGAAAAGCGAAAAGCCCAAACAAATAGAGCCTTAACAAGTTTTCAATTTGAATTCTGTGATGGCTTTTCTTTAGGGCACCGACCATGTATAGTACACGTGGAGCTCCGTCTCGAAGTTTCGTTCTAGCCGTTTGGAGAGGAATCTCTCTATATAGTTAAGGGTTAAATTCAGAGCACCCTAATCGTGAGCGAGCCAGTAAATTCGCAAATTTCTGTCGGCTAATTCACACACGAAAGTTCTCGTCGCCGACCTCTCGAAATCACGATTGCTCTTGAAGAAAGTTTCGACTAGATCTCTGCTCTCAAATTCTCCAAGAATTTCTCCAAGATCCCGTCGATTCTTAGATCAGATCAAGCTTTCAAGTCTTCAATCAAGTCTTCTCTTTCTACGTTTATTTCAAGATTTACATTCCAGCAAGGAAGAAGATTGAGTTTCTAGGATCTGAAGAAGATTGTTATTGCAATCTACTTCGTTTTGTAAAAATCAATTTTACAACTCTTGCAGGAAGTTTCACTTCCGAGTCTTGTAGATCCTAGTTTAGACGATCGATCGTAGGAGAGTTTGTTCTTCGAGTTTTTGTAGGAGACGTTTCCGAGCTTGTAAGAGTTGAAGAATCCGAGGTGTAAGATTGTTGAAATCTGAGATTGGTGAAGTGACCGAGTCTAGCCCGAAGTGCTTGATAGGCGAGGCGGGAAAGTGGACGTACCCATTCCGGGGAACCATTATACATCTGTGTGTCTCGCTGTGTGATCTCTATTATTCTGTGTGCTTAATTTTAAAGTATTTTAATTCCTCTTAAAGACATAGAATTCACTTATTCACCTCTCTTTAGGTGATTTAGGTAGACAACTAGATACTTTCAACTTTCAAACAACACTTGAAAAATATCCATAGACTACCTTGTTGCTACACCATCGAGTAACATGCTGGTTGATCCTACCTATTTTTTTTATTGAACATGGAGTCAATGATTAGCCATCTGTAGTCCAAGCTATTTAATTTTTAAAAAATATTTTGACTCCCCAAATCGATTAAAGCAATAATCACCTCATATTCGACTCGAATTTGTAAGGTCACTAACTCATCGACACTGGAATTGATCACTAGCTCTTGGTTATCTCTTGCGACTTAACTATTTGGGATAAATCTCAATCAGTGCCCTTAACTTGCTCCAATGTCAGGTATAGTTTAGTTGGCCATTTAGTAAAGGCATATTTTTTTGGATGCCTCCAACCATATTTTTTCCGCTTTGCTTTTAATTTGAATAATCTTCCTTGTGGCTTCAAAGCATTAATTTGACAAATCAGTCTATTTAACTACACCCAAGTGATATTTTGGTGTCCATGCGTTAAATGAGATTTCCACGGAGTCAAACGTATGATGAAACATTTGGGCCAGGCAAAATAAGTCTCGAATTGATTTACACATGTCTACAACTTCTCGACATTTGAAGTTCGTCGACTGATGGAATGTCAATTTTGGCTCCACCATATATGACTTTGCCCATCACTCTTCTTGTGAAGCTGTGATGCTTATGACCTCATCAACAATGCCATTCTTTCCCTATTTGTTAAGGATTCTTCCATCTTGCTTTATGTGCGTGTGATCATCGCTCGCGGTTGATTTTTTGGTTTAGTCAATGTCAAAGATGATTTTTTGCTAGACATTTCCACAATTGATGCCATCTGTTTTTGAGGAGAGCAATTTGTTCAACCAAGTTCCAGTTGAGAAGTGGAGAAAGTATTATATGACACCTATATATATATGCAAAAAGAGGAGAACCAAAACCAATGTTACAATGAATATAATTCAGCTCTCTCCCTCTAGATGGGAGTGTATGTCGATCATTCTCAATTTGGAGATATTAGCATTGATGGTGTCACAACTAAGATTTTTGGTAAATATATTTGCAAGTTGATCTTGGTATTGGTTTAACAATGTGCAAACATTACTTTTTTCTAGGTGATTCTGGATGAAATGTCTGTCAATTTCAACATATTTTGTTTGGTCATGTTGAATCAGATTGTGGGAAATGCTAATAACAAATTTATTGTCGCAATAGAGGTGTATGGGATTTCCATCTTGTAGGCCCAGATCCTGTATTATAGATTGAAGTCATAGTCCCTCGTATATCCCCTGTGACATTGCTCATTCTGCTTCTACACTGGACCGATACCACGTTTTGTTTCTTATTCAAGTTACTAGATTCCCCCTAATAAAGGAACAATATCCAGTAGTTGATTTACAATCATCTTGCCTTCCAGCCCAATCAACATCCATATATACTTCAATACTTACATGCTTATTCTGGGAGACTTCTTCTGGCACCGCAAAACCTGTATGTCAGCTTCCTAATGTTTCAATCTGGGAGAATGCATGTACTTGCTCAGGATTCCAACTGCATATGTGATATCAGAGCAAGTGAGCATGAGACAGATAAGCCTTCCCACCGATCTTTGATCGTTGGTAAAATTTACTTTTTCACTATCATTGTCTTCATTGATTTTACAGTTTGCTTCTATAGGGGTGTTGACAGGTGCACACCCAAGCATCGTTGTTTCTTCTAGGAGATTCAAAACATATTTTTTTTGAAAAATGAAGATTCCACGGCATGACCGCACAACTTCAATCCCTAAGAAGTATTTCAATTTTCTTAGGTCTTAGAATTCGAACTCCTTCCATAAACATGTTTTAAACCACATAATTTCTTCCTAATCATTTCATGTGATAATGATATCGTCTACATTGACAATAACGGTGGTTGCTTTCTCTGTTTTCCGCTTAGCAAAAAAAAAAATCTGTTTGTATCCCAACAAATTCATGACCTTTTGAATCTTCCTGAACCATGCTCTGGGGGTTTGCTTCAAATCATATGGGGATTTTTTGAGTTGACAATTTTTTTCCTTCTGATTCTGTCTTTAAGAATCCAGACAGAAACTTCATGTATAACTCCTCTTCCAGATCGCCATGTAAAGCATTATTTACGTCGAGTTGTTGTAGTGCGGTAGTGCCTATCACAAGGATGCATCACATGATAGAATGAGGTAGATGAAGTCCATCTTGGCAACTGACACAAATGTTTCATTATTGTCAATATCAGGGGTTTGAGCATATTCCCGAGTGATTAGTCATGCTTTGTATCTCTCTACAACCCCTTCTTGATTTTGTTGGACAGATTTTTTTCCCAATTGGAAGGAGATATAGTTCCCATATGAGTAGACACGCTGGTTGGGGTAGTGGAAGGGGGAATTTGCGAGGCCGCAATGAGAAGAGGAATAATGGGAACGTCGATATCAGCGTCCCTCTCCTCTTCATGAGAGCCAAAGAATTGTTTTACATTTCAGAATGTAACGTTTATGGTACGGAAGAAACGTCGAGAGGAGGGGTGCTAGCAACGATACCCTTTCGTCGTGGAGTAGCTCACAAAAACACATTTACGGGAACGAGTATCCAATTTATCACCACTTGGTTGATGAATATGAATAAAAGAATTACATCAAAACACACATGGAGGAGATGAGATGTGTGAACAGTGCATTTGGTAGTTAAACGAAGAGGAGAGAGATATACTGTAGAGTACTAGATAGTAGGATTGAAATTTAAAAACCGGAACCGCAAAAACTGCACCGAACGGTGCGGTTGTGGTGCGGTTTTGGTTATTGGAAAACCACATAGTTTGCGGTTAGGTTTTTGCCTTGACAAAACCGCATAAACCGCACTGCACCGCATTGATTATAATAAATTTTTTATATATTATAAATATGTTGCAAATTAATTTATTATTTATATAGCTTATATTAATTAATATATATAACGCTAACTAATTCTTATACAGACCGCAACTGTCAAAACTCAACAGACCGACAACGCTATATACCTACATTAATAATACTCTACATATTATATATGATATATGTATAATACTCTACAAGTCACAAGTGTACATATTATATATGATATATTAATAACTCTCAACCCTCCCATCCTTTCTTCCGGTTTACACAACGCTGCACCCACACGCCTTCTCCTTTCTGATTTTCTGCCGTAGCGAGCGCGAGTGGCAGACGGGTGACGACGACACAACCAACATGCGACGACTTCAAGGTTCAAGGTAATCCTTCTGAAGATTGCAGTACACCCTTGTCCTTACCATGAGGTAAATGATTTTGTTTATCTTATAATCTTTATTTCTTGCACTGTCTTTATTGATGTTGAGTTATAGTTGAGTATATGATGTTTATCTTATTGAATGAAGTTTTTATCTTATTGAATGTGCAAAAAACGAAACCGCATCGTAAAAACCGACTCCAAATCGCACCAATGCCAAACCGCACCTCACGGTTTGGATGCGGTGTGGTTTTGTAAAGTCCAAAACCGACCCTCTTTGGTGCGGTTTGGGCTCAAACCGCACCAAACCGCACCAAACCGCACCAGTTTTACCCCTACTAGATAGCTTCACCCTAGTAGGATATGGGGGGATTCATTGTAATATGGAGGCACCGTGTGGTTTCTAGGAGTAATTTTTTTTCGCTCAACAACATTGTTTTGGGCGGAGGTATAAACACATGTGATTTGATGAAGGATACCGTGTTTAACATGATATATCCCAAAAACATCATGGTCGTCATACTCCCCCCATTGTCACTTCGAAGGACACAAATCTTACTACCAAATTGAGTGTCCATCATTTTGTGAAAATGTTTAAAACAGATAATAACATCACTTCCATTTTTATAAGTACACCCACAAAGTGCGAGAAAAATAATTAATAACTGTAACAAACCAACTGTGAGTGGATAGACAGATAATAGGAGAAGGTCCCCAAACATCTATATGAATAACATCAATATGAATCATACTCGGAGATGATAAATTAGTCGGATTATGTTGTACATGTTTAGAGATATTACAAACACCACAAACAAAATTATTTATACACTTTGAAAAACAGGACACATCTTATGAGGATAACTTATGGAGGGGTATCCTAGACTTTGTCGCCACCGTCGTACATCCAGGAAAGAGGGAGTATGGGTACTGAGGAGAGCTTGGTGAGTAGGATGGTTCAAGATGTATAGATCCCCCGTAGTTCCTACCATTGTCAATATGCCGCTTCATTGCCAAATCTTAACAAACACAACCATCAGGAAGAAATGTCATAGAGTAGTTTATGGATGTAGTCAAGTAACTAATAGATAGTAAAATTTGGCGAAATGTAGGAAGATGTAAAACTTGTGATGGGCATGACAGAGGAATATAAGACAGTCCCTTAGCTATGGAAGAGAAAGAGTCATTGACGGTGATAACTTTATCACGGCCCGAGAGAAGGTGTATGTGGTAAAACCTAACGAAGCCCCTGTCATGTGATTAGTTGCACTAGAATAGATGATCTGTTCTGATTGGATGTCAGAAGCAGATTTTGCGTTTGGAGTTCCCGAGATAGCGAATTCAGCAGTGCAAGAGTTGCTTTGAGAGCGTACTAGACGTCGCAGAGCATCAAATTCTTCAGCTGAAAACCCTTTGGAGGGAAGCTTGCTGGTATTAGTGTTAGTAGTGTGGGCAACAATAAGGTGATATTGATGGCGAGGACCACTACCACTACGTCCACGACTAATGTTATTCTCCCGTAAAGTGGAGACATGAGGATAAAGGCAAAACATGATTTCCGAACATGTCCTTATTTGCCACAATGATCACACTTCCTAACAAATGAATTGGCAAGAGGCAGGCCTCCTCCAATGCCAACAAACACTGTACGGTTAAGTACTCTGTTGAAATTGAGAGAGCGTCGTCGATCCTCATCACCCAAAACCATGTTGTATGCTTCTTGAAGAGAGAGAAGATGTTGGTGGTTCAAGACATGAGTGCAAACCATGTCAAAGTCCATATTAAGACCCAAAAGTAATACATGGAGATGGTAGCGGTCTTCCTTGGTCTTTAATACCTAAACATCGAGAGTGCATGCGAGAGTGAAATCATCAAAGTAGTCGAGTTCTTGGTAGTGACGTTCAAACTCTAAGAAATAGGATGCAACACTAGAATAACCCTGGCTTAGTTTAAGAAGACACTGAGTAAGCTCATACACTATGTGGAACTACCAATTTGAAAATAAGTCTCGTGCCCGAGTCCAAATCTCGAAGGAAGAATCCATTAACACGCCGTGTTAGTAGACTAAGGAAGACATTTGAGTGGAGAAGCCACGTGACCACCAGAGAAATGTCAGCATCCCGTTTCCTCCACGTGGGATCAGTGGTGTAAGGGTGAACAATGGTCCCATCAATGTACCCGTATAATTGATGGTTGTGGTCGGGACCATTCAAGGTAATGGAACCATCCAAAGGGACTGCGTAATCCAGAAGTTGCTTGAGGAACCAAGGCTACACGGACAATCACTTCTCGCAGGGTTCATATTGGTGAGGGTATTTGATCACTCGAGCTCGAGGAGCCGCCCCATTTAGATATTTCAACCGCAAATTGAAGCTCTCGAGATGGAAGTTTGTGTGTGTGTGTGGGGGGGGGGGGACAATGGGGCACACTGGAGCTCGCAAGAAAAAAACTCGAATTTGCAAATAGGAGCTTACAAATAGGAGCTTGCAAAAAAGGCTCGCCGTCGATCTGTTATGAGCTTACTGAAGTCGATCAACAACGCTTGCAGGAGTCGCAGTCGTTGTCGTCAGCTCTCGCATTTGCAGAGCTCTCAGGGGTGGCTTGATCCGGGGTCACAACATCAGAGCGTTGGAAGGGATTGAAGCTCGGAGGAGAAAGTTCGTAGCGCCAATGATCACAGAGGCGTCGATGTGGAAGGCTCATAGGAAGGAGTCAATGTCGGAGGCTTGCAGGAAGACTCACAAGAAGGCTTGCGGGAAGAGGCCTTGCAGGAAGGCTTGCGGGAAGGTGTCGATGTGGAAGCCTCACAGAGATGTCTATGCGGATCGGGTCCTGAAAAAACTAAAAAATCAACAGAACTGGATTCATTTTTCCGAAGATGCGGAGAACTTAGCTGAGCTTGCCAAGGTGAAAAAAGGAGCAACAAAAGTATGTCATCACTTTGATACCAAATTGAGAAGTGGAAAAAATATTATTTTCAATCTTACAAAAAAAGTATTATCTAACACCTATATACACACACAAATGTGGAGAACCCAAATTAATAGAGGAGGGAAACTAAAGAATAAAAGGATATGGGATTCATAATGGGGCTTTACAATGGGTTTAATTCAACTGTTCCTTGATGACACTCCTGTTGGTGTACGACATCTCACTTTTCATCTTAGGCAAGTCTTTAAAGAATTTCAATGACTTGCTAAATTTCACAATATCCACTTTCTTATCAAGACCATAGACCATGACCTCTAAAAATTTCTTGATCTGATACCATCCTGATCCAAAACTACTTCTAGTCCACAAATAAAATAGACAAACTAACACAAGCTTGTAAAAAAAAGAAACTATAATCTCTTACTATGATCTCATAAAACTATGCCTCCTTTCATTTCTCAGTTTAGGGTTTTATTTCCTCTTAGCCTTTTTTGTGGTTGTTCCTATTTTTCGGTTCACACTCACGCCCCCTTTACAAGAGCAACTCATTCTTTTTTTAACATATGGATCCAAAATTTTCTACTTTAGTACAAAAGAGCTGAAATAATCACTAGGAAGGTGGTTGCTGTGCACTTTCTGGTGTGCTTTTATGGTGCTAGCAACCTCTTAAAGGTGTCTGAATCCAACAGTGTGTGAAAATAGAGTCAATATTGCAGGTTGGTTTGATGTAGATGAGTTGGCATTATGGGCTCTTCCACTCGAACAATATAAGACGGGTGATATTCTTCTGGACAACATCTACTAGGGAAGAACTACACATTATATTCAGCTTCTTGTTCTAAACTTGGTAATGGATTTCTACTGAAACAATGGTTCGCCTCCAATCCCTTCATTGCTTAGATATTTGATTGGATATGCATTCAATCATTAAGCACATTTGACTGGACAATCACCTAAATCTACATCTTCACCAATTCTACCCACCACATCACCAACGTCAATCAAAAGCACCAAATCCAAACCCACCACATTAGCCCGTCCAACACAATCACCACCTCTGGAAACCACCAAAAACACAAACCCATTTGACATCTCCAACACAATTTACCTACCTACAAAAGCTCACATACATCACAATAAATTATTCCCCCAAACCAAAGCCCACCCAATTAGCCTCCCCAACATCGAACTCACGGATGAAGATTGCACTGACAAGTTTGTCACCTACATCACTACATCTTACATAACCTCCCTTTCCAATTTGGCCACCCATCTCCACGGCATGCCTCCCCACTAGACATTTCAGTTCTCACTATCTGAGATTTTCCACTTGGAAGTCAATGTTGCTTCCGTTGTTGAATGCCTTTAATAATTGCATGGTTTCCTGACCACTGGCTCTTTGGTCCCGAGCTTGAGCCTTTTTATGTGTTGCTTGGAGTCCACATTGGAAATTGTTTTCTGACTCATGAACATGAGCTTGAGTCACCAAAATGCTGCTAGCTCTTTGGCTCATTCCGAGCCCAAACCTCCAAATCTGTTGTAGAGTTGTCATCTGATAAACCGACCAATTGTACCTCACTCTCCGCCATGACTGCCACCTTCTATTCTTCAGGAGAGTATTTTTTTGCAACCTGGGAGAATGATACTTATTGAACATGGAGCTGATGATGATAGAGGCCACATGCTTTTTATGATTTATGTTATTTGTATTAGCTTTTCAACTCCTATATATTAAAGAGTTTCAGATGTATTGAATTTTAAGGATGAAATGAAATTTAAAACTTCCTTGTGTTCTCAGTTCTCTGTCTTCTCTTATTTTCCTTTTTATACATCTCACTATCTTCTACTCTAATCTCTAATTCTCTCTCACCTTCCTTTTTATACATCTCTCTCTCTCCCCCCCCACCTCAACTCTTCTAACTCTCTCTTAGCCCAGGCCTTCGATTATTCAAAGTCTCGGTGATCACCTCCCTTCAATCCCTTCCTCAATCCAACTACTTATAAACCATTTCATCAACATTCATTCATCCTCATTCCAATCAAGGCTTGAAGATCGCTGGACAGGAAGAAGCCCACTTGCCATCATCAATAAGCCTAAGGTTTCAAGTTATTACTAGTAGGCAGGATTTGATGCATCACATAATAACAAATAAACAATAAAAATACATATAAACTTAGAATTGCACTAAGACGTCCTTACCCAAATATACTATATTACTGGTAGCGATGATTTGATGCATCACACACTAACAAATAAATAACAAACATGCACTTGAATTTTTCCTTTTCCGTTCATCTTAGGCTCTATTTGGGGAGGTGATGGGGTGCCTGGTGGTGGGAAAAGTTCTATTCCCACCACCACCTCCACCGCCTTTTTAGGTTGTTTGGATGAGAAACTTTTTCAAAAGAGTTTTTTCAAGAAAGATGTTTTGGGATCTTTTTGTGCAGCCGGTTCAACGGGGTTTCCTAAAAATCGCTTTCTTTGCTTTCAGTTTTTCTTCTTTTATTCGAGGGTTTACTAAAGCCATGCCCCGACCATTTGCAATCTGTCTTTCTTCCTTCTTGCCACCGCAAATGTTTTCCTCTCCCTTTCACGATTCTTCATTCTTTCACGATTGTTCACTCATTCACGAATTTTGTTTCTCTCCGTTCACCTTTTGTAGCCTATGCTTATTTATGATATATAATATTTACTTATTTATGCGATAAATGATTAACATAAAACATTTTTTAATTATAAAAAGCTAAACAACTATTATCAAAAAGCTCTTCCAATGTTTTTTTAAAATCTTTTGAAAAGCACTTACATAAAGATTTTCCAAACTGTCTATAGCTTTTTCAAATAGTTTCTTGGACAACTCTAATGTGAAAGACACAAAAACAAAAACAAAGCCTAAGGCTGCAGGGCACATCCCATTGGGCCACCAACACCTTGTTTTAGAAATTAAGATTCCAAATCGCCATGTCGCAATCTACGCGCTGTTCCTTGCAGGTTCATTTGAATTTGAGCAATTGTATTATTAAGCATCTATTTAATTGTCTAACAATGTCCAAATTATTCGTCATTTGACCAAAAAAGTAGGATATATTTGCAATCTGCTGTTCTCGTTTCTTGCTTGCATTCATAACAAATTATTTTGGGTTCCCATCCTTGCAGGGAATGAAGTGCTTGTATCCATTTGTGAAAGAGGTTGGTTCAGAACTCGCTACATTTTATTTGGCAAAAAACTTGATAAGATGGAACTCTTTTACCTGAAGACCATGCCCACTGTTTTGACTTATTATTATTTTATTAATCTAGTCATGTATATTCGCTTGAAATTTATTTTGCTCTTAATCGTCAAATTTCTGTTCATGTTAATATATTTATGTTCAAACTCCCCCACACGACTGTGCATGAACACTTCCTCCATCTGAATTTTTTTAGCTGATCCAACTTTTGGTCGTGCACCACTTCGTGCATGATCTTGCGCATGGGCGGAGCGCAAATATTAATATTATATGGCTGGGTGGTGTGCATATAGCTCACATGATGATGGACCAGATGACAATGACCGTGCGCCTTAGCTTGACATCCAATCGTATTCTCTCGTTTGAGTTTACCATTTCCTCCAAATTTTGACGATCAGGAGCAAGACCGTGCAAGTTTTCAGGTTTTTGTAGCTCATTGTTCCAGTTATTATTATTATTGCTGTTGTTCTTGTAATGCTAGGAACATGCCATGTTATGAATTGTGGTCAAATATGTGAATTATGATTCATTGCTACAAGCAGTTAAACAAAAAATTAGGTTTTGATTGAATATTAAATAATGATGCAAGCTACATAATATAGTTGACCACAAGGCTATAAATTCACCACTTAATACTACTCTGATCTGGACTTGCTGAAAAATCAAGAGGGCAAATATTAAAAAATACTTAGATTTTAAGCTATCTACAAATAAACATTCAACCATTTTATGCACCTACTTTGTTAAAGTGGTTGCGGCTATCCTTGGTTCCTTTCTTTTCGAACAAGAAATGTTCTCCAACCAAAAGCGTTTCGATCCGAGGGCGAAGTGTATTTTCAAGTAATGGATCCTCATCCATGTTTCTATGAAGGTGATGGATCTACGCGAAGATGAGTCGGATGTTGTGAGGCGCCTCCTGCTTGACTTGAGAAACTCAAGGGCAGTCACGTTCCCATTGCAACTATAGGCTGTGTTTTCTCGTGCTTGTTTGTAACATTCAGTTGTGAGGATTAATAAATAATGTCAGAGTGATGATCAGTTAACAACTATTTTCTATATTAATAAGAAACGTTTGCGTACATATTACTTGCACTTGTTTGCAAAATATAAGCTCAGTTTGGCTCGGGGGTGGTCCATTGTGGTTGACAAAAATGGTGGCAGGTTACTTGGCATGTTGTGAGTGCATATGGCTACTTGAAACAGAGTTTCTTGAGCATGGTCTCATCACACCCAAGCTTGATTTTTTCGCCTTTGGGGTTATTTTGCTAGAGCTGCTTTTCGGAATTGAGGCGACGCTTGTGAGGGAGGGCAGGGAAAAGGAGGAGGTTTTTCTATGTCCATAATGACACATGTTCTTTGTGGAGAAGACATGAGGAGCAACCTAAGAGATTTTAATGATCCTTGTTTGAGAGCTGATTACCCCTTCTATCAGGCATTTGCCGACGCTGAGCTCACAATCATGCGTGTATCTCCTGATTATAGTTCGAGGTCCTCCATGAAAGAGTTGCTTATATCTCGTTCATCCATTTAGGTTCCGTTTGGGGGACTTATTTTCACCGGTGAAGCGGTTACGAGCGCATGAACCGGTTCATGCGGTCGTAATCGCTTGACCGGTGAAAAAAAGCCCCGCCCCCCCCCCCCCCCCCCCCCCCCCCCCCCCCCCCCCCTAAACAAATCCTTAAACTCTACTATGGATTGGGATCTGGAATATTAGAAACTGTTTTCCTTCTCAATTTTGATCATAATCTTGTTCTTGTCACTTTTGAATGGAAGAGTTACTATTTGGAAAATAAGGTTCCATTTGGGGGGACTTATTTTCACCGGTCAAGCTTCCCACGGAGCGGTAGAGGGAAGGAGCGAGAAAACTTATACTAGAAGCCTTCGCTATCGCCTTCTTCGCTTGCTTTTAGCGAGTTCCGCACTGCTCCATCTTCGCACTTTTCAGACCCTCCATTACTTCGGCAAGAGGTTAGGAGGGAGGGTAGGGTGAATGAAACTATCATAGAATTCATTTATCCCGGCTTACTCTTATTAGAGGGATTCGATAGAGTTTTTGAACCTCCTTATTTCTTCTCATTTCAAAATGTCCTGAATCTGGTTATCGCTCCTGTGAGGAAAGGTGGAATCTTTGTTTCTCTTCAGAAGCGAAACTATTAACAAAAAAATCCTAGTCCAGGGGTTCTACCAATCACAATAGAAAGAATGGAAGAAAAGCCTTCAGTAAATGTCTCGAAATCGCTTATTCATGACTGAAAAGGTTACTCCGTGTGCAAAGAGCGAAGCCCTATCGTACAAGTGAAGCGATTCGGTAGACTGCCTCTATCTAGATGTTTCACTTCAAGTTTTGTTAGTTGAGTAAGAACACAGCGAAAGACGTATCACGGCAGGGACTGTGTCGACTACCAAGGAGATGTATAAGCGTAGTGTCCTAAGAAGCGAACAACAAATAAGTATGACTTCTACGCTGCAATCAACGTAGTTTACTCTTTTTACCTCGGTTTTTGTTGAAATAGAATTTCTAGCATTTCTATCTTGATTATGATGCTAATATTCTCTTTATGAAAACTTACTACTAGTGTGCCGGATCTCATATTTATCCGACATGAAAAGGTTTCTTTTTCATTTTCGTTTGATTCTGAACCTGTCGCTATAGCATATTGCCAGCCGATAAAACTTGAAAGCGAGACCCTTCACTCTACTCCTACTCGAAACATTAGGTCCGGTTGATGTCGTCGTAACCGCATGACCGGTGAAAATAAGTCCCCCAAAACGGAACCTAAACCTTCGTTTGGAGTGACAGTGATGGTCATGAATGCGGTGGTATTTTTGAACGCCTGGCCTCACCTAATGGATTTCATTCACCTTTGCGTTCAAAACTAGTTTAATATTTTGCGTTGTTGAAGGTGATGTTTTTGTCCAAACTCATAGGCCAAAAAAGCTGTCTAATAGTTAAGACGGTCTGATTCTCCGGAGCGGGGAAAAACTAGGTGACGTGCAACAATTATTGTTTCTAAAATTAAAAATATTGAAGGTAGGACACACTTTTTTTTTGTATGTAGGCGTGACCACACTTTTCTCTAGGTAGAGAAGAATCGTGTGCTGTCTGACAAATTATAGGATTGTTCACAAAATTTAAAATACGGCGCTTTTTGGCGATTGTTATCTGCATTACAGTTTTGACTATCCGTAAATTTTTGATATCCGTATTTTTGAACGCCTGGCCTCACCTAATGGATTTCATTCACCTTTGCGTTCAAAACTAGTTTAATATTTTGCGTTGTTGAAGGTGATGTTTTTGTCCAAACTCATAGGCCAAAAAAGCTGTCTAATAGTTAAGACGGTCCGATTCTCCAGAGCGGGGAAAAACTAGGTGACGTGCAACAATTATTGTTTCTAAAATTAAAAATATTGAAGGTAGGGCACACTTTTTTTTGTATGTAGGCATGACCACACTTTTCTCTAGGTAGAGAAGAATCGTGTGCTGTCTAACAAATTATAGGATTGTTCACAAAATTTAAAATACGGCGCTTTTTGGCGATTGTTATCTGCATTATAGTTTTGACTATCCGTAAATTTTTGATATCCGCAAAACAGTTTTGTTAAAATTATATTCGCAAATCAATTTGTTATCTGAAAATCAATTTTTTGATATCCGGAAATTGATACACTTTGAATCTTTGCTTGCACCAATACTTTACAATAGCTTCATTCAATAAGAAAGGGAGAACTGGGTCATTGGATATAAAATTCTCATCCATACAAACATCTATAATAAATGTTGTACTAGTTAAGGTAAAACGTCATCATAGAAAGAACATTTGTTAGCTAACAAAAATATATGCATCAGAAACCCGAAGTGCCATCTCAACACACATATGTTGTACTAGTTGGTGTGACCGCGGCGATGACGGTTGGTGAGGCATCGGTGATGGCGGTTGGCACAGCGGCGGCGATGACAATTTTGGTGCGGTGGCGTCGATAACGGTTTCAGTGCGGCGATGACGATGTCGGTTGGTTCACATTCATGTTTTCCATACTATAATCAAATTCTCATTTGATCACACAAAAAATTGAACAACAAGGCTCTAAAAAATAATGTAAGATAAGAGGAACAAAATAGAGTGTGTATAGCCAAAATTGCTTTATGTTGACGACCTCATCATCACTGGCAGCCACACTGACTTAATCTCTCGCCTTATTCGTCGCCTCTCCTTCGAGTTCGACATGAATGATCTCGGCGACCTGAATTTCTTCTTGGGCATGTAGGTTGAACGATGCAGTGACCCGCTTCTTCTCTCTCAGACCCAATATGCTCCTGCTCTTGACGGTGTCAAACCAGTCAAGAGCCCTCTCGCCGCGGGTCTTCAACTCCCTGCCTGCTCCCCAGATCCTCTTCCTGATCCCATGATCTACAGACAGATGGTCAAGTCTCTTCAGTACCTTACTATGACCCGTCCAGATCTGACTAATGCTGTTAATTATGTTTGCCAATTTATGCAGACACCCTGTTCTTCTCACCTTGCTGCCGTCAAACGGATTTTTCGCTACGTCAAAGGCACCTTGCAATTTGGTCTCAAGTTCTCTAAGTCGGCTTCCCTTCATCTCCGCGCCTATTCAGATGCAGATTGGGCCGGCTGTCCCGACAGTAGGCGTTCCACAACGGGGTATGCCGTCTTCCTGGGGCCGAATCTTCCCTCTTGGGGGGCTAAGAAGCAGCCCATTGTCTCTCGGTCCAGCGCTAAGGCTGAATATCGCGCGTTGGCTTCCACGACGTCCGTAGCTCTTTGGTTCCTTCATATGCTTCGTTTTCTTGGCCTCCGTTCATCGGATCCTCCTCTCCTTCTTTGCAACAACGTCAGTGCTCTTCACATGTCCAAGAATCCCGTCTTTCACAGCCGGACGAAGCATATCAACATCGATGTTCATTTCATCCGTGACCATGTCCTTCGTGGTGATCTTACTCTCTCTCATATACCGGGTCACGATCAGGTGGCTGATATTTTTACCAAGTCCTTTCCCAGTCCTCGATTATCTGGATTCGGGACAAGTTCGCCTTCCGGATTCATCCGTCGTGAGCTTGAGGGGGGATGTGCGAGATCTATGTTGCAATCAATTGAGATATTGGAGAAAATAGGAAAGTCCAGCCTAGCCTATGCGAGATCTATGCTGCAATTAATTGAGATATTGGAGGAAATAGGAAAGTCTAGCCTAGCCTGACACGGATTCCTCACAATCAGCCTGACTATATATTGGAGGAAATATCAGCATTCACTCCTTTTCTAAATTAGATGAAAATACCTTACATAATTGTAATTTTCTATATTAGTTATGCCATATAAATTTATAAATAAAGAGAATATATGAGAGGCAAGCATCAAGCCTATGGGTGTCCAAAAAAACCGTGCTCATCGGGCCGGCCGGTGAAAAGTCCGGTAGGCCCGGGCCCAGGCCGGGCGATGGGGCCCTTTCGGCCCCAGTATAAGGCCAATACCCGGCTCGGTGCCCGACCCGGGCCGGGTCGGGCAAAGCCTGGTCACCGGGCTTAGCCCGGGCCTGGAAAAGCCCGGGCTAAGCCAAGACTAGCTGGAACCAACGGCTCTAAGAGCCATTGGTTGGTTCCAACCAATGGCTCTTAGAGCCGTTGGTTGCCAGCACCAACGGCTCTAAGAGCCGTTGGTGCTATAACAGCCACTTTGGCTGCTATTTGCAGCCCAAGTGGCAATATTTTTTTAAAATATATTTTTTTAAAAAAACTATAAAACCCCCCCTCCTTTCTTCCTTTCACCCCCCACCCACCCTCTCTCTCTCTAATCTCTATTTCTCGCGAACATGTCGTCAACGCAGGCGTCGTCTTCCTCATCCGTCGCTCACGAAGTGGTGGAGCACAAGCGTACGGCGGCAGTTTGGGAATATTTCGACTTAGTACAAGTCCGCGCGGAGCAAAAGGCGAGGTGCAAACAGTGCTCGAAATTACTTTTGACCGCTGGCAACTCGACACTCGCAAGACACGTTAAGTCTTGCGCAGCCAAACAGGCTACTCCCGAGTCGACCCAGGCGCAATTATCGGCATCCGGACAAATCTGGACGTACGATCTAGACTTAGTTTATAGTTATGATTTTTTTTTTATATAAAATTAATTATTTAAATCAATAAAAAAAAGTTTAAAATAATAACCGGGCTCGGGCTAAGCCCGGGCCCGGCCCGGGCCGGCCTAGGGGGGCCTTACCAGGCCCCCCTGGGGGCATTGCCCGGCCCGGCCCGATTACTGCTTAGGCCCGGCCCGGGTCCGGTTCGGAAAAGCCCGGGCCCTGCAGGCCCGGGCCAAGCCCGGGCTCTGCAGGCCCGGGCCAAGCCCGGGCCCTGCAGGCCCGGGCCAAGCCCGGGCCCGCCGGGCTTTATGTGCACCCCTAATCAAGTCTTTTATTCCAATCTTTTCTCCTACTTTTGTTGTTAGACTCTCTTTTCATACAATCCACAGTTGGTTGTGGCGTACCGTTTTTCCAAATTTTCTACGGGCATTACTCGCAGGGGCGGACCCACCTTGGGACGAGTGTGGGCGGCCTCCCATACTCATTTTTTTTTTTAAAATTAATAGTATTTGCCACGCTTTAAACCGTGACGAATATTCTAATTTTTTTTTTAATTAACAGTATTAACCCCTATTTTTTTTTTAAAATTATTCATATTAGTCACGACTTAAACTATAAACCATGTCTAATACCCTATTTTTAAAAAGAAAATTAACTTTATTAGCCACGGTTTAAGCCGCGGCTAATACCATATTCTTAAAAAAATTATAGTATTAGCAACGGTGTAAAGTGTGACTATTATCCTATTCTTCAAAAAAAAATAGTATACGTGATTTAATAGTATTAATCAAATAATTTTTAATTCCGATCACACTTAAAAAATTTTCTGCCTCTGCCACTATTACTCGTGCCTAATTATCGTTTGCCCCGCACAAGAGTTTGACTGGACTCGACTAATTTTGAATTTTTAGAAAAAAAAACGTGGGATTTTATGGTAGACAATTTTCTTCTTCATCTACCCCGGTCCCGGCGTCTGCAACGACACCAAACTCACCAACCCCGACCTCGCCGTAACTTTTCATTATATATACCCGCCAATTTCCTCGCATTCTTCTCAGGGTTCTCTACCAATTCGAACCCTAAAAGGAATAGCATTAAAAGAGAAGAAGACAACAATGGCTCTCGCTTTCTCCACCTCCTCCTCCCTTTCTTCGAAATCCCTCCTCCAATCTCACTCTCCCTCCCGAAATAATTCCGGCACCAGCGCCGTTCTCCAACCTCGCTCCATAATCCCCTCCGGAAGCCGATCCCACAAGATCTCCCGCCCCATCTTCGCCGTCCACGCTGCAGATCCAGCCAAGAACCCGGCCGTTGCCGAGAAGCCCTCCATTGCAGCCGCGGTTCCCGCTGCGCCGTCGTTGACGCCGGGGAAATGGGCGCTGGACAGCTGGAAGTCAAAGAAGGCGCACCAGCAGCCGGAGTACCCCAGCTTGGAGGAGCTGGAATCGGTGCTCCGCACTATCGAGGACTTCCCGCCGATCGTCTTCGCCGGAGAGGCACGCAAGCTCGAGGAGCGCCTCGCGGAGGCTGCCCTGGGCCGCGCTTTCCTCCTGCAGGGAGGCGATTGCGCGGAGAGCTTCAAGGAGTTCAACGCCAACAATATCCGAGACACCTTCCGCGTCCTCCTTCAGATGGGCGTCGTCCTCATGTTCGGCGGCCAGATGCCGATCATCAAGGTAACCCTAAACCCCCGACCTCTCTTCTTATTCATCTTTTCTCGATCTCTTCCTCTCTTGAAATCCGGAATCGATTAATTGCAGGTGGGGAGAATGGCTGGCCAATTCGCAAAGCCCAGATCGGATAACATGGAGGAGAAGAACGGCGTGAAACTGCCGAGTTACAGAGGGGATAACATCAATGGCGATTCCTTCGACGAGAAATCCAGAATTCCGGATCCACAGAGGATGATCAAAGCCTACAACCAATCCGCCTCAACGCTGAACCTTCTCCGCGCTTTCGCCACCGGAGGTTACGCCGCGATGCAGAGAGTCACACAGTGGAACCTCGATTTCACCGAGCACAGCGAGCAAGGGGACAGGTACGAATTACATCGAGTTCCTACAAATGTGTGTTGTGAGAATTGTTCCACGAATACTGATGCAATCGATCTTCACTGGATCTGGGAACATACAGATACAGGGAGTTGGCTCACCGGGTGGATGAAGCACTGGGGTTCATGGCGGCGGCGGGACTCACGGTGGAGCACCCGATCATGACGACAACGGAGTTCTGGACATCGCACGAGTGCCTTCTCCTCCCCTACGAGCAATCCCTAACACGGATGGACTCCACCTCCGGCCTCTACTACGACTGCTCCGCCCATATGGTGTGGGTCGGCGAGCGAACCCGCCAGCTCGATGGCGCGCACGTCGAGTTCCTCCGCGGTATTGCCAATCCTCTCGGAATCAAGGTAAAAGAAGAAGAAGAAGAAGTGATTGGTCGTTTAATCGTAAGTTTCATGATGAAAACTGATCAATCGGGGTGAAACGGGTGTTGCAGGTGAGCGAGAAGATGAACCCTAGCGAGCTGGTGAAGCTGATCGAGGCGCTGAACCCAGAGAACAAGGCGGGCAGGATTACTATAATCTGTAGAATGGGAGCGGAGAACATGAGGGTGAAGCTGCCTCATCTGATCAGAGCCGTCCGTGGAGCCGGGCAGATCGTCACCTGGGTCAGCGATCCCATGCACGGCAACACCATCAAGGCCCCCTGCGGCCTCAAGACTCGCCCCTTCGACTCCATTCTGGTATGCATAGTTTTTTTTCCCCAAATCACACCACTTTACCTCTCTTTTTCAATCTCTTTGAGCCTGAGGGTTCATTTGATCGACGGTCCCATGTAGATCAATGCACACATCTTAAAGTGCACACATCTCAAATTGTATTGCACTGATCCACACACGCAGGTCGTCCAATCAGTGCACTTTACGGTAAATTGCATTTGAGTTTTTAACCTGCCGGTTGCTTGAAATTAAACAAGTGATAGAGATGTGCTTCCAATTAGAAGTTGGTGGTGGAGGATGACATCTCTACAGACACTATTTGGATGTTAATTGTTTTTGGTAGCATGCTGCATTTGGGCTCTATCTTCATAATTTCTCCTTTTTTTAGTATTGGAGGCGGATGAGTTTTAGTATGTGGATCATAGTCTTATATACATCTTATATATATATATTACTTAATATATTATATTATGTATATGTAATTAAAATGAGAGAAGGTTTGATTCTGTTGGAATATTCTAGAGGGAATTAAATATAAATATTAAATACTGTTTGGTAGGTTTAACGAGTAGTAATTGGGGTCAAGGTCAACATTCGCAGGCTAGCAGCTGCACGTTATTCACGTCTTTCTCCGGTCTTCGCTGCATTTTCTCCAGCGCTGCTACTGCGGTTGGTGGTAATCTGGTTGAGCTATTTTTAATGCCAGCCTCTTTCAATTTCCTTCTTATTTAGGGATGGGTGCATGTGTGTCCAGATTAACCCTACAAATTATTGGGTCACAGAGCGTTGGACCTAACTCCCTAAACTTTAATATATATATATATATATATATATATATATATAT
Organism: Platanthera zijinensis; assembly: GCA_039513925.1. Classification (NCBI taxonomy): domain Eukaryota; kingdom Viridiplantae; phylum Streptophyta; class Magnoliopsida; order Asparagales; family Orchidaceae; genus Platanthera; species Platanthera zijinensis. The sequence goes on from CM077085.1 coordinate 13,006,703, forward strand.
ATATATATATATATATATATATATATATATAGAATGAAAGTACACACACCTAAAATACATCTAAAAACCACAAAAATGGGCCCCACACACAATAAAATAAATTATTGACTTTTTGGTGTATAAAATAAATTATTTTATTGTATATGTGTCTCATTTTTTGTGGTTTTTAGATATGCTTTAGATGTGTATAGAATTATCCATATATTATAGATTGAAATGTTTAAATCAATTATGAGGGATTAATCTTCATAATCAACCCACTGCCCATTAAGAGCATTGTGTTTATGGGGGATTAATCTTCATAATCCCCCCTCTGCTTTCCTTCATCCAAGCAAGATTTACAAATGAGAACCAACTCTAATTGAAAACATTGGATGGTCAGGCGGAGGTCCGGGCATTCTTCGACGTGCACGAGCAGGAAGGCAGCCATCCCGGAGGAATCCACCTGGAGATGACGGGGCAGAATGTCACAGAATGCATCGGCGGATCGCGCACGGTGACCTTCGACGACCTCAGCTCCCGCTACCACACGCACTGCGATCCGAGACTCAACGCCTCGCAGTCGCTGGAGATGGCGTTCATCATCGCCGAGCGCCTCAGGAAGCACAGGATGACTGCCAAGCGGCCCCAGCTTGGTTCCTCGCCTTCCCTGGGCTTCTGAACTGGAATTCTGAGGGCGGGTAATCTTTTGAATTGCGTGATGTATTGGCGGGAAAGGCTTTTCTTGTCTCCTTTTATTTAATTAGGAGTTATTATTATTATTGCGTCTATTATGCATTGGCCGTTCGGTGGCTTTGTGCCGAAACGGTTTGTTTCAAAAATGAAAGTAAATAACACCATTTGTTAATGTTAGTTTTCTTTTATGATATATATGATTGAAAAAAAAATAATCATTTTCCGGTTTATACTCGATCATCGGGCGCAAAATATACATGGGATGAATGGATGTAATTAGTAGTGTCCTTCTATTTTTGTAAGTTAGTTTGCGAAGAATAATAAATTGAGAAATCTCTTCAAAATTGCATCTGATGTTGGTTGTTTGGAAATCGAAATTTACCAATTGATTCAAGAGTTTGAAGGATGGTAAAAATAAATGGAATTAGGTTAGCATGATCGTCATTGAATTATTTGACTGACAAATACAACTACTCTTTCATTTCCAGTCTTTCCTTGATATACATCTTTTTCATCATCATCGCAGTCTTCACCTTAGCATCGGCCTAAACCCTAAACCTAAAACCTAAAACATGAACCTATAGAGCACCACCATTCTGAGCAATATATACAAATCAACCCACTTCGAGTAGCCTGCTTCCATATGCCAGTAGTTCCTCAACAGTTCCATTCCCGACAATGTCGAGGAGCTTCCACCCCGGCTTCGACATTGTTGTAAAATCACAATGACACAGCTATAAAAATCCACAGATAACAAGAACACAAAACAAAACCACAAAATTTATATAATGAAAATATAAATGCAAATACATGTGAGAAATTTGACCGTCTGATGAAATACACGCGGATCTGCCAGACACGCACGATCCGCGAGAGAATAGAAGATCTTGATTGCAATCCGCCCTCGCAGACACACAAAGTTCATCGGAACCTTCAAGGTCGAATTCAACATTCAACCACACCACCACCAGAGAACAACGCCGCCACCAGAGAACAACGCCACCGTCGGAGAGAAAACACCGTCGAAGCTATTCACACTCATGCACACCGTCGACACCACACCGCTTCACTGCAAAGAAGATCCACTGCAATGCCTGCGGCAAACTCCAGCAAGCCCGGTGGTAACACCCTCTCCCAACGCCGACAGCTACCTCCTCCAAGACCGGCGACAACACCCAAGGCCGACGACATCTTTAAGTGCACGAGCAAGAGAGAGAAAGAAGAGACAAAGGCGATGAGATCCTTTCTCTCACAGGCGGCTCCATTTTCTCCTCCTTGAAAGCTACTGGCCGGCACCTCCAAAATCCTTCAGGCGTACTACAAAGCCATGTTGGGAAAGAGAGCGAGCAATCCCGACCATGACACCTGTTGCAATTCGAGCAAGCGCAATACCACAAAAACAATGCAGAAAATAATAAAGGACACAGAGAATTTTTACGTGGAAAACCCAACTTGGGCGAAAAACCACGGGACGATCGGAGTCCAACCCGGAAAGCCTCCACTAAAAATGTGTGAAAAACACACGCACGGAATACAGGCTTTCCCTCCACCGATCCACACAGGATCTCCACTCCACCACAAACACGATCCACAAAGGATCTACACCACTTCTCTTCCAAACACACAATCACTAGTTTGACAAAAGAGAAATACAAGAACAAGTTGAGGAGTCGTTACCCGGACGGATTGAACAATCCGTCCCAACGTCAAGAATGACGTTCACCAAAACACGAAGGAGGACGCCTAAACAAAGCCCCTTCCAACTTTGCCTTCAACTTCCAAGCCACGAACAAGTCCGGCAACAAAACCGGCCGGCAACAAAATCTGGACAGCGGCGACGGCAATGTCTTCACACGACGGCGGCGGCGGCCCTTCACACAACGGCGGCGGCGGCGGCAGCCCTCCCTTCACACAACAGAAGTGGCGGCAGCCCCTCCACACAGCAACGACAGCCCTCTCCACAAACCAAGCGGCGGCGGCCCTTCTCCCAAAGACAGCGGCGGCAGCCCGGCGGCCCTGCTTCTCCAGCCAGCACGAGGGCGGCGCTCTCCTTCGTGAGAGACAACGAGAGAGAGAGAGAGAGAGAGAGAGAGAGAGAGAGAGGGAGGGAGAGAGGCGCCCGAAAAAAATAGAGGGAGTGAGAGAGCAGTCACGGTTACAGGGGGGAGAGAATCGACCCGTTCACCTAGGGCTTTTATTTTTCCTTTTATATATAATCTAAAGATAGCCCCCCCCCCCCAAACAAAACAACGGTTCAGAAAATCTGAATAAAAGAAGAGCAAAGGCAGTACACAGAAGGTTGCAACCTACCTTTCTGAGGTTGCAACTTTCCTGCAAGAATTTAATAATTGCAGGAATTCATCCTTATAAATTCCTTGGGCGCCCGGAGGTAGAATCACGAGCCGCACCTAGCGCGCCCGGTGGTTTTTACCGACTCGGATGGGAACCACTCCCAACAAATCTCCCCCTTCACATCGAGGCGGAAGAAACCGCCATCCCGGCGATTCTAACGCAATGCTCGAACTTCCCCCTTGACACGACCTTGGTCAGCATGTCTGCCCCGTTATCATCAGTGTGCACCTTCAGAAGATCAAGCTCCTTCTGCTCCAGGACATCTCGTATCCAATGATACCGAGTGTCGATGTGCTTCGACCTCGAGTGAAACGTGGGGTTCTTCCCCAGGTGGATATCGCTCTGACTGTCACACAGAAGAGTGTATCGGTCCTGAGTGAAACCAAGCTCTTTGATGAACCTCTTCATCCAAAGCAACTCCTTCCCAGCCTCAGTAACCGCAATGAACTCAGCCTCCGTGGTGGACAGTACAACGCACTTCTGTAGTCTCGACGCCCACGAGACAACTCCCCCTGCAAACAGAATCATGTATCCGGACGTCGACCTCCTAGAGTCTACATCTCCAGCCATGTCAGCATCAGTGTAGCCCAACAGCTCGGGCTCACTGTCTCCAAATCTCAGCGTCAAGTCGGACGTCCCCTGCAGGTATCTCAGTATCCACTTCACTGCGCTCCAATGCTCTCTCCCAGGATTGGAGAGAAATCTACTGACGGTCCCAACGGCATGCGCAATGTCTGGACGTGTACACACCATCGCATACATGAGGCTCCCAACTGCAGATGCATACGGAACCTTCTGCATTGCCTCGATCTCCTCGGGTGTGCTGGGGCACTGATCAGCGGTAAGCCTGAAGTGAGCTGCAAGCGGCATGCTCACCTTCTTCTCCTGATCCATATCAAATCTCTGCAGCACCTTGCGGATGTACCGCTCCTGTGATAACCAAAGTAATCTGGCTCCCCTGTCCCTGCGAATGTGCATCCCTAAAATAGTTTTCGCAGCACCCAGATCCTTCATCTCAAAGGTGGAACTCAACTGCCGCTTCAACTCAGCAATGAGCGCAGTGTTCCTCCCGACGATCAACATATCGTCCACGTACAGAAGCAAAATGATAAAGTCCTCTGGAGCATACTGCTTGACAAACACGCAGTGGTCAAGGGTGGTCCTCCTGAAGTCGATCTCCCCCATGAAAGAGTCAAACTTTCTATACCATTGCCGCGGGGCCTGCTTCAGGCCATATAAACTCTTCTGCAAGCGGCACACCAGACCTTCCTTTCCTCTGACACTAAAGCCCTCAGGCTGCTCCATGTAAAGCTCCTCGTCAAGATCGCCATGCAGAAAGGTGGTCTTGACGTCCATCTGCTCAACCTCCAAATCTAGTCTCGCAGCAAGTCCAAGGACGACACGAATAGATGACATCTTCACCACAGGTGAGAAGATCTCATCAAAGTCTACACCCTGTCGCTGTCCAAAACCCTTCACCACTAGCCTGGCCTTGTATCTGGGAGGTGTGGAGGAGTCTCCCTGTTTCACCCTGAAAATCCAGCGATTCTTCAAGGCCTTCTTGCCCTTAGGCAATCTCACCAAGTCATATGTGTGGCTCTTTTGCAGCGACTGCATCTCCTCCTGCATAGCATCTGTCCACAAACGCTTCTCCGTGCTCTCCACAGCCTCGTCATAACTCTCAGGCTCCCCCGCATCAGTCAGCAAAATGAACTCGGATGTAGAATATCTAGAGGGTTTGTGCCTGGCTCGATCAGACCTCCGTAGGGCCGGTGCAGGTACATCTTCAGGAATATCCTCAGCAACTACCGGTTCACCATCAGTGGTGATATCATGATCTGGAAGGGTATCAGTACTATGTGCTGGCTTAGGCTTAGCAGCCTCCTCAATATCATCAATTCCAACTGTAGGCGGCTCTGCAGCAGTACGAGAGTCTACCTCAAAATCACCAGTCTCCTCAGAATCACCAACAGTCCGATCCTCACTGAAAACAGCATCACGGCTACGTACAAGCTTCTTCTCAACTGGATCAAAGAACCTGTACCCAAACTCTCCACTGTAGCCGTACCCCAAGAAAATGCACTGCCGGGTCTTCGAATCCAACTTCGATCTCTCGTCCCTAGGGACGTGCACAAAGGCTTTGCAGCCAAATACCCGCAAGTGACTATAAGAGGGGTCTTTCCCATACCAGACTCTATCTGGGACATCCTCCTGTAAGGCTGAACTCGGAGAGAGATTGATGACATGCGCTGCAGTAAGAAGAGCCTCGCCCCAGAACATCCCTGGCAGCTTCGACTCAGATAGCATGCATCGAATCCTCTCCATCAGTGTCCGATTCATCCTCTCAGCTACGCCATTCAGCTGCGGCGTCTTGGGCGGGGTCTTCTCATGACGGATGCCATGGTCCCTGCAGTACTCGTCAAAGGGATCAGTGTACTCTCCCCCATTGTCAGACCTAATGCACTTCAGTCTCTTCCCGGACTGTCTCTCCACCTCAGCGTGGAATCTCCTGAAAGTATCGAGGACCTGATCTTTGATCTTGATAGCATAGACCCAAAGCTTCCTCGAATGATCGTCAATGAACATGATGAAGTACAAAGCTCCTCCTCTAGTCTGGACCTTCAGAGGTCCACAGACATCAATATGAACTAGCTCCAAAGGCTCTGTTCTCCTGGTGGACGTGCGGCTGTGGAATGATACCCTGTTCTGCTTCCCAGCCATACAGTGGTCGCACCTCTCCAAGTGAACATCAGAAATGTCACTAATCAGCTTCTTCTTCGCCAGGCATCCCAATCCCTTCTGGCTAATGCGTGCCAGCCTCCTGTGCCATAAGGAAGTGGATGCCTCATCCCTGACGGAGTTGGCCTGAGCAGCTTCAGGCCTCCCCTCCATGTAGTACAAGCTAGAATCTCTGTAACCTCTGGCCATCACAAGTGATCCCCTGATAAGCTTCCAGAAATCTCCTCCGAAGACACTCAGATGTCCTTCGTCTCCCAGTCTGCCAACTGATATGAGATTGAAGCGGATGTCAGGCACATGTCGCACATCTCTCAGAACAAGTAAGGCTCCAGTGCTCGTCTTCAAATGCATGTCTCCACACCCAAGTACCTTGGACGTATCTCCATTGCCCATCCTCAACACCCCACAGTCATGAGCGGTGTAAGTGGCAAATAACTCCCTGTTGTGGGAGACATGCGCAGAAGCTCCAGAATCAACGATCCAGCATCGGTCGTCACACGAAAGTGCAGCTGTGACGTCGTCGCCAACAATAATGACGTCGTCCTCCTCAGTCGAAACAGTGGCTGCCGTGTGACCCTCATCCTTGCCCTCAGTGGCAATCCCTTTCTTCTTCTGATTGTTCTTCAATGTATAACAAAACTTCTTGATGTGGCCCTTCTTGTGGCAGTAGTGGCATTCCACGTTCTGATAACGTGTCTTCGACTTGCCCCTACTCTGACTCCTGTCCTCCTTCCTTCCTCGGCTTTTACTCCTTCCTCTCCCCCTGGACTCAGTAAAGAGAACGTCGGCTCGTGAAGAAGAGCCCGAAGTCCCTTGAGACTTTCGTCTCACCTCCTCATTCAAGATCCCACTCTTGGCGATCTCCATGGACACAATCCCCTGGGGGAAGAATTGATCAGAGAAACTCTGACCATCTCCCACGAGTCTGGAAGTGACTTGAGTAGCCACAAGACATTCACCTCATCTTCAAATGTCACCTTCATGATAGTCAAACGATCAATGATCCCCTGGAACTCGTTGACATGATCCAAAATGGGTGAGCCCTCCCGGTATCTGAACTCTCCAAGCTTCTTCAGTAAATACAGCTTGTTGATGCCCGTGCTCTTGGCATACAACGTCTCGAGTGTCGTCCACAGATCCTTTGCATCATTGATGCTAGCCACATGGTTGTAGACATTCGGCTCCACGAATCGTCTGATGAACACACACAGCTTCCGATGCTCCACCTTCCATTTTGTCGGGTCCGTGTCCTCTGGCATCTCATCAAAGATAGGAGCATGCCAACCCTTCACATATATCAAATCCTCCATCAGTAGGTGCCACTGGTGATAGTTGGCACCATTCAACTTTACCATCTGCTCTGAACCTGATGTAGACTCCATCCTTCTCTGCCAACTGGCCGGACCGACCACTGATCTTTGAGTCGACTATCTCAAAGTATACAACTGGAGAGGGTAGCCAGCGGGCCAATGGTCGTAAACTACCACTCCCAATTGCACACCCGAGATCCCGATCGACTCGTCATGAAACCCCAATAGGTCAGCCGGTAACTGCCCTGTCATGGAAACAGCTCTGTCACTGAACCAACCTGCCTCTGATACCACTTGTTGGGAAAGAGAGCGAGCAATCCCGACCAGGACACCTGTTGCAATTCGAGCAAGCGCAATACCACAAAAACAATGCAGAAAATAATAAAGCACACAGAGAATTTTTACGTGGAAAATCCAACTTGGGCGAAAAACTACGGGACGATCGGAGTCCAACCCGGAAAGCCTCCACTAAAAATGTGTGAAAAACACACGCACGGAATACAAGCTTTCCCTCCACCGATCCACACAGGATCTCCACTCCTCCACCACAAACACGATCCACAAAGGATCTACACCACTTCTCTTCCAAACACACAATCACTAGTTTGACAAAAGAGAAATACAAGAACAAGTTGAGGAGTCGTTACCCGGACGGATTGAACAATCCGTCCCAACGTCAAGAATGACGTTCACCAAAACACGAAGGAGGACGGCTAAACAAAGCCCCTTCCAACTTCGCCTTCAACCTCCAAGCCACGAACAAGTCCGGCAACAAAATCGGCCGGCAACAAAATCTGGACAGCGGCGACGGCAACGTCTTCACACGACGGCGGCGGCGGCCCTTCACACAATGGCGGCGGCGGTGGCGGCAGCCCTCCCTTCACACAGCAGAAGCGGCGGCATCCCCTCCACACAGCAACGACAGCCCTCTTCACAAACCAAACGGCGGCGGCCCTTCTCCCAAAGACAGCGGCGGCAGCCCTGCTTCTCCAGCTAGCACGAGGGCGGCGCTCTCCTTCGTGAGAGACAACGAGAGAGAGAGAGAGAGAGAGAGAGAGAGAGAGAGAGAGAGAGAGAGAGAGAGAGAGAGAGAGAGAGAGAGAGAGAGAGAGAGAGGCGCCCGAAAAAAATAGAGGGAGAGAGAGAGCAGTCACGGTTACAGGGGGGAGAGAATCGGCCCGTTCACCTAGGGCTTTTATTTTTCCTTTTATATATAATCTAAAGATAGCCCCCCCAAACAAAACAACGGTTCAGAAAATCTGAATAAAAGAAGAGCAAAGGCAGTAACACAGAAGGTTGCAACCTACCTTTCTGAGGTTGCAACTTTCCTGCAAGAATTTAATAATTGCAGGAATTCGTTCTTATAAATTCCTCGCGCGCCCGGAGGTAGAATCACGAGCCGCACCTAGCGCGCCCGGTGGTTTTTACCGACTCGGATGGGAACCACTCCCAACAAGCCACCAAGCGGCTACACAAATACCTCTCGCGGTGGGGGAGGTTTTTATTTTTTCATTCATGGGTACAGGTGGCTGAGAACAGGAACCCAACAATACTTGAAACCGTTAGAGCAATTCCCAAAGGATTTCTTTGTTTTCTATAATTATGGAAATTTGAGATCATTCGGTTAAACGAAAAAAATAAAACACGAATCATTATAAGTTCCGACTGTGCTTACTTTCTTTGAGAACTATCACGCAACAACCTAACATGAGGGTCGAAGCATTCTCTCGGAAGCTGACATCAATGAAATCAGGAAACTTGATGTATGCCCCCTAGAGGTCACGTAGACACATTACCGGGCTGCAACCCAAGCATCCCAAAGCCTTTCCGTATCTGTTTCTCAGCCGCATCGCATTGTTGAGACCACCGTCGAGGCTAGCTAGCTGCACTCACACACATCTTTGACACTGCGCCTCTCCACCCCAAAGAACATCCACTGCAATGCCGACGACAATCTTCATAAAGCCCGACGCCAACACCCACTCTCAACGCTAGCAAATATCTACTCCATGGCCGACAACAACACCCAAGGTCGGCAGCCCCTCCGAGTGTACGAATGAGAGAGAGAGAGAAAGGGGAGAGAGAGGGGCAGAGACCTTGCTACAGGCGGCAATCTTCTCACAGGCGGTTGAGAACAGGAACCCAACACAATACTTGAAACCGTTTGAGCAATTCCCAAAAGAATTCTTTGTTTTCTACAATTATGGAAATTTGACATCATTTGGTTGAAATGAAAAAAATAAAAGATGAATCTTTATAAGTTCCGACTGTGCTTACTTTCTTTGAGAACTATCACGCAGCAACCTGACATGAGGGTCGAAGCATTCTCTCGGAAACTGACATCAATGAAATCAGGAAACTTGATGTAAGCCCCCTAGAGGTCATGTAGGCACACACTACAATATTTTCGACCTATAACAACATTTGAAATCTATTGCCTAAAACTGCAAAGTGTTGCCAAAACAATGAAACTGTTGCCATAGGTGGAGTTGTCTATAGGAGTGTTGCCAAAGATCTAAAACAACAGTTTTCTTACCTTTAGACAACACTATAAAAAAGCTGTTGTCTAAACCCTTAGAATAGACAACAGTTTTTTGATGAACTAATTACAACATTCTAGAAATGTTGACATTTATTGTTACAATTTTAAACTGTTGTCAAAAGCTACAAAGGCAACAACTTTAAAACTATTGTAAAAAAATTGCGAAATTATTTTTTAAAAAAACGTCAATGTCGCGATAGAGGATGTTGAGCGTAATATATAAGGACGTGTTTGGAAATCAATAGAAGTGTTTGAAATGTAGGCATAAAAATAACCACAAAACTGAATCAAAGAATTGTATTTAATAAAGTTTAAAGATGAACATCAAAATTTATTGTACTCCGGAAATCTATATATTATTAATTACATATATATTATTCAGAGTTAAAAGAAGTTAGGCGTCATACAACACAACACACCAAACTGACACACCACAACAAAATAGTAAAATTCTGTTCAAATATACAATTGTATGATGCATAGACACGTACAACATGTACGCATTTCCAATTTGCTGGAATGCGCGCCTTCGGCACCAACAAGCTTGTTCTTGTCGGGATGGAGCAGGAGAGCCAGCTTTCAAAATTGCTTCTATTGTCCTTTCATTTGCAATCATCTCTACATGAAGAATCATGTACCAGTCATTCCTTCTTTTCCGACCAGCTTGCGTTGCCTGAAAGGTAAAACGATTAATCATAACAATGCTTCCTTACAAAATTAGAAATGTGTCTGCTTTGTTTTCAAAAAAACCTCCTTATTCTTGCAAGGCTAGCTGCTGTATATAGAAGACATTACCTGAAAGAATACAACTTCTTGATGATAAAACTATGCATTTAACGGTTTTAGTCCGCGGAAGAGTGGGGTTTGAAGTCACATTCCGAAGGATTTGAGTGAATTCTTTGACATCGTGACTGCTCACTTTTCTATAGACGTAGAAGTAAGTTCTTGGCAACCTCCTAAGATAGAGGGCTCATGAGTTTTTCTATCGAAAAATGTTCTTTAAGTCAAAGCAGATCAAATTTTTTTTTGTTTATAATGAAATTTTCTGAACTCTCAAAGCTATAATAAATTTATTTCATATAGAAATATGAAATTTCTTATGTTTTGACTTCTGCCCAAAGATCTGAAACATAAATTTTAAAAATATATTAACAGTCAATGGACGATTAAAATCAAAACTGGAACTACTGAGAGGTCTGAGATCAAAACTATTTTCTTTAAGAAATTCTCAAGACATAATTTTTTAGTAGCATTGCTTTGATCATACATCTAAGGAATGCAATGTTAAAACCTTACCAGATGACCACATCTGAATGCCATGTCTTTGGGGTTTGTTAAGCAAATAGTGCAGGCCAACACGAGGAGAATGAAAAATTCAAGCTGATGTTTGGTCATGAAAGCAAACTTAAGTGGGAATAGACTTATATTGAAATGGAATTACTCATGAGTTTTTTTTCTGGAAATAATTAACACCTTATATCGCACATAATCTAAGCCGATGTCACATATCATGGATTTTGTTTTATTGAAAGAGACAGGGATGTTCAAGTCAGGTATAGTCTCTTTCAATAACTCTAGGAGAGATGTAAATGATGCATTGCTCCATCCATGAAGACATTTCAGTAAATACAACCGAATAGTAAAAGATAATGTAGAGAATTTTTGACAACCCGGATATAGTTCCTGATTTGCTTTCTCAACAAATTTATAAAACTTCTTTGCATCTTCATTTAGGCCTTCATGTACTCCATCTTCTTGAACTGCATCTTTAAAAGTCTCAGATAGTAAGCCATTAATATCATCAGAAGAGACGTTGACATTAATGTCTTGATCAAGATCCATACGTGTAATCTCTTTCAATTCCCATGGTAAATCCAATCTTTATAGCCTTTTACAAAACCTTTACTTATCAAATGGTCAAACACCATGTCTCTTTTATCCCATACATCATTGCAACATATAGCGCATGAACATAAAGTCTCTTCTCCTTCGTACAACTCTTTACTGAATGCGACATCCAAGAAATAATTAACACAATTAATATAATCTTCACCATAGCGAGACAAATTTATCCACTCCTTTCTTAATTCCATTTTGCTTTCAAACATTGAATAATCACAATACCTACACATATACAAACACATACAAATTTTATTCTAACACATACATAAATTCACACTTCAATATATACACTCACATACACATTTCAATACAAAAAAGGCATACATACAAATTTAATGCAATTCATTGAATGAAATGTATTCTCATGAATCTTGCTAACTTTCTATAGATTTGCATTATCAAATTTGAAAAAATCAAGATGTGGTAACTTAAGAATTGTGAAGATTTGCTTTCCGTGCTTCCCTCTCTTAAATATCTGTTAATTGATATTGTGTAGGTGTATATTTCAACAGTTGTTTATGGAGAGGTAATATCTGATTTGACTGGACTAATAAAAAGAAGAATAATGAAATAATTGTCCACATACATATTATATAGGTGCCCAAGATATATGTTCTTCCCCCTCTTTCTTTCTCTCCTCTTTGGTCATCGAATTAGGGGTATTTCTAAGGTGTTCCATGATATGATTTCCTTTTATTTCATACTTTAAATTATTATTTAAATTATTTTCTCGCTACTGAAGCAATCCTGAGTAAACTCTTTAAAAATTACCAAAAATATAGTAGTTTTTTGAGATGATAGCGGAGTTTAAGGTTTCAGTCAACATAAATCTTAATTCACATATTTATGAGTTTTCTCTCCCCAACTCTTTATGTTTCAGGTAAATATTAATCTTAGATTCGTTTCTCTTGCAAAAAAAGGGGCCTAGATCAAGGTTCTTCACACTAATAACATTGTACATATATATAAACACACTAATTATAACACAATCTTCATTGGAGCCTGAAATCCCTACCTACCAATCAAAGCAAACCCTAAAAATTCATATAAATTTGTTGATGAATAACAAAGCAATCACCAAAATCTGAATCCTTCAATAAAAACACTGAAATATCTGGATCCTTGAATAAAGAACAAATGAAACGTAGGCAACACCAATAAACCAAACATCTCACATTCACACCCCACAAAAAAAGAATAACTCTGCCCAAATGGGAAGTTTTCAATATCGACATAGAATGAGTGGTTCTGAGAGGACGAACAATATGTCTTCTTCTCCATTCCAGTTCGACAATTTCCCCCCCAAAAATGCAATAATCTAAATCTGTGCTATTGAAATCAGTAATCCAAATCAGGGGAAGTTTTTTTTGCTTGCCTGCAAATTTGAACTGCACAACATGATTGAACAAGAAAAGTTTCAAAAATCTGAACGATTGACCTTACTCTATGCCGGAGGGAGGCTTGCTCGCATTTGGCCGGCCTTCACGGGTGACGGGGAAGGGAACTCTAGCCGCAAGGGAGGCCGCGAATGCCGACTGGAACTTGAAGTTTGGAGCGGCGTACTAGTGCGAAGGGGGAAGAGTGGACAGAGTCCCAGAGGTGTGCGTCGTTGCCGAGCGAAGTAGGAGTGAAGAAGCTAGCTAGGGCACGAGCGAGGGAAGGGATGCGGGAAAGAACTGGCCGATCGGGAATGAGGGAGGGTTTGGAGATTTGGTTTTTAATAAAGTTTAGGTTTTTATAAATTTAATATTTTAAATAATTAATTAGTGTGAATAATATTTTTGATTGATTTGTAAATTGTTAGGCAACATTGGTAAAATGTTGCAATTTTGTTTTTCAACGGGACAACATGTAATAACTGTTGCCTAAAGTAAATCGTCAACTGCAATATTTCAGGATTGTTTCCTATAAGTCTTTAGAGAACATTTTATTCAATGTTGCAGCAAAAGTGTTGCCTAAAGTCAATCATCTATTACAACACTTAGAAACTGTTCTCTATATAGGTTTAGAGAACAATTTTTTAAATGTTGTCAAGTAGGTGTTACTAAAGATCAAAAATGTTATAGTGACATTACCATGCTGCAACCCAAGCATTCTAAAGCCTTTCCGTATCTGTTTCTCAGCTGCGACGCATTGTTGAGACCGGGTTTTGAACTCGCAACCCCCTTGATAAAGAGCCTTCAAACCACTTTTCATCACCAATTGAGGAGCCTCAAACCACTCCTTATCAAGGGGATTGCGGGTTCGAGACCCGGCCTATATAATGCACCGCGACTGAGAAATAGGAGTAGAGAGGCTTTGAGGTGCTTAGATTGCAGCCCGATAATGTGCCTACGCGGCCCCGAAGGGGGAGGGCCGGACGTTAAAAAAATGCACTTTTTTTTATGACGACCCAGAGCTGACCCACTCTAGATCACACTAGATAACTATGGCCTCAGCTTGCATCGTCCGAGCTACAGTCCAAGCACCCAATCCCTCTTCATTCACATGTGGGTTGTTGGATGTCGTAGACTCCATTTGATGAGCAAAACTCGATAGTTAAGTGAACAACACAGGGACTTCCAGGAGGTCGTCCGTCCCAAGACTACTCCCACGTACCCGAGTATGGTTAACTATCAAATTCTTCTACTTCTTATCACAAATTGAGTTGCAACTCAATTGATGATGATGAGTGATTTGAATGCTCTTTATTAAGGGGGTTGTGGGTTCGAGACCATACCTCGACAATGCGCCATGATCGAGAAACAAATGCGAAGAGACTTTGGGGTGCTTGGGTTGCGGGTCGGTAACCTGCCTATGTGGCCCTTAAGGGGGAGGTCGGGGTTTTACACTTGATAGTCTTGTACTGTAGAAAGTGGCAGAATTTGATCTTCTATGGATGCAGATAAGATCTACTTGCCGATGCATGGAAGAAGCAATGGTATACCCTACGACGACAGACGAGCGCATGCACACGCCTGAGTTATCCTTGGATGCTTGCCGCTCCTGATTTAGCAAAAAGATGAAGAAGTTGAGGATACGAACGAGAATTAGAAGCATCGACTTATTGTCACAAAATTGGCATCTTATACATTTCTGCCATCATTTGTTTTGAGAGTGATTTGAAATATGACATTGCTTGCTTAGGAAAAAATAATTCTTACATCCATGATTTTGTTTCTAGCATATAATGCACCGCATGCTCTTGAAAAAGTTATAATTAAAGAGCTTTATTGTCAGCTTTGTTGGTTTGAGCTGTTGTTGACCGGGTCAATAAGTTTCTCTTATTTTAAGTATTTATTTTATATTTTGTCTTTTAGTGGAGAGAGAGAAGTTGAGTTGGTGAGCATTTAATGTGCTGCCACATGTCATTTTTCTACTTGTTGGATTAGCCTATATAAGAGCTGTATACTTTCATTTGAAGTAAGAAAAAAGGTTTCCTTCCCTTTTATTTTTTCTGCCGCAGGAGAGATAAGAGAGAGAGAGAGAGAGTGAGGCGAGAGCTTTGTTTTCTCCCGCAGGAGAGACAAGAGAGAGAGAGAGTGAGGCGAGAGATATAGAGAGAGAGAAATAGAGAGAGTTAGCTAGCGGGAGAGAGAGATCACAGCGAGAGAGAGATAGAGAGAGGAAGTTGGCGGGAGAGAGAGAGCACAGCGAGAGAGAGATAGAGAGAGGAAGTTGGCGGGAGAGAGAGAGCACAGCGAGAGAGAGATAGAGAGAGGAAGAGTTGGGTCTCGCCATATTTTCTCATTTCCTGTAGCTCTCGCCATTTTAGCTCGCGCCGGAGTTGGGTCTCGCTGAAAAGCTCTCGCCGGAGTAGATCCTCGCCGGAGTAGAAGCTCTCGCCTGAGCTGGTTTTAGTGCAAGCAGTTGTCCCATATCACGTTTCCAACAACTGGTATCAGAGCGAGGTTGCGACCCTTGAAGTAGTTCGGAAGGTTTGAAGTGGGAAGAGATGGAGACAGGAGGAGCGATGCCGGGGCAAGTCCCTAAGTTGACAAAGACCAACTACGGCAATTGGAGTATCCAGATGAAGGTGTTGCTCGCCTCGAAGGAGCTATGGGAAGTAGTCGAGGACGGCTATGAAGAGCCTGATGCTGAAGCAGAGGCGGCATTGACCAACGCGCAGAGGACGGCGTTGAGGGAAGCAAGAAAGAAGGATAAGAAGGCATTGTTCACCTTATACCAAGGAGTGGATGAAGCCACTTTTGAGAAGATCTCGGAGGCAGTTAGCTCAAAAGAAGCATGGGAGGTGTTGCAACGCTCCATGCAAGGGGTGGACAAGGCGAAGAAAGTGAAGCTGCAGTCTCTTCGAGGTGAATATGAAATGTTGAGGATGCAGGCCACGGAGAAGGTCGGAGACTTTGTGACCCGTCTGCGGACGCTCACAAACGAGATGAAGAGAAACGGAGAAGCGATAGATGATGTGAGTCTCATGGAGAAGCTCCTGAGGGCCATGTCAAGGAAGTTCCGACACGTGGTGGTGGCAATCGAGGAGTCGAAGGACCTCACCCAGATGACGGTAGATGAGCTTGTAGGCTCATTGCAAGCTCATGAGTATAGAATGCAGCAGGATGATGACGAAGCGAGTGGCTTGGGAAAAGCACTCCAGACCCAGTTGAACTTTGGGGAAAGCTCAGGAAGAGGAAGCGGCCAGCGTGGCCGAGGTCACCAAGGCAGATGCCGAGGTAGAAGAGGAGGTAGAGATCAAGGAAGAAACCAAGGTTTCCAAAGAGAGGCAGAGCGACCTCAAGGTGGTTGGCAAGAAGGAAGAGGAAGAGGCCGAGGAAGAGGCCGAGGAGATATGTCCCAAGTACAGTGTTACAACTGTAACAAATTTGGGCATATGAGCTATGACTGCTGGGCTCCCAGGAAGAGAGAAGAAGCCAACCATTATGCGGAGGCTAGGAACAATGAGAACAATGCTGGGGGTGGAGACCCAATGATGTTCTTAACCTACCGAGGTGTGGAAGAAGGAAGGAATGAAGTGTGGTACCTGGACACAGGAGCGAGCAACCATATGTGTGGAGATAAGGAGATGTTCTCTAACCTTGAACCCAGTGGGGGTGAAGTTAGCTTCGGGGATGCTTCGAAGATTTCCTTGGAAGGAAAGGGCCTGGTGGTAGTGAAACTAAACGGGGAGAGAGTACACCTGAATGATGTGTACTATGTGCCAGGGTTGAAGACCAACATCTTAAGCATTGGGCAGTTAGTGGAGAGAGGCTACTGCGTGCAGATGAAGGATGGGTCTCTGGCAATGAAGAATGATCAAGGGAAAGAGGTCGTGAAGGTGAAGATGACGGCGAACCGTCTCTTCACGCTGAAGATGGATGCTCAAGAGACGGTTTGTCTCGCGAGAACAAAAGAAGAGGAAGAAGCATGGCTATGGCATCATAGGATGGGCCATTTGGGCTTCACAGGGTTGAAGCTGCTATCCTACTCCAAGATGGTGGCGGATCTGCCTATGATCTCCCCTCCGCAGAAGGTGTGTGAAGCATGCACGAAGGGGAAGCTCAAGAGGCAGACGTTCGAAGGAGGAAAGTCCTGGAGAGCAAAGCGGCAACTTGAACTGGTTCACTCGGACATTGCGGGTCCGTTTGAGACCACCTCAATAGGCGGAAGTAAGTACTACATCACCTTCACGGATGACTTTAGTCGGAAGTGTTGGGTGTATTTTCTGAAAGAGAAGTCTGAGGCCCTTGACAAGTTCAGGGAGTTCAAGGCGATGGCCGAGAAGGAGAGTGGGCAACCATTGAAGGTGCTTAGGACAGATCGAGGTGGGGAGTACACCTCGAGGCTGTTCGATAGTTTCTGCAAGGAGAATGGGATATCACACCAGCTGACGGCGGCGTACTCACCGCAGCAGAACGGAGTGGCAGAGAGGAAGAATCTCACCATCATGAACATGGCGAGAAGCATGGTGAAGGAGAAGGGGCTACCGAAGATGTTCTGGGCGGAAGGGGTGCAATGTGCGGTGTATCTACTGAACAGATGCCCCACAAAGAGTGTGAAGTTCATGACGCCGTTTGAAGCATGGAGTGGCTGGAAGCCGAGTGTGAAGCACCTAAGGGTCTTCGGGTGTGTAGCTCATGCTCACATCCCGGACCAGAGGAGGAAGAAGCTCGATGATAGAAGCGAGAAGTGCATCTTCGTGGGCTATGCTCCGGAGAGCAAGGCGTACAAGTTTTACAACCCGGTGACTGGGAAGGCCATAGTCTCAAGGGACGTGGTGTTTGAAGAAGACTGCTGCTGGAGCTGGGATGAGGAGACAAGGAACATGAAGGGGATGTTCTTTGAAGATGAGGAAGAAGGTGGTCATGAAGCGGAAGCTGAGGATGGTGGAGCTGAGCCACCATCACCACCGAGTGGAAGTTCAGGGGGAGCTTCTACCCCCTGCTCAAGTGGAACAAGTACAAACGGAGGAAGTCCTAGTGGAGCGAGCACTAGCCGAGGCAGTTCTGACCGTCCTCAACCTAGGATGAGGAGGTTGGATGAGCTTTACGAGGAGACGACACCGACTCTTAACAATTTCTCTTTATATTGTTTGTTGGCAGATTGCGAGCCGCACTCCTACGACGAAGCTGCCCAGGAGAAATCTTGGAGGACGGCGATGGATGCCGAGATAGCTTCCATAAAGAAGAATGACACTTGGAGGCTGGTTGATCCACCCGCTGGCCACAAACCTCTCGGGGTGAAGTGGGTCTACAAGATTAAGAAGAACAAGGATGGAGCTGTGGAGAAGCACAAGGCTAGGCTCGTGGTGAAGGGCTACAGGCAAGTTCAAGGAGTGGACTACGACGAGGTCTATGCCCCAGTGGCGAGGATCGACACCATCAGGTTGATCATCGCACTGGCAGCTCACTATGGGTGGATAATCATGCAGATGGATGCGGTGTCGGCGTACTTGAATGGCTACCTGGAGGAGGATGTGTATATTGAGCAGCCTCCGGGGTATGTTGTAAAGGGCCAGGAGAAGAAGGTGTGCAAGTTGAGAAAAGCACTGTACGGGCTGAAGCAAGGGGCAAGAGCTTGGAATGGAAGGATAGATACATTCCTCCAAAAGCATGGCTACGTGAAGTGCCCATATGAGTATGCTCTCTACATGAAGGTGGAGAAGAGTGGGGATATCATGATCTTATGTCTATACGTGGATGACATGATATTCACCGGGAGCAACCCTGCGATGTTCGAAGAGTTCAAGAGGCTGATGAAGAAGGAGTTTGAGATGACAGACCTAGGAGAGCTGAGTTACTTTCTAGGGGTGGAAGTACAGCAGAGAGAAGATGGGATCTTCATCGCGCAGAAGAAGTACGCGAAGGAGATCTTGAAGAAGTTTAGGATGGAGAATAGCAAGCCTATCTCCACTCCTGCTGATCCCGGAACGAAGTTGAGGAAGGACTCAAAGGAGGAAGGTGTTGACCCAACCATGTTCAAGAGTCTGGTTGGGAGTCTAAGGTATCTGACTTTCACCAGACCGGACATCATGTATGCGGTGGGGGTCGTGAGCAGGTACATGGAAGAGCCCAAGCAGGACCACTTCACTGCAGCAAAGAGGATCCTGAGGTATGTGAACGGGACTCGGGACCATGGCTTGATGAACTCATCTGGAGGAGAGTTGAAGCTAGTCGGCTACTCGGATAGCGACTATGGAGGAGATGTGAACGACCGGAAGAGCACTTCCGGGTATGCGTTCAACATGGGAACCGCGGCGTTCTCATGGAGTTCTAAGAAGCAGGCTACTATAACCTTATCATCTTGCGAAGCGGAGTACATCGCAGCGGCAGCATGTGCTTGCCAAGCCATTTGGCTAAGGAACCTTCTGGAGGAACTACATCATGTGCAGGATGGCCCAACGACAGTGTTAGTGGATAACATGTTCGCCATCCAGCTTGCAAAGAACCCGGTGCTACACGGGAGGAGCAAGCATATCGAGACCCGATATCATTTCCTCCGTGAACAAGTGGAGCAGAAGACAGTGGAGGTGGTGTATTGCCCAACCGGAGAGCAGGTTGCGGACATCTTCACTAAGGCGTTGAAAGCGGAGACGTTCGAGAGGCTCAAAGGCAAGCTCGGCATGTGCAGCCAAGCTTGAGGGGGAGTTTGTTGGTTTGAGCTGTTGTTGACCGGGTCAATAACTTTCTCTTATTTTAAGTATTTGTTTTATATTTTGTCTTTTAGTGGAGAGAGAGAAGTTGAGTTGGTGAGCATTTAATGTGCTGCCACATGTCATTTTTCTACTTGTTGGATTAGCCTATATAAGAGCTGTATACTTTCATTTGAAGTAAGAAAAAAGGTTTCCTTCCCTTTTATTTTTTCTGCCGCAGGAGAGATAAGAGAGAGAGAGAGAGAGAGTGAGGCGAGAGCTTTGTTTTCTCCCGCAGGAGAGGCAAGAGAGAGAGAGAGTGAGGCGAGAGATATAGAGAGAGAGAAATAGAGAGAGTTAGCTGGCGGGAGAGAGAGATCACAGCGAGAGAGAGATAGAGAGAGGAAGTTGGCGGGAGAGAGAGAGAGCACAGCGAGAGAGAGATAGAGAGAGGAAGTTGGCGGGAGAGAGAGAGCACAGCGAGAGAGAGATAGAGAGAGGAAGAGTTGGGTCTCGCCATATTTTCTCATTTCCTGTAGCTCTCGCCATTTTAGCTCGCGCCGGAGTTGGGTCTCGCTGAAAAGCTCTCGCCGGAGTAGATCCTCGCCGGAGTAGAAGCTCTCGCCTGAGCTGGTTTTAGTGCAAGCAGTTGTCCCATATCACGTTTCCAACAAGCTTTACCTTGGAAGTTTCCAGAAAGGGTTGTTTTTAAAAATTGCTTCACCATGTTTATTTTTTTTTTGAAAGAGATTTAGCTTGGAATGTTTGATCAACTGATAGATTATGCCGGATAGACTCTTTTAATTCTTTCTTCGTGAGTCTTTAGTGAGCCCATTAACTCGGAGTAATTTGAGCTAAATCTCTAGGTTCTTCTATAGCTGTGACTGTTGGGTCAAAGGATGGATGCAAACATCTTAATATTTTCTTTGCAACAGTGTATTCTTGCATGACATCACCAAGAATTCGAGTTTGATTCGCTAAATTGACCATACAATCGAGTTACAAAGTATTCACCCACTTTCATTACAATATTTTAACATCTCTTCATAGTCTTTGCAGTTTAATACTAATCATTTTAGTTGAACCTTTATATTGTTCTTGAAGAGTATCTCAAGCTTCTTTTGCAGTCGTGACTCCCATTATGAGTGGAAATATGACTTCAAATACACCTTGATAAATTAACATGATGGTTCTTGCATCTTTATTGCTACTACTTCTCTTAATTTCTTTTGTTGTTCAGTTAGTCCTGCCTTCTTCCTTGAAGTAGGAAGTTGGGGACCATTTTCCACCACATCCCATAAGGCTTGTGAAATGAACCCTAGTTTCATTTGTATACACCAGAATTCATATTTGTCTTCAGAAAATAAAAGAACAAACATATGAAAATAAAAGAACAACCATTTTCCACCGGAACTTGAGCTAGGATGATGGATTCATGTAACCAACTGGTTATAAATGAAGGACTGTCTGGGCTCTGATACCAAAATGTTGATAAATGACGAGAAAACACCAAGAAGAGAGCTGCCAACATATTTTCTTAAACTCTTTATGTTTTATTTGTTTTATTCAGTCTTATCAGGTCCGGTTGAATTCTGCTGACAACTACTCTTTTCTTTCCAGTCTTTCCTTGATAGACATCATCTTCATGATCATCGCCGACTTCACCTTCTCGCCGACCTTCACCGTAACCCAAAACATGAACCTATAGAGCACCACCATTCCAAGCAATATATACAGATCAACCCACTTGGAGTAGCCAGCTTCCATATGCCAGTAGTTCCTCAACAGCTCCATTCCCGACACCGTCGAGGAGCTGTCCCCAACTAAAATATCGCTATTGCTCGGAAAAGTCAAGCCGATGAACTCGTTCTTGTAGAATCCCTGGCACACGTACTTGTGGAAGGCAATGTAGTAGGCCGGATACTTCCACACCGGCTTCGGCATGCTGTTCGGCAGTCTAAAAAAGCCGCTGGCGAGGAGCATTCCTCCTTGGATTCCGGCCCCGAGGATGATGCCCATGAGGAAGTCGGGGACGAGGGCCGCGACTATCATCATGAGTCCCTCCACGAGTAACATGCTCGCGTAGAGCACGAGAGAGAAGTAGATGAAGTGCTGCAGGTCTCTCTGAAGACCCGGGATGAAGTAGGCAAACGCGCCCGGGATGATGGAGATGAATAGAAGAAACGGCGCGGAGGAGAGTGTGTTTCCGATGGTGTATGCAGCGGCCCCGTAGTGTCCGTTCAGCCTCTCTCTCTGGAAGATCTGCAAATTCAGACAATGAAAGATGTTAGTTTGTGAATATGAGGGCTCAAGAGATTTAGGCTTAGTTTGACGCGGCTTATCGCGGCTTACTTTCTCCGATAAAGTTGGAGAAAAATGTCATTGTAATACCAAACACACATTCTATGACAATAACGTTCTTATCCAACCTCACCGGAGCAAACAAGCTGCGATAAGCTGCGCCTTAATTAGCTGACCGACCTTAAGATCCTCCACAAAAGAAGGGAATCCACCTATCGCCATGAAAGTCAAGTATCCACCAATGTACATTAGCATTTCACCCCTTGACTAAAATTTATTTGAACACAATTATGTTTCATTAAGACATATTTGATTAAATATGAATCCTAAACAATTAAAATTAAAATTATACATATATATATATGTATGTATTCAACCTGAATGGAAACAAAATCAAACCCAATGTCATAGTAGAGAGTTCCGACGCCCACACAAAGAGCGAGATAAATCACCAGTCGAAGCCAATAATACCCCGGATCTCTGTACATATTTACGAAAGACCTCCTCGTTAAGATGACGGACTGAGCCAAAAATCCAGCGTGTTCTCCCTTGGTCATTTTTGCTCTCTGTAATAACAATACTGAGATAAACTTTAGGCATCTATTTAGTTTTTTTAAGGCTGTTTATGTTGATTATATGAGGGCAAAAGTAGCTAGGCGCACACCAAGTCGGCTATATGAGTTACTTGGCTCAAGACTCGCTGATAAACATCCGATGATACGTAACATCGTTGGAGAGTGTCAATTGCTACTCTGGCATTCATCTTCCTGCCAATGCGCCCGTCGCTCCGGCTGCTCTCCTCATCGAAGTCTTTGTTGATGATGCGAAGAAAGTGATCCGAAGGGTTCTTCATTTGTGGGCACGGAAATCCGTTCGCGGCGAAGAACTTCATCAAAAGTTTCATAAAACTTTGTATTAGTAATGCATCCTTGTGTGCTGTGAATAATTAAAAATGGCTGAAAGTGATTGATCTAGACCATAAAGTTTAAGCTTGGCCCATACATATATGGGCCTATGCCCCACAATAACACACTGTCCATAGTGCGGCGCGCACATACGTCTATGTGCACACATGTATCTAATTATCTCTTTATTTATTTTCAGAGCTAGAGAGAGAGAGAGATGGATGGTACCTGTGTAGCTAATGAGATGGGGCCAAAATAGAGGGTGATGCCGGAGGAAAGAAGGCAGAGGTTGTGAAAGAGCTCGAAGACTTCAAAGCTGGGCTGGTGGATTGAGGCGATGACGGTGCCGCCGTGGCGCTGAGCTTGGTGAACGATTCGGCTCATCACATGAAATGCGGCGGCACTATCCAGACCGCTGGTAGGCTCATCCAGGAAAAGAAGCTTCGGCCGAGTCAAGATCTCCATACAGATGCTCACCCTCCTCCTCTGCCCTCCGCTGATCCCCTTCTCATTCCTCCCACCAATCCTCACGTCCGTGACCTCCGTCAATCCCATCTCCGTCATCACCGCCTCCGCTCTCTCCCTCCTCTCCTTCATTGGCATGGAATCCGGCAGCTGCAGTTCTGCAGAGTAGTGTATGCTCTCCCTCACCGTCAGCGTGGTCATCAGTATATCATCTTGAGTCACATACGCCTGCTCATATAAAATAATTCACAACTACATTTACAAGTCATGCCGCGACTTCCACAACATTTTTTTTGCTACATTTCTATTTATTAATATTTTTTTGGGATCAAAACAATCTTTGAACTTCTCATATAGACATCTTTTTTTAGCCATCAAATTATTCTCAAAATGAAGCAAAATGTTGATCACAATGATAAAAAATGACTTAAAAATTTAGGAACAAAATTGACATTAGCTTGTAACCTCTCGGACTGAAATGATTTAGAAATATATTTGTAAAAACACTCCTATTCAAAACGCCCAGTAGACTCGGTCCTGGACCGGGCCTATCGGGCCCAGGTTTTTGGGAGTCCCCTCTCCAAGAGGGGGCCTGTCAAGGCCCCCAAGGCTGGGCTCATCCGGGCTCATTTATTTAAAATTTTTAAAATATATTTTAAATTAAATATTAGTTAAAAAAGAAGGAATATCCCGCCTTTTCGCCTATTGGGGGGATTTTTGAATGGAAATCTTTATTGGGGAAAAAAACAAGTTGGTGCTAAAACAATACGATGAAAGAGCTAACAAGAAGACAGAACTAAATGAAAAAGAAAGTTCTGTGGAGGTGCCTTCCCCTCTATTCACTATTGAATATTTATAGCAGAGAATTACAACTTTACAGGTTACAAAAAAACGGTAATTACTAGCTTAACAAATCAATTTTGATTTACACACGTTTTGAAACGTCTGAAATTAATGGGTTGTTATATTGCTGTAATTAGTGTTGTCACTAATTGTATGAAACATCTGAAATGTTATTGATGTTATCAAGGGAACGGCTGAGCATTAATTGAGGTCACCAATGATTAATTCCAACATACTCCCCCTTAATCCGGTTGTGGCCCAAGGTTGCGAACGCCTAACAAGTGCCGCATTGTTGCTAGTTTTACTGCCGACAACGCCTTCGTCAGTGAATCTGCTCGTTGCTCATATGTGCGAACAAACTCCAAAACGATCTGCCCTCCCTTGACGCATTCACGTATGAAGTGAAACCTCATGTCAATATGCTTGCTGCGTCCATGAAATACGGGATTCTTCATTAATGCGATTGCAAACTTATTATCAACAAATAGCTTTACCGCATCAGTCTCCTTCCCTGTCAGCTCGCCCAACACGCACCTGAGCCACAACGCCAGCTGGCATGCCGCTGCTGTTGCCGCCATGAACTCGGCTTCACATGATGACAGGGCAACTGTTTTCTGCTTCTGTGAATTCCATGACACTAAGCATTCATTGATATAGAACGTCATGCCCCCGGTACTCTTCCTGTCATCATTGTCGCCTGCCAGATCACTATCCGTGTACCCCGTGATCACCTCAGCATCTCCTCCCCTGGTATATACTAGATCATGACCCATATTCCCTTTTATATACCCGAGGATCTGCTTGACCGCCTTATGATGCGTTACCGTGGGCCTCTCCATGAGCCTGCTCAGCACACCGACAACAAAAGAGAGATCTGGTCGTGTGTGAAGTAGGTACCTGAGGCAACCAATAACACAGTGATACTCCGTTGCATCCACCGGTTGTCCATCAGGGTCCTTGTATAGTTGTGATCTTGGTTCCATAGGAAACTTGGTAGGATTGCAATCATCCATCCCAAGTTGAGTCAACACCTTCTTGGCATAAGCTTCCTGCTTGATTAAGATCCCATCTTCTCCTTGCTTGACCTCAATCCCGAGATAGTAGTTCAACAGTCTAAGATCACTCATATCGAATTCAGACATCATCTGTCGTTTGAACTCCGCGATCGCACCTGTGTCTCCTCCTGTCATAATGAGGTCATCAACGTATACACCGACAATGACCCTTGCTCGTCTTGCTCCTCTTGTGTACACAGCTTGTTCTTGAGCACACTTCACAAGACCGAGCTCCTCTAAGCTTCTATCGAGTCGCATGTTCCAGGTCCGTGGCGCCTGCCGGAGCCCGTAGAGTGCCTTGCTCAATTTGAGCACCAAGTGCTCCTTGTACTTTACTGTGAATCCCTCCGGCTGAACAACGTAAACTTCTTCCTTGAGCTCCCCATTCAGGAAAGCAGACTTGACATCGAGGTGGTGAACTTGACAGCCGCGATTGGCAACAATGACGAGAATGACGCACATAGTGCCGAGTCTGACCACCAGTGCAAACACCTCCTCAAAATCAATTCCTTGTCGTTGTACATACCCCTTCGCGACGAGCCTTGCTTTGTGCTTGATCACGTATCCATCTGAGTTCTTCAGTTTGTACACCCATTTGAGTCCTATTGGCTTGTGTTCAGGCGGTATCTCCGTGAGGGACCAAGTCCCATTCTTCTCAATGGACTCTATCTCATTGGCCATGACGTCCTCCCAGACTTGCTGCCCAGCGGCCTCATGGTAGCAGGATGGATCCCCCGTCTCCACGAGCATGTCCTTTTCTTCCATGTCCTCCTCGTCAAGTTGCACTCTTCGAGCATCTCTCAGGATGTTGTCGATGTGCCTGTAACGAACATGTCCTTCGTCATCGGAACTGCTGCTCCCTTCTGTCAGTGGCGTGGCAAGATCATCTGCCAGCGATTCAGCGGTCGTTAACGCCGCCGGACCGGTGGGGGATGCGGAGGGCGCTATCGTGCGTCCCATAACACTCGTCGTGGTTGCTGGCCTTCCCGGCAACACCTCGCCGACCAGCGGAGTTGATGAAGAGGCAAGAGCTCTAGTTGATGACTCTCCTGCAAGACCTCCTGTGGGCGGTGCAAAGTTGCCCTCTATAGGCTCATTGATGCATTATTCCTCAATGAAGAAATCAGGAGGGTCCTTGTCGCCAACACCTATGCTCCAGCACCACTCCACTTGTTCCTCAAATTTTACATCCCGTCTTGCATGAATTTTCCCGCGCCGTGGATCAAAGAGACGATGCGCCTTGCAGCCATCCTCGACGCCAAGGTACACCATCGACTGGATTCGGTCATCGAGTTTCTTCAGGTGTGGCCTTGTCACCTTTACGTGTGTTGTGCATCCAAACACAAGAAGATGTGTCAGATGTGGATTTCTTCCGTTCCAGGCCTCGAACGGAGTCTGTTCGCCCAACGCCTTTGTTGGCAAGCGGTTTAGCAAGTACATCGCATACCGTATCGCCTCTCCCCAAAGCTTTCCAGACACGTTCATACTTTTGAGGAGGGACCTCGCCATTGCCATCACCGTTCTGTTCTTCCGTTCAACCACGCTGTTTTGCTGTGGCGTGTATGACGCGGTGAGGTGCCGCTTGATCCCGGCTTCCTCGCAAAGTCGATTGAATTCAGCGGGGAGGAAATCTCCACCGCGATCAGTCCTCAGTGTCTTAATGCGCCGTTCACTCGTGTTCTCGATCTGCAATTTGAATCTTTGGAACGCTGAGCAGGCTTGATCCTTTGTCTTGATCACGTACAGCCACATCCACCTGGAGTAATCATCCACGATTAACATTAAATAACTATTACCGGCGAGGCTCGAAGGATTAATAAGACTGCATAGATCAGCATGTAATAACTGAAGAGGTTTCTCTGCTCTGTAATTTTATTTTTCCGGGAAAGTTTGCCTCGCCTGCTTCGCCACTAAGCACCCTTGACACATTTTGTTCAGGTGTGCGATCGGAGGTATCCCCACCGCCATTTCTTTGTCATCAAGGAGCTTCAAGCATGGAAGTTGACATGGCCTAGCCTGGCATGCCATAGCCACGCCGGATCTTCAAGGTTCACCAGGAGACACATCGCATCCCCTTTGTAACCTCCCCTTCCACCTTTCGTGACTCAATCACTAGGCCTTAGACGGACCGTTACTGGGCTGCAGCCCAAACACCCCAACCCCTCTCCATCAACATGCGGGTTGTTGGTGGCCACAACCTCCCTTTGATGAGGCAAACTCGATAGTCAAACGCGCACCACGGGGACTTCCCAGGAGGTCACCCATCCCAGTACTACTCCAGCCCGAGCACGCTTAACTATGGAGTTCTTTCAACTCCTCATCATCAATTGAGCTGCATCCCAAGCACCCCAACCCCTCTCCATCAACGAAATTGACATTCTAAAACATCTTGCTTCAGCCAGGCAATCTCGAATGCTATTGTCCTCTTCAAGAAGTCTGTGTTGCTCTGCCTCCTGTTTAAAGGTTGTACATTGAACACCGCCGATAAACTTTAGATCCTCAAACGATTTTGGACCCTTAACATGATTAAGTAACAGTCGTAAGTAAATCCTTTCGCCTTCCATTGGGTTTACTGCATATATTCTACCAATAACCTTTTGATTTGATACTCTCGGTATCCACTTGCGCTGGGCAGTTAAAAATTTGTAATACTTTGAAAAATCTTAATATAAGTATTTCTCACACTCTTGGTCGTCATTATACAAACAAAAAAATTCAGTTAGCATCTGTTGAAACCGGAAAACCGGTTCCTGTGGAGTTCGACCCTTGGGGAAGGGGTGGCCGCGCACCTACTTCGCTCCTGCAAGAAAATGACAAGAAAAAGAAGAACCAAGGACTAGACCAAGGGCCCGGCGTGGAGGTCCCACCACACACCCGGAAGATCTTAGAGCGCTTCCCCTCCTTAGCCAATTGCTGGGCTAAGGTACCTCTGAAAGCGCTAGTAGACCTGAGAATCAGTAAGCGTGCCTTCTGAGGTACCCCTTGGGTCCTATTTATAGGAAAAGATGGCCTGCCAATATACAACCTTCACTGTTCTCGAGGACTATAGGCAGACCAAAGGGGGCAACATGGTAAAAATATGTCATGGCCAAGATGCGAGCTGGACCTGAGATAGCGTCCGCTCGGCAGGGGCCTGACTCGCCTCGCCTTGGGCCTAGGTGAGCACGTACTCGGCAGATTGTGCTCGACTATCGCCGAGCTCGGCTCGACTATCGCCGAGTTCCAACAGAAAGCGGGGCTCGGCACGACGATCGCCGAGCTCCAACTGAAACTGAGTTCGGCGTGGAGATCGTCGAGCTCGGTTCGACTACCATCGAGCTCTATTCCATTACCCGAGCTCGATCTCGGCATGCTGGGCTCCGTTCGACCATCGTCGAGCTCGGCTCGACTATCGCCGAGCTCGGCTCGGCTATTACCGAGCTCGGTCTCGGCATGCTGGGTTCATACTGCGGTCTAAGCCGGCCGGTTTGACTCCTGTCGACCACTCGCTGGATACGGGGTTGTACATAATCCCTGCTCTTTGCGAGGTTGGGACAAGCTCGGAAAGAAACATCCAACCCCATAGAATCCTGCGAGTGAGACAGGGGCAAAAAGAAATCTTCTGGTAGGCCCCACAGGTAGCTATATATATGTACCCCTGCGCATCTGGCTGACCTTTGCCCTTCCCCAAATTCTATCAAGATGCCGCTCCCCAAGGAAGTCCTAGAGCGGCTCGCACGTTCCCGTGAGGAGGTCGCTGCTCAGGCCGCGGGACTGACCAACCTAGAGGCCCCTGCTCGCCGTTTTGCTGATTTCGGCTCGGCCAAGCGGGCGAAACTCTTTCCACCGGGGGCCGAACCCATTCTGGCCGACTTTACTGCTGCTTTGGGGAACGGGGCCGGCTCCTCCAACCAGCTGGTTCTTGGTTCTTCCACTAAAAATCTCGTGGAGCTATCTTCCGACCAGGAGAATAGCGGCGAGGCATCCACCCCGCAGGCCAAAAGTATTCCTGACAGCTCGCCAAGGCGGGATCCTGAGGTCAAGGAGCCGGGTTCGCAGAAACTGGCGTCGCCGAGTCGTCTCCCTTCTCGACAACCGTCCCCTGGTACCGTACTCGCGGGGGGAGGTGCCGGGCATATCCCCGTCCCCGGCTACCAACTTGCCCCTCAGGAACTCCTGCAGGGGCGTGGCAAGGACCTGTGCCACTTCTCTCCTCGCGCCAACCCAGAGGAGCCAGGCTCGCGCGGTAAGTTTTCAACTTTACTCTTCTGTTCCGGGGGTATTCGCTTTTCTGATCGTCTTTCAGTTCTTCATTCAGAACTTCTCGGCCGGACGGAGGACGGCGAGTCCGTGGATCGACCTCCTTACTCGCCTCTCCCTTCTCCAAGCTTCCTGGACGCCTTCCTGGACTCCGAACTGGGTAGTCCTGAACGTGCAAAACGGGAGCGGAAGGTTCTTAAGAAGCTGGTGCGCGAGCTCCATGACCTGCGGAAGGACAACAATAGGCTGCAGTGGGAGTGCTCGCGTCTTACAGACGGTGCTGGGGTCAGCTTGGCGTTCGAGGAGGCGTCTTCCTTGGTGCTGATGGATGAGATTGACGAGAACCTGCGGGTGGTAAATAGGAACATGGGCCGACTTCGTGAACTTTACGCGCGACGACCTGCGACGGCGGGCCGGCGAGACCGGGGAGAATGAAACGGCTCCTCTGTCAGCCGACCGGTACTCGCCCTCGCCCTCGCATGGTCCTCGCGCCCTTATTTTTATTTGCTCTGAATAATCTGCTTGTAATAACTCGAACAACCTTTCTGCAACTTTGTATATATGTAGATGCGTTTTCAATAACCTGGTAAGTCTTTTCGAATTCCTTCTTCTGGGGTCTGGCCAGCTCGCAGGATTTGCGAGCAGAGGGTGGCGAGGTGGCGTGGTGAGACCGGGCCGATCGGTCGACTCGCCTTCCCCCTCGCCCTTTTTTTATCTTCTTCTATAAATAGGCCTTCTCACCTACCCCCAGAGCACGCTTTTATTGCTTCCGAATCCCTGCTTCCTCTCTGTCATCCCGAGCTCGCGATTTTCCTTTCCTTTGCGACTATGGTTAAGACCAACCCTGACGCGGATGGCCGGTCTAAGTGCGCCCAGCACTTCATCGACCATTGCTTCTTCGAGGGGCATATTACCGAGGAGGAACTCGTCGAATTCGCCGCTGCATTCGTCCCCCCGGGCTTCCAGGCTCGCAGGCCCGTCGAGCATGAAGCCATCAACTCCTTCCCGGAGGGTGAGCTTGCCTTCCCCATCTCGCACTTCGAGGTGGGGCTGCGCCTCACCCTCTGGCCAGAGATCCGCCAGATCCTGAAGTACTACGGCGCGGTGCCCGCACAGCTGAATTCCAACGCCATTGCTATGATGGTGGCGTTCGCCTGCTTCCTCCGCCGAGAGCAGATTGAGTTCAACCTTATGGTGTTCCGTAAGTTGTTCTCCTACAAGGCTACCCCCGATGGAGTCGCCTACTTCGGCGGGTCCCTCATCAAGGTTCGCGAGCTCGCGAATAAGAACCATAACTGGATGACCCGGCTTGTATTTATTAAGGGCGAGCTCGACAACATCCCCTTTCGTCCCCTGCAGAAAAGCGAGGACATATACCGTCCTCCTTCCCTGTCCGGTAGCGACGCCGACCTCCACAAGTTTTTCCTCAACAAGGACTTCGAGGTCGCCTTCCTCCGCCGCGGCCTTGACTCGCTTCAACCCGTTCTCCCTGGTGAAGGTATATCTCGCCCTGCCTTTTCGCAAACTCTGTCAAGGTGAATCTCTATTTTTTCTGATCAAGTCCCTTTCTGCAGGGGAACGGATTCTGCCGGAGCACCCACCGTTCACCGACTCGGGGATATACTCAGATCCCTTGGAGCTGGCCCGGGCGGCGGCAGCGGCTTTTCGCGAGGAACAAGCGCGAGGTCAACTCCTCGGCAAGAAGCACTTAGAGCCCGGGGGGTCAAGCTCGCGCCCCGATCCTTCGGCCCCCAAGAAGAAGAAGGCGAAGGTGGTCTCGCGTGGACGGCTGCACCTTCCTCCGTCGCCTACCAAATTTATGAGCTCGCCGGAGGCTCTGTCCGACGAGCCGCCTTTGAGTCCGTTGAAAGAAGCCTCCTCCCCCCGAAAGGGGAAGAAGAAGAACGGGCCGTCCTTTGATTCTACCGGAGAAGACACCCTCCGCGAGCCCGGCCTGCCGAAGGATCACCCCCACTTCGGCAAGGGGTGTAAAAGCAAAGATGCGGCCGGCGAGCCCATTTTGAAGTGGGACGAGGGGGCTCACCGAGTTTCCGTTTCTACTCGCGCCCCCTCCTGGGGAGCTCGCCGGCCTCCTACCGCCCATGCCTTCGCCTTCGGCTTCGGCCTCTACAGCCGCGACAATGCCGAATCGTACAAGAAACTCACCCCCAGTCAGCTCGGCCATGAGGGGTTACAAGCCCACCTGCGGGCCTTCGAGCTTCACCACATGATGGTCCGCCGCGGGTTCCAGCTCAGTAATGCCTTGCTGACTGCTGAACAGGAGCGCGACCTGGCGAGGGAGAGTGCAGCCGACGCGGAAAGGCGGTTCGGCGTTGCCGACGCTCTTCTCGCAAAATCTGCCGGCAGCTTGGTAATCACTGGATATCTCCGTTCGTCTTATTTAGGATTCTTCTTGCGCTTGCTCTGAACTCTAATCTCGCAGGATGCCGAGGCCACCGACACGCTGCGAGGCGAGGTGGCTCAGCTGCAAGCTCAGCTTGCCGAGCGGGAAACCCAGCTCGCCGAGCAAAAGACGTATTCTCGCGAGCAAGAGGCTGTTGCCGCCCAGCTGGGGGTGGAGGTGGAGGAGTTGAATGAGAAGAACAAGGGGCTCCTGGGTGTGGTCCTCCGCCAGGCCGACGCTCTCCTTCCCCCGGGCGTCAGCGAGCCAGCCTTCCCCTACAAGAGGCCTCAGGTGTTTGGCGAGTCTGATGTCGCGGAGCGGCTGCGAGTCAACTCTATCGAGGCTGCCGAGTGCCTCCTGAAGGCCATGAGGGGGACGGGGATTTTGGCGGAAGGCTGCGAGGGGGTCACCGTCCGGGAGCTCCTGCCAACCCTGTTCCCACCCAGCCCACTCAGCGAGAAGGAGGATAGCTTCGACTCGCTCTTCGCGGGGGTGGGAGAGAAGGGCGCTCGGCTTGGCGGCGAGGAGGATCGTCATTCAAGGGGGGGGGGGGGGGGACGAGAGATAACTAGGCTACTCCACTTTTGCTTTCTTTTTCTTTTGTACCCCTGCCGAGGCGGGCCTTTCCTTGTATACTTGTAATGATGAATCAAAGATAACATTTTTCATAATTTCTCTATCTTCTTTTTAAGCTTACTTGCGACATTATACCCCCGCGCTTGATGCCCCGACCTCGCCTGTAGAATGTTTTGAGTTAGGATCAGCCCCCGCGGTGAGATCATAGGCGCCGGCCCTGGCTAGACTCGCCGATGTTACCGGTGCTTGCGGCGAATCCCTAGGACACGTGCTCGCGCCATACCCTACTTGCGTCATACCTTGCCCCCGCCATGTCTCGCTTTCGTTTTTCGACAACTCAGGCAAGTGAAAATATGTTTGGGTCGAGATGCTGCCGGCATCTGCCTTAGACACCAGGGCATGTCTTCTGCCGAGTTAACTGGAGCGAGACTAGGCTCGCTGGAGAGAGCTGTTTCCTCCCCCTGAGTCTGGGACGGGACCAGAGCTTCCTTAGTAGCGAGCTGGAGGGGGGCAGGGTATTCCGAGCTCGCCGTCTTGACTGGCGAGCTTGCCTCCTGGCACTTTTCTCGGGCCAACTCCCAGTCTCAGCTCCAGGGTCATAGCGATGTCCCTCGAAACTCGGCCGTGCCAGCTGGGTGGGAGCCTGGCAGGGGAGTGACGAGACCTAACCCCAGAGCGAGAAGACTTAGAAACTTTTGCCTCTCCCGGGTGCTACCACCGGGCCAGTCAGCTAGGTGAGAGCCTGAGGGCGGGTGTTGAACATCCTCCGGGCTCAGCCCCAGGGTCATAGCGATGTCCATCGAGACTCGGCCGTGCCAGCTAGGTGGGAGCCTGACAGGGGAGTGACGAGACCTAACCCCAGAGCAAGAAGACTTAGAAACTTTTGCCTCTCCCAGGTGCTACCACCGGGCCAGTCAGCTAGGTGAGAGCCTGAGGGCGGGTGTTGAACATCCTCCGGGCTCAGCCCCAGGGTCATAGCGATGTCCATCGAGACTCGGCCGTGCCAGCTAGGTGGGAGCCTGGCAGGGGAGTGACGAGACCTAACCCCAGAGCGAGAAGACTTAGAAATATTTGCCTCTCCCGGGTGCTACCACCGGGCCAATCAGCTAGGTGAGAGCCTGAGGGCGGGTGTTGAACATCCTCCGGGCTCAGCCCCAGGGTCATAGCGATGTCCATCGAGACTCGGCCGTGCCAGCTAGGTGGGAGCCTGGCAGGGGAGTGACGAGACCTAACCCCAGAGCGAGAAGACTTAGAAACTTTTGCCTCTCCCGGGTGCTACCACCGGGCCAGTCAGCTAGGTGAGAGCCTGAGGGCGGGTGTTGAACATCCTCCGGGCTCAGCCCCAGGGTCATAGCGATGTCCATCGAGACTCGGCCGTGCCAACTAGGTGGGAGCCTGGCAGGGAGTGATGAGACCTAACCCCAGAGTGAGAAGACTTAGAAACTTTTGCCTCTCCCGGGTGCTACCACCGGGCCATTCAGCTAGGTGAGAGCCTGAGGGCGGGTGTTGAACATCCTCCGGGCTCAGCCCCAGGGTCATAGCGATGTCCATCGAGACTCGGCCGTGCCAGCTAGGTGGGAGCCTGACAGGGGAGTGACGAGACCTAACCCCAGAGCGAGAAGACTTAGAAACTTTTGCCTCTCCCGGGTGCTACCACCGGGCCAGTCAGCTAGGTGAGAGCCTGAGAGCGGGTGTTGAACATCCTCCGGGCTCAGCCCCAGGGTCATAGCAATGTCCATCGAGACTCGACCGTGCCAGCTAGGTGGGAGCCTGGCAGGGGAGTGACGAGACCTAACCCCAGAGCGAGAAGACTTAGAAACTTTTGCCTCTCCCGGGTGCTACCACCGGGCCATTCAGCTAGGTGAGAGCCTAAGGGCGGGTGTTGAACATCCTCCGGGCTCAGCCCCAGGGTCATAGCGATGTCCATCGAGACTCGGCCGTGCCAGCTAGGTGGGAGCCTGGCAGGGGAGTGACGAGACCTAACCCCAGAGCGAGAAGACTTAGAAACTTTTGCCTCTCCCGGGTGCTACCACCGGGCCAGTCAGCTAGGTGAGAGCCTGAGGGCGGGTGTTGAACATCCTCCGGGCTCAGCCCCAGGGTCATAGCAATGTCCATCGAGACTCGGCCGTGCCAGCTAGGTGGGAGCCTGGCAGGGGAGTGACGAGACCTAACCCTAGAGCGAGAAGACTTAGAAACTTTTGCCTCTCCCGGGTGCTACCACCGGGCCAGTCAGCTAGGTGAGAGCCTGAGGGCGGGTGTTGAACATCCTCCGGGCTCAGCCCCAGGGTCATAGCGATGTCCATCGAGACTCGGCCGTGCCAGCTAGGTGGGAGCCTGGCAGGGGAGTGACGAGACCTAAACCCAGAGCGAGAAGACTTAGAAACATTTGCCTCTCCCGGGTGCTACCACCGGGCCAATCAGCTAGGTGAGAGCCTGAGGGCGGGTGTTGAACATCCTCCGGGCTCAGCCCCAGGGTCATAGCGATGTCCATCGAGACTCGGCCGTGCCAGCTAGGTGGGATCCTGGCAGGGGAGTGACGAGACCTAACCCCAGAGCGAGAAGACTTAGAAACTTTTGCCCCTTGGGGCTTTAAGCTGCGAGCCCCTCTACCCTCACTATTCTGCCAAAGCATAAGATATGATAATGAGATTCATTTTTATTCATGGGGCAAAAATATCTACAATATTTTCAAGGATAGAAACGTTTCAGATCGTCGCCACTCCAAGTGTGGCTGAGGGTATCCCCTTTTACATCTTGGAGGCGATACCCCCCTGATTTCAAGACCTCCTGTACAATGTAGGGGCCCTCCCAATTGAGGTGGAGTTTTCCCACAGCGGCTGATCTCCCTGCCGCGTCCACTTTTTTCAAGATAAGGACCCCCTCCATGAACTGCTTGACACGGACGTGTTTGTCGAAATACTTGGCCATCCTTTGCTTGGCCTCTTCCTGCCTGACGACAGACAAGTCGCGTAGTTCTTCTACCATATCAAGGGAGAGTCGAAGCTCCTCCTCATTCTCTGATCTCCACTCTTCCCTTTCAGCTCCTGCCTCGACGACCCGAGGTGTCTGGACCTCGAATTCGATAGGTAGAACGGCCTCGCAGCCGTGAGAGAGTTTAAAAGGTGTCTCCCCTGTGGCCGTATTGGGGGTGGTCCTCAAGGCCCAAAGGACTGAGGGGAGTTGTTTTAACCAACTTCCCCTCAAATTTTCCACTTTCTTTTTTAAGAGGTGCACGATGATTTTGTTGGACGCTTCCACCTGCCCGTTGCTCCTGGGGTGATGGACAGAAGCAAACCGAAGGTCAATCCCCAGCTATTCGCAGAAGCGAATGAACTCCGTGCTGGCAAACTGAGGTCCGTTATCCGTGACGATAGCCTGTGGTAGCCCATGCCTGCAGATGATCTCCCCCCAGATAAAGTTCTTGACTACCTGGGAGGTTACCTTGGCCAGAGCCTTCACCTCCATCCATTTAGAAAAATAGTCGATCATGACCAACAGAAATCTCCTCTGCCCGCTGGCCTGAGGAAAAGGTCCTATGAGGTCCAGTCCCCATATGGCGAAGGGCCATGGTGCCATGATGCTTCTTAACCTCTGAGCCGGCTGGAGCTGGAGCGGGGCATAGAGCTGGCACTTATGACATTTTTTTGCGAATTCGGCTGCATCCTGACCGAGGGTGGGCCAGAAGTACCCTTGCCTGACGATTCTCCCCTCCAGGGTCCGACTCCCTGAATGACTTCCACATTCGCCGGAATGGACCTCCTCCAAAATTTTATGCACCTCCCTTTCGGCCACGCAACGAGCCAGCATCCCTGAGAGGGTCTTGCGGTACAACTGCCCCTCGCGTAGGAGGTAATACGCCGCCTTGTGCTTGAGCCCTCTTCGGTCCATTCCCTCCGGGTACTCTCCGGTGGACAAAAAGGTGACAAAGGGATCCATCCATGAGGGGTGCTGTTCCACTTCCATTAGTTCCCCCTCTTCGATGGAAGGTCGGAAGAGATCCGTAATGGTGCCTCCCATCCGGGGGCCGTGCTTTGCTAGCTGGTCGACTGACTCATTTTCCTCTCGCGGCACGTGCTTGATAGAGAAGGTCTGGAAGGTCCCGATGACTCCCTTTACCTTCATCAAATAGAGTTGCAGGGTGGGCTCCCTCGCCTCAAACTCCCCCTTGACCTGGGAAGCCACCACCATGGAGTCGGTGAGGACCTCCACGTCATGCACCCCCAAGTCTCTTGCCAGGCGGAGACCTGCGATTACAGCTTCGTATTCGGCTTGATTATTGGTGATAGGGAAGTGCACTACCATAGTTTGCTCGATTCTTATCCCCTGGGGGCTTTCCAAGATGACCCCAACCCCTAAAGAATGCTTCCCCGAGGCACCGTCCACCCTGACTTTCCAGGGGAGAGGGCGAGTGAGTCTCTCCTCCGCCACCTCGACCACATACTCTGCCAGGAAGTCATCCATAGCTTGGGCCTTGATTGAGAGGCGGGGAACGAAGGAGATGTCGAACTCGCTCAGTTCCACCGACCATTTGGCCAACCTGCCTGAATGCTCTACCCCCTTGAAGATGTTGCGCAAGGGGTGGTCAGTCACTACTCGGATTGAGTGTGCCTGGAAATAAGGCCGAAGCCTCCGGGCTGAGATGATTAAGGCGAAGGCCAGTTTTTCCAGGATGGGGTATCGAAGCTCGGTCTTCCTTAGTACCCGACTCACATAATAGACAGGGAGTTGCCTCTTCCCTTCTTCCCGAACCAAAACTGAACTCAAGGCTTCAACCCCGACCCCCAGATATAGGAATAAGTCTTCCCCTTCCTTGGGCCCTTGGAGCAGGGGGGCCTGAGTCAACTGTTTCTTTAAAGCCTGGAATACCTCCTCGCACTCCGAGGTCCATTCAAACTTTCGACCCCCTCTCAAGGTTTTGAAAAACGAGGAGCATCTCTCCCCGACCCGGGAGAGGAATCTACTCAACCCTACCAACTTCCCTGTCAGTCGCTATAATTCCTTGGTATTTTGTGGTGACCTTAGTTCCATGATTGCTCTCACCTTATCCGGATTAGGTTCTACACCAGCGGCGGTGAGGAGATGCCCCAAGAACTTTCCTCTGCTTGCCCCGAAGACACACTTCAAGGGGTTCAGCCTCATCTTAAACCTGCGGAGAGTGGCAAAAGTCTCTTCCAAGTCCTGGATGTGGGAGTCGACATCCAGGCTCTTGACCATGAGGTCATCCACGTACACTTCGAGATTCCTCCCCTTCTGCTCTCGAAAGACTCTATCCATCATTTTTTGGTAGGTTGCCCCTGCATTCTTTAGCCCAAAGGGCATCATTTTGTAACAATAACACCCGTATCCCGTAATGAACGAGACATCTTTGACGTCGGGGGGGGGTGCATTCTGATTTGGTGATAACCTGAAAAAGCATCCAGAAAACTCATTACAGGGAAACCGACGGCTGAGTCAACGAGCACGTCGATCCGAGGCAAAGGATAACAATCTTTCGGGCATGATTTATTAAGAAGAGAAAAGTCGATACACATACTCCACCGGCCGTCTCCTTTTTTAACCATTACAACGTTGGAGACCCAGCCGGGGTATTGTATTTCAGATATGAAGCCAGCCTCGAGGAGCTTGGCAACTTCCTCCCTGATTGGCTCGGCGAGCTTGTCCGTGATGGATCTCTTCTTCTGCTGGATGGGGCGAGCCTCCTGGTCCAGGTTGAAGCGATGGCAGGCCACGTCGGGGTCGATCCCTGGCATCTCCGCGACGCTCCAGGCGAAGATGTCCACATTCTTCTGGATGCACTCCAGCATCCTGCCTTGAGTCTCCGGGGTCAGGCCTCCGCTGACGCGGACCTTCTCCATCCTGCCTCCAATGGTGAGAACCTCCATCTCCACCACCTCCTCCGCTGCCTCCAGACGGGACTGCTCCCCCCATTCCTCGATACCTCCCCCTCCGGGGGCGAGGACCTCTTCCTCAGCCTCTTCCACGGCCATGGCCTCGGCCGGCTCTCGAGTCTCTTCCGTGACCTCCTCCCGAGCGTGGTACTCCACCTCCATCTTTTCGCCAGCTTCCTGCTTCTCCTCCTCCAACCTCCGCCCCATCTCCTCGGCCCCCTCCAGCCAAGAGATGGAGTTTACCGCCGAGACGTAGCACTCCCTTGCCTCCTTAGGGTCTCCTCGGACCCGGATCTGGACCCCCTCGACGTTGAGCTTTAGACACTGGTGGAAGGACGAGGGGACGCATCGGAAGGCACTGATGAGAGGTCTCCCGAAGATGGCACTGTAGCTGCTAGGGGCGTCTACGATGACAAACATGCAGTTACGTGACTGCCCCCCAGAGTGACATGGAGTCCTACTCCTCCCTCAACTTCTTTCCTCTCTCCCGAAAAGCCGAACAGGGGCCCATCCGAGGCTAACACCCTCCTGGCCTCTACTTTCATCGCATCGAACGCCTTCTTGAAGATGACATTGACCGAACTCCCATTGTCGATGAGGATCCGGGATACGGTAAAATCCTCGATGGCTGTCTGGATGACCAGCGCATCGCAAAAGGGGTCCTCGTGACCCGGCAAGTCCTCTCTGGAGAAGGTGATTCTCTCCTCCGGGGGAGGGGACTGGGATGTGGAGCCAACGCTCCTTCGGTACATAGTGTGGAGGCTTGACTTACGGGAGGCCTCGATCTCAGCCCCCCCGTGGATTGCTCCGATCCTTCCTCGGGTGCCCACATCAACCCGGTCTTCACACCGATCCCCCTCCTCCCGAGGCCGGATCTCCTCTATCCGAACTTCCTGATGGTCTTGCTGTTGCTGTTCCCTTTTCCCTCTCATCTCGAGGAACTCCGGGCACGTGGATGTGAGGTGCCCCTCCTCTTGATGAAAATCACAATAGGGCAGGTCCACCCTGACCTCCCTCCTTCTCCTCGGCTGTCCTCTCCTCCTCCCTCTCATGGCAATTGCCATTGCCTCCTCCTGGTCGGGGAGAGGGGGTCTCTGACCCTGCCTACCCCCCTGGGGATTGTACTGCCCTCGGCCACCCTGGCGGTTATCTCCTCCCTGATAACCTCTCCGTGGTGCCTGGTCTTGCCACTCGGGTCTCCATCCCAAACGGTGGGTCTGCTCCGGACGCACCCACCTGGGTTGCGGCTGCTGCTGCGGCTGCTCCCTTTGCCGAGGTTCAGCCCTCCTCTCCTCCTGAATTCGGCCACCCCTTGGCCTCTCCT
Organism: Platanthera zijinensis; assembly: GCA_039513925.1. NCBI lineage: Eukaryota > Viridiplantae > Streptophyta > Magnoliopsida > Asparagales > Orchidaceae > Platanthera > Platanthera zijinensis. The sequence continues at coordinate 13,046,285 of CM077085.1, forward strand.
CCTCCACGGCCCACTTGGCCAACCTTCGCGCAAACTTCGGGTGCGCTGCCTCCATATCGGCCTCCCTGGCCGCTCTCTCCAGGAGTGCCTCAAAAGACACTGGAGGTGATCTCTTCAGTTCCATCGCTAAGAACCCGGATTGGAGACCCAGGGTGAAGGCCACCATCATGGTGTGCCCTAGCATCTCCTGAACTTGGGACAGTTCCTCTTGGAACCTGTCCAGATAGCTTCCCAGGGTTTCTCCCACCCTTTGCTTGATGCGGAACAAAGACTCCGCCTCCTTCTTCCTCTTCTTGGAAGTGGTGAATCTCAGCATGAAACCCCGTCGCAGATCCTCAAAGCAGTAGATGGACCCCGTCGGGAGTTGGTGGAACCACTCTCTCGCCTTTTCTCTGAGGGTGATGTCGAAGAGTCGGCACTTGAAGCCGTCTGACATCTGTCGAATAGAGACCATGTCCTCGAACCACTGGATGTGGTGGACCGGGTCTCCTCTCCAGGAGTAATAAGTCATCTCTAGCTCGCGAAACCCCTCGGGAACTGGGGCTGAAGAAACGAACTCGCTGAAGGGGCTCCCCCCCTCAGCCGGGCGAGACGGGAACTCCCTCCCTGCAGTCTCGCTGAAGTGGTACTCGGCGGCCGAGCCGGGGAACTCGCGCTCGCCTCTCTCGGCAGGTTCCTTCCCTGGTCGCCTGAGCGGCACATCGTCGCCGAGTGCGGGAGCGGCGACCACCGGAACTGCCGGTGTCGCACTCTCAGCTCGCATGCCGAGTGCGGTCCTGACGAGCCCGAGGATCTCCTCCCTAAGCTCCGCCGACACGCTCGCCGCTGGGGGTGGGGGAGGGGGTGGCAAGCTGCCCCTGCCTGATCCTTATCCTTCTTCTCCAGTCATCGAACCTGCAGAAGGTTTTCTCTGCTGACCACTGTCCACGCTCACTACACCAAAATGTTGAAACCGGAAAACCGGTTCCTGTGGAGTTCGACCCTTGGGGAAGGGGTGGCTGCGCACCTACTTCTCTCCTACAAGAAAATGACAAGAAAAAGAAGAACAAAGGACTAGACCAAGGGCCCAGCGTGGAGGTCCCACCACACACCCGGAAGATCTTAGAGCGCTTCCCCTCCTTAGCCAAGTGCCGGGCTAAGGTACCTCTGAAAGCGCTAGTAGACCTGAGAATCAGTAAGCGTGCCTTCTGAGGTACCCCTTGGGTCCTATTTATAGGAAAAGATGGTCTGCCAATATACAACCTTCACTGTTCTCGAGGACTATAGGCAGACCAAAGGGGGCAACATGGTAAAAATATATCATGGCCAAGATGCGAGCTGGACCTAAGATAGCGTCCGCTCGGCAGGGGCCTGACTCGCCTCGCCTTGGGCCTAGGTGAGCACGTACTCGGCAGGTTGTGCTCGACTATCGCCGAGCTCGGCTCGACTATCGCCGAGTTCCAACAGAAAGCGGGGCTCGGCACGACGATCGCCGAGCTCCAACTGAAACTGAGTTCGGCGTGGAGATCGTCGAGCTCGGTTCGACTACCATCGAGCTCTATTCCATTACCCGAGCTCGATCTCGGCATGATGGGCTCCGTTCGACCATCGTCGAGCTCGGCTCGACTATCGCCGAGCTCGGCTCGGCTATTACCGAGCTCGGTCACGGCATGCTGGGTTCATACTGCGGTCTGAGCCGGCCGGTTTGACTCCTGTCGACTACTCGCTGGATACGGGGTTGTACAACATCGATTTGGAGTTCCTCTCATTTGCCAATACATTTGAAATCGTGTCCTCACTACCGAAGTGAACCTGATGTTGATTTGGTAAATGAATTTGCAATCTCGAAACAGAAGGATATATCCTCGTCATCTCAAACTTAAATATTTTCCACAATGCTTCTGGTGCACAAACCCATCTACCATCAACGTACTTGCTCACCTCATCATAATTAGGGGCAGGACGAACTTCAAACGACACACAATCATGTCCCTTGTAGACATACTTGTACAAATACTTAATACTCTTAATACTACTACATATCTCCACATTGATGTGACAATCATACCTTAAGAGTAACCACGGGTTGTATGGAACGACCCATCTATTATCCACCACAATGCCACGACCAACTGTAATAGTTCTACTATTATCATTTCGACGTCGATAAACAGGATATGAGTCATTCCCTTGTACAGTATACTCTGCGAAAGGCTTAGGGTACCCCTTACTGCACACAAAATTCTTCATGCATTGTGCATTCGGTTTGAAGTGACCACATGGTCCATGTATCATATGTTTTAGAACTGCATCATATAAAGGGCGATCCGCTTCTTGATTGGGTATCTCAACGCTAACCAAAGAATCGTACTCATCTGGAGTATTTAATTTATCTTCCGCATCAAAAATAACCAACATATGTACGTGTGGTAGACCTCTCTTTTGAAACTCAATAATGTGAACGTGCGCAACCACCTTTCCAAGGATACCTTTATTGAAGATCTCATCCTTTAAGTTTTCATATTTAGCTCGAAAGATTCTCGTAAGTAGATCTGGACGATCATGCGGAAGTTGTCCTGGATAAAGTTCATTTTTGATTTCATTCCAGTTAGGATTGCACGTCATTGTTAAAAATATATCTGGTTTGCCGTAATGTTGCATGATTGACATTGCATCTTGATACCTCTGATACATATCCCGAGGGCTGCCAATGAATGAAGACGGAAGGACGGTTCGTCGCCCAATGTTTCCTAAGCAAATAAAATTATGATCGAAGAAATGAAAGACGTTAAACAGCAACTGCACATATTAGAATATTTTGAGAAATACGAATATGCAAGTACATATACCTGCATCATTTTCACCAGCATTTAAGCAATCATGTAATCCTTGATAAATCTCCGCACGAATTTTATTTTGGTTCAGGCTAATCCATCTGAGTTTTTGAGTCTCAATCTTGATGTAATTATCCACAACGTATTGTTGAAGCAGTCGTCCTCCGCGAAGAAGTATTGATGAATTATTCGTGCGTACCTATATTAGGCCACAAACTATACGAAATTAGGAAATTTAAAATATGTTACACGAAGCTCTTAATCAACAGTCGTGAAATGTATAACCTGGAGCAAGCATGCGTAGTAGTCACAATAACTAACACGTAACCCTTGATCCGTCTGTAAAGCTAAATCCCAACCAAAAGTACCGTGCGAGAGCAGGAGTGGGTATTGTAGTGGATCATAAAAACCTGCGTATTCCCTGACTGTAGTCAAATGCTCGCTTGTAGAATGGACTTTGATGTCCCTATCGGTAGACTCAGCAAAATCTTCAGCTCCCACCAAGACTGCAGCTACTTGAGATGCGGTAGGAAGGATATATTGTCGGTCGGTAGACGGTCGTTCACGAATAAGTAGTTGACACGACTGTAGCTGCGCGTGCTGAGCAATTTTGTTGGGAATGCGAGCAATCAATCCCGACCAGAGCACCTATTTTAAATTTTAGGCGAGCAACCTGCGCGACCGCGTTGAGCAGTATGCCATCGCAACAAAATAACACAATGCAAAAAAATAAAATAAAAGCACACAGAGATTTTAACATGGAAAACCCAATTGGGTGAAAAACCACGGGACGATCGGAGTCCAACCCGAAAAGCCTCCACTAAAAGTGTGTGAAAAACACACGCACGGATTACAGGCTTTCCCTCCACCAATCCACAAAAGATCTTCACCAGCTTCACACTACACAATACAATAAATAGTAACAGAAAAAATTGCAAGTTACCGACCGACGGATGAGACAGATTACACAAATCCTCTCCAAGATGCCTCTTCGAATCCTTGCCAATATCTGCTCCAGATCCAATCCTTGTAGGCGAAGTACTCCTTGTCAACGTCGTACAACAACGTCTGAAAGTTCTCCCAAACTAAGACGATTGCCGCAAAGGCCTCTCTAGAAATCTTTTAATACTTGAGTTTGGAGAGAAGTGGATGCCTTACCCCTCCTCCTTCATCCCTATTTATAGTGCCAAAATCAAGGAGGTAGGTGTGGTAGATGGCATGTGGATGAAGCTTCCATGAAGCTTCCTTGGTCAAAAACACATGTCATGAAACTTCCTTTGGATAATTTCCTAGAAGCTTCCTTTAAGAGCACATGTTGAATTTCAAGTCAAAGATGACTAATCCTTTTCATACTTGTCATGAAACACATGCTTGAAAAGTATGATCAAAGTTGGCTAACCTCTTTCACACTTAGGAGGAAATTACCTTAACAAATCTCCCCCTTTTCGACTAAGTGAAAAAATCCTGTCATTCTGACAATCTTCCCCAGAGTCTTTAATTTGCCTCTCTCCATGTCCTCCATCAACATGTTTCCACTTTCGATCAACAATACCAAATTCGAGTTAATGAGACTCGAACTCAACAACTTTTTCCACAAAGGACGGGAACTGTACCCAACAACTTATTCTCCCCTTTGGTTTATGTGGAGAGAACCGCCATGCCGACGATCCTAACGCAATGCTCGAACTTCCCCCTTGGCACGGTCTTGGTCAGCATGTCTGCCCCATTGTCATCAGTGTGTACCTTCTGAAGATCAAGCTCTTTCTGCTCCAGGACATCTCGTATCCAATGATACAGAGTGTCGATGTGCTTCGACCTCAAGTGAAACGTGGGGTTCTTCCCCAAGTGAATAGCGCTCTGACTGTCACATAGGAGTATGTATCGGTCCTGAGTGAATCCAAGTTCTTTGATGAACCTCTTCATCCAAAGCAACTCCTTCCCAGCCTCAGTAACCGCAATAAACTCAGCCTCCGTGGTGGATAGTGCAACGCACTTCTGCAGTCTCGACGCCCACGAGACAGCTCCCCCTGCAAACAAAATCATGTACCCCGATGTCGATCTCCTAGAATCCACATCTCCAGCCATGTCAGCATCAGTGTAGCCCAACAGCTCTGGCTCACTGTCTCCAAATCTCAACGTCAAGTCTGAAGTCCCCTGCAGGTATCTCAGAATCCACTTCACTGCGCTCCAATGCTCTCTCTCAGGATTAGAGAGAAATCTACTGACGATCCCAACAATATGCGCAATGTCTGGACGTGTACACACCATCGCATATATGAGGCTCCCAACTGCAGATGCATACGGAACCTTTTGCATCGCCTCGATCTCCTCGGGTGTGCTGGGGCACTGATCAGCGATAAGCCTGAAGTGAGCTGCAAGCGGCACGCTCACCTTCTTTGCCTGATCCATATCAAACCTCTGCAGCACTTTGCGGATGTACCGCTCCTGGGATAACCAAAGTAGTCTGGCTCCCCTGTCTCTGCGAATGTGCATCCCTAAAATGGTCTTTGCAGTACCCAGATCCTTCATCTCAAAAGTGGAACTCAACTGTCGCTTCAACTCAGCAATGCGAGCAGTGTTCCTCCCGACGATCAACATATCGTCCACGTACAACAGCAGAATGATGAAGTCCTCTGAAGCATACTGGTTAATGAACACGCAGTGGTCAAGGGTGGTCCTCCTGAAGTCGATCTCCCCCATAAAGGAATCAAACTTCCTATACCATTGCCGCGGGGCCTGCTTCAGGCCATATAGACTCTTCTGCAAGCGGCACACCAGACCTTCCTTCCCTTTGACACTGAAACCCTCAGGCTGCTCCATGTATAGCTCCTCCTCAAGATCGCCATGCAGAAAGGCGGTCTTGACATCCATCTGCTCTATCTCCAAGTCTAGCCTCGCAGCGAGGCCGAGTACAATACGAATAGATGACATCTTCACCACAGGCGAGAAGATCTCATCAAAGTCAACACCCTGTCGCTGTCCAAAGCCCTTCACCACAAGCCTGGCCTTGTATCTGGGAGGTGTGGAGGAGTCTCCCTGCTTCACCCTGAAGATCCATCGATTCTTCAAGGCCTTCTTGCCCTTAGGCAATCTCACCAAGTCATATGTGTGATTCTTTTGCAGTGACTGCATCTCCTCCTGCATAGCATCTATCCACAGATGCTTTTCCGTGCTTTCCACAGCCTCGTCATAACTCTCAGGCTCCCCCGCATCAGTCAGCAAAATGAACTCTGATGTAGAATATCTAGCGGGCGGGTGCCTGGCCCAATCTGACCTCCGTAGGACAGGCTCAGGGGCCGGTGCAGGCATATTATCAGTAATGTCCTCAGCGACTCCTGGATCACCATCAGTGGTGATATCATGATCCGGAAGGGTATCAGTACCCTGCGCTGGCTCTGGCTCAGTAGCCTCCTCAGTATCCTCAGCTCTAACCATGGGTGACTCCGCAGCAGTGCGAGAGTCAACCTCCAACTCAACAGTCCCCTCAAGATCACCAACAGTCTGATCCTCACAGAACACAGCATCACGGCTACGAACAAGCTTCTTCTCAACTGGATCAAAGAACCTGTACCCAAACTCTCCACTGTAGCCGTACCCCAAGAAAATACACTGTCGGGTCTTCGAATCCAGCTTCGATCTCTCGTCCCTAGGGACGTGCACAAAGGCTTTGCAGCCAAATACCCGCAAGTGACTGTAAGAGGGGTCTTTTCCATACCAGACCCTATCAGGGACATCCTCCTGCAAAGCTGAACTCGGAGAGAAATTGATGACATGCGCTGCAGTAAGAAGAGCCTCTCCCCAGAACATCCCTGGCAGCTTCGACTCAGATAGCATGCATCGAATCCTCTCCATCAGTGTCTGATTCATCCTCTCAGCTACGCCATTCAGCTGCGGCGTCTTGGGCGGGGTCTTCTCATGATGGATGTCATGGTCCCTGCAGTACTCATCAAAGGGACCAATGTACTCTCCCCCGTTGTCGGACCTAATGCACTTCAGTCTCTTCCCAGACTGTCTCTCCACCTCAGCGTGGAATCTCTTGAAAATATCAAGGACCTGATCTTTGGTCTTGATAGCATAAACCCAAAGCTTCCTTGAATGATCGTCAATGAAAGTAACAAAGTACAAAGCTCTTCCTCTATTCTGGACCTTCAGAGGTCAGCAAACATCAGTATGAACTAGCTCCAAAGGCTCCGTTCTCCTGGTGGACGTGTGGTTGTGGAATGAAACTCGGTTTTGTTTCCCAGCCAGGCAGTGGTCGCACCTCTCCAAGTGAACATCAGAAATGTCACTTATCAGCTTCTTCTTCGTCAGGCATCCCAATCCCTTCTGGCTAATGTGTGCCAGCCTCCCATGCCATAAGAAAGTGGATGTCTCATCCCTGACGGAGTTTGCCTGAGCAGCTTCAGGCCTCCCCTCCATGTAGTACAAGCCAGAATCTCTATAACCCCTGGCCATCACAAGTGATCCCCGGATCAGCTTCCAGAAATCTCCTCCAAAGACACTCAGGTGTCCTTCATCTCCAAGTCTGCCAACAGATATCAGATTGAAGCGGATGTCTGGCACATGTCGCACATCCCTCAGAACTAGTAGTACTCCAGTGCTCGTCTTCAAGTGCATGTCTCCACGCCCAAGTACCTTGGACGTATCCCCATTGCCCATCCTTAATACCCCACCGTCATGAGTTGTGTAAGTGGTAAATAGCTCTCTATTGTGAGAGACATGCGCAGAGGCTCCAGAATCAACGATCCAGCATCGGTCGTCACACGAGAGTGCAGCTGTGACGTCGTCGCCAACAATAATGACGTCGTCCTCCTCAGTCGAAATGGTGACTGCCGTATGTTCCTCATCTTTGTCCTCAGTGGAAATCCCCTTCTTCTTCTGATCGTTCTTCCACGAATAACAAAATTTCATGATGTGGCCCTTCTTATGGCAGTAGTGGCATTCCACGTTCTGATAACGTGACTTCGACTTGCCCCTACTCTGACTCCTATCCTCCTTCCTTCCTCGGCTCTTACTCCTTCCTCTCCCCCTGGACTCAGTAAAGAGAACGTCAGCTCGTGAAGAAGAGCCTGAAGTCCCCTGAGACTTTCGTCTCACCTCCTCATTCAAGATCCCACTCTTGGCGATCTCCATGGAAACAATCCCCTAGGGGGAAGAATTGATCAGAGATACTCTGACCATCTCCCAAGAGTCTGGAAGTGACTTGAGAAGCCACAATGCATTAACCTCGTCTTCGAATGACACCTTCATAGCAGTCAGGCGATCGATAATTCCCTGGAACTCGTTGACATGATCCAAAATGGGTGAGCCCTCCCGGTATCTGAACTCTCCAAGTTTTTTCAGCAAATATAACTTGTTGATGCCCGTGCTCTTGGCATACAAGGTCTCGAGAGTCTTCCACAGATCCTTTGCATCATTGATGCTAGCCACATGGTTGTAGACGTTCGGCTCTACGAACCGTCTGATAAACCCACACAGCTTCCGATGTTCCACCTTCCATTTTGCTAGATCCGTGTCCTTTGGCATCTCCTCAAAGATAGGAGCATGCCAACCCTTCACATATATCAAATCCTCCATCAGTAGATGCCACTGGTGATAATTGGCACCATTCAACTTTATCATCTGATCTGAACCAGAACCTGATACGGACTCCATCTCGCTCTGCCAACTGGCCGGACCGACCACAGATCTTTGAGTCGACTATCTCAAAGTATGCAAGTGGAGAGGATAGCCAGCGGGCCAATGGTCGTAAACTACCACTCCCAATTACACACCCGAGATCCCGATCGACTCGTCCTGAAACCCCAAAGGTCAGCCCGGTACCTGCTCTATCACTGAACCTGCTCGGTGACCGAACCTGGTCGATCACTCAACCTCCCTCTGATACCACTTGTTGGGAATGCGAGCAATCAATCCCGACCAGAGCACCTATTTTAAATTTTAGGCGAGCAACCTACGCGACCGCGTTGAGCGGTATGCCATCGCAACAAAATAACACAATGCAAAATAAAATAAAATAAAAGCACACGGAGATTTTAACGTGGAAAACCCAATTGGGTGAAAAACCACGGGACGATCGGAGTCCAACCCGAAAAGCCTCCACTAAAAGTGTGTGAAAAACACACGCACGGATTACAGGCTTTCCCTCCACCAATCCACAAAGGATCTTCACCAGCTTCACACTACACAATACAATAAATAGTAACAAAAAAAATTGCAAGTTACCGACCGACGGATGAGACAGATTACACAAATCCTCTCCAAGATGCCTCTTCGAATCCTTGCCAATATCTGCTCCAGATCCAATCCGTGTAGGCGAAGTGCTCATTGTCAACGTCGTACAACAACGTCTGAAAGCTCTCCCAAACTAAGACGATTGCCGCAAAGGCCTCTATAGAAATCTTTTAATACTTGAGTTTGGAGAGAAGTGGATGCCTTACCCCTCCTCCTTCATCCCTATTTATAGTGCCAAAATCAAGGAGGTAGGTGTGGTAGATGGCATGTGGATGAAGCTTCCATGAAGCTTCCTTGGTCAAAAACACATGTCATGAAACTTGCTTTGGACAATTTCCTAGAAGCTTCCTTTAAGAGCACATGTTGAATTTCAAGTCAAAGACGACTAATCCTTTTCATACTTGTCATGAAACACATGCTTGAAAAGTATGATCAAAGTTGGCTAGCCTCTTTCACACTTAGGAAGAAATTACCTTAACAAATTTGTCTAAAGGTTCTGACATATGGGTTGTGTGTATAAAGGATATCTTTGATCTCATTCAATATTTCAATATCGAGTCCATTATTTTCTGCCAAACGATGTGATGTCTCATGTTCGGTGTCGTAGATGAACATTTGTAAAAATCGTGGTCTGTCCCCCGGAGTAGGAAGAAGAGATCCAATTTTGTGATATATAACCCCATGTGCTCTGAAAGTGTACAAACCCTGGTTGAAAGCTGGAAGTGTTTCGTCAAGTGTAATGCCCATGGATGTGAAAGAGAATACGTGGTTGTATGCACGTATATTTTGCCTGAAATGACGCCCTCTTGTTGTCTGATCAGTGTAAAGAGCCAACAACTGTGGGGAGACGGGAATGACAGGTAAAATTACTTTGCCAAGTTTACAACATAAATTTTTCGTTTCTTTGTGGAATAATCGAGCTGCACAGTAAGGGCAAATCGTTGGTTATGGGAGCTGGAAGACGCGAACGTTGTCGGAGGGACGATAATTTCTTGCAATGTTACAACGTCCTGTCCGCGAAGTAGGCGCAGAAATGTCATCTTCAATTTCATTCGGTTGATTTGGAGGCTCTGGATGTGTTGGTTGGACTTCCACAGACGATGGTAAAGTCATCGCTGAGCGTGATTGTACTCTCCTTGCATTCAGTGCACTCCGTTGTTCTGCAATCAATGACCGTCTCCAATTACTAACACGTACTCGGGTTGACTCTCGAGTTTGCTCAGGGGTTGCCGCCGAAGTTGAAGGAGGCCCTCTTTTACGTTGGACTGGCCCACCTTGGTTTGGCAATGACGACGACGCCTCAGCATGATTTTGGTTGGTCATCTCCATGTGTCTGCGATGTGATGTAATTAACTCATGAATTATCTGTTTTCTTCCAGACATGTAATCGTTTTTTATGTTTGATGAAGTACCACTTGGTTAAAAGTAAACTAATTTAATTCCATACAGGGTACACGGGGCAATGCCCCTACTGCCAAGCGCGACCGTACCAGGCCCGCGAGGGAAATTATTAATCGCTTAAATATTAGTATTGATATTGAGGAAATTAGATTAAGGAACCCAGTAGAAAAAAATGCTATAAAAAACTGTTATTAAAAACTGCTTTAAAATTACTCTAAAACTACATACCCAAATTCAATTTTTTGTGCTAAAAAAAGTATGAAAAAACCTCTCTATAAAAGGAGCTTTAAATCTGTAGAAACATAAAATAGAGAGGTTATCCAAGCCCTAACATAAAAATGAAAATCTTATGTTCCAACTTTTCAGATTTTAAACAGGTTTATGCTAAACATGTTTAAACATGTTCTTCGCTAAAAATCATTATACACTATTTTAAAACTAAAATAAAAACCAATATGGGCAATTAAACATACTTTTCAGATTTTAAACAGGTTTATGCTAAACATGTTTAAACATCTTCTTCACTAAAAATCATTATACACAATATTTTAAAACTAAAATAAAAACCCGAGTTATAAATCCGTTTGCTTTTGTATTTGGAACTGATCTAATGTATGAAATTATAATAACTCTTTATGTCTTAAATCAAAGAAAGCACGCCATCTTTTACTGAATAATTTTTGAGGCTGAATGCCTTCAGAGTTCTTTTGTTTAGTGTTACTTAAGAACGTATTCTTAAGTCATGAGAATTGCTTGGTATCAATATTCTTAGATATATGACTTTGTTTGGCGCGGCGGTGGAGGTCATGAACATGGTGGTTATGAACCGTCATTCATGAATGCCCGATCACACCTAAGAAATTTTATCCACTTTTAAGTTCAAAACCAGTTTTATTTTTTTGATGGCGGTCATAACCGTGGTCATGCTAAACATACATTCTATGGTTGTGAAGTTTTTTCCCAAACTCACCGGAGCAAAAAAGCTGCCCCAAGGGTTGTTTGATGTCAGTCTTGTGGTTCAATGTAAAATGTCAATGAAATTTCCAGTTGCAAGATGTCAATGACATTTCTAGTTGCAAGGTGTCAATGACATTTCTAATTGCAAGATGTCAAAAACATTTTTTTAGTTGTAGCCCAATTTGGTGACATCCTGATCTTACTGTTTTATGACAATTTTTTTTTAAAATATGTGAACAAACCAAATTGTCATGCCTTTGTATAACATTAAATCTGCGTTTTTTACTATTTATTATGATAATCTTTTCATGAATCAGTTTTTGTTGCTCTCTAGACTATCTTTTGTTGCTATCAACATTCCAAAAGCTACAACTCCAAGTGCTGTAGAGGTAATCAGGCACTATTATGCAAGTTTCTGCTGGGATTAGAGATAGGGAAAAGAAGGAAAAATCACAGAAATGCATTTTTTAGAGGTGATCCAAGTTCATATTTTCCAAGTTCAGCAACCATATAAGCAGAAAAATGGGGTGGGAAAATACTATACCCGTGCGGGCAACATTCGAGATGTTAAACTATGCAAAAAAATGGGGTGGAAAAAAATCAGAACATTAGGGTAAAATACTATACCCGTGCCGTAGTGTTAGAGTTATCCCGTGCCCAGTAAATTATACATCAGGACATTATAGTTCCATGCTCAGTAATGGAAAAACAGGTTAAAAATCTCATTAAGGCTTACTTGTGTTAGAGTTATCCCGTGCCCAAAATGGAAGATTAGAGTTACCGGTACAGGATGAAAAAATGATCTGCTACCTGAAGGTTAGGGTGTGTAAATCCACGAAATATACAACAAAAGACCCAAAAATCCATGAGAAAACAACCTTGGATCAGAGAAATCCATGAAAAAAAACCAAGAAATCCAAAACCCAAAAACCTAAGATCAAGAAATCCTCACCGTGAGCAGTTTGAGGTTAGTGAACGTGATCTGCGTCGCCGGTAAGTGAAGAGGCTCTGCGTCGAGAATGTGTGAGGAGGTGTCGGAGAGGCGGAGGGGGCGAAGAGAGGGCTGGTTCTTCGAGAGGGGCCGAGGGAGGTGAAGAAATCACTGTAGTGCGGGAGCGGCGGAGGGGAGCGAATAGTTGTGCGGGATAATTTTGGTTTAGGTTTCAGCATGCCAAAATACCCGAAGATCGAAATGTTGGCCGCCCTTCGAAATTTTGAGCGGGAGGATCAAAATTTTTAGCGGGGCATATCCGTGGAAAAAGAGAAATGACTAAAACCACCCATAAGTTTGAAATGAAAAGATGAGATTAAGGGGTATTTTGGGCACATGAATGTTACACCATGCCTTGAAATGGATTTCCTTATAGTATAAAGATATATATAATAAAAAAAATACATCATTGTGTGAATATAAAAAAGAGTAAAAAAAATTCAAATATGGGCAAAGACTGTCATTGCATGTGCTGGAATTAGTCTCACATAACAAAATTCATGTCATTGTGCACTTAATATAGATCTTGGGCTCCGCCTATAATCAATTGGTTTAAGATTAGATACACTCATACACATATTCTAATATGATATCAAAATGAGCTAAGTTAAACAACACACTAAGACGTCACCAAAATTATATAAAAAAACATGATTTAAATACCAAAGACCCTTCACATAAGGGGTATAGAATTGTCAATTTGGAAGTGGGCCCACCGACCATAAAAAGGTCAAGGCTGACCATATAAAGGTCGACCTGGGCCCACAATCCGACGGCAGCTGATGCACCCAAACCCGTTCTCCGCCCCGCCTCTTTTCTTCCTATCCCCTTCTCTCTTCTCCCCCCCTTTCTTCTCCTCCCCCTCTTTGGCTCTGTTTGGGACAGCTCTGGTGTCTGTAAAAGCTCTATTTCCGGCCGCCAGAGCGATTTTTTTAGCTGTTTGGGACAGTTCTGCATGCCCAGCTTTTCAAAAATCAAGTTTGAGAGAGCTGTTTTTGAGATGCTGTGAGGGGTTAGCTTCAGCGGTTCCAAAATGGATTTTTAATTTCTTCCCTTCGCCCTCCTTCGACCCGCACGAGTCACCACTTCTCCCGATCTCTTGTTTACTGCTGTCTTCAGTGTCCTCCCGTCCTTCTTCTTCCTTCTTCCTTCTTCCTTCTTCTTCTTCTGGAGGTTTTAGAGAGAGAAAGAGGAGCAAAAGCGACCGCAGAACTTCCCCTCTTTCTTTCTCACACTCGACGGCGATATTTGCCGGATTAAGCCGACTCGTTTCTTCTCTTTGATCTCTCGTTTCTCCTCCGACGGGCTTTTGTAGGTATGAAAATTTTGATTTGCCGGGCTCATTTGTTGTTTCTATGTTTGGATTTCTTTCTACAACGGAGTTATGGTTTCCTGTTCTGATTCCGGTTTCTGAGGTCCATTTTTAGATTAATGTCGTCGCAGATCTCTTCGTTTTGCCATTTTTGGTTTAGGGCGGAGGTATTGGGTCTGTGTTCAGTGTGAATTTGGGTTTCCTTTTGGGGGTTTTGCATACGATTTTTTTTGAAATGGGAATGCGATTCTCTAACGGGAGCTTGTTTTGAGACATGGTATGTTAATTTAGGGGGTTTGTTGCGGACTAACTCGATGCCCCGGTCGGACCGGATTAACTTGAACCGTCTTAGCTCACGGAGCGGTCGAGCGCGCACACAGTCAATGAAGATGAATAGTAGACACAAGTCTTGATGACGTGGAAAAACCCTTAAATGGGTAAAAAACCACGTGACCGAGTCTATGCCGGTCAAATTCCACTAGCTTTTAGTGATTACAGTATGCTTTGGTGAATCGGGGCGACAGGCCGCTCCCGTTACAACTTGTGAATTGGGGCGACAGGCCGCTCCCGTTACAACTTGAGAGGAGAGAGAGACTGTAGTTTCCTGCGGGAAACAGGCTGCGCCGCGGGAGTGACTTAGACGAGGGAACGTGCAGGATGCTTTCTGGCATGCGCACTAGGGCGGCGCGCGCACTCGAGGTGGCGCGCGCTTGCTGGCTCCGGATGTCTTCTTCCTTCGGCTTCCTCGAGATCTTGTGTTTCCCTTTGCTGACAACGCGCTGGTGGGATGCTTATAGCCGCTTGGTAGCTACTGGTGGCCGCCGGTGGCTGTTGGTGGCTGATGGTGGTTCACGGCGAGCGGAGGCCGACTTGGTGGCGGAGGCGGGAGAGCTCTCACCTGAGGAAGAAGAAGAAGAGCCCGAGGAGAGAAAATGTGAGAAATAAGGATCCCCTAGGGGTCTTTTTATAGCCTCAAGAGGTGGATTATGGCGGGCCCCACCACTTAAGTGGTGGGATAGTGGGTGATTACCCCTTCGATCGGACGGCAAGGAGAGCCTCCCCCTTGATCGTATGGCAGAGAGGCCTCCCACGATGGCGAGCCGCCATGACGGCGGTTGGGCGGCTGGCGGCGGGAGTGGTCGGCTGAGCGGCTCACGGCGGCTGCCCGCCGGCGGACGGCCGCGGCAAAGGAGGCCTTGGCCGGCCATGGCCTCGCCGCGGCAAGGCCGGGGCGACCGCGGCCGGCCACAGCAAGGCCGACCGTGGCCTTGCCGCGGCGGGTCCGGCCGCGGCTAGGGAGGCTGCGGCCGGGGCGGCCACGGCCGGCGAAGGCCGCGACGGTCATGGCCGGGGCGGCGAAAGCCGCGACGGCCATGGCCGTGGCGGAGGGAGGGCCGGCCGCCGCCAGTGGCTAGGCCACTCGCCGACGGCGGTTCTCTCGGTGGCGGTTTCTCCCATGAGGGGAGGGAGCGGGTCTCACCCCCATAACTCTTATCATTATGAGAGGTTATGGGGGTGGGGCCCACCCATGACTTTCCTTGGGTGGAGATCATGGGGGGGGGGGGGGGGGGCTCTTTCCTCCTATAAATGACGGTGGAACCCATCAGGGTTAAATCGCAGGTAGTTGTTGGATTTCTGGGAGACTTGGAAGAGTTCTAGATCTGTTGCTTGGAGTTGATTAGATTGTAGGGTTGTTTTGCGGCAGTTAGAGATCTGCATCAAAGCGCACTTCTGTACAGAACTCAAACACTCTGCAGGTTTTCAAAACTGTTCCTCAGAGATCTATTTTAAAATAGCTCTATCCGGACAACAACTTTTCAATCTGCCAGAGCTGTCCCAAACAGACCCTTTTTCTCTCTTCCCTCCCACCTTTTTTCCCCCTCATACTGGAGTGGAACCCGGCGGCTCCCCCCCAAGGGGGCCGGGGGGGGGGAGACAAATATTTCATCCCCCCTATTAGTATATTGTGTATGTCAAATCTAAATTGGCCACCAAGAGTGTCAAACCTCTCAAAAATAAAAAATGCATAGTTAGCTCCGTGCCTGCTGGAGGGACCCTACTCCGCGAATACGGGGTTGTACACACCTCAAATATTCGAGATATGGTAAGTTATTGATTAACTTGTCATGTTTTAAGATTATTCATGAATTAATCTCAATACTAACATTTTAACATGAAAAATAATATTTTTGAAGTACTAAAGTTTTGCATTAAAACTTATTTTACATAATTATTGGTGTTGTGCAATCCGCACGCTGTATATAGCCCACTTTTAACTGGCATTTCAAACTATGCAAAAAAAAAAAGCCCAGCAGCCTGCTGTTTTCAACCCGCTTGCAAATTTAAAGCTGTTGATAACTACTCTTTAATTTATACAAGAGAAAATTAAGATAAACCCGAGATGTGGGACAAATCAAAGTGAGGCCGCCTGTTAGCCTCACGAGACAAAAAATTGAAGTCTGCCGTGCATTTGGGACTCTTTCTATTTTTTAATTAAAAAAACAAATCTAATTAAAAATATAATCACAATTCATAAATAATAATTAAAAAAAACGACGCCTGGTCTAACCATGCGGCGATGCGGTCATGCGGGCCACAAGTTGGTTTTTTTTTTATTTGCTGCTTTTTATTGTTTATTTTTTTGTCTTAAAATAATAGTTTAGTTAATTATATATAAAAAAAAAAATAAGTCTGGGGGTGGCGGGGGAAGCCCGCCGGGGGTGGGCGGGCGAAACCGCGGGCCGGTACTGTTGCCGGGGGCGGGCGAAACCGCGGGCCGGTACTGTTGTCGGGGGCGGGCGAAGCCCGTCGCGCCTGTACTGTTGCGCGGGGCACGGGGGACCCCCGCGCACTATCACTCGTGTGTGTGTGCCTGTGCGTGCGCGTGCGCGCGCGGGTGCGCGCGCGCGTGCGTGTGTGTGCTGGCCGCGTCGTACGCCGAGATCTACAATTTTCATGTTGATCACTTTTCAATTTGGAGTCATCTTGACTCTCATATTGGGTCCTGCAAAACCAGATTTTCGGGCCTTTACTGTAACACTCTCGTTGTCTCAGATTTTGAGACTCAAATCGAAGGTCAAGACTGCTCCAAATTAAAAATTGTTCAATATGAAGGTTGTTTGTCTCGCCGAGATTTACAACTTTAATGTTGAACACTTTTCGATTTGAAGTCTCCTTGAGGCTTGCCCGTACGCCCGCACAATATACTTCCTCACACGCACACCCACCACACACCCACACACCCCACCCCCCACTCATACCCACACACCCACACACCCACACCCCATACCCCCACCCACCACCCACACCACACCCACACCCACACCCACACCCACACCACACCCCACACCCCCACACCCACACACCCACACACCCACACACCCACACACCCACCACACCCCCACCCCCCCCCCCCACCACACACACACACACACGAGCATCTTCTCACGGGCAACGCCCGTGCTCGATGCTCTCGGCCGCATAGAGGCGGGCTTCGTCCGCCTCCGCACGGGCTTCGCCCGTGCTCGATGCGTTTGCGGGCTACATCCGCACCATATGTATATGAGTACTCAAAATGACTTTCTACGCCCGTGCTCGATGCTCTTGGGCGGCCTTCGGCCGCATCCAGGCGCGCTTCGCCCCGTGCTCGATGCGTTTGCGGGATTTTAATTTTGTAAAAAAATTTACGTTTTGAAGTACAAAAATTAATTTCTCTTCCTCTCTCTTTCTCTCTCTTTTATTTCTATAATATTGCTATATAAAAATGAATGGCGGCCCTCTCTCCTATTTTTATAATATTATAATATTGCAATATAATAATATTATAGAAATAGGAGAGAAAATAGGAGAGAGGGAGAGAGAGGGCGATCATTCATTTTTATATTGCAATATTATAGAAATAAAAGAGAGAGAAAGAGAGGGAGAGAGAATACTAGCATCTTTGCACGGGTTATGCCTGTGCTCGATGCTTTTGGGCGGCCTTCAGCTGCATTCATGCGGGCTTCGCCCGCTTCCGCACGAGCTTCGCCCGTGCTCGATGCGTTTGCGGGCTGCGTCCGCAACATATACATGAGTACTCAAAATGACCGTCTACGCCCATGCTCGATGCTCTCGGGCGGCCTTCGCCCGTGCTCGATGCGTTTGTGGGCTGCACCGACAACATTTACATATGAGTACTCAAAATGACCGTAAAAAAATACCTCAATATTATAATTTTAATTTTGTAAAAAAAAGTGCGTTTTGAAGTACAAAAACTAATTTCTCTTCCTCTCTCCTCTCTATTTCTCTCTCCCTCTTTTTCTTTTATTTCTATAATATTGAAATATAAAAATGAATGTCCTCCCTCTCTCTCCCTCTCCACTATTTCTATAATATTATAATACTGCAGTGTAATTTCTCTCTCCTATTTCAGCTCTCTCCCGCCGCTCTCTCGCTCTCTCTCCCTCCCCCCCTCTCTCTCCCTCGAAAAAAACTTAGGTCCGAACAACGGACTATGCTCATGGTCCGCTGATCCAATCAACGACCTAAATTTGGAGGGGCCCGCGCAGAAGAGTATGGCAGAAGCCAAAACTGTGCGGGCCCCACCTCATTTTATGGGTCCTGATTGGTTCCGGACCATGAGCATATTAAGTTTTTCTCCTCTCCCTCCCTCTGCATGGTATAGACTTAGTTGATCCGTACTTTTTTTATTTTTTTAATTAAAAAATAATGAACGATCCAGATTGATTGGATGGTATGCCAAAGTTACACGATATGACCTAAAACTGTTTATTTGCATATTATATATATATATATATACATATATGATATAATATGTATATATAGTATATTTTTCATATTAAATGTATACACATAAATATCTTCATATAATGTCAGTATAATTTTGTATACATATTTATTAAAATTATTATAAATACAGTACCATTTAATTAATCATTAAATATTTATTATATTATCGTGATTCAACTCAATCAGGTCTAACAGATCCAACCTTGAACCTTTCCATTTTCGGTTATAATTTATAAAAACCTACCGATCGCTTAGTCATGATTTCCTAAAATTGTTGTATTTATCTATTTCAAGAACTATTATATGTGCCAGTGACAACATCAGTCCTCTTTTGATTTTATGAACTTAAAAGCATTTTAAATATAGACAAATGTTAGTTTTAATTTCACAAATACTAATATATATTAAGAAAAAGATGATGAAGACATGTACCGATGCTCCGTAGGCAAGCACCTGACTTCGGCCATTGATGCGTATGTTCCCCGACATGCTCATATTTGACGTTAATCTCCCTGAAGACCAATCAAGAAATATTTAACATGTTAATCGCCGGGCATGATTTAATACGTTCCACCAAAGAATCGTGTGTGTGGGCGTGGATGGGGGGGGGGGGGGGGGGGGGGGTGGGGGGGGGGGGGGGGGGGGGGGGGGGGGGACATGAACATGCCTGCGAGAGCATCAAGGAGGATGGACTTCCCGCAACCCGATGGACCCATGATGGCAAGGACCTCGGCGGGCCGGGCGTATCCGGTGACCCCACCCAGGATATTGGTTGATGATCCTTTGCGAGCTGGTACGCTCACCGAGAGGTTCTCCCACGTCAAGTATGCTCCCTTGTCCTCCGGCGGGACATCAATAGTCGTATCCTCGGGCCAGACTCCAAACCCGCCCAAAGGAACTGGACCCGGCCGCCCCTCGGTTCCCGATGTCTCAAGGCTACACTCAGCAGAGGCCGCCATGGAAACAAGAGAGAGATTAGTGGAGTGGCTACAACTTCTCGTGCTACAAATCCCGAGCAGCAATAGAGACGCATATATAGTGATGCCTAGGATTCCAATTTTAAAAGAGAGTGGCATTTTTGGGCTTTCACCACTCAAAAGTCAAAAGAGCAATCAGACTACTTTGAGTTTGACCTCTTCTAATGAAATACAATTTTGTTTTTCATTTTTGTCTGCAATATCATATTCTTCAACAATCTCTCCTTGTATTAATGACCAATTCTGACATTTCATAAATTTAATTTATGTTGAGTATTTTATAAGAGCATTTCTTATGATCAAGACTTAGTTTGACTGAGCGGTGGGATTTCTGTGGAAATCATCGCACCGCACGACCGCCATCTGCTGTTTATTTCCGTGAAAACGTGCAGTGGAACGGAGCTCCACCGTCCGGCGGGCATTCCAGGAAACCGCGGAAGCTGGTGAGGTCCGCCCTGCCAAACCAAGCCCAAGTTTGAAAGGACGGGCGGGTTGTAAATTAACAAAGAGCAACATGGCCGGGAAAGCACAAATAGAAATTTTCATTTCATCTAAATAGAATCAAAAACAGTATTTAATTTAGAAGATACAGGAAAGAACAAGAAAAAAAAGTGAAATAAAAGCATGTAAAACTTGTAAAATCATTATACAAAAAGCAAAAAAATTTTTTCCCCTATTCTACAAAATCTGGTTCAGCAACTTGTGCACCTGATGATGGATTTGTTGGTCCGGATCAGTTTTTGAGATATATTTTCAAAATATCTGTTTGTCTAAATAAAAAAAAAAGGAAAATTAATTTTCTTTTTTTGTTCTCCCATGATTCCATTGGAAGGGGAGAAATGATTTTCCATTTGAGGTTGTACAGATGAGATTTAAATTTCTCCATAGTGGAAAGGGATGGATGAGCCGCCCTGTAGCTTTTGTGAAGAGGATTAGCCCGTGAAAGAGGAGCAGCCCGCCTGTAGTTTTGTTGGAGGAAGTGCCGCCTGTGAGAGAAGTTCATCCCTCTCTCTCCTCTCTCTCTCTCTCGCTCTCGCTCGTGCACTCGGAGAGGTTATTGGTCTTGAGTGTTGTCGTCGGTCTTGGAGGAGGTAGCCGCCGGCGTTGAGAGAGGGAGTTGTCGCCGGGCTTGTTAGAGTTTGTCGCCGGCGTTGCAGTGGACGTTCTTTGGAGTGGAGAGGCGTGGTGTCGACGGCGTGCGCGTGTGCAGTTAGTGTAACGAGGCCGGCGGTGTTCCGGCGCGATTAGAGCGGGAATAAACAAAAGATAATTGGATTTATTAAAACAATAACAAGCTTCCAATACATCATAAGAGTCCCTTATTTATAATCTAATTTTAGGACCGTTACAGCATATGACCGTTGGGTAATTCTAAAAGTGGCTTGCTGCCATTTTCGGAGGGACCATGTGTCCCCTGAAGCTTGGTTTTATTGCTTTTACTGGGATTGCTGACTTGGCTTGATCTTGGCCTTCCGTTGCTTGGATATTTGGATGAATCGGCGCCCTTGATGCTCCTTTTGTGTTTGTTGCTGTTACATCACTGCCCGCCCCGTAACGCGACGATCACGTCGCTTTTATTTTGGCTGTCTTTGTTTGGCCAGTCGTGAGGAGTTGGAAGGAGAGAAGCCGCTGACGGCGGGAGCGTGCTCGCGTGGTGTGTACGGCAGCCGGGGAAGCTAGCCACCCACCCCAGGTGTAGGCGCTGGGATCTCCGTTGTGCTGGAGCTCGGCGTGTCGTGCTGGTTGGCCAGAGACTTGGAGAAATGGCCGTTAGGGCTCCAGATAAGTCGTCGTCTGCCTCTGTTGTTCCTTTCTTTGCTGTAGTTGTCGTAGGTGTTGCGTCGTTGTTTTGTTGTGTACCTGCACCAACCGGAAGCGTGTGAGGGTTGTGCTGACATTTGAGCGAGTTGCGTACCTGGGTGGGAAGGGATTGCACGTCTTCCCATGAGCTGTCTTCTGGTGCTAAGCCATCCCACTGGATGAATGCTTGATGTACCTGCATGCCCTGTCGCCACACATTGTTCATCTAGGACTGCTAGGATCCCATGGATAGGTTCATTGTTAGCATCCGTCGGTGGTAGCTGGTGAATGGTGAGTTCTGTGCTCGTATGATATGGTTTTAGCAGTGATACGTGAAAGATCAGGTGAATTTGTGAGTAAGTGAGTAATTGCAGTTTGAAGGTTACTGGGTAGTGTTGGGATTCGAAGCGGTGCTGTCGTGCAGAATACCTGATGCTGGCTCAAGTAAAAATAACAGAAAACACAAAAGCACAAAAGGACACCAGAAATAACGTGGTTCCCCAAGAATGGGTACGTCCACGGGCGGGAATGGCAGTCACAATCTCATTCAACACAAAATACACAGTGTTACAAATGGGGATAAATTACCCCTATACAAAATGAGATAAAAAGTGACTCCCGGATACCTTGCGCTAAAACGGCCGAAGAAAGAGAAGATCCTCACGGCCAAGCACGGCGGCAACCCCAAACTCCGACGGCGTCTCAACGACGACGGCGTCTCCCCAAAACTGCAGCAAGCAGTAGCCTTTCCCAAACCCGGCGCAACGGTGGCGGCGCCGGCAATCCTCCCTTTTCACAGCGGCGGCGCTCTCCTCCAAAGCAACGGCGGCGGCGGCTCTCCAAAGTAGCGGCGGCGGCCCAACAAGGCAGCGGCGGCGACGGCGGTCAGAGCAGCGGCGGCGGCGGTCTGCCTCCAGCGAGAGGCGACGGTAAGAGGAGAGAGGAGAGGCCAAAAATGTAGAGAGAGAGGTAGAGGAACGGCGGAAGAAGGGGAGGAAGATGAGTCGGGTCTGATTCCTAGGGTTGCAGGAATAGGTTTTATAGGTTTAATATAAACAAAATAATAAAAAAAACCAAAAATTCCGGTTCAGAATTTTTGAAAGAAGACAGAACTCGCGAGGTTGCAACCTCTTTTTCTGAGGTTGCGACTTTTTCTGCCAGATTTTGAAAATTGCAGAAATTCGCCCCGGAAAAATTTTCTGCGCGCCCGAGGAATTGGTACGGGGTTGGGGAGTTAATGGAGGCAAAAACCTAACAAACTCCACCTGCCGAGATAACTCCAACCAACCAAGTTGCCAGCAAGAACGATGCAAATCGCATCAACTGAATCTGCTCCCGCCAAGGGCAGATAAAGTGAACTCCTTCAATCTGAGTAGTACACAAACTGGACTGACGTGACTACTCCAGAAATGCTCCACCTGAAGCAAAGGTCTAACTGCTCCACCTCCAGCTGGTCTCCCAAAGCAAAGAAATATATCACAGACTCCAGAAATGATGTGCGCGGGAGAGAAATGATAAATGCAAACACATCAACAATTGAATGCAGGCAAAACTGATCTCAACATGGATAGAGAACCCCTATACGAGCTAATCAGGAAATGATGATTATGCACACACACTAAGCTCATGTGACGAAGAGTAACAATGAAAGAGCTTAGGTACTAGGGTGAAACAAAAGCATTCATAAACGGAGTAGTGACCAGAATAAATAACCCAAAGACAGGTTATAATAAAGATAACATGAATAACAGGAATAACATGAAATAATGAGGGAAAGGAAAGCAAGCAACATAGGGAACAAACGGAACAGAAAGCACGAACATATAAACGGAAAGTAGAGGAGCAAAGAAAAGGAGGACCTAGATGAGGTTATCTCCCACATCCTCAAAGCACAAGGATATGTCAGACTTCCCCTTTTCATCACCAGTGCTCTTCCTTTATCTATGTTTCTGAAGCTTCCAACAGTCCTTGATCACGCGACCCTTCTTCTTGCAGTATTTGCAGTATAAATCTGAGATGCCCTTTGACTTAGATTTGCCCCCTCTATCAGAACCAGAATGACCGAGAGTATAGAACGGAGTCTTCAGTAACATGAGAACCTGAAGACCTCTTCCGATGTCATCTGAGAGTAGAGCCGCAGTCACCTCTTCCAAGTCCAAGACGTCCTTACTGTAGGTAAGGGTAGTAAACCATGCTCTCATAGAGCTTTGGAAGAGAGTTCAAAAGGATCACTGCTTTGTCCTCTTCATCCACCTGAATATCCATGCTGAGACACTCAGATAACAGTCTGTTGAAACTGTTCAGGTGGTCATGAATAGAGGATCCCTCCTTCATGCTAAACTTGTAAAGCTGCTGCTTGAGGTAGATCCGGTTGGGGAGAGACTTTGTCATATAGGTACTCTCCAACTTTGCCCAAATGCCAGAGGCAGTCGTCTCTGAAAGAACTCCATATAGCACGTCATCATGTAAGCAAAGCTGTATGGTGGACAAAGCTTTGAGATCCATGTCCTCCCACGTACGATCAGAAACCTCAACATCCTTACTGGCCTTTCCCAGTAGGGCACGGTGTAAGCCTTCTTTTATAAGAAGTGCAACGAACTTTGACCTGCCATAGACCAAAGTTCTGTTTCCCATCAAACTTGGCCACAGCACCAGGAATAGGCGAAGCCATCGAGAACGGAACGCAGAAACTGCACGGAACACAAAACTTGAGTTGGCGACCTCAGCAGTGCACAACTAAGGGGATAGCCAGCGGACCAACGGTCGTAAACTACCGCACCCAAGTGTACACTTGAGATCGGAAACAACTCGTCCTTTAAACAAAAGTGTCAGCCCGCAACCTGCCTCTGATACCACTTGTTGGGATTCGAAGCGGTGCTGTCGTGCAGAAATACCTGATGCTGGCACAAGTAAAAATAACAGAAAAACACAAAAGCACAAAAGGACACCAGAAATAACGTGGTTCCCCAAGAATGGGTACGTCCACGGGCGGGAATGGCAGTCACAATCTCATTCAACACAAAATACACAGTGTTACAAATGGGGATAAATTACCCCTATACAAAATGAGATAAAAAGTGACTCCCGGATACCTTGCGGCAAAACGGCCGAAGAAAGAGGAAGATCCTCACGGCCAAGCACGGCGGCAACCCAAACTCCGACGGCGTCTCCCCAAAACTGCAGCAAGCAGTAGCCTTTCCCAAACCCGGCGCAACGGTGGCGGCGCCGGCAATCCTCCCTTTTCACAGCGGCGGCGCTCTCCTCCAAAGCAACGGCGGCGGCGGCTCTCCAAAGTAGCGGCGGCGGCCCAACAAGGCAGCGGCGGCGGCCCAACAAGGCAGCGGCGGCGACGGCGGTCAGAGCAGCGGCGGCGGCGGTCTGCCTCCAGCGAGAGGCGACGGTTAGAGAGAGAGAGAGAGGCCAAAAATGTAGAGAGAGAGGTAGAGGAACGGCGGAAGAAGGGGAGGAAGATGAGTCGGGTCTGATTCCTAGGGTTGCAGGAATAGGTTTTATAGGTTTTAATATAAACAAAATAATAAAAAAACCAAAAATTCCGGTTCAGAATTTTTGAAAGAAGACAGAACTCGCGAGGTTGCAACCTCTTTTTCTGAGGTTGCGACTTTTCTGCCAGATTTTGAAAATTGCAGAAATTCGCCCCGGAAAAATTTTCTGCGCGCCCGGAGGAATTGGTACGGGGTTGGGGAGTTAATGGAGGCAAAAACCTAACAGGTAGATCTTTTTGATGATTTTGAACAGGCCGTAGTACTTTAGATTGAAACGTGCATTACGTGTGGTTTTAAGTGATAGCTGTTTATAGGGGTGTAATTTTAAAAGCACCAAATCGCCTTCTGAGAACTGAATATGTGTTCTTTTCTTGTTTGCTGCAGTTTGGATCCGGAGTTGGGCGCGTTGGAGGTTCAAGCGTAGCTGCGTTAACAGTTTATCTCTATCTGTGAAATGTGCTTGTACAGCTTGTAATTGGTTGTTATTATTATAGTGCCGAACTATTGCAGGTGGTCGCCGGCCGAACATGGCTTCGAACGGTGTCATATCGGCCGATGCGTGATAAGCTGTGTTATAATGGTACTCTGCCCAACTCAGCAATTTGGACCAATGTTTAGGATTTTGGTGGGCGAAAATTCTTAAATATTGGTTCAGACAGCGGTTTACCCACTCTGTTTGTCCATCCGTCTCGGGGTGATAAGCCGAGCTATAGCTGAGTTTGGTGCCTTGCTGTGTGAATAAGGTTTGCCAAAATTTGCTCAAAAAAACGGGGTCTCGATCGGTGATTATTGTGTCTGGTAGCCCATGTAGTTTGCCGACGTGCTCCCAAAAAACTCCTGCTACGATAGGGCCTGTGAGGGCTGGTAGGGGTGCAAAATGGGCTCCCTTGGTAAGGCGATCAACTACCACCAAGATGTTGGTGTTTCCATGCGAGGGTGCTAAATGTGTCACGAAATCCATGCATAGGTCGCTCCAGATGAGGGTGGGGATCGGTAGGGGTTGTAACATGCCGTATGAGCTGTGATTTATGCTCTTTCCCTTTTGACATAAGTCGCAGTGTTTGATGTAAAGTTTAATGTCCCGTAACATGTGTGGCCAGTAGTAGGTAGTGCGTAGGCGATAGTAAGTTGGTTTCACTCCGGAGTGTCCGCTTAATCGAACGTCATGAGCCTCCCGAAGCAGTTGTTGGCGCAAGGGGCAAACTGGAATGTATAAAATGTTTTTGTAGAGAATTTTTCCGTCCACTTTAGCCCAGTACGTTTTGGCTGTTGGGTGTAGATGTAGGGTGCGTCCAATTCGTCGCGCTAGCAGGTCGGTCTTATACCAGTCTGTGATTTTGTCGAAATTTTTACATTTAGTATAGGAACACTGGAGCATTTGTAAGGTGTTTGTGTGGCTGGGTAAACGGGACAGGGCGTCCGCGGCGGGGTTGAGGCGGCCGGGTTTGTATTCAATTTTGAAATCAAATCCGAGCAGTTTGGAGAGGAAACGTTGTTGGGTGGGACTATTGAGGAGTTGTGTGGTCAAATGATGTAGGGTCTGATGGTCCGTACGGATGATAAAAGGGGCTCCGAGTAGGTATTGTCGCCATTTTTCGAGTGCCGTGGAGATGGCTAGCAATTCTCGTTCGTATGTGGACTTGTTTTGTTCCCTAACCGTGAGTTTTTTGCTAAAATATGCTAGAGAGTGTTTGTTTTTAGATAATACGACCCCTAATCCGCAGCCTGATGCGTCTGTCTTTATGGTGAACGGTTGCGTGAAGTCGGGTAGGGCTAATACTGGTGCAGAGGTTAGGTTCGTTTTGAGTGTTTCGAAGGCCGCGGTCGCTTTGTCATTCCACTTGAAGCCGTCTTTGGTTAGTAAGTCGGTGAGGGGGGCTGCAATTGTGGCGTAATATTTGATAAATCGTCTGTAATACCCTGATAGACCTAAGAATGATTTGAGTTGTCTGGTTGTGCGTGGTTGGGGCCAGTTGACGATGGTGTCTACCTTGTCCGGCTGCGGCCTGACACCCGACACAGTAAGGACGTGGCCTAAAAAATCGATTGTAGTGGTCATAAATTGGCATTTGGTCAGCTTCACGTAAAATGAGTTGGCTCGGAGGGTAGTGAATATGGTTTCTAAGTGCTCTATGTGACTGGGAAGGTCTTTGCTGTAGATGAGGATGTCGTCAAAAAAAATCACGGCGAACTTGCGTAGGTATGGTTGGAACACGGTATTCATGAGAGATTGAAATGTTGCTGGGGCATTTGTAAGGCCGAAGGGCATTACGAGGAATTCATATAGTCCTTGGGGGGTGCGAAAGGCTGTCTTGTG
Source organism: Platanthera zijinensis (assembly GCA_039513925.1). NCBI lineage: Eukaryota > Viridiplantae > Streptophyta > Magnoliopsida > Asparagales > Orchidaceae > Platanthera > Platanthera zijinensis. The sequence goes on from CM077085.1 coordinate 13,073,378, forward strand.
GATGTCGTCCGGGTGCATCCGCACTTGGTGGTAGCCTGATTGTAAGTCCAGTTTAGAAAACAGGGTTGCGCCGTGAAGTTCGTCAAAGAGCTCGTCGGCTGTGGGCATCGGAAAGGCGTCTCGGGTGGTTACTGCATTTAATGCGCGGTAGTCTACGCAGAATCGCCATGTGCAGTCTTTTTTTTAATTAGGAGGACCGGGGAGCTAAAGGACGATGTGCTGGGTCGAATGAGGCCTTGGCTGAACATGTCTTCAACCATACGGTCAATTTCTGTTTTTTGGAAGTGAGGGTATCGGTAGGGTCTGACTTTGACCACGGTATTGGGGTCTTGCAGAGGGATTTTGTGGTCGTAGTGTCGAGGCGGTGGTACGCCGACATGGGTCTGAAAGATGTCGTGAAAGTTTTTTAATAAGCGTGCAAGTTCTGGGTGGTCATTCGTTGGGTGGGGTTTGTTCGGTTGCTCGGGTTGGAGGGAAAAAAAACAAAGCATGGAGGAGGAGATGGAGTTTTGGGAGACTAGTTTGTTGAGTTGGCTAGGGGTGATGGGTTTTGTGTCTACTGATTTGACTCCCTGGAGGCAGATCTGTTGATTGTTTTGGTGGAATGTCATTTGCTTTTCCTTGTAATTTGTGGAGACATCCCCTAAAGACTCTAGCCAGACCATGCCGAGGACTATATCGGAACCGTATAAATCAAGAACAAATAAGTTGGTGATAAAATGGCTGTTTTGAACCGAAATTTCGGCGTCCATGTATATTCCCTTACATAATAAAAATTCGCCGTTACCGACGTGGACCTTAAAGGGTTTGATGACGGTGATGGGTGCATTTAGAAAACGTGCGATGCGGTTGGAAATGAAGTTGGTGGAGCTGCCGCAGTCGACTAGAATTTGTACGGCGTGACCCAAGAGCGCCCCGTGGAAGCGAATGGACTGGCTCGAGAATGTCCCGATTAAGGCATGATAACCAATTTCGTACTCGGGCGGTGGTGGGTTGCCGCTGTCCGGGGTTGTTCCGGTGTCGGTAGTGTCGAGTGGTTCGATGGTTGTGATTATGTCGTCATCCATGTAGAGGCAGGACACCCTATTCTTGCAGCGGTGGCCCGGTAGGTACCGTTCGTCGCATGTGTAGCATAGCCCTTTTTCGCGTTTGTGTTGTAGTTCTGCAGGGGTTAACCGTTTGTAGCCTGGTTTGGGTGTGCTGGGAGGACGGAACGGGGGCGGTCCATTGGGTGAGTTGGCTGGTGAGTGAGTTGTGTGACGGGGTGGTTTAGCTTCGTCGAGCCATTGTTCCTCATAGAGCTTGGCGAGATTAAAAGCCTCATCTAATGTGTACGGGCGTTGTGTGATAACGCTCCGCTGGATGGGGGGTTTTAATCCCGCGATGAATATGGACCGTAAGAGGTCTGGTGGAATGTCATGTATCCTAGTGGCTAGTTCTTCAAACTTATCTTTGAAAGCCATGACCGTGCTGTGTTGTCGTAGAAGGGTGATTTTGATCATTGGATCTTCGAAGGCGGAGGGGCCAAATCGTGTGTGCATGGCGAATTTAAATTCAGTCCAGTTATAATAAGCGCTGTCCGGGTTCAATGACTCGTACCACCGCGAGGCTGGGGGGTCTAAATGCATTGCAACTATGGGCATGTAAGCGCTATAAGGCGTATTATAAAATCGAAAAAAATGTTCGGCCTTCGTGATCCAATATGACGGATCTCCATTCTCAAAGCGAGGGAAGTGGAATTTTACCTGCCCGGGCTGGTAGGTGGTGGGTGCGGTTGTACCTGGAAACGCAGTGATGTAGTCGTGTCCCGGTCCAGAGGCCGCTGGGTTGTTGTGTGCCTGCCATGGTTGTTGTTGCTGATTGTGGCTCTAGGGTGCCGATGCCAAAGGCATCCCTTGATGGCCCAATGATGTAGTTGGCCCAACTGAGGGCCCTTGGAACAGTCGCGGGATGGTTGTGCCGAAGCTGATTGGTTGTCCGGTGAACGGCTGGTGGGCCGGTGAGCAATTGCCCGGAGAGTGGGAAGCGGGGGGCCTCGGTTACCGAAGGGAACCCCTTGTGCCGCTCCGGGGAAATTGTGATACTGTGGTCCCGGGGGTGGGCCGTGTCCATCGATGATGAATTGAGATGGGCCGGTGGGGGAGCTGAGATGGCGTGTCGCCAACGCCATCGTCGTCATAGTGCTTGTTGTCCCGATCGATGATGAAGGGTGTCCCCCCGGGCCCTCTGGCTGAGACCGCATGGGTTGGACCCCGCCCTCTTGGGTGGGGTTAGGAGCCTTCAATAACGCGCTGAGCTCCTGGCGCAGGGAGCGCATGTCTTGTGCGGATTGTTCCGAGGCTTGCTGCATTGTGCGGGTGATTTTCAGTACTTCGGCCTCCAATCTGGAGAGATTTTCTGCCTGGGCTGCGTGCCGTTGATCCATGGTCTTCCAGATTTCTTGTTGGCCGGTGGACAGTTCCTTGAGCCGTGTAGTCGGTGGTGGCTCTGCCCCCGTCATGGCGAGAGGTCAACGAGAGCACCATGGTAACGAGGCCGGCGGTGTTCCGGCGCGATTAGAGCAGCATGGGAATAAACAAAAGATAATTGGATTTATTAAAACAATAACAAGCTTCCAATACATCATTAAGAGTCCCTTATTTATAATCTAATTTTAGGACCGTTACAACATATGACCGTTGGGTAATTCTAAAAGTGGCTTGCTACCATTTTCGGAGGGACCATGTGTCCCCTGGAGCTTGGTTTTATTGCTTTTACTGGGATTGCTGACTTGGCTTGATCTTGGCCTTCCGTTGCTTGGATATTTGGATGAATCGGCGCCCTTGATGCTCCTTTTGTGTTTGTTGCTGTTACAGTTAGCCTCGACGGAGGTTTCTCTCCGGTGGTGGTGACGTTCTCTAGTAGCGGTGTTGTTCTCCGGTGGTGGTGCGGTTGAACGTCGGACTTCGACGTTGAATGTTCGGTGAACCTTGTGCGTCCGCGAGGCGGATTGCAATCCAGATCTCAGATTCTCGCCGCGAATCGTACGTGTCCGGTGCATCCACGGCGTACTCGCCGGACAGTCATTTTTCTCCTATTTATATTGTATTTGAATTAATATTTTCATTTATAAATTCTGTGACTATTTTGTGTTCTTGTTTACCTGCATTATTTTATAATTTGTGCTTGTGTGTACCAGATTTTACAACACCTGATACCTCTATTTCAGCAGCGGCACCGAGGCTTGCATCACTCTCATCAGGTCCCGATACCCTGTGGCCCCCGAAACGGGCTTGAAGCCGTTCCAGCAATTTCTGGGCATGCAGCTGGGAAACCATGATGCTCAGATTGGTTTTGTCTTTCCAGCAAACAATGGCGATAGCTGATGAATCATCCCGAAAGATTTCTCTATTTTTTGCGATCAAAGAAAGTTAAGATCATTCGGTTGCAATGGAAAATTAAAAGACGAATCTTTATAAATTCCATTTACGCTTACTTTCTTTGAGAACTATCACGCAGCAACCCGGCATGAGGGTCGAAACATTCTCTCGAAAGGAAGTCGGCATCAACGAAATCAGGAAACTTGATAGTCCTGTCCTGTAGAAGGTGGCGGAAATCTTCTAAGGATGCAGATAAGATTTGCTTGCCAATGTAGGGAAGCAGCAACGGCAGACCCTCCGATGACAGACGGAACGCGCACGTGCCACAGTTATCTTTGGAGGCTTGTCGCTCCTGGTGTAGCAAAAAGTTGAAATTGAGGAAACCGGCGAAAATTTGTAGCATGGAATTATGGTCACAAAATTGGTTAACAGTTTTCGGTTCTCCCTTGAAATGCCAAAGAAATGGAGACCAACGGTACAATTTTATGCACAATATATGCTTGAATCACAAGATGTTAGCTTATCTTTCAGAAATTGCATAATCCATTAATTAGGCTAAAACTTATAACAGACAGAAAGCTTTGTGACATTGTCCAAGCTGATGATGCCGGGACATAGTAGGAAAGTAGTTTCATACTCCAAGGGAGTAGGCGGCGGCAAAAGTTTCCATACTGTGTCAGGGGTTGGACTGCCATGCAAGAGGGCATTAGCAAAAGACTCTATCGGGCGGGGAAAAAAGGCGAGTGATAGCGAAATTGCTTTAGGGATAGAGGAGCTCTCCCGTGCTTTCCGGAAATCCCTATCCTACTCTGATGGGCGGACCAAGAGTTCTTCGGCTTAAATTCCCTGGGTGAGCCATTCTGACTTTTTTTCTTTTTCTTTCATCAATTATTTAATATTTAGAGGTTTAAGAGCCATCCCTCTCTGGTCAAGATGAACATGCAAGGATATCACATCAAAGCTAATCTCTTTACCTCACAAATGCGTTATGGATATGTGATCCTGTATGGTTCTATTCCAACCAAAAATTTTAACATTGGGCTGCAAAGAGAAAGATAGAGTTAAGAAACTAGGCCAAACAGAGGAGAACAACGAGTACAAAGAACTTACAACTTGTTTCGACTGTTTACACTGCGGACAGATAATCCAAAGATCAAGGCGATGCGAGGAAAATAGGCCAAACAGTGGGGAACAATAATAGTAAGGAATTACAACATGTATCAATTGTTTACACTGTCGAAAGATCATCCAAAGTTCAAGGCGATGCAAAAATGTACTAAGTCACCCATCGGAATTGGAGGGAAAGCTACTGAACTTAAGTAATAATTTGAACCTTCAAATATAAAATGGGGGGCTTTTTGGAGTGAGTTGTGGGATTGTGTTAGAAATTCCATAGTTAAGTATGTTGTGGTGGGAGTAATCTTGAGATGAGTGATCCCTTGGAAAATATTCATAGATGGTCTATGAAAAAGAATAAAACAATGTAGTTCAGCATATTATGAGATGGGTTGAACCAAAGTCTGCAATACCTGAAATATTGTGGGTTGAGTCATGACAAATTGGTATCATAGTCAGGTTTTTCGGGTCCGGCTATGGGTTAAGTTTGAGGGGGAATCTCATTGGAAGGTTTGAGGAGTCACTACACCATAACATGCATATGATAGCGCTTAATTTGTAGCGGTTATATAAACGCTACTACAAGATATTTATGGTAGTGTTTATAACCGCAACTGTAGATAAATAAACGCTAATATAACATATCATACCTACAGTATCAGTTATTTTGTCGCGGTTCCAAAAACGCTACCAATAGAAATTTATGGTTGCATTTACAACCGCTACTATATATTATAAATGCTACCACACCCTAATTTTTCACCAAAATTTTCTCCCATATGACTTTCCCCATTTAGATTTCATAATCTATATTATAAAGGGTATATCATTTTTACAAGTATGAAACTTGTATCAATGCAGACAGGGGCGAAGCTAGCTACAGTAGTGATAAGGTGTGTAACGCCCCAGATTTTTGAACAATTATGTAATCCTCTTGGTGACGTCATAATGACGTAAGGGCGTTGCGTTAACGCGGAATTGACGGCGCGTCGCCGTTAGTGCATTTTCGCGTCGGTTCGGTCGAGTCGGCCAAAATCTTGAATTCTTGTCGAAATTGGAAAATTTTGCTTTACGAAATTAAGTTAATTAATTTTTGACTTACTCGTCAAATTTCGTCGCGATCAAAGAAATACTGGAGCCTCTGCGCATTTTTGAAGTTTTGTAGAATTTACGTTCCCCGTTAACCTTGGAAATTTATACCCCGAGAATGGCTCATTGGATTTTGATTTTGACTTTGCCGTTGGATTCCTAACACCGACTTTTAGCTAGGGTGTGAATTTCGTTTGAATCGGGATACATTTAACCCTTCGAAATAATATAATATTTATGTTATTACTATTATTATTCTTGTAAATTAAATACCCCCAACTATGATGTAACATTTCCATTCCCAAAATGCTCTCAACATTGAGTGCTTGCCTAGCTAAATAAGACATTCAACCCTAGGTTTTTCTCCACTGCTCTCATCTCATCCTGCGCTGTAACTTTCGGGTCCCCGCACTGCTCTTCTTCCTCGATCGCTCACTCTACCTCCTGATCCATTCCCGACTGCCTCCCCCAAAATGCCTCTCCAGCTTACTTCTCCTTCCCGTACCTTATATCCGCGCAATTGCTCGCTCTTTCTCCGGCAACCACGCTCACCGCCCATTCTTCCTCTCTCGCAGGTTCTCTCGCCGACTTTTTGCCGCCATCCAACCGTCGCAAACCAGCAACCAACAGTTCTTCCCGCCGTGCGGAGGATCCACTCCGCCTTCTTCACAACTAGCGTTCTCCAGTCCTCTGCCCTAACCACCACGACAACTCTCTCCTCCCGATTTTCCGCCAATGTATACTCTCCGGTGCCCTGTTCGTACATCTGTTGTGCTCGGATCTTGCCGAAGGCTGCACACCTGGCCTAACCCTGGTTTTTGGTAACTCTAAACTAAGCTCTTGATCTTTTAAGTTAATATTCCTGTTGCAGGGCTGGATTTTTCCCTACGATCGAAGATTGGTACTTTCATCTAGCTTGCTAATTATTTTCCTTTCTAATTACTTGCATGATAGAATTTTAGTGTTTTTTTTTTCATATTTAGAAACAGGGAGCTGTGTAAACAAATTGAATTTGGAATTAATTCACCTTATTGACATACAATGTCCATTTTTTTTTTGAGCTCAGAAAGCATGACTCCTAATAGTTTGGAGATGTATTTTTAAAAAGATTAGCCTTAAAAGTTAGTTTATGCTTCATTTCAGATTAAATACAACTAATATCACAGTGAATATCTGCATCTACACATTACAGTTGATCCGCATGTGAGTCTACCAACGGTGCCAAAGAGACACTGGGTAAGAGAGCTTATAACTTGTATGCCATTTATATGTAAATTATATATGTTTTTTTATTTTAGTTTTCTTTAAGAAATCGCTTATTTTATGAAGTACAAAATATTGTGGCAGCCTTTTGCATTACAACTAACATCACATGGTTGTAATGCAATTACTTATGGATACATTCCTTGCCAATTCTCTAGCCTTTTGCAAAGATATTATTTTGACGCCATAGGAGTAATAATCCAAACTGTGGTAAAATAAAATTTTGCCTCCAACGACAAAGGTTGGCTCCCACGATACATGTCGCTCCTAACACAAATGTTGCCCCCCAAAACAAATGTCACCGTCCCCGACGAATGTCGTAGCCCACGACCGATTTCTCTTCAATTGATTCATTATTTAGTGCAGTTTACTAACTAATGATGTTTCATTGAGTATTGCAGGATTTAATCGGTCTCATGCCCGACCAATTTTTCTTCAACAGGACCTTCCCTGTCCAGGTATATGGATACTGTTTTTTTTACGCATGCTCCTTAACAAAAATGTTTCATTTTTATGATGCTTAAGCAAAAAAATTAAACAATGTTATATTGTAGGTAGTGTTAGATTTTGTTTTCCTTTAGGCTCACATATTGTTGGATGAGTTGCTTCTTAATTTCTTGATATAGCATGTGCTGACTCACATGCAGCACTCTCATGTACACTCTCTTCTTCCGTGGTCTTGCATAGTGTTGCTAGCATTGCATAATTTTTTGTTTCTCTGATCATATCTATGTTCAGTAAAAATGAGAAATATGACATTCAAACCTCAATTTGCATCGTTGCCTCCCCATGAAATGTTTTACTATAATTCCGGGCTCAAGATAGAGACGTTGGGATCAAGTTATCTTCTCCTGCATACCGCCATTCATTGTGAGTACTAATTATGCAATAATTTTATAGATTTTTTTTAATCACTTGATGTATTCTTATTTATATTAATAATTTATCCACTTTTATGTTCAAATGGATGATGTTTGTAAGGTGATCTTTAACGAATGAAGGTTTAACTGATGAGGTCTATAGTTGACTTTTTTGTCAATAATTTGTTGTAGTTGTCTAGTTGTCTCTGTGTTAGCTTCGATAGAAGTTTCTGATTGTCCTACTCAAACGACTGTTGTTTTTTCAGGAGTCTTGATTTATAATCTTCTCCTCTTATCTCTACACGTAGAGCATTGTTACTACAATCGAGCAATGCCATTAAGAAGCAATTAGCAATAAAAAAAGGATGTGGACGTTACAAATACAATTTAATTTTTCTTCATTAATCATAATGTTCCTGTAATAAACAATATTATAGGTATATCTTTATCAAGCTTTTGTTCATTTAGTTAATGGTCTCAGCAATAACTGTCATAATATAACCAACAATATGAAAAATGATTGGTTAATTGATACCTTTTTGGAGTTGAGCTGAAGTGCAACATTTGTGGTCTGAAGTAACAGTGCCAAATTTTCTCTTCGTGGTACTCATTTTTGCAAGCCTCACTAAATATCTGGACAAGCGTTTTGCAGGTTGCATCATGTTCAAAATGCCGCTACCAATACAAGCTTATATCAGGAGATATATGTAGCATTGATTCTGAAGCTACTAGCTAGGTTGGTTGTGCTTATAATTTAACTATATGATTGTGCAACATAAGATCGTTCTCTCCTGTTTTTTTAATCACTTGATGTTTCTGATTGTCCTACTTAAACCTCTACCAATGCCCAACTATTACGTTTCCCATGCAATAGGAAGCCATACAACTTTATCTGACACATCTAAAATGATGTTTATACTTTATATTGATTAAGTCATTTATCAATAAATAAATTGCAGAACAATGTAAAATATTGCATTGAATTATTACATGTAAAAAGATGTTAATTTTAATCATTTTTTATACAGGTATATCAAACTTGTGCTCAAGTTGTGGTATAGGTCTAAAATTCCAAGGAAGAAAAGCACAGATCCTCACCAAGCTTCGCATAAGAGGGTCATATTATCTGTAGGTTCTGAGAAAAGGGTTGCTGGTTTGATGTGTTGGCAGAAAAAATTGAAGCCGAACATCAAATGGATAGCAGATGCATGAGTGTGCTGCCAAACCCTTGTGACTTCAACCTTTTCATGGCTCAAACAAGGCATATATGTTTATAGTTTTCATGTATAACATTACTAATAATTTCTTTATTCTTTACGGTAATGTAATTATCCTATTAGTGACACATTCATTTGTCTATAATTAAGATTTTTATTGATGATTGTCATTTTCTCGGTGGTGATTGTCATTTTCATGTATAATATTAATTGTTGATATCTGTGTGTTCAAAATTAGAACATTTATGTAGGATACCACGACGTTTTTAGAAAAGCGCCGCAATGCTCAATCTCTACGCACGAAATGACAACGCTTTAGTGGCATTTTTACGAGGATAAGCGCTTTAGCATCATTGACGATAAAAACCGTTGCTATATATGAGGATAACTGCTGCCATCGAAAATCATAAATGTTGTCAAAAACAAGCATAAACGTTACCATAGAGTATCGTAACCGTTGCTGTAAAATGAAATAATCGCTACCATTGAATATCATAACCGCTACAATAGATGTACCTATAGTAGCGGTTGTATGAACGCCACAATACATTGGCTAGCCGCTACCATACCCTACGACCACGGCAACAGATGCAACACACACGCAACCGCTACCGTAGCCCTACAGTAGCGGTGTTTTTATATACAATAGCGGTTTTTGAGCGCTACCATATGCATGACATGGTGTAGTGATACTAGTGGGGCAAACTTATGCGCCCATGAGCATGACCTTTACCATCCCACCCATGCTTGAGGATTCTAGATCTCTCATGTCATCATGTTCACTTCATATTCATTGAGTTATGCTCAATGCAACCCTTTGTTGTCACTTCTTTCACAGCTAGTGAGCTGCTCAACCTTCAAGATGGCCATCAAGTACTTTCTCTCTTTGGTTTTTCGCAGATTCACCACCTTTGGGCGAATAGATTACTAGAGCCGTGCAATACCGTCCAAATGTTCGTGTGTATCTCTCTGAACCTATTGCGCAAGCACCAATTTTGGGTGAATGATTACGCACTAGTCTCAGAGAACTCCCTAAAACATGTGAAACCGCAATCTCACAAACTGACTCGAAAGGGCCACTTTGACGGCTGCAATTCATCAATCCATGAGACTCTTTCAAACCGAGATATCTGAATATTTCCCTAGATTAATATCGTGTTTCTTTTCCTTAATGACGTGTGAGCAATCAATCGTCTTAAAGAAAACACAACTCCTTTGTTGGGGATTGATTAATGAAAGCACTTTGTATTTTCAATCCCAAATTATTTTTCTCTCTAAATAATTTAATGGGGTTTGATCTTGTGTTCTTTAAACAAATTGATTAGAAAAATTATTTACCCCAAAATAATGAAGGAGACTAATAGGTTTGAGTTAATCGCTCTGAAACCAACTATTAATAACATTTTGATTATACGTCGCTACGGCGAATTAATATTACCAAAAATTATTAATGAACGCAACGACACATAAATCTAATGAGATCGTTATAACCAAAACTACTAGTCTCTAATTGAAGTTTATACTAAATTTATTTTTCTATATTTAAGAACACAAAATAAATTGAGCTTGAACGAACGGTGACTAAAGTGCGGAAATTAATTTTTATCATTCTTGGATTCTTGCTCGTTTTTCATGATCGCTGAAATTCACAACAATTGTGACATGTTGTTCCTTATGAAATCCGCGACATTAGCGGAACTCGCTAACATACAACGTCTGTCTAAATGAATCTCTCGGTCCTGAAGATGGAGAATTAAGACCTGCTTTTCTCCAGAAAACCTGTAGTAATGGAGGTGTAGATGCAATCTCTAATTAAAAGTGTCCTCCAAATCAAGCTTTGATTTGCTATCTCCCAGATCTGACCCTTTGGGTTGTTGCCGAGGTGGAAAACCCTAAAAGCCAGGGACAAAGGAGCCCAGTCTCTACTCAGTGGGAGTTCTCGATTTTGTGGCTTCACCGTGAAGACTGAAGGAGTGGAATTTTGCTGTGAAAACTGAAGCCAAAGTTGTTGCTCTCGCCGGCGATCCAAAAGGGGCGAGAGAGTAGAAAATCCTACGACAATTACAAAAATGGGGGAGAGAGAGAGAGAAGGGAGCGGGATTTTTCACACCTTGTTCACCTCTATGGAATGAAAAAGGATTTTAGACTTAATAGAGAGGTCCTATTGGGAGTTACTAAATGAGATCAATTAATTCTCATAACTCCCAAATTAAAATCCAAATAAAATTAAATCTCATCAACTTAATTGAGATTTAAATAACATGTCCATTCATATGTTAATGGTTAGACCGAGTTCGCGACTGAAGTTACGAGACGATCTGACCCACCTTTCACAGGTTTCGACCGTTCGCGCGACTGAACTAACGCACACTCGTAGGAGTTCAAATAGACCAAATATTCGTGTACGACTTTAATGGGTCGTCTCGATGAATCGAGTCCAGCTAACGGGAAATTTCCAACAGTTGGCACATTATCGGGCTGCAGCCCAAGCATCCCGAAGCATCTCCGTATCTGTTTCTCAATCGCGCCGCATTGTTGAGACTGGATTTCGAACTCGCAACCCCCCTTGATAAGGAGTCTTCAAACCACTTTTTATCACCAATTGAAGAGCCTCAAATCATTCCTTATCAAGGGGGTTGCGGGTTCGAGACCCAACCTCTCAACAATGCACCGAGGCCGAGAAATAGGAGCGGAGAGGCTTTGTAGTGCTTAGGTTGTAGTCCGGTAATGTGCCTACGTGGCCCCTAAGGGGGAGGGTCGGGGCATCAAAAAAGTGCACTTTTTTATGATGACCCAGGGCTGACCCACTCTGGATCACACTAGATCACAGTGGCCTCAACTTGCAACGTCCGGGATACAACCCAAACACCCAACCCCTCTTCATCCACATGTGGGTTATTGGAGGGCGCAGAGTACTGCAGACTCCTTTTGATGAACAAAACTCGATAATTAAGTGAACAACACAGGAACTTCCTAGGAAGTCGCCCGTCCGTCTCAAGACTACTCCCATCCAAGCATGGTTAAGTATCAAATTCTTCTACTTCTTATCACAAATTGAGTTGCAACTCAATTGATGGTGATGAGTGGTTTGAATGCTCCGTATTAAGGGGTTGTGGGTTCGAGACCAGACCTCAACAATGCGCCATGACCGAGAAACAAATGCAAAAGGACTTTGGGGTCACTACACCATATCATGGATATGATAGCGCTTAATTTGTAGCGGTTATATAAACGCTACTAAAAACTATTTATGGTAGCGTTTATAACTGCAACTGTTTTTAAATATACACTACTATAACATATCATACATACAGTATCAGTTATTTTGTCGCGGTTACAAAAACGCTACAAATAGAAATTTATAGTTGCGTTTACAACCGCTACTATATATTATAAATGCTACCACACCCTAATTTTTCCTAAAAATTTTCTCCCACACTTCCCCAAAATTTTCATAATAAAATTTATCATCTCTGTGTGATTCCGAGGTATTTAACAACCTCATGAGTTCATTTTTTTACATTAAATTTTTGTTACTTTATGACCATTTTAGAGGTCAGTTACACATTCTTTTTATTGACAAATTTTTTGTGTGCCTAAACTTCTTTTGCTTATTTGGCTAGGAGGGATATGAAAATCAATCAATGTACAGAAATAAAAATAGCGTTTGTCATTAAAAACGTAGCTAAAATTTCCGTCTCGTTTTAAATAAGTGTTGCGAATCTGCCTCAAATATTCGGGTTTTCCAGGTCACGTTTGCGTTTGCGATCTGGTAAAGTCTTTGCTGGGCTGGACACTTTTATGTCCCAAGCTAGATCATCTCAAATTTGAGACAGGACAAATGGGCAGAAGGCATCAATTGCTAAACTCTTTGAGCAAGGTATCAGAATATTTTAATTACCATTCGCTTGATAATCTCTTGATGAATTTTTGTTAGTTGTGTATTTGACTTCATTCTAAGAAACCCTTTGTTTTGGTAGATTTTGTCAATGCTTGAATCAGAAGATGCAGATGTGTGTATTCATGCTGTAAAAGTTATAGCAAACCTTGCAGCTGAAGGTGATGCACCTGATGAGTCTTTTTCTTAATTTTGATATCCTAATTCCGTGGCATGGCTGTAGCTATTGTTAAGAACTCAATGTAAATGTATCCAATGAAAATGCTGCACTGCATGATTCCCGTTTTCTATTTTCTTTGTTATTATTCCGTAGCTGTGTCGTTTAGAGCATGAGATGTATTAATTTGTCAATTAAGCTCATTAAGGTTGCTTCTTCTTTTTTCTATAGTTTGGACTAATTTGCCTCTATACGTTGAATCCTCCACTGTTTGCGTTCTTCCCAAATAATCAATTGTTACAAGCGTGAATTAAAGGGATTGAAGTTGAGCTATATTGATACATCAGCATTCATAAGGTGTTTCATCCCAATAATTAAGCATCAATGTTATAGAGATTTTTGGCTACATAAAATTCGAATGTACTGAATTTTGTACGATGTAATTGACAATTCTATTTATGGTGTAGGGAGTGCGTTGAGCTTATGGTGGGATTTCATTCTTCTGCGCAAGATGGCAAGCTGATTGTGATCTACTGGAAGTATTCAAAAGAAGAACTTGGAGGTGTCGCGTTGAGGTCTCCGGCCACAAACTTTGTGGAAAAATTGATGGAGGAGCATCAAAATTCTTATTTTGTTGATTCTTTTACCAATTTGAGTGTTCGAGATCTATGGGTTGAGGAGAAAAGCTTAAATTTTTGGTTGTAATTACTTGTTTTTAATTTGAACTTTTAACTCTTGACGTGAGAATGACATTTGAGTTTTTGAGATGTAATTTCTTTTTTGGCTTGGGAATGACATTGATAATCGCATTTGTAATCACATTGGAAATTTTAACTCTTGGGTGTGAAATCACGTTCGTAATTGAATTTTGGGTCCACTTTTGCCTCCAAATTGAATATTATTGAATTTTAGATCCATTCTCGGATTGCTTGTATTTATCATCTTAATCGTTGTGATTAAGAATAAAAACTGTTGCTATATATGAGGATAACTGCTACTATAGAAAATCATAAATGTTGTCAAATACAAGCATAAACGCTATCATAGAGTATCGTAACCGTTGCTGTAAAATGAAATAATCGCTACCATTGAAAATCATAACCGCTACAATAGATGTACCTCCAGTAGCGGTTGCAAGGACGCCACAATACATTGGGTAACCGCTACCATACCCTACGATCACGACAGCTGATGCAACACACACGCAACCGCTACCGTAGCCCTACAGTTGGTGTTTTTTCAAATATAGTAGCGGTTTATGAGCGCTACCATATGCATGATATGGTGTAGGCGCCTACGTGACCCTTAAGAGGGAGGTCGGGGTGTTACACTTGATAGTACTCATGTACTGTAGAAAGTGGTGGAATTTGATCTTCCATGGATGCAGATAAGATCTACTTGCCGATGTATGGAAGTAGCAATTGTAGACCCTACGATGGCAGATGGGTGCATGCACGTGCCTGAGTTATCCTTTGATGCTTGTCGCTCTTGGTTTAGCAAAAAGATGAAGAAGTTGAGGATTAGAAGCATCGACTTAGTGTCGCAAAATTGGCATATTATACATTTCTGCCAGCATTTGTTTGGAGAGTGATTTGAAATATGACATTGCCTGTTTCCGAAAAAATAATTCTTAGATCCATGATTTTGTTTCTTTCATATATAATGCATTGCATGCTCTTGAAAGAGTTATAAAGAGCTTTATTGTCAGCTTTACCTTCAATGTTTCCGGAAAGGATTGTTTTTAAAAGTTGCTTCATCATGTTTATCTTTTTGTGAAAGAGATTTAGCTTGGAATGTTTGATCAACTGATGGATGATGTCTGATAGACTCTTTTAATTCTTTCTTCATAAGTCTTTAGTGAACCCATTAATTCAGTCAGAGTAATTTGAGCTAAATCTCTAGGTTCTTCTATAGCTGTTACTGTTGGGTCAAAGGATGGATGCAAGCATCTTAATATTTTCTTTGCAACAGTGTATTATTGTATAACATCACCAAGAATTCGAGTTTGATTTGCTAAATTAACCATAGGAGTTACAAAGTCATTTAGAGATTCACCCATTTTCATTACAATATTTTAAAATCTCTTCATAGTCTTTGCAGTTTAATACTAACCATTTTAGTTGAACCTTGGTATTGTTCTTTAAGAATATCCCAAGCTTTTTTTGCAGTCGTGACTCCCATTATGCGTGGAAATATAACTTCCGATACACCTTGATAAGCTAACACGATGGCTCTTGCATCTTTATTGCTACTTCTTTTAATTTCTTTTGTTGGTAAGTAAGTTCTGCCTTCTTTTAATTTCCACCACATCCCATAATTAAGGGCCTGTTTGGGAGGGCTTTTTAGCTCCTTTTCATTTTCTAGAAAACGCTACCGCACTTAAAAAACCGTTTGGATTGTCTACCGGTGGGAAAAGCTACCGCGAAAAACTCCATTTTCTCATCTTTTGGAAAAGTCACTTGTCACTTACTTTTACCTTTTCGAAAAGCACTTCTTCATCACAAAAAATTTATCTCTTGATTTTTTTGTCCAAGCGCGATTTTTTTTGCGGGCGTAAATTTTTTACTCGGACATATTTTTTTTGCCTGGACGCGAATTTTTCAACTGGACACAAATTTTACGCTCAGGTGCGAATTTTTCGCTCGGGCGCGAATTTTTTGTACGGGCTGGCATTTTTTTCGCCCAAGTGCGGGGTTTTTCGCCCGGGTGCGCTTTTTTCGCCCGAGTGCGATTTTTTCACCCGTGCATGATTTTTTTTCGCCCGGGCGGGTATTTTTCGTCCGGACCGATTTTTTTGTTTGGGCGAGAATTTT
The DNA here is from genome assembly GCA_039513925.1 of Platanthera zijinensis. Lineage (NCBI taxonomy): Eukaryota > Viridiplantae > Streptophyta > Magnoliopsida > Asparagales > Orchidaceae > Platanthera > Platanthera zijinensis. The sequence goes on from CM077085.1 coordinate 13,089,150, forward strand.
TCGTCCGAACGCGAATTTTTCGCCCGGACGCGAATTTTTCACCTAGACATGAATTTTTCGTCTGGGCCCGTTTTTTTCGTCCGGGCACGGGGTTTTTCTCCTGAGTGCGTTTTTTTCGCTCGAGTGCAGTTTTTTCGCCCGTGCACGAATTTTTTCGGCCGGATGCGTTTTATTCACCAGGATCGATTTTTTCTTCCGGGCGTGATTTTTTCGCACCGACGCGATTTTTTCGCCAGGGCGACATTTTTTTGCCCGGGTGCAATTTTTTCGCCCGGACGAGATTTTTTTGCCCAGACGCGATTTTTTTTCGCCCGGGCGCAATATTTTGCCATGGAGCCAATTTTTCGCCCAAGAGCGATATTTTTTCAGTTGAGCTTGTTTTTTCACCGGTGAGCAGTTTTTTCGCCCGGACGTAATTTTTCGCCCCAGCGCAGTTTTTTCGCCTGAGAACGAATTTTTGCCCAAAGAGTTGTTTTTTTCGCCCGGTCGCGAATTTTTCAACCAGACACAAATTTTTCGTCCGTGAGCGATGTTTTTTTGTCTTGGCGTGTTTTTTTCGCCCGGGTGAGATTTGTCGCCTGAGCGCGGCCGTGACAAATTTTTTGCTCGGACGAGAATTTTTTGTCTTTGCATGATTTTTTCGCTAGTTCGTGATTTTTTCCCCAACCGCGTATTTTTTTCTCCCGGATGCTATTTTTTCGCTCGAATGCATTTTTTCACTTTCGGACGAAAATATCAAGTTTGTGAGAAAATATCGTGTCCGGCCTAAAAATTCACGTCTGTGCAAAAAATTCACGTCTGGGCGAAATATTCGCGCCCATGCGAAAAATCCGCGTCGGCTGAAAAATTGGCGCTCGAACAAAAATATAGCGTCCGCCCGAAAAATTTGTGCCCGGGCGAAAAATATCGAACCCGGGCGAAAAATTCACGGTTGGGCGAAAAAAATGCGTCCGGGTGAAAAAACTGCGTCCTAGCGAAAAAACCGCGTCTAGGGGAAAAAACCGCGCTCGTTCGAAAAAACCGCGCCTGGGTGAAAAAATCGCGCCCGGGCGAAAAAACAGCTACCGCTCCAAAAAAAACGTGTTAGGGCGAAAAAATGGCGCCTTTTCCCCCACGCATATTTTTGGTCGGGTGCGCATTTTCCGCCTAAACGCATATTTTTCGCCCGCGCGCTCATTTTCCCCCGGACGTACTTTTTTAATAAGAAAAGTTACCGTCACAGAGATTTACCAAACGGTTTATAAACTTCTGTTTCTGAAAAGCTTTATAAATTGAGTTTACCCAAACAGTTCTCCTTTTCTAATAGACATTTTCCAAAAACTCCTTTTTCTACCATCCTTTTGCCACCACTCATTCTCCTTTCTGAAAAGATTTTCCAAACAGGCCCTAAGTCTCGTGAAATGAACACTGGTTTCATTTGTATACACGAGAATTCATATTTGTCTCCAGAAAAATAAAGAACAAATATATGAGAATATGACATAGGGTTGGAACTTGAGCTAGGATGATGGAATCATGTAACCAACTGGTTATAAATGAAGGACTTGCCTAGGCACTGATACCAAAAGGTTTGTAAATGATGAGAAAACACCAAGAAGAGAGCTGCCAACATATTTTCTTAAAACTTTTTACGTTTTATTTGTTTTATTCAGTCTTATAAGGTCCGGTTTAATTCTGCTGACAACAACAACTACTCTTTTCTTTCCAGTCTTTCCTTGATAGACATCATCTTCATGATCATCGCCGACTTCACCTTCTCGCCGACCTTCACCGTAACCCAAAACATGAACCTATAAAGCACCACCATTCCGAGCAATATATACAGATCAACCCACTTGGAGTAGCCTGCTTCCATATGCCAGTAGTTCCTCAACAACTCCATTCCCGACACCGTCGAGGAGCTGTCCCCAGCTAAAATATCGCTATTGCTCGGAAAAGTCAAGCCGATGAACTCGTTCTTGTAGAATCCCTGGCACACGTACTTGTGGAAGGCAATGTAGTAGGCCGGATACTTCCACACCGGCTTCGGCATGCTGTTCGGCAGTCTAAAAAAGCCGCTGGCGAGGAGCATTCCTCCTTGGATTCCGGCCCCGAGGATGATGCCCATGAGGAAGTCGGGGACCAGGGCCGCGACTATCATCATGAGTCCCTCCACGAGTAACATGCTCGCGTAGAGCACGAGAGAGAAGTAGATGAAGTGCTGCAGGTCTCTCTGAAGACTCGGGATGTAGGCAAACGCGCCCGGGATGATGGAGATGAACAGAAGAAACGGCGCGGATGAGAGTGTGTTTCCGATGGTGTATGCGGCGGCCCCGTAGTGTCCGTTCAGCCTCTCTCTCCGGAAGATCTGCGAATTCATGCAATAAAAGATGTTAGTTTGTGAATATGAGGGCTTAAGAGAGTTGGGCTTAGTTTGACGCGACTTATCGTGGCTTACTTTCTCCGGTAACGTTGGCGAAAATTGTCATTGTCATACCAAAATCTTATACCCCAAATTATTATTTTTTTGTAATGGCAGTAATATTTGTAATGCCAAACATACATTCTATGACAATGACGTTCTTATCCAATCTCACCGGAGCAAATAAGCTGCGATAAGCTGCGCCTTAATTAGCTGACCGACCTTAAGATCCTCCACAAAAGAAGGGAATCCACCTATCGCCATGAAAGTCAAGTATCCACCAATGTACATTAGCATTTCACCCCTTGACTAAAATTTATTTGAACACAATTATGTTTCATTAAGTCAGATTTGATTAAATATGAATCCTAAACAATAAAAATTAAAATTATACATATATATATGTATGTATTCAACCTGAATGGAAACAAAATCAAACCCAATGTCATAGTAGAGGGTTCCGACGCCCCCACAAAGAGCGAGATAAATCACCAGTCGAAGCCAATAATACCCCGGATCTCTGTACATATTTACGAAAGACCTCCTCATTAAGATGACGCACTGAGCCAAAAATCCAGCGTGTTCTCCCTTGGTCATTTTTGCTCTCTGTAATAACAATACTGAGATAAACTTTAGGTACCTATTTAGTATTTTTGTAAAGGCTGTTGATTTTGATTATATGAGGGCAAAAGTAGCTAGCTAGGCGCACACCAAGTCGGCTGTATGAGTTACTTGGCTCAAGACTCGCTGATAAACATCCGATGATAGGTAACTTCGTTGGAGAGTGTCAATTGCTACTCTGGCATTCATCTGCCGGCCAATGCGCCCGTCGCTCCGGCTGCTCTCCTCATCGAAGTCTTTGTTGATGATTCGAAGAAAGTGATCCGACGGATTCTTCATTTGTGGGCACGGAAATCCGTTCGTGGCGAAGAACTTCAACAAAAATTTCATAAAACTTAGTATTAGTAATGCATCCTTAAATGTGTGCTCTGAATAATTAAAAATGGCTGAAAGTGATCGATCGAGACCATAAAGTTTACGCTTGGCCCATACATATATGGGACTATGCCCCACAATAACACGCTGCCCCTAGTGCGCGGCGCGCACATACGTCTATGTGCACACATGTATCTAATTATCTCTTTATTTATTTTTAGAGAGAGAGAGAGAGAGAGATGGATGGTACCTGTGTAGCTAATGAGATGGGGCCAAAATAGAGGGTGATGCCGGAGGAAAGAAGGCAGAGGTTGTGAAAGAGCTCAAAGACTTCAAAGCTGGGCTGGTGGATGGAGGCGATGACGGTGCCGCCGTGGCGCTGAGCTTGGTCAACAATTCGGCTCATCACATGAAATGCGGCGGCGCTATCCAGACCGCTGGTAGGCTCATCCAGGAACAGAAGCTTCGGCCGAGTCAAGATCTCCATACAGATGCTCACCCTCCTCCTCTGCCCTCCGCTGATCCCCTTCTCATTCCTCCCACCAATTCTCACGTCCGCAACCTCTGTCAATCCCATCTCCGCCATCACCGCCTCCGCTCTCTCCCTCCTCTCCTTCATCGGCATGGAATCCGGCAGCTGCAGTTCCGCGGAGTAGTATATGCTCTCCCTCACCGTCAGCGTCGTCATCAGTATATCATCTTGAGTCACATACGCCTGCTCATATAAAATATTTCACAACTACATTTACAAGTCATGCTGCGACTTCCACAACATATTTTTTGCTACATTTCTATTTGTTATTATTATTTTTTTTGGGTCAAACCAACCATTGGAAGTTATATAGTCATCTTTTTTTAGCTATTAAATTGTGCTCAAAATGAAGCAAAATGTTGATCAAAATGATAAAAATGACTTCAAAAATTTAGGAACAAAACTGACTGAAATGATTTAGATATATATTTGTAAAAACAGTCCTATTCAAAACCCCCAGTAGACGCGGTCCTAGACCGAGCCTATCGGGCCCAGGTTTTTGAGTATATTTAGGCACGGTGATAACGGTCATGAACATGTGAGTTAAGTTGTCATTTGTTAATACCCACCTAAGGAACTTCATCCGTTTAAATATAAAAGTGAATGAAGTTCTTTAAGTGAGAGGTAACGAATGACAATTTAGCCCCCATGTTCACGAACATCACCCACCGTGTCCAACGAAGCCTTAATCCTCAAACTTATCTAAATATATTTAATCAATCCCTCAAAAACTTGGTTGTTAAATGCAAATGGAAAAATTATTCGTTTCTTGGCCGCCATCTCCCCAAACTCATCGTTCTTCAATGCTATCAATACTTTGAGATCCCCAGTTGGACATCTTTTTGTCGCCGGCCTGATCGGTGGACTTGTGTGAGAGGATGGAACAATGTCGTCGGCGTCCTCGATGATGGGACGGCCAGAGTCACCCTCAAGGAATCCCACCACACGTGCCGTTCCTTTCAAACAAAAGGTTATGTGCATGAAGATCTTATTTATCTTGCTAGCCTAGACAACCATTAATTTTGAGTGGTGTTCAGTACAACCCTATTTTCACTATGTGCAAATCAATAAAAAAAACCAACTTCAAATAATATTAAAATCGCTAAACCCTAAAAAAACTCAAGTGCAACCAGCCTCTTTTTTCTCTCCCGTGCGTGTGGCTGTTCGCGTGAAGGGCGAATGAAACCCTACTCCCCATTTTCGCACATTGTCACTGGCTTTCTCCACCATTTTCGCCGGCGAATAACTCCCCCACCCCCAGTTCTTGTGTGCCCTGCGGAAGGTGAACCTTCCCTACCTTCATCGAATCTCCATCGAGGTAAATATCTGCTGTATCGAGCTTTCTCTCCCATCGTCGCCGACTTCCTCCACCATTTTTCGCCAAGTTCTTCTCTACCGGAACGAGCTTTCTCTCGCATCGTTGCCAGCTTCCTCCACTATTTTCGCCGACTTTTTCTCTACCGGATCGGGCTTTCTCTCCCATGTTTTTAAAAGATCACGGCCTCCGGATGATGGTATTGAGTTTTTTGATACCTTGCCCGTAGTTAAACCGAATAAAATAGAGGTAGCAATTTTCATTTGTAAATATCAAATAGTTGTGCAAGTTTATTTTGGTAGCAAATTTACCCACCTCATATATTCAAGTTATTGATTAACTTGACATGTTTTAAGATTATTCATGAATTAATCTCAAATTTTTTTATATTTTAATACCGGTAACAGTTAATTTTTGGACTAACATTTGGGCATGAAAAATAATGTTTTTGTGCAATCCGCACTGTGCATAGCCCGCTTTTAACTCGCATTTCAAACTATGCAAAAAAAGCCCAGGCGGCCTGCTGTGTTCAACCCGCTTGCAAATTTATAGCAGTAGATAACTACTCCGTAATTTATACAAAATTGAAGCCGCCAGTTAGCCTCACGAGTTACAAAATTGAAGTCCGCCGTGCATTTGGGACTCTTTCTACTTTTTAATTTAAAAAACAAATTTAATTATAAAAAAAATCACAATTCATAAATAATAATAATAAAAACTACGCCTGGTGGCCCTGGTCTAACATATCAGGATCCTCGGATCCATTTTATGGACAGGATTTGTTGCTTTAGTATCTAACGGGTTCATTTTTTTCATACCTTATATATTTTTTTTATTCAAAAAATTCTGAACCACTATATTTTTTTTAGGTTTTTTCTGTCCACTAGATATGAAATGGATCCCCTCCTCCGGATCCTGATCTAACTATGCGGGCCACAAGTTGGCTTTTTAATTTTTTTTTATTTGCTACTCATTATTGTTTATTTTTTTATGTCTTGAAATAATAGTTTAGTTAATTATAAAAAAAAATAACAAAAAAAATTTAAATAAGTGGGTGGGGGGCGGGGGAAGCCCGCCGGGGGTGAGCGGGCAAGCCGCGGGCCGTTACTGTTGCAGGGGGCGGACGAAGCCCGTCGCGCCTGTACTGTTGCGCAGGGCACAGGGGACGCCCGTGCACGATCACTCGTGTGTGTGTGAGTGTGATATAAATATATAGAATATATATAATATGTGGGCACCCTTCTATGCGGGCGGGGGACCCCCGCTACGCCGTACGCCGAGATCTACAACTTTCATGATGATCATTTTCCGATTTGGAGTCATCTTGACCCTCATATTGAGCCCCGCAAAACCGGATTTTTGGGCCTTTATTGTAGTACTCTCGTCGCCTCAGATTTCGAGACCCAAATCGAAAGTCAAAACTGCTCCAAATCAAAAAGTGATAAACATCAAAGTTGTTCGTCTCGCCGAGGTCTACAACTTTCATGTAGAACACTTTTCGATTTGGAGTCTCCTTGAGGCTTGCCCGTACGCCCGCACAATATACTTCTATATATATATACTAGCATTTTCGAACGGGTTCCGCCCGTTCTCGATGCGTCGCTGCGGGCTTCGCCCGCTTGACATTCCGGCGGGCTTCGCCCGCGACCAAGCGGGTTTCGCTCGCTTGACATTCAGACGGGCTTCGCCCGCAGCGGCATTCCAGCGGACTTCACACCCCCGGCCGTTATTTACAATTTTAAAATTTTAAAGTTCAAAATTGTAATTTTCTGATTTTTTTAGAATTGTATTCTGATTTTTTAAATAATTATTTAATTATTTATAAATTATAAAATCGAAAAACAAAATAAAAAATCGCGCAGGGGCAGGGCCGCCGCTTCCTCCCATAGCTGGCGGCCTGCTCGGCGCCCACCGGCGGGTTCGCCTGCCTCCGGCGAACCAGCTGGGGGTTGTCCGGCAGCGAGCTGGCAGGGCCACCGTTGGGGGTTGTCCGACGGCGAGCGGGTAGGGCAACCCCCGCGGGTTTGCCGGAGGCAGGCGAACCCGGCGGGTTCGCCGCCGGACAACCCCCGGCGGGTTCGCCGGAGGCAGGCGAACCAGGCGGGTTCGCCGGAGGCAGGCGAACCAGGCGGGTTCGCCGCCGGACAACCGGCGGGTTCGCCGGAGGCAGGTGAAGCCGCCGGTGGACGTCGGGCAGGCCGCCGACTGCAGGGTGAGCCCGTAAAGGCACGGCCTTCGACCGCATCCAGATGAGCTTCACCCGCCACCACACGGGCTTCGCCCGCCTCTGCACGGGCAAAGGGTTTTGCCCGTGCTCGATGCGTTTGCGGGCTGCGCCCACAACATATACATATGAGTACTCAAAATGACCGTAAAAAATATACCTCAAAATTTAATTTTGTAAAAAATGTACGTTTTGAAGTATAAAAATTAATTTCTCTCTCTCTCCTCTCTCTTTCTCTCTCCCTCTTTTATTTTTATAATATTGCAATATAAAAATAATTGGTCGCCCTCTCTACTATTTCTATAATATTATAATATTGCAATATAATAATATTATAGAAATAGTAGAGAGGTGAAACATGAGAGAGAAATTATATTGTAATATTATAATATTATAGAAATAGGAGAGAGAGAGAGAGGACGACCATTCATTTTTATATTGCAATATTATAGAAAAAAGAGAGAGAAAGAGAGGGATGGTTAATACGAGCATCTTCACACGTGTGCTCGATGCTCTCGGACGGTCTTCGACTGCATTCAGGCGGGCTTCGCCCGCCTCCGCACGGGCTTCGCCCGTGCTCTATGCGTTTGCGGGCTGCGTCCGCAACATATACATGAGTACTCAAAATGACTGTCTACGCCCGTGCTCGATGCTCTCGGGCGGCCTTCAGCCGCATCCAGGCGGGCTTCGGTCGCATCCAGGCGGGCTTCGCCTGTGCTCGATGCATTTGTAGGCTGCGCCCGCAATATATATATATATATGAGTACTCAAAATGACCGTAAAAAAATATACCTCAATATTATAATTTTAATTTTGTAAAAAAAAAAGTACGTTTTGAAGTTCAAAAACTAATTTCTTTTTCTCTCTCCTCTGTCTTTTTGTCTCCCTCTCTTTTATTTCTATAATATTACAATATAAAAATGAATGACAAGACTCTCTCTCTTTCTCTCCTATTTTAGCTCTCTCCTGCCGCCCTCTAGCTCTCGATCTCTCTCCCTCCTCCTCTCTCTCCCTCTCTCTCCCTCCTCCTCTCTCTCTGTACCCACCGCCCTCTCTCTCTCGCTCGCTCTCTCCCTTTATGTATAGGTTTAGGCTCCATTTGTTTGGGCGTTTCGTTACTCCGTTTTGAGCAAACGCCGCCGGAAGGAGGAAAAACAAATGAACCTCCGGCGGCGTTTGCTCCATTTTCACCCGCCTCCCTTGAGAAATGCCCCCAAAAAGCTCCGTTTGGAACAGCCACCTCCCCCCTCCGGTTCGAACACTCCGTTTCCACCCGCCCTAAACCCTAAACCAAATGAAGCCTTAGTTGATCTATACTTTTTCATTTTTAATTCAAAAATAATGAATGATCCAGATTTATTGAATGGTATGCCAAAGTTACACGATATGACCTAAAACTGTTTATTTGCATATTATATATATACATACATATTATCAATATGATATAATATGTATATATAGTATATTTATCATATTAAATGTATACACATAAATATCTTCATATAATGTCAGTATAATTTTGTATACATATTTATTAAAATTATTATAAATACACTACCATTTAATTAATCATTAAATGTTTATTATATTATTGTGATTCAACTCAACCAGATCTAACAGATCCAATCTTGAACCTTTCCATTTTCGGTTATAATTTATAAAAATCCACCGATCACTTAGTGATGATTTCCTAAAATTGTTGTATTTATCTATTTCAAGGACTATTATATGCGCCAGTGACAACATCGATCCTTTGTTGATTTTATGAACTTAAAGCATTTTAAAGATAAACAAATGTTAGTTATAATTTCACAAATACTAATATATATTAAGAAAAAGATGATGAAGACATGTACCGATGCTCCGTAGGCAAGCACTTTACTTCGGCCATTGATGCGTATGTGCCCCGACATGCTCATATTTGACGCTAATCTCCCTGAAAACCAACCAAGAAATATTTAACATGTAAATTGTCGGCCATAATTTAATAAGTTCCACGAGGGAATCGCGTGCGTGGGCGTGGATTGGGGTGCATGAACATGCCTGCGAGAGCATCAAGGAGGATGGACTTCCCGCAACCCGATGGACCCATGATGGCAAGGACCTCGGCGGGCCGGGCGAATCCGGTGACCCCACCCAGGATATTGGTTGATGATCCTTTGCGAGCCGGTACGCTCACCGAGAGGTTCTCCCACGTCAAGTATGCTCCCTTGTCCTCCGGCCGGACATCAATAGTCGTATCCTCGGGCCAGACTCCAAACCCGCCCAAAGGAACTGGACCCACCCGCCCCTCTGTTCCAAGGCTACACTCAGCAGAGGCCGCCATGGAAACAATAGAGAGATTAGTGGAGTGGCTACAGCTTCTCGTGCTACAAATCCCGAGCAGCAATAAAGACGCATATATAGTGATGCCTAGGATACCAAATTTAAAAGAGAGTGGCATTTTTGGGCTTTCACCACTCAAAAGTCAAAAGAGCAATCAGACTGCTTTGAGTTTGACCTCTTCTAATGAAACACAATTTTGTTTTTCATTTTTGTCTCTGCAACATATATCATATTCTTCAGCCATCTCTCCTTGTATTAATGACCAACATTTCATAAATTTAATTTATGTTGACTATTTTATAACAGCATTTCATATGATCAAGACTTAGTTTGGCGGAGGGGTGGGGTTTATCATTTATGTGAAAATTACCGTATCGCCCGCCTGCCACCTGCGGTAGTTTTCCGTGAAAATGTGCGGTGGAGCGGAGCCCCACTGCCCGGCCGCGGGCATTCAAGGAAACCGCGGAAGCGGCGGGGCGGTGAGGTCCGCGCGACTGGTGGATCCGCCCTGCCAAACGAAGCCCAAGTTTGAAAGGACAGGCGGATTGTAAATTAACAAGAGCAACATATGGCCGGGAATTTCATTTCATCTAAATAGAATCAAAAACAGTATTTAATTTAGAAGATACAGGAAAGAAGAAGAAAAAAAAGGTAAAATAAAAGCATATAAAACTTATAAAATCATTATAAATAAGCAAAAAATATGTTCCCTATTCTACAAAATCTGATGATGCCGGGACATAGTAGGAATGTAGTTTCATACTGGTAGCAGGAAAGGTGGCGTGAAAACCACTCAAGCATTGATGATGGCGTTAAACAAAGGAGACACGTGGCTGCCTATTATTTATTTGAAAAGTTTATAAATTGCTATGGGATTGAGCAGCACGAGTAAGTGCGGAAGCGTGACAGGGTAGCGGAGCAGAACGTGAATAGAAAGAGAAAATTTTACATACAAGTGGTGTACCATGCTCACCGTCCATAAATAAATACCCCCCTCCTACATTATTTACGGAAAGCCCCACGGCTTTTTGTTTCGCGGCTCTTCATTTCCGAAACGCACACCGAAAACCTGAGAAAACCTAGCTGCACCTCGCTTCTTTCTCCAATCGCAGTTTTTGCGATCCTGGCCGTTAGAGACATCTCCGATCGGGACCGTTCTCGCGCCTCTTCATTGCCCAAACGTTCCACGAAAACCTAGAGCCACCTTCTCGTCTTTCTCTCATTCGTTACTGCGATCCAGGGCGACTTCGTTCGCCATTACTGCGTTTGAACTCCAAACGAAGCCGTTTTCGATCATATATTAAGAAGGTAGAAAATCTTAAACCCAATACACTCAAATTTAGGGTTTATGTTTCACTTCAAATGAAAGTTGTTTGGTGAAATCTTGCAGTTGTAAGTTATTCTTTTTCTTGCAGTTTTAAGAAATTCCATTTTTAATCACTGTTTATTTTCTCAATCCTGTGTAAAAGTCTGTGCAAATTAGAAGTAGTTGCGGGTTTGTTAAAGTATGTAGTGTTTACAGTCGTAAATTGAGTTGAAATTGCAGTCCACATTGTATAAAGATAAAAAGTTCTCTTTGAAATTACAGTCGTTATTCTAGTGCAAATTAGAACCATCTTCTAGTCATTTTGAAATTGCAGTCCAAATTGAAATTACAGTCGTTATTCTAGTTATCATAGATCTCTTTACAGTACAAATTGAATTTTTTTTGTATGATTACAATGCATTCTTCTCTATTTACAGTCCATTTAATCATAGTTCTAGAGACATTCAAGGAAGAGAACAATCAAGAACTGTGATTTAAAGTCCAAATTTAAATTGGAGTCCAAATTGAAATTACAGTCGTTATTCTAGTTATCTTTACATTTCAAAGAACCAAACAGTTTTTGTAATATTTACAGTCGTAATTGAAGTTCAAGTTGCAATTCAAAATGTATAAAGATATGTAGTCGTTATTCTAGTTTTCTTACAATTCAAAGACCCTAAAAGTTCTTTTTGTCAATCATGTTGTAATTATAGTAATATTTACAGTTCTTTGTTTTTGAACTGTAAAATGCTGTCTAATTAAATTTTTTTTGGATTTATGTTACTCTATTCTAGTTGTAACTTCTGTACTATTTACAGTTCTAATTTGTGTACAATATTGTTACAATGTCTTCTTCTCTATTTTGAACTCCAACAACTCAAAATTTAGACACATTTCCTCTCATTCATGTGAACTGTAAATAGAGTTCTACTTTCCTAGTTACAACTGTTAGTTGATTGCAGCTGTAAAAATATTACAATTTTCAGATCTAATTAACTCTTCTTTTTTTTAGAAATTCTATCACTTTTTCCAGTTGCAACCTCTGTAATGTTTAAAGTTCCAGGTTGTGTATAAAGTGTGATAAATGTTCTCTTCTTGATATACAGACTTGTTTGATTGCAGTTGCAGCTGTAACTAGGGATAGTACGATCCATAACAAGTAAGCTTATCTATAGTTCCATTTGCCTGTTTATTGTATTTTTATTTGCATACTAAGAAATCTCTTCTACAGTGCCTGGGAGCAATTACCTTCATTCAAGGTGTGCCCCATCGACTTTCAAGTCGAATGCCGAGAATTTGTTAGTGGCTTTAGAAGAAGGAACTTTACAGATATTGAGGGACGCTAATGTTTTGCAGTTTTTTGAAATGCCCAGCCTCCCCCAAAACATACCTTTACTTTATGTTTTGGTACGGGCCTACAATAGACATAAGCAAGCATTTTTGCTAGGGAAAAAATACTGCAAATTTACGGTAAATGAAGTTGCAATGATCTTGGGACTTCCAAACCGTGGACAGAACTTCACGTTTGTTAGATTGCCATGTATAGGTATATCTTACAAAGATTTAACTGAGGATCTTAATGCTCTTGCATGGGAAGATTGGAGTCCAACGTTAGAGAGTAGGAGATTGGACAGTTTAATTTTGTATTTGGTCAATGTATTTTTCTTCCCTTTGAAAGGAATGAAGGTCCCAGCCTCCCTCTACAAAATTAGAGGATTCTCAAACTTTCAGAAATACAACTGGCCAAAAGCAATCCACGAATTTTTGCTCTCCCAGCTTGATACACTGAGTCAATCAAGTGTAATAAAAAAAGTTGGTGTCAACTTGGGATACTTTGAGGGCTGCGCAATCATTTTATTGGTATGTTTTATAATTTCAATTTCGTTTTTTTTATTCACAACATTATATAATTACCTTTCTTTTGCAATAGGTGTGGCTTTATGAGCACACAAATGTTCAAGAGATTGTTGATGAACATGCCAGACCAAGAATTTGTCGGTGGTCGTCCAAAAAGAGTTATCGGGCCCAATTTTGCTTCGATCTTGTAACGAAGCTACATACAAGTTACAAGGTTTGTAACTTGGAGTCAATTAGTATTTTGCATGTATAATTCTATCATTGTTTTCCTGTCAAATTCTTAGTAATAGCTTTTGCAGTCAATTTTTTTCATAACTAAGCAATTGAATATTGATGTAGTGTTTAGTGTTTTTGTTAGAAATGTTGAAATTATACTATTGATTTGTTTGTTTAACTGTAGATAAAACACAAATTCACGGACATTTTAGAGAGTGAGCAACTCTTACTAGCTGAAGACGACGACGAAAAGGATTCTGATTTCGAACATGGTCCAAAGAACAAATATAAAACTGTAGAACTTGTACTGGACGAGAGGGTGCATGCTGAATTAAAAAATGAGTTAGAGGATTATATCCTAACTGCTGAAGAATTGCGTGAGAATAGTAAAATTGAGAAAAAATTGTTGAAGAAAAGAGAGAAAAAAATTAAGAAGGGGAAAGCAAAGAAGAAGTCAAGGACTGAAGCAGAGGAATATTTATTTGGTGACAGTGTTCGCGGATTGGAGTCCCGGCTTAAGAAATTTATCCAAACTGAAGTGCGATTGGAGGTGCGATCAATTATAGATTGTTGTGAGTTGTGGTTTTCCAAAATGGAAGCAAAATTAAGTATCATACCACAACCATTGCATGCTACCGCACCCAGGACCTCAACACTGCATTCTACACCTCCCCAGTCCTCGCCGGTGCATCGGCAGGCCGAATCGCCAGATAAAAAACTAAACCACACTGTAAAGGTTGAAACAGAGGTTGATGCAGATGATTTTAAAATTAGTTCTTTGGTTAAAAATATAAAGAACAGAGAATCGAGGAAACAAAAAGTTCTTATTACACCGGAAGAAATACCAAAGACGAAGGTTAGGGTAAAGGAAGAAAATGTTTACCCGGGAAGATCGTACATATCAGCTTCTGAGTGCAAGGTTCTAGATGATATGATTATTAATTTCCCAGAGAGGTATTGACACGGTTAATTTTAACATTTATGAACTTGTTTTTGCTAGTATTGCTTATTAATATGCAAGTTTTATGTTTCCTATTTGAAGCGGCGACACTATTTTCAATCACGAAACTGTTTTGATGACACGCGGGGGAATGGATGATCTTCTTCATGGGCGCTGGCTGCACAATACGCACCTAAATGCGTATGCTGTTGCATTAAAAGCCAAGAAGCAACTTAAGAACTCGAATATAAAAAAATTCCTTTATGTTTCCTCTGACTATGCTGTAAGTACAATAAGTATATTGCATATACTAATGCTCATTGTTTGCTCTCATCTTTACTAACATTTCCCCACAGTTCTACCGAAGACAAAATGTTGACAATACTAGATGCCTAATCAAGCATTTAACAAAATCAACTGTCTCCAAAAGTGATTTAATTTTCATGCCATGCCACCTAACCAACCATTGGGCATTACTGGTGTGCCAATTGAAGGAAAATAGATGGGAATTTTACGACTCCATGAAACGAAAACGGCATAGTAAAGGGCTTGCGGCATTGGTTAGTTTTGTGACAAGTAGTTTTTGGTGATTTAATTACAATTTCACTTTAAGCATTTTGAGTTCTCTTGCAGGTTAAAATGGTACATGACGAAGCGGCCAGAGCACTTCCAGTAGGCATTGAGGAATGGCCTATTCTTGAAGTTCCGGGATTGCCCCAACAAGCAAATGGAGATGATTGTGGAGTGTATGTTCTCAAGTACATGGAGGCCCTTGCATCGACTGATAACATTTCATGGGAGGAATGCAGCAATTGGTCGTCTCAAACAGTTAAATTCCGTGCTGAACTTGCAGCTGAAATGATTACAACATTTGCGAAAAAGTCTTCTCATTGAGATTGCTAATATGGTTATTAGGAAATGACTTTAAAAACTCTAAACTATTTATTGATGGTCTGATATACAGGTTTTAATGTGTTTTAAAAATCGGTGCTTCCATTTTAAGTTGCATGTTAAATATTTGGACATGTTTTAAGATTCTGACATGCATTTCAAACAGGATAATGCAGCTGTAATTGTTGAGAGAAAGCATTAGTATCTCCAATTTTAGCTTAAACTTGGAACTCAAACTCATACAATTTTTCACAACTCATACAATTTTTAGAGGAACATTATATATAAAGTTAAAAAACAGGAATATTTATATAACTGCCAGTTCAAAATGATAACAGATTGTACAATTAAACATTCACATAAATTGAAGTTCTAAAGGAAAATTAATTCCTTGGTCCAAATCACATTGCAATATTCTTCACCAGCATCTATTGTCACCGCCGTTCGTGCTTGGATACCCATCAGATGCGCTATAGGAAGAACTGGCTCAAACCTCTTTTCCCTACAAGTTAATAAAACATGAAACATTAAGAAAACTTCTCATTCAATCTGATTAAAAGTCATAGATTGAAAAAGTGAACATTAGTGAATTTGTGTACATATTACTTTTGGTTTTCGGGGCACGTTCCCAGTGGTCCTTCATACGAGAGCTACTAGCACCTTTTCGCCTCTTCATAGGCGGATTCATTACATTTTGGGTATTATTAGGATCTTCCGTTTCCATGAATCCTTTTTTTTCCATGTCATCTTTATCCAACAACTCATCTGTACGCTTAACTAACTCGTTCATAACATTCATTACATGTATTTTCGCAGCCCGACAGTTCTCAATGCGGCTAGCTAAATTGTAACTGGTTCGCATCAACTGATTCCTGAATATCTTGTTTGACTCAAACTCAGTCATAGAGGGTTCATTCGGAAGGTATATGCCCTTTTTAGCATCTAGGGTTAACCGCTTCAACACATATTTCATTGGAATTTGCTTCACATTCCTACAGTTGTAGACTCTTAATATGTGTTGACATAATAACCCTTTGGTTTGAAATCCTTTACAGGAGCAATCTGAATCATATGTTGTTGAGTTGAAATTTACATACCATCTCTTCTCATCCTCGGACCCGTCACAATTTGTTATCACAAACAACATTTGTTGCTCATCATATCGCATTTCTTCAACAATACTTAATCCAAGGGCTCCCTCTGTGTAGGTCTTCTCAAAAATCCCATATATTTTTCGAGTGTATAACTTTGCGGCTTCCTTTAGTAATAGAGATGTCTTGGGCTTCATGGTAACCACTCCGTGCTTGTTTTTGAAATCCTCCTCACGCTCACCCCTTCGCCAAGATAAAACAAGCCTTTCCAAACCAAGGAAACACTCAACTAAAGAACTAGTCCCTTTCGAGGACCCATGCAAACAGTTATTAGCTGATTCGCTTCTTTGGGTGGATAAGGTACCAAGGTCAAGCAAATCCTTATTGAAAGCTGTAGACCACTTCCTCCTAACATTGTGCAAATCGTTCAACCATCTATTATCTTGTAAATTACCCTTAGTAAGCATCTCATACCAATTTCTATCAAATTCATTGTCCCCATCGCACCTCCCCATACATTTGTAGAATAATCCACGAATGCTACTGTTATGATTGAAGCTAGGCACCTTAGAAGGGGCTTTTTTGCAGATGTGCCATTGACACAATCGATGTCGAGTCTTTGTAAAGACTTGCTCAATAGCAGCAGACATGGCTTGATCCTGATCAGTAAAAATATTTATTGGTTCTTTTCTACCAACACACTTCAATAAGGACTCAAAAACCCAACAGAACGACTCAATTGTTTCTTCAGCAATGAAAGCCCCTCCTAAGAAAATATTCTGCCAATGATGGTTGACACCGATGAAAGGTGCACATGCAAGATTATACTTGTTCAAACGATATGTTGTATCAAATATCAAAACGTCTCCAAAACAATCGTAATCAACTTTGCTATTGCCGTCCATCCAGAAGAAACCCGTTAATCTCTTCAGCTCATCAGTCTTCACATAGTATGAGAACATGTTATCATTTGACTGTTTCTCTTGTAAAATATCAAGAAGACTAGCCGCGTCGCCGCTTTCAATTAAAGAAGCTCTTTCGCGCTGTATGTAGTTGAATGCATCTGTCTTTGAAAAACCAATATTTTCTGATCCTCCAACCTCATCCGACATAAAATTGTATGCGTCCACGGGTTTAATCCCTGCACCAGTCATATTTTTTAGAAGATTGCCCTGCATTTCTGAAATTGAGCGGCAAGATCTCAATAAATGGCTCTCCTTCTCGGTTGCCGTTGGGTGGTTGTGTTCCTCAACAAATTTAGCAACTGTCCAATTCTTTCCCTCTGAATCAGTATGAAAATGGATGCATGCCAAACATCCTGTGCGAATATCTAATTTGTGGTACTTCTTTGGGGATGGCTTTATGCGTTTGGTTCCTGCTTTGGAACAACTATATCCTCTAACTTTGATAATCGATGTATGAGTCCAATAGGTAATATGTTGCTTTCGCACATTAAATCCGACTCGATGTGCATATTCACAGTACATAATGTAAGCTTCTTCTTCTGAATGAACAGTGGGGAACACAACGGGAAGCTTAAGAAAAAACAGTATTATTGTCAATTTATAGTTACAACAAATTAAAAAAAAACATTTCAGCCAAACCACATAGAAGTGAGTAGACGATGACTGTCAAGTGGACTTTAATATGTTTAAATTCTTAAAGACCAAAATAACAATACACAATTCCTATTTTTACAGTTCAATATACAGTCCTCTTTACAGTCCCAAATATCGTGTAATTGCTCTTCAAAGTTAGATTGCACTTTAGAGTCTTTGATTAATCAGTTACAGTTGAAAAGCAATAGCTTATTTACAGTACCAAATTAACAATTATTATTTTTACAGTTGAAAACAATAGCTTATTTACAGTACCAATTTAACAAATATTATTTTAACAGTTCAAAACTCTGGATTTGTTACAGTTCCAAAAAACATTATTGTTTGCAGTCCAAAGTTACATTGCAAATTAGCTGTATATTCGAATACAGTTGTTTTGATACTTGATTACTTTTTCCCCGGTCAAAAGGAATCAACCAAACTCACATAAATAAACAATTACTACTTTTTACAGTTCCATCTTAAGTTGAATTTCGGTTAAAACTTAGGTTGCAGTTCAAAAACAAGAAATTTTTACAGTTCAAAAACAAGAAATTTTACAGTTCAAAAACAAGAAATTTTTTCAGTTCAATCTTACGCTGCAAGTAATATGTGCCTCTGCTTCAGTAAAATATGACAGTTCCGACCTTTGCAGTTCTAAACACTTAAATTTTGACAGTTCCAATTTTTGTTTGATTTCTATAAGAAATTTCACCTGAACAAATGAATGTGCGGAATTGCTAAACTTACAGTGCGCAGCGAAGATATTAGGGAATCACTACAATGGGGATTATGGGGCTTGTTTGCATCACCTGCACTCAAGTATATAGGTCGTTTAGAGGTCAAAAATAAATAAACCTTAAAGAAGAACTAAAAAATCAGCCAAAGAGGACGAACAACACCTGCAATCACCATCAGCGATCGATCGCCTACTGAGGAAAGGAGATGGTCTGCAGGCACCTCGTCGACATCTGGATGGACTTCTTCGTTTTCCGATAGGATCGTCGATATCTGGATGGCCGAGGTACGCCGATCGGAGAAATGGGCGGGGGAGTTGCAGTCGGAAATGGATAAGGGAAGTAAACTAGGTCGGAAATAAGGGTGGAGGATTGCCGATCGCCGAAACGGAGAAGAAGCGTCAGGTAGGTCTTGGAAATGAAAAAGAGCCGCGAAACAAAAAGCCGTGGGGCTTTCCGTAAATAATGTAGGAGGGGGGTATTTATTTATGGACGGTGAGCATGGTACACCACTTGTATGTAAAATTTTCTCGAATAGAAAAGGTTGAGGCCTTCTATTTCCTATCCAAAAAAATACGCCATGCTGCAGCGTGCAGACAGTTTTGTTTTCTTGCGGATAGCTTTGAATGAACCGATCCTTGCGGACACCAAAGCAACAAACAAGCTCAGGCAATACATCTTGCGAACAACTCCTTGCCATCACCAAGGTTGCGAACAATATTTGACGGACTGTTCTTGCGGATATTCTTCTTGCCGACAGCATTGCAGAAGTTCTCCTTGCAAGTAGCATAGTGAAGTGTTTTGGTTGTGAAGTTGTAATACCCAAATGTGAGTAGTGTGTTGTGTTGATTTGTAATTTTCGCGACGAGTTGTCTTTATTGTTGCTGTTGTAATCTCTTATTATTAATAGTAGAACTTGTTTGCCTCTTAAGTTGTGTTGTGCCCACTATTATTCCGCTTCCAATAGTGGTATTGAAGGGAGAGCAGCAATGATACGGAGCAGGCGACACCTACGAAGACAAAGAAAAAGGGAAAGTTAAGAAGAAGCAAACTTGCACTGCAAGATAAAGACATGGATAAGAGTGCCATCAATTCTATCCCCAATGTAATAAATGAAATGTTGACTTGTAAGGCTGGTTCATTTTATGTGCTGCCTATATAAATACCGTGTAATGGCATATGAAAAATATAAAAAAAACAGTGAACAACATTTTGCCAAGCTTCAGTTTCTATGCAATTACTTTGCACAATTTGTACCTAGATAGGTCCAATTACCTAAGATTGGTATCAGAGCCAGGTTAGTTAAATTGAGGTGAAGGTTTCTTCACTAAACGGTGCAATCAGAGTAGCAACAGAAAGAAGCAAACATGGCGTCATCATCTACCAATTATATCCCTCTTTACAGCCAAACAGGTGTACCAATTTTCAATGGCGAAATGTACGAATTTTGGAGCATCCGCATGCTCACTCTTTTCGATTCCCAAGACTTATTGGACATCATAGAACAAGGGATAACTATACAACAACAAGAGATGATGTCACCACTTAAAATTACAGAAATTTCAGCCCTGGTGAAATTATCAACAAAAGAAGATCGTATCTAAAATGCTAGAGCCTTACTTCTCATACAACAAGGAGTGTCTAATACAATTTTCCCAAGGATTATGGGAGCTTCTTCGGCAAAGGAAGCATGGGACACCCTTAAAGATGAATTTAAAGGATCTCATAAGGTAATTTCAATCAAAGTACATACTTTATGGAGACAACTAGATGCTATAGAAATGAAAGAAGAAGAATCCGTTCTCGAATTTTATGCTAGAATATCAAATACGACAAACCAAATCCGTAATCTTGGAAAAGTTGTTGAAGATCAACAACTTGTTCACAAAATTATGAGAAGTTTGCCCCCAAAGTACGATCATGTTGTAGCCGCAATTGAAGAAGCACATGATATGGATTTATTAACCACCACTGAGTTAATAATTAAGTTCACTACAATCTCATGAGGATCGAATTAAAAAACATGCTTCAAGATTGGAACAAGCGTTACAAATGAAAATTCCAAACAGAAAAATGAGTCAGAGACCTCTTCAGAGAAACAATAAAGATAACCAAAAGTACAAGGAGAAAGGAAGAACTTCATTCAACAATACACCTATGTATTGTGAGCTTTGTAAAAAACCTACGCATAATACATAGGACTGTTTCAACCGTTGCAAAAGATGTAAAAAACATACTCATTTTGAGAAAGACTGTTGGTATAAAAACAGAGAGGAAGTGAACTATTTTGAAAAAGGAAACAAGGAAATCTTGTTTTTTACAAATGATGATTCCACACCAAGAGTGCCCACAAGGACTAGGTGGTACATAGATAGTGGAGCCTCAAGTCACATGTGTGGAGATAAAAACCAGTTTATTACACTAGATGAAACGAAAAAATCCACAGTCTATCTGGGTGATGGAAAATCACATACCATTGAAGGTAAGGGAACAGTTGCAGTTACCACAAGTTATGGACAACAAAAAACAATTAGTGATGTCCATTAGGTACCACACTTAACTCAAAATTTACTGAGTATAGGACAGCTACAAACCAAAGGTTATACCATAATTTTCTCAGGCAAACAATGCAGAATAATAGAAGATCAGACCAAACAACTTATTATTTTCATACCTATGACTGCCAATCAAGTATTTTACCTTGACATGATGCCCCTTGCCCTTACAACAACCATACCTGATGAAAAACAAGCAACTGGATCCACACTTTGGCACAATCGCCTTGGGCATATCAACTGGAAATCCCTCCAACAAACTGCAAAACGGAATAAAGGAATGCCACAACAAATGACAATTCAAAAAGAATTTTGTCAAAGTTGTGCTGAAGCCAATGCACAAAGAATTCCTTTTCCAAAAGAAGCAACCTGGAGAACCAAAACAATATTAGATCTCATACATGCTGATCTATGGGGACCGGCCCAAACACCTTCCCACCATGGAAAGAAATATTATTTTCTACTCGTGGATGATTTTTCACGATTTATGTGGATTCATTTTCTCACATTAAAATCAGAAACTTATGAAACATTTAGAACATGGAAAACACAAGTTGAAAACCAAATGCAAAAAGGAGTGAAAGCCTTAAGAACAGATAGGGGAGGGGAATTCCTCTCTCATCAGTTTTTACTTTTCTGTGAGCAAGAAGGAATAAGAAGAGAGTTAACAGCTCCTCACAGCCTACAACAGAATGGTGTGGTAGAGAGAAGAAATCAAACCATTGTGGAAATGGCACGAGCCATGATGCTCCCAAAGGAATTACCCAAAGCTTACTGGGCAGAAGCCACCAATACAGCTGTTTACATTCTTAATAGAACACCAACAAAAGCCCTAAAATATAGCACACCATATGAAACATTTTTCAACAGAATTCCTTTCATAGGTCACTGTAAAACATTTGGATGTATAGGATATGTTCTAAAACCAGGCAAAAGCAAATTAGAAGCTAAAACAGAGAAACTTCTATTCATTGGGTATGATAATTACTCAAAAGCCTACAGATTCCAAAACCCCCAAACAAACCAGTTAATTATCTCCCAAGATGTGCAATTTAATGAAGCAGATAGATGGAATTGGGGATCAGAAAAAGAAAGCATACCTACCACATCAAGAGTTGTTGTTGAACAAAGGCATGAAATACCAAGTTCCATCCAAGCAACACATGATGACTATATCTCACCTATACAGGATATAGCAGATCAAAACACATCTTCATCATCATCTCCCCACGCAATAAGCCATGATGACCAACCTTCCAGTTCATCTCCCATTCAGAAAACAAAAAGTCTAAAAGAAATATATGACCTATGTGAGTTAGCACTCAATACCAATATACCAGTCACATATGAAGAAGCTGCCAAATCAGATTTATGGAAGAAAGCAATGAAAGAAGAAATAGAGATGATAAACAGACAACACACATGAAGCTTAACCAAAAGACCTCTTCACAAAGAAGTAATTGGTTTAAAATGGATATTCAAGGTAAAAATGAATGAAGCCGGTGAAACAGTGAAACATAAAGTAAGATTAATAGCAAAAGGCTACTTACAAAAACCTGGTAGAGATTTTGTAGAGTCATTTGCTCCAGTGGCTCGCATGGAAACCATTAGATTCATTATAGCAAAAGCAACACAGAACAGTTATCCTATATATCAACTTGATATTAAGTCTGCTTTTCTCAATGGAGTACTAAAAGAAGAAGTATTTGTTGAACAGCCATATGATTTCATTTCTCTAGGATATGAAAATAATGTTTATCGGTTACATAAAGCTTTATATGGGCTTAAACAGGATCCCCGAGCCTGGAAAGACAACATTGATGTCTTTCTCCTTCGTGATGGATTCAGTCGATGCCCTATGAAAGCCTCCCTTTACATCAAAACGAAAAATGCACAACTACTTATAGTATGTATATATGTGGACGATATTATATATACAGGAAACAGTCCAACATTAATACAAGTTTTTAAAGACACAATGTTGCAATAATATGAGATGACAGATCTAGGTTTACTGCATTTCTTTCTTGGCATACAAATCACACAAACCCCAGTATACATTTTCCTTTCACAAGAGAAATATGCTACTGAGTTGATAAAAAAAAATCTGAGCTTGGTAATTGTAATGCCACAAAAACTCCAATATCAACATCCGAGACTTTGAAAAAAAGAGAAGAAGGAGAAGAAGGAGAAGAAGGGACAGAAGAAGAAGGCTACCGAAAGATAAGTGGTTCCATGATCTATTTAACTCATACAAGACCAGATATAGAATATGAAGTGAATAAACTGTCAAGATATGTTACAAATCCAAGTAAGCATCATATGGAAATTGCAAAGCGCCTATTACGCTATCTACAAGGCACTAAAAGTTTTGGCCTACTATATAAAAAAGGGGGAAATGGAACCATAACTGGTTATTGTTATTTCGACTGGGCTGGAGATCATGAAGATAGAAAAAGCACCGGAGCATACTTATTTTCCTATGGCAACCGTCCAATCTCATGGAGTTCACGCAAGCAACAAACAATAGCCATATCATCAACCGAAGCAGAGTATATGACATTGTCCAGTGCAGCATGTGAAGCAGCATGGTTAAAGCAGGTTGAAAAACAGATTCACGAAGATAAAGAAATCGAGAAATACGACCAACCGGTGTTAATCAAATGTGATAATACCTCAGCAATCACACTCTCGAAAAACCCCATCTTCCATAACCGAAGCAAACACATTGCAGTAAAACATCATTTTATCCGTGAACAGATTGAACTCGGGAAACTGCAAGTGGAATACTGCTCAACGGAACACCAAGTAGCTGACATCCTAACAAAAGTTCTACCACGTCAGTGCTTTGTTGCATTAAGAAATGCGATGCAGGTCGGGCCGCCTCCAGATCAAGGGGGGGGGGGTGAAGGGAGATCAAGCAGCAATGATCCGGAGCAGGCGACACCTACGAAGACAAAGAAAAAGGGAAATTTAAGAAGAAGCAAACTTGCACTGCAAGATAAATACATGGATAAGAGTGCCATCAATTCTATCCCCAATGTAATAAATGAAATGTTGACTTGTAAGGCTGGTTCATTTTATGTGCTGCCTATATAAATACCGTGTAATGGCATATGAAAAATATAATAAAAATAGTGAACAACACTTTGCCAAGCTTCAGTTTCTATGCAATTACTCTGCACAATTTGTACCTAGATAGGTCCAATTACCTAAGAGTTATCAGAGGAAGGTTGCGAACCTTGGAAGTCGCTCCAAAAAGTTGAAGACTTGAAGTTGGAGATGGTGAATGCTATGCCGGGTCAAGTTCCGAAGTTGACGAAGATTAACTATGGGAACTGGAGCATCCAGATGAGAGTGCTCCTAGCATCAAAGGAACTATGAGAGATAGTTAAAGATGGATATGAAGAGCAAATTGCTGAAGCAAATGCGACGTTGACTAACGCGCAGAGAATAGCACTGCGAGAGGATAGGAAGAGAGACAAGAAGGCTTTGTTCTTGTTATATCAAGGGGTTGATGAAGCAACCTTTGAAAAAATCTCGGATACTAGGAGTTCTAAAGAAGCATGGGAAACCTTGCAACATTTCTTGAAAGATGTTAACCAGGAAAAGAAGGTGAAGCTATAATCTCTTCAAGCAGAGTATGAAGTTATGAAGATGCAAAACTCTGAGAAAGTTGGTGACTATGTAACTCGTCTGTGGACGCTTGCAAACGAAATGAAACGCAACGGAAAAATGATTGATGATGTTAGTTTCATGGAGAAGCTTCTGCGATCGATGTCAAAGAAGTTCAACTATATAGTGGTAGCGATAGAAGAGTCGAAGGATCTCACTTAGATGTCTATCGATGAACTCATAGGCTCTTTGCAAGCCCATGAATATCACATGTTACAAGATGAAGAGTCAGGTGGCTTAGATAAAGCACTTCAGACTCAGTTGAACTTTGGAGAGATTTCAGGAAGAGGAGGTGGCCAGCGAGGCCGAGGCTACCAAGGCAGAGGTAGAGGAAGAAGAGGAGGAAGATATCAGAACTTCTAGAGAGAGATAGAGAAACCTCAAGGTAGAGAGCAAGAAGGAAGAGGAAGAGGCCATGTGTAACACCCCGAAACTCAAAAGAGGGACGGGTGACGTTTTAAGCCCAGTCTGAATTTTGGAGCAGGTGTCACGGGCATGACACGGGCGTGTCACGGGCGTGACACGGGCGTGTCACGGGCGTGACACAGGCGTGTTCGGCCACGGGTCAGGTGGTCGACATTTTGACGATCGGAGATCGTCGAGTTGAGGCACACGGCCTGGGACACGGGCGTGTCACTTTGGGCAGTTTTCGGAGTCATGCACACGGGCCATGACACGGGCCCAGACACGGGCGTGTCACTTGCGACATGGGCGTGTCGGGTGCCGTGTCGCAGGCCGTGTCCTCCTCGGGTTGGGAAAGCTGGCCGAGTGCACACGGGGGGCGTGACACGGGTCTCGACACGGGCGTGTCACAGGTGACACGGGCGTGTCGGAGGCCGTGTGCTGGTTTTCGAGTCAGTCGAGACGGCAAATGGGTGACACGGCCATGCACACGGCCGTGTTGCAACCCATGTTCGGCCCAGATTTTCTAATTTGAGGCCTAATCGTGGCCGTTCATTTCCTTGGCTTTGGATCCGACGATGGGGGGCTGCTCCTGGGTGGTTTTAGCTGGGATAAGGGTTTCAAAACCCTCATTCTCTTTTTGCATTCTCTTTCTAAATCCTAGAGAGAAGGGAGAGCAAGGTGATCGAGAGGGTGGAGACCAAGATCCGGCCACCGGTGGAGCGTCGGAGCTCCGAATTGCGATCCGAGTCCAGATCCACGGAGGTGACGCTGTTGCGGTGCTTTCCAACCGCATAGTTTTTCATGGCGCCGCGGAAGAATGCAAGGGTAACGATTTCTCATCCTTGGGCATGTGAAGCCCTTTTTTTCCCTTTGCATAGGAAGCCCTCTCTCGCGAGTGAGCGAAGAGTTGGAGCGTTCCTTGGGGTAGATATGTAAAGTCCCCCTTGTATAGAGTCCGTATGCGAAAAAGGGCATAGGCATTGTGTGTGAAGCCTATCCAGACTAGTAGAGCCGGATCGGTGATGTTGCATTGCATATGAACCGGGGAAGACTCCGGGTGTTTGGGCATTTTTCGGGTTTTTTACGTGGTAGATTGCAGCAGCGAGCCTTGGAGATTAACTCCAAGGTGCACCCGGAAAACTGGGCAAAAGCGGGTTTTGCCAACATGGTGGCCGGGGAGCCAACGTGAACATAACCGGGTTATGTGATTATTGTGGTGGAAACGGGACTCGGTGAGTCTTGACCTGCGCATATGACTTAAATTGCCGTTACGATATGAGCACGGGTCAGGCGGAACCGTACCCGATCTATGTCATTCGGTGGAACCGTTGGCATGGATGAGGGTCTTCGACGGTCTATGGCTTAAATTGTCGTGACCAAGGCCAAGAAGACAAAATGCTCATATGGTTGGCCGTCCAAGGGGCGGTGGTGGAACGGGAACGTCTCTGGCTTGAATTGACGTGACGTTGGCCGGTTCGCCGTGAATGTGCCCTGTGTGCACGAGGTGTGTGGCCGTGCGAGCCTACGCCTGTGTTGAAGTGTGTTTATACTATATTGATGCTATACTAATAAAGTGCAGGGAAAGAGCATCGCCGCCCCGATTACGGGGGCAGGATCGTTATAATTTGGTCAGCATAGCTGACCGTTGCTTTGTTTACCACTAGGCGGTGGATTGTGGCTTGCAGGTGCTGTAGAGCCGAGCGGGAAATAGCGGACTAAAGCCCATGTTGTGGTGCTGGCCCTCGAAGGCCTACCTTTCTTTATGTTTTCCGTTTATCTCATGTATGGCCGGCCTGCGAGCCGAAGTTTGAAAGACACTCTTGTTGAGAGAACTATTGTAAGGCCATAAGGCCGGTACTTTTGTATTAATCATTCCTATTTTATCTAGTAGTGGACATTCGTGCTTGACAGGGTTCTTTTATTTGTGCAACTTAAGAAATTGCTTCCGCTAGAATGACTCCGTGTAGGACGATGGTGATTGGTTGTATGGTTTCAACGCGTAACCAACCGGTCTGTCCGTAGTATATGGCGTCGGGCCCCGGCCGGACCTACTGCTATATGCTATGCGACGGATAGGGGTGTTACACCGTGGAAGAGGGGTAGGAAGAGGCCGTGGTGGAATGACTCAAGTATAATGTTATAATTGTAATAGATTTGGGAACATGAGTTATGACTGCAGACTTCCAAGGAGGAAAGAGGAGACCAACCACTATGCTGAAGCAAACAACAATGGTGGTGATATAATGATGTTCTTGACTTATAGAGGAGCTGAAAGTGGAAGAAATAAAGTCTGGTACTTGGACACAGGTGCAAGCAACCATACGTGCGGTGAGAAGGAGTTGTTCACTAACCTCGAACCAAGTATCGGTGAGGTTAGCTTTGGTGATGCTACAAAGATCTCTATAAAAGGCAAAGGGTTGATAGTAGTCACCTTAAATGGTGAGAAGGTGCATCTCAATGATGTGTTCTATGTTCCTGGTTTGAAGAGTAACAACTTAAGCCTTGGACAGTTGGTGGAGAAAGGCTACTGTATTCAGTTGAAGGATCGTTCGTTTGCTATGCAGAACCATCAAGGAAAAGAGGTGGTGAAGGTAAAGATGACGAAAAATCATCTCTTTACGTTGAGGATGGATGCCGAGGAGATGACATGCTTAGCAGGAACTGAAGAAGAGGTTTGGTTGTGGCACCATAGAATGAGTCACTTAGGCTTCAGTGGTCTGAAGCTTCTATCACATGCAAAGATTGTGGAAGGTTTGCCAAAGATCTTACCACCACAGAAGATTGTGAAGCTTGTACGAAGGGCAAGCAGAAGAGACAGACGTTTGAAGGTGTAAAGTCTCGAAGAGCAAAAAGACAGCTTGCACTAGTTCATTCGGACATTGCTGGTTCGTTTGAGATTGCCTCAGTTGGCGGAAGCAAATACTACATCACTTTCACTGAAGACTTCAGTCGGAAGTGTTGGGTTTACTTCTTGAAGAAGTCTGTGGCCCTTGACAAGTTCAAGGAGTTCAAGACGATGACAGAGAAGGAGAGTGAACAACCACTGAAGGTGCTCAGGACTGATAGAGATGGGGAGTACACCTCTAATAAGTTATTTCATGCTTTCTGCAAAGAGCATGAGATTGCTCATTAGTTGACTTCATCATACTCGCCTCAGCAGAATGGAGTTGCTGAGAGAAAGAACTTGACGATACAGAACATGGCAAGGAGCATGGTAAAGAGCAAGAAGTTGCCAAAGATGTTCTGGGCCGAAGCAGTACAATGCGTTGTATACTTGCTAAACAGATGTCCTACAAAAATTGTGAAGTTCAAGACTCCACATGAGACATGGAGTGGATGGAAGCCAAATGTGCAACACTTGAGAGTATTTGGGTGTGTAGCTTATGCTCACATCCCTGATCAGAAGAGGAAGAAGCTTGATGACAAGAGCGGGAAGTGTATATTTGTAGGCTACGCACCGATGAGTAAGGTTTACAAGTTATACAATCCAGTGATAAAGAAGGCTATCATATCAAGAGATGTCATGTTCGAAGAAGATAGTTGTTGGAGCTGGGATGAGAATGAGAGAAACATCAAGGGGATGTTTTATGATGATGAAGCTGAAGAAGGTGGTCATGAAGCTGAGGCTGCAGATGGTGGAGCTGAACCACTATCACCACCGAGTAGAGATTGTAACGCTCTCGATTTTTACGATGATTTTATTTGATGTGGTATCATCATATTTATGATGTCAGAGCGTTACTTTTTATGTCATGTTGACGACGCTGCACCGTTAGTGCGTTTTCGCGTCTGTTGGGTCTGTTTGACCAGATTTTGGGATTTTGATTGGATTGAATGTTTTCCTTGATTGAAATGATGGAGTTTTGAGATTTTGGACTTGTCCAGTTTTATTGTGATCCGAGCATTTTGGAGTCTCGGCGCGTGTTTGGATCTTTGTGATGATTTTTGCTTGTGTAAGCATTTGATGATAGTGTCTCAAGAATGGTGCGTCGGATTTTAGGGTTGTCTTCGCTGTTAAATTCGTTTAATTCGACGCGCGTTTGAGCCTTCGTTTTGAACTCGTATTTCCTTGTTCAAACTATTTGAATATGATTATTATTATATTAAATCCTTATGCTTCGTTTTGATTCTCGAGAAGCCCTCCTATTGATTCTCGAGAAGCCCCCCTCAAGGGTAGGTTTTCGTCGAACAGAGGCGGAAGACGATTTTTTGGCGCTGTCAGGGGTTCGACGAAGCGTCGAACGACGTTCGACGAACGGTGAACTGGGCGTTCGACGATTGTCGAACAGTTCTGGGTTCGACAAATGTCGAACAATCAGGTGTTCGTCGAGCGGGTTTTTCCTTTGTGTTCGACGAATTTCGACCAGAGTTCGTCGAACGGGTTTTGTGTTCGACGAATTTTGAACGTAGTTCGTCGAACGGGTTTTTCCTTTGTGTTCGACGAATTTCGACCAGAGTTTGTCGAATGGGTTTTGCGTTCGACGAATTTCGAACAGAGTTCGTCGAACCGGGTTGTTCTACCTTGTTCTAGAGAAGTTTTGCTTGTACTCGAGAACTGTCCTTCATTCTCGAGAAGTCCATTTCAGTACTCGAGAAGTCCTCCTCACTACTCGAGTAATCTTCCTCAATTCTCGAGAACCTGCCTTCTACTCGAGTAAAGCATCATTCTGTTCTTCTCGAGTAATCCATGACTTCTTCTCGAGAAGTCCGGTCCAGCTAATCCCCTCCCCCAGTTTTTTTCTTAGAAATATAACTGTTATAGGGAAAATTATTTTAATATTATAATTATACCTTGTATATACGTACTTCTTCCTCCTCCTTGGAACCGAACTTTTGTTCACTTCTCGAGCCAGAGCGGCGCTAGAAATAGAGAAAGCATCTTTTCTGTGGGTTTTCCGGTGGCCGCCGACGATGCTCTGGTGCTCGAAATCTTCAACCGAGCATAGATCCGGAAAACTCTCAGCGAGATCTACGTCGTCGTGGTAACGTTTTTCTCCATTTCTTGAATTTTTCTCGTTAGGATTTTCGGCCCTAACTCCTATTTTTGGTCATTCTTGTTAGATTTCGACTTCCCTCGTCTTCCTTAGTCTCGATCTACGCCGAGGTGCGATTTGGAGGTCTTCTCCGATAAAACTAAGGCAAGTGGTGGTTTTACTCCCCTCTTCCCTTCTTTCTCCCAATCTTCTGAAATTTCTAACTTCTTTTTGTCGTTATCATTAATAACTTGCTGATTATAGTGTTGTCTTAATCCTTTGTTTAAATCCACTTGTATTATCATGTTTTTGATTTTGCTAATCTAATCTTGTAAAGTTGTATATGTTTTGATGATGTGGTTGAATCTTGCTCTTTTAACCGTCCCTTAACTATTATGTAGGACGTGTTAGAGTTTACATAGGATTGTAAATCCTTCCTAAAGGTTGATCAACCGTTCTTAAATCTAGAAATGTCTAGTAGAATCCGATGTGTCAAGTCTTGAGATATATCATGATTCTCTTGTTTGCGGGAGTTAGTAGACGTAACCACCTCCACAATGTTTTGAGATTTATTAGCACCTTGTGGAACTCTACCGGGTGTTTGGGCGTTTGCGGTAAATGGTGGAGTGTATGAGTCTCCCCCGCAGTTAGACGGATATTATATCTGTGAGGGTGTGTCCGATTGAGTGACCACCTCGTCCATATTTTTGGGTAGAGTTGACCACACGTGACTAATTAAGTTATGTGAATTCTTTCTTATGATTTAATCATGCTTTCCACATTTTTAGCCTTATGCATCTGGTGTAATTTGTTGTACGTGACGATACACGTAAATGCTCTTTTCTGATTTTGGTACTTTACCTTGTACTTTACTTCAACATTTTTGGTGTTGGGTTGGTACCCCATTTTTGACCTTTGTTTACTTTTGGCTTATTTTTTGCCACCACTTGTACCCTCTTGATGAGGTGTTTATGTGTATTTTTAGAAATACCGCCAAAGAGTATTGCGATTAGGTCGACTTCCCAGTCAGAGGGTGAGTCGTCAGGTGCGCAAAATGAGGTGATTATTGAGAGTCTGCGTCAAAGCAACGAGACTCTATCGAGACAATTAGTTGCAATGCAATCACAGATTCAGTCCTTGTCGTCTGCTGCTCCTGCGCAACAACCCTTAGTGTAAGATTCTGCTGTGGGTCAAGCCGTACCCGTTACTCCTGCTCCTCTGGTTCCCCCAGTGACACTACCACCAGAGATGAATTTTATTTCGCATTTCCAGCAACTGGGACCTCCTACTTACGACGGGGGTGCCGACTTTATGGTTTTGGATGATTGGGTCATCGCTATCGAGGAGATGTTCTCGTATTCGGGGATTGCAGAAGCCTAAAAGGTGATGATTGCGGCCTACTAGCTAAAAGGACTAGCAAAGAGCTGGTGGATTTGGGAAAAGGAGAGTTTGAAGGAAGGATGTTCTTGGGAGTCCTTCAAGAAGATGCTGCTTAAGAAGTTTCTATCCACGGTCGAGCAGGAATGCATGATGAATAATTTCCCGCATCTGAAGCAGAGACAGATCACGGTGAGAGAATATGAGATTGAGATCAGTAAGTTGAGCAGATTTGCTTCGGATATGGTAGCCTCAGAGGCGGAAAGAGTGAAGCGCTTCCTAGCTAGGAGGACTAAGAAGCGATGTCCAATAGTTGGCATGCGCTATAGAGCTGAAAGTTATGTTGAGGCGGTGGAATCCGTCCTAAAAGTTGAGGCGATTGAAAACGCCAAGAACCGAGGTGCCACGACGAGAAAAGAGAAGAGGAAAGGTGATGAGGATGGAAGCTCTAGGGCATCTGACCCTTATTCGAAGAGGAAAAGTGGAGAAATATATAGCTTCTGTGGTTAATCTGGCCACCTTTACGAAAGGTGCTACAAGAGGACTGCCACTCTGAAGCAACAACAGGTGCTCGCCATCCAAGGTGCACCCAAGAAAGATCTGGTGTGCATGTTCTGTACAAAGAAGGGACATGACGAGAGTCGTTGCTGGTCGAAGGAAAAGGCTTGCTTCCAGTGCGGGCAGAAGGGGCACTTGAGGGAACGTTTACACTAATGTAGGATGTTTAATCTCATAAATGAAGCATTTTTCCACAGCGTATAAACTATTTTTTTTCGTTAATTTGATGAGCCACTAAGCCGAGGGATACAACTAACTGCTTAACTTAAATTGGATTTTCTGTAAATCACTTAAAGATCTCCCTTTTTGTGTCAAGTAGGAGTTTTGCCTGAGCGCCCGCAGTTATCCCCTGTTGACGTGACATCATGACGCACATTTTTCCTTACTCTGATATGTTATTAAATACAGTGAAAAATGCGGGTTATGACAGTTGGTATCATAGGGACGTTGCAAGACATATCTTGTTTCTATTTCTGCTTTGGAAACGGCTTTTGTTACACCACGTCTTGAAGATATCTCGATGATGCGAGAGTTTCCAGATGTCTTTCCTAATAGTTTTCTAGGACTTCCTTTTGAGAGAGAGATGGAGTTTGTGATAGACCTCGAGTCAGGTACTCGCCCTATTGCTAAGGCACCGTACCGTATGGCTCAGTGTGAGTTAGAAGAGTTGCGCACTCAGCTAGATGAGTTGCTGTAGTGTGGTTTTATTAGGCCGAGTTCTTCTCCGTGGGGTGCCCATGTTTTGTTCGTAAAGATGAAAGACGGTTCCATGATGCTCTGCATAGATTATCGTGAGTTAAATAAGGTAACCTTAAAGAACAGATATCCGTTGCCTCAGATCGATGATCTATTTGATCAGTTGTGGGGATGCGCTGTGTTTTCAAAGATTGACCTTCATTCAGGCTACCACCAGTTGAGGGTCTGTGAGGCTGATATACCACAGACGGCTTTCGTTCCCGACACGGGCATTTTGAGTTCTTGGTGATGTCCTTTGGTTTGAAAAATGCCCCCTCTGCTTTTATGGACTTAATGAATAGTGTTCAAGGATTTCTTGAACCATTTCGTGGTCGTGTTCATAGATAACGTCCTCGTGTATTCCCGTAGTGTTGCGGAGCATGCTTAACACTTGCGCTTAGTTTTGTCAACCCTGAGGGAGCACAAACTCTATGCCAAGCTGAGTAAGTGCGAATTCTGGTTACCCCAGGTGTCATTTCTATGCTATGTTGTGGGCAATGACGGTATTTCCGTAGACCCGACCAAGATTTCTGCTGTGATGGAATGGAAGAAACCTTCTATACCTAAGGAGATTAGGAGCTGCTTAGGCCTGACCGGCTATTATAGAAGATTTGTGGAAGCGTTCTCTGCTCCTCTAACTAGACTCACACATAAGGACACTGTGTTCATTTGGAATGATAGGTCTGATGAAGCTTTCCAAGAGTTGAAGAAGAGATTGTGTACTGCTCCGGTTTTGACTCTGCATACTAAAGTAGTTGAGTACGCTGTGTATGTGAATGCATCATGTTGAAACCAAAAACTTGGTCTTTGTGGAGTTCGGGGTCCCAAAAGAGGGGTGAACTCACACCTACTACACTCGGGGAACGTCACGGACCAGGGACTTGGGAAACTAGGAACAGACCCTCAGCGCGCTCTAGCATGGAGATCCCACCACACACCCGGAAGGTCACAAGAACACTTCCCCTCCCTCACCAATGGCTGAGCCGGGTACCTTGGAGAGCTCTCTCAACTCAACCAAGAAGAAGAAACCAAGATAGGAGGAAGCCAAAAACTCATCCCTCCAAAGGTACCCAAAGGGGTCTATTTATAGTTTTCCAAGCCTGGGGGCCAAAAGGTCTGAAATACCCTCAAGGCAAACGTACCCTGAGCCAATAGAAAACACCCACACCGAGGGGTAAAAGGGGGAATTCCACCTCGATGGCACAACGGTAAAAGCACAGCCCAAAGAGAAGTGCAGGGATGGATGAGGGCTGGACCATGCTCCCCACCCCCCTAGCGAAACCGTCCGCCGAGGGCAAGCACCAGGCTGCTCCTATCTCGCCCGCAGGGCAGGCTGCCTGGGCGAGAACAAGGTCGCGCCTATCTCGCCCGCAGGGCAGGCCGCCCGGGCGAGAACCAGGCCGCGCCTGTCTCGCCCGCAGGGTAGGCCGCCCGGGCAAGAACTAGGTCGCGCCTGTCTCGACCGTAGGGAAGGCCTCCCGGGAGAGAACCAGGCCGCGCCTGTCTCGCCCGCAGGGCAGGCCGCCCGGGCGATAACCAGGTCGCGCCTGTCTCGCCCGTTGGGCAGGCTGCCCGGGCGAGAATCAGGTCGTATTTGTCTCGCGCGTAGGGCAGTCCGCCCGTGCGAGAACCAGGCCGTGCCTGTCTTGCCCGCAGGGCAGGCCGCCTAGGCGAGAGCCAGGCTGCGCCTGTCTCGCCTGCAGGGCAGGCCGCCCGGGCGAGAGCCAGGACGCGCATGTCTCGCCCGCAGGGCAGGCTGCCCGGACGACCACCAGTCCGCGCCTACTCGCTCGCAGGGCAGGCCGCCCGGGCGAGAGCCAGGCCGCACCTGTCTCGCCCGCAGGGCAGGCCTCCCGGGCGAGAACCAGGCTGCGCCTGTCTCGCCTGAAGGGCAGGCCGCCCGGGCGAGCACCAGGCCGCGCCTATCTCGCCCGCAGGGAAGGCCGCCCAGGCGAGCACCAGGTCGTGCCTGTCTCGCCGCTCCTACCTCGTACCAAGGCAAGCTGGGGGGGACCATCTTGCCACACCCACCCCCCCCTCCCCAAAAAAAAGAGGGACGGGGGGGGGGGGAGGTGTAAATTTTTCCTCCCCTACTAGCATATTTCCAAGGCCGAGCCAAAATTGGCCACAAAGAGTGCAAAATCTCTCAAAAGCTTAAAAATATAAAGCTGGTCATGCGCCTACCGAGGGGACCCTACTATGCGAATGCGGGGTCCCAACGTATACAATCCCCACTCTTTTCGAGGTTGGCACAAACTCAGAAATAAACATCCAACCCAACGTATTCACTGAGTGACCTCTTCTCGTGATTTGAAAGATTATATGGCCTCTCTGAGGGATCAACCTGTCATGCCAGCTAATGGGAGCCTGGGTGACGAGACATTCTCGGGCTGAAAATACTTAGCCTCCCGAGGTGTCAACCTGTCATGTCAGCTAATGGGAGCCTGGGTGACGAGACAGCCTCGGAGGTGAAAATACTTGGGCATCCACAAGAGGTACGCCTGCCCTGCTAACTAGTGAGAGCCTGACAGCGGGACCGTCATCGGAGAAAAGGACTTGGCCTTTCATGAGAGGTACCACCGGACCTGCCAGCTAGTGGGAGCCTGGTAGCGGGACCATCATCGGAACAAAGAACTTGGGCTTCCACGAGAGGTACCACCGAACCTGCCAGCTAGTGGGAGCCTGACAGCGGGACCGTCATCGGAGCAAAGGACTTGAGATTCCACGAGAGGTACCACCGGATCTGCCAGCTAGTGGGAGCCTGGCAGCGAGACCGTCATCGGAGTAAAGGACTTGGGCTTCCACGAGAGGTACCGCCAAACTTGCCAGCTAGTAGGAGCCTGACAACGGGACCGTCATCAGAGCAAAGGACTTGGGCTTCCACGAGAGGTACCACCGGACCTGCCAGCTAGTGGGAGCCTAGCAGCGAGACCGTCATCGGAGCAAAGGACTTGGGCTTCCATGAGAGGTACCACCGGACCTGCCAGCTAGTGGGAGCCTGACAGCGGGACCATCATCGGAGCAAAGGACTTGGGCTTTCACGAGAGGTACCACCGGACCTGCTAGCTAGTGGGAGCCTGTCAGCGGGACCGTCATCGGAGCAAAGGACTTGGGCTTCCACGAGAGGTACCACCGGACTTGCCTGCTAGTGGGAGCCTGTCAGAGGGACCGTCATCGGAGCAAAAGACTTGGGCTTCCGCGAGAGGTACCACCGGACCTGCCAGCTAGTGGGGCCTGACAGAGGGACCGTCATCGGAGCAAAGGACTTGGGCTTCCGCGAGAGGTACCACCGGACCTGCCAGCTAGTGGGAGCCTGACAGCGGGGCCGTCATCAGAGCAAAGGACTTGGGCTTCCACGAGTGGTACCACCGGACCTACTAGCTAGTGGGAGCCTGACAGCGAGACAGTCATCGGAGCAAAGGACTTGGGCTTCCACAAGAGGTACCATTGGACCTGCCATCTAGTGGGAGCCTGGCAGTGGGACCATCATCGGAGAAAAGGACCTGGGCTTCCACGAGAGGTACCACCGGACCTGCCAGCTAGTGGGAGCCTGACAGTAGGATCGTCATCGGAGCAAAGGACTTGGGCTTCCACGAGAGGTACCACCGGACCTGACAGCTAGTGTGACCCTGACAGGGGGATCGTCATCGGAGCAAAGGACTTGGGCTTCCACGAGAGATGCCACCGGACCTGCCAGTTAGTGGGAGCCTGGCAGCGGGACCGCCATCGAAGCAAAGGAGTTAGCCTCCACGGGGTACCTTCAACCCATCCAGCTAGTGAGAGCCTGACATGAGGAGGTCCTCTCGGGGGGTGGGATTGGGCATGTCACCTAAGCTTTGTTAATTCCAACATCCTCATACGGGAAAAAAGATTGGTTACATGACCCCCCCTCCCCCCCCCCCGACTCAGCTGGTCGAAGGCTAGACTTACTACAACATAAGAATAATACAAGACTCCGCCGAGGCGGGCTTCTTCAGGGGGTCTAGGCATAATGGCCGTCATCCTTCCCCTCGAATACCTCCATCTTGCTCAGGCTCTCCATGATCTTCTCCATCTCCTCTTTCTTTGCCAACCAAGAGATGGTGTTGATGGCCGTGACATAACATTGTCTTGCCATCCTGGAATCCCCCTTGACTCTGACCTGGATCCCTCCTAAGCTGAACTTGAGGCATTGGTGGAATGAGGATGGCACGCAACGGAAGACGCTGATGAGGGGCCTTCTGAAGATGACGTTGTAGCTGCTTGGAGAATCAACAATGACGAACCGGCAGTTCCTTGAAGTCCCTCCTAATTTGACTTGGAGTTCTACTCCACCTTCAACCTCCTTCCTCTCCCCTGAAAATCTGAACATGGGTCCGTCTGAGGCCAACACCCTCCTTGGCTCCACCTTCATCTCATCAAACGCCTTCTTGAAAACGACGTTGACGGAGCTCCTGTTGTCAACCAAGATTCGGGAGACGGTGTAACCCTCGATGGCCGTCTGGATGACCAGCGCATTGCAGAATGGATCCTCATGATCCGGCATGTCCTTCATCGAGAAGGTTATCTTCTCATCCTGGGGAGGGGTCTGGGATGTGGAAGCGACGCTCCGTCGGTACATGACATGGAGGCTCGCCTTTCGAGTGGCCTCGATCCCCACTCCACCGTGGATCACTGCTATGCCACCTCGGGGTCCGACGTCGACCTGATCCTCACATATGTCATCCTCCCCCACTCGGGGTGGAACCTCTTCAACCTGTACCGGCGGCTGAGGCTGGGAAGGGCCACTCGCCCCCCTCACTTTCAGGAATTCGGGGCAGGTAGGCATGACGTGACCCTCTACCTGATGGAAGTCTCAGTACGACAACGCTCCTCCTTCCCTCCTTCGGTGGGTCCGGCGGTCTCTCATGTTGCCTCTTCCTCATTCACCTATTGCCAAGGCCTGTTGTGGTGGGGATAAGAGCTGTCTTGGGGCTTGCCTCTTGAAGTTGAACCTCCCTTGGCCCCTGTGAAAGTTTTCCCCACCCTGGATGAGAGCTCTTCCTGGACCTTGGGCAGGTCCTCCCTGCTGCCTCCAGCCTAGTTCCGGACCCTCCTGTCCATGGAACCCCTGAGCTCTCTGCTCTTCTCTCCGTCTTCCTTCCTAATGCCTTGAGCCACCTTGCTCCTTTGGCTCCGACTCTGTCAGTTTCGCCAACTTCTTGACAAATTCCAGGTTGGCCTCCTCCATGGCTATCTTCTCTGCCGCCCTTTCAATCAGCTCCTCGAAGGAAAGGGGGGCCTTTCGGGTCAGGCTCATCTTGAAAAACCCCTCGCACAACCCCATCGTGAACGCCATCTGGAGGGCATACCTCGGCATCTCCTGGATATCCAGGATCTCCTCCTGGAACCTGTCAACATAGTGGGTCAGCGACTCCTCGGCCCTCTGCCTTATCAGAATGATGGACTTAGGACTCCTCTTCCTCTTCTTGGAGGTGGAGAAGCATAGCTGGAAGCTCCAGCTCAACTCCTCGAACCCATAGATTGACCTCGGAGGGAGTTGATGAAACCAGTCCCTTGCCTTCTCCTTCAACGTGATCGCAAAGATGCGACACTTGAAGTCATCTGCCATTGGCATGATGGAGATGACATCCTCGAACCACTGCAGGTGCTGGACAGGGTCATCCTTCCCGGTATAGTAAGCCATGTCTGGCTCTCTGAACCCCTTGGGAATGGGAGCTGAGATGATCAGCTCACTGAAGGGTGACCCCCTGAGGTGTGGTCTTGCAACCTCTACTCGCGCGATCTGCTCGCTTGGAGGGCTAGCACTCGTCGGGCTGGGGAACAGCTCCCGGCCGGGGAGGTCTCGCTCGAACCCCTCTCCCATCCTTTCCTTTCCAGGTCGCCTACCTGGTGCACTTCCTTCTTCCCCTGCTGGGGTCATTTCGCCTGTGCCCCTAGGAGGCAGCTCGCCGATACCGCTCTGGGTCAGCTCAGCGTGACCCCTGGGAGCCAGTCCTTGGGGGGGGATTGAGTTGTCTGCCCGAGGGGCAATGCTACTCAGCATCTCCATGATGCCTTGGATGGAAGCCATGAATTCCTCCCTTCCTACGAAGGGTCCGGGGTTGGGGAGCTAGCCGAGATCATCACCACCTCCCTGATCTCTAGCCATGACTCTCTTCCGAGATATTCTGTGCTGGTCACTCTCCACGCTCACCGCACCAAAAGTGTTGGAACAAAAAACTTGGTCTCTGTGGAGTTCGGGGTCCCAAAAGAGGGGTGACCTCACACCTACTACACCCGAGGAACGTCACGGACCAAGTACTTGGGAAACAAGGAATAAATCCTCGGCTCTAGTGCGGAGGTCCCACCACACACCCGGAAGGTCATGTTAGAATAGCGAACAAACGACTAAAAAACAAGCCGAAAATTTGAATAATAGAAAGTTTTATTATCCAAAAAGATATCATTTACAAAGGTATGACCTCCATTTTATAGAATGGAGGAGAGGAGAGAGAGTACAAACTAACAATATGGGACTAAAGAAATGTACAGAGACTGAGCGGTTAGAAATAAGCAGACCGAACAAGCCGCGCGGTTAGACAATGGGCTAACCGATCGGTAAGACCAGAGCAAGAGAGCGAGATGCGGTAGGAGACCGCTAGACCGCCCGGTCTCCAAGCCACCGGAGACAACCCGCCAGACCGCCGGACTACGAACAACACCTGCCTTGATATCAAACCGCTGGGGCGAAGTCGCTAGACCGCGCGGTCTACAACCCGCCAGGCTCAGACCGCCAGACCGCCCGGTCACATACTTCAACACTCACCCTCAAGCTGGAGCATAGATATCAATCATTCCAAGCTTGTCACAAATGTGGAAGAAGGAAGCTGAAACCGGCTTGGTGAAGATATCCGCCAACTATTTGTCGTAGGTGACGAACAGAGTGCAAATCTGTCTCTTCAAGACCTCATCCCGGATGAAATGACAGTCGACTTCAATATGTTTCGTTCTCTCATGGAAGACCGGATTTTTGGATATGTATATAGCGGCCTTGTTGTCACAGAACATAGGAAGAGGATAGTCGTAGACCTCTCCTAGATCAAGCATGAGAGCCCGCAACCATTTTAGTTCACACGTGGTTGACGCCATACTCCGATATTCAGCTTCAGCACTGGACCTTGAGACAACAGATTGCTTCTTGCTCTTCCAGCTCACAAGTTTACATCCAATAAATGTTCAAAAACCTGATATAGATTTACGGTCATCTTTATCATTTGCATAGCTTGAGTCTGAGTAGGTTTCAACTCTCAGATGGCCATGCTTCTGAAAGAGTAGTCCTTTTCCCGGTGCTGCTTTGATATACTCTAATATATTCAAGGCAGACTGAAGATGACATTCCCTGGGAGATTGCATGAACTGACTCACCTTGCCTACAACATAGGCAATGTCGGGTCTGGTCACCGTGAGATAAATTAGTTTGCCCACCAGACGTCTATACTTTGTGGCATCGGACATAAGAGGAGAGTCATCTGTCCACATTTTGTCTTCTCCAGTAGACATAGGATACCATGCCGGCTTGGCACCGGTCAATCCTGCGTCCCGTAGCAGATCAAGAGCATACTTCCGTTGGGAGAGAACCGGCGAGTTGGGCTTCCGAGAGATTTCTATCCCCAAAAAGTATTTTGGGGAGTCCATATCCTTCGTGACAAGGTGTTGACGGAGGTGTTTCTTTGTCAAGTCCACCCCAGCCTGGTCATCACCGGTAAGGAGAATATCATCTACATACACCGCCAAAACCACAAGGCCCGATGCGGTTTTGCGAATAAACAACGAGTGATCAGCTGAACTTCTTGTAAAGCCAACAGCAGCCACAATGCTACTGAACTTGTCGAACCATGCCTGAGGGCTCTGTTTTAGGCCATAGATAGCCTTCTTCAACTTGCATACACGTGTATCCCCCTGAGCAACATACCCCGGAGGTTGCTCCAAGTAAACGTCCTCGTGAAGATCCCCATAGAGAAATGCATTTTTGACATCAAGCTGGGAAACAGCCCAATCCTAGTTGACGGCCACAGAGAGAAGAACCCGGATG
The DNA here is from genome assembly GCA_039513925.1 of Platanthera zijinensis. Lineage (NCBI taxonomy): Eukaryota > Viridiplantae > Streptophyta > Magnoliopsida > Asparagales > Orchidaceae > Platanthera > Platanthera zijinensis. The sequence goes on from CM077085.1 coordinate 13,129,850, forward strand.
GTGCTGAGACGAGCAACTGGGGAGAAAGTATCAAAGTAGTCAACCCAATAAGTCTGAGTAAAGCCTTTGGCCACCAGTCGGGCCTTATAGCGCTCCACAGTGCCGTCTGGGTGAAACTTCACAACAAACACCCAGCGACAGCCAACCACATCAGTACCCACTGGTGGAGAAACAAGGGTCCAGGTGCCCCTTTCAGTAAGAGTAGCAATTTCCTCATCCATGGCAGATTTCCAATGAGGAATAACAAGAGCCTCCTGATAGGTGCGGGGAGTAGTAGTAGCCGAGATAGCCAAAGCAAAATTCCTGCGAGAAGGAGTAAGACGATCATATGAAACAACAACAGCAAGGGGGTGTAGGGTATACGTCCGCACCCCTTTGCGAAGAGCTATAGGAAGATCCAGGTCAGCGGGTCCCTCGGCATTCGGAGCATCCGTGGCAGAGAGAGCTGGCCCGGGAGTAGAGAGCGACGGCGGCAGAGATGAGGGAGATGGTGGCGGAGAAGAGGGAGAAAGAGGTGGAGTGAGAGGAGTGGACGGAGACGGTGTAGGGGTGGAGATCGCAGTAGGAGATGAGGGAACGAAGGGAACAACAGGAGAATCAGAAGCTGGGAGAAGAGGAGAGGAGTCAGCCGAGAAGTAGGAGGTATTTTCGAAGAAGGTGACGTCAGCAGAGACGAACTGCTTAGGAAGGACGGGATCAAAGCAACAATAGCCTTTCTGAGTGGTGGAGTACCCCAGAAAGACACATTTGGTGGAGAGAGGAGAGAGCTTATCACGGGTGGCAGAATGGGCATGTACAAAGGCAGTGCATCCAAAGATTTGGAGAGGGAGAGGAAACGGTTCCTTGCCCGGATACAGAATGGAGAATGGGGTTTTTCCGTGTAGAACCGTAGAGGGAATGCGATTGATAAGGTAGCAGACAAGGAGAACAGCATAGCCCCAATAGGAGCGAGGAACATGCATCTGGGTCATCAAGGTGCGAGCGACATCGAGGAGGTGACGATTTTTGCGTTCTGCCACACCATTTTATTGTGAAGTATAGACACAACTAGTTTGATGAATAATCCCATTTTGCATGCAGAAGGTAGAAAAGTCATGACTGATATATTCTTTGGCATTATCAGATCGAAAAACTTTGATAGAAACATTAAACTGAGTTTTGATCATGAGATAGAATGACATTCCTTACAAAGAATAATTCGGAGCGATCTTTTAACAGATACACCCACGTATAGCGAGAGAAATCATCAATGAACGTGACAAAATATGAACTACCCCGACCAACGGTAAGAGTAGAAGGACCCCAAACATCGGAGTGGATGAGATCAAACGGACAGGTAGATCCACGAACGTGTTTTGGAGGAAAGGAAGAGCGGTGATGCTTGCCAAGCTGACAGGCCTCACAGTTGAGCGGAGGACTCTGTGGAGGAAGTTGGGGCAGAAGTTGACGAAGAAGACGTGGAGGAGCATGACCAAGACGGAGATGCCATTAGAGAAGATCTGTGGAGGTGGAGGAGAAGGTGGAGAAAGCGGAAATGTTGTCCAATAAGTATAGGCCGCCACTCTCAGTCCCAGTAGCAATCGTCCGTTGGGAGTCCGGATCCTGAAAAGAGCAAGAAGTAGAAGTAAATGTGACGGAACATTGTAATTGCTTGTATAGAGAGGTAATAGATAATAAGTTGCACGGGAACTTGGGCACGTAGAGAGTATCCACCAAACGAAGAGACGGAGTGACATGAACTATCCCCGTCCCATGGACCGATGATGAAGAGCCGTCAGCGAGAATACCGGGGGCAACCGATCATGTGTTTCTAGGAGAGATAAACACTGGAGATTGCTGGTCATATGATTAGTAGCATCGGTATCGATCAGCCATTTTCCTTGAGTAACAACGTGGGCACTACCAGAAGACGTGACCACCGAGGCGAACGACTTTGAGGAGTATATGAAAGCCATGAAGGGAGGAACCAAAAACTGCAGCGGTCACGGTGACAGCACACCAGCGGCAAGAAGGGCCACGACCAAGGTGCAGAGCAAGACAAAGGGGAAGAATAGGGAAGCACAAGCCGCGCGACTAAATGGAAGGTCACAGCGACTAACAAGCAGGAGCGGCTAAAGGAAGAGCCGCACAGAGGAGATCAGACCGCTGTAACTTAGAGACAGGTCGCGGGGACTAAGAGAGAGAGAGCGGCTAAGGAAGAAGGGCAAAGAGGCCGCCAAAACAAGGAAGAACTCGCGCGAACAGAGAGAAATCGCAGCGGTTAGAAGAAAGAGATCTGCAGCGGTCACGATGACAGCACACCAGCGGCCAGAAAAGCCACGACCAAGCCGCAGAAACAAGCAGAGGGAAAGAAGTCGAGCGGCTAGAAAACAGCCCGTGCGAACAGAAGAAAGAGACACCACGCGAACAGAGAGAAGTCCGCTTGGAGGCAAATACGGAGAACAAGGCAAACAGGTCGCGGCAACAGGCCGGGGAGACTAGAGAAGAGGAGCAGCTAGAACGGAGGGCGTGACGACTAAGCACAGGTCGCGGTGAAACAAAGAGATCGCGCACACAAAGGGCAACGACAGGGAGAGAAAGGAGCCATGCGAATAGGGCACATACCGGAAGAAACAAGCCGCGAGAACAGGTCACGGGAAGAAGAAGCAAGCCGCGCGGACAGGTCGCGTGGTCAGAGAGGGCGCACAGAATCAGGCGGAGAAAATCGAGTCCTCTGATACCATGTTAGAATAGCGAACAAACGACTAAAAAACAAGTCGGAACTTTGAATAATAGAAAGTTTTATTATCCAAAAAGATATCATTTACAAAGGTATGACCTCCCTTTATAGAATGGAGGAGAGGGGAGAGAGTACAAACTAACAATGTGGGACTAAAAAATGTACAGAGACTGAGCGGTTAGAAATAAGCAGACCGAACAAGCCGCGCGGTTAGACAATTGGCTAACCGCTCGGCAAGACCAGAGCAAGAGAGCGAGATGCGGTAGGAGACCGCTAGACCGCCCGGTCTCCAAGCCACCGGAGACAACCCGCCAGACCGCCGGACTACGAACAACACCTGCCTGGATATCAAACCGCTAGGGAGAAACCGCTAGACCGCGCGGTCTACAACCCGCCAGGCTCAGACCACCAGACCGCCCGATCACATACTTCAACAGGTCACAAGAGAGCTTCCCCTCCCTCACCAATGGCTGAGCCGGGTACCTTCTGAGAGCTCTCTCAACTCAACCAAGAAGAAGAAACCAAGGGAGGAGGAAGCCAAAAACTCATCCCTCCAAAGGTACCCAAGGGGGTCTATTTATAGTTTTTCCAAGCCTGGGGGCCAAAAGGTCCGAAATACCCCCAAGACAAACGTACCCTGAGCCAATAGAAAACACCCACACCGGGGGGTAAAAGGGGGAATTCCACCCCGATAGCACAACAGTAAAAGCACGGCCCAAAGAGAGGTCCAGGGATGGACGAGGGCCGGACCATGCTCCCAACCCCCACCCCAGGGAAACCGTCCGCTGGGGGAGAGCACCAGGTCGCAGGCCTTGCTCGCCCGCAGGGCAGGCTACCCGGGCGAGAACCAGGCCGCGCCTGTCTCGCCCGTAGGGCAGGCCGCCCGAGCGAGAACCAGGTCGCGCCTGTCTCGCCCGCAGGGCAGGCCGCCCGAGCGAGAACCAGACCGCGCCTGTCTCGCCCGCAGGGCAGGCCGCCCGGGCGAGAACCAGGTCGTGCCTGTCTCGCCCGCAGGGCAGGCCGCCCGGGCGAGAACCAGGTCGCGCATGTCTCGCCCGCAGGGCAGGCCGCCCGAGCGAGAACTAGGTCACGCCTGTCTCACCCGCAGGGCAGGCTGGCCGGGCGAGAACCAGGTCGCGCCTGTCTCGCCCGTAGGGCAGGCTGGCCGGGCGAGAACCAAGTCGCGCCTGTCTCGCCCGCAGGGCAGGCCGCCCGTGCGAGAACCAGACCGCGCCTTTCTCGCCCGCAGGGCAGGCCGCACGGGCGAAAACCAGGTCGCGCCTGTCTCGCCCACAGGGCAGGCCGCCCGGGCGAGAACCAGGCCACACCTATCTCGCCTGCAGGGCAGGCCGCCCGGGCGAGCACCAGGTCGCGCCTGTCTCGCCTGTCTCGCCCGCAGAGCAGGCTGCCTGAGTGAGAGCCAGGCCGCGCCTGTCTCGCCCGCAGGGCAGGCTGCAAGGGCAAGAATCAGGCTGCGCCTGTCTCGCCCGGGCGAGCACCAGGCCGCACATGTCTCGCCTGTAGGGCAGACTGCCAGGGCGAGCACCAGGACGTATTTGTCTCGCCGCTCCTACCTCGTACCAAGGCAAGCCGGGGGGGGCATCTTGTCACCCCCCCCCCAAAAAAAAGGGACTGGGGGGGGGGAGATGCAGATTTTTCCTCCCCCTACTAGCATATTTCCAAGGCCGAGCCAAAATTGGCTACCAAGAGTGCAAAATTTCTCAAAAGCTTAAAAAACATAAAGTTGGTCATGCGTCTGCCGAGGGGACCCTACTCTGCGAATACGGGGTTGTACACATCACACATTGGATTCAGTTGTGTTTTGATGTAAGAAGGGATCGCACAAGGATCAAGACAATTAAAGATTCATGAAAGAAACTATCCTACACATGATTTAGAGTTTGCTGCTGTAATTTATGCACTGAAGCTTTGGAGACATTTATTGTATGGCACGCTGTGCAAGATCTACCTAGATCATAAGAGTTTGAAGTACGTCTTCACTCAAAATGAGCTGAATCTGCGCCAGCGGAGGTGGTTAGAATATGTGACCGATTATGAAGTGGAGATTCTTTATCATCCGGGAAAGGCTAACATAGTAGCCGATGCTTTAAGTAAAAAGACCTCCAAAATCTTTAACCTGTCTGTGCAATCCCTTGTGGAAGAATTCTTGTTGATGGACATCAAAGTTGGGAGTAGTGATGTGCCTATTAGTTCGGAAGCAGAAGAGCCCTCTTGGATTTCCCTTACCAGAGTACACTAGAAGGATGACCCTGATTTGTTGCATCTCTAGAATAGAACTTAGAAGGGCGATCTACCTGATTTCTCTTTGGACGAGTTAGATACTCTGAAATATCGAGGTATATTTTGTATCCCCGCTTTTGGTGATATTCGGGCTAAGATTTGCAATGAAGCTCATGGTTCCAGTATTGCCTACCATCCTGATTCCACCAAAATGTATAAAGATCTAAAGCAAATTGTTTGGTGGTCGAGAATGAAGAATGATATAACAAAGTTTGTGTCGGAATGCTACACATGTCAGCGTGTTAGGCTGACCATAGAAGGCCTGGTGGTAAATTAACACCGCTTGATATTCCAAGTTGGAAATGAGAGAGTATTTCGATGGATTTCATCACCGGTTTACCAAAATCTCCCCGTGGGCACGCCTCTGTTTGGGTGATAGTTGATAGATTGACAAAGTGTGCTCACTTTGTGCCCTTTAAGATTGGGTATTCCATGAAGAAGATATCTGAGTTATACCTTGATGAGGTCATCAGATTACATGGAGTGCCTGTTAACATTGTATCAGATCGAGATTCCAGATTTAGGTCTCGCTTTTGGAAGAATTTACTGGAAGGGTTGGGTACCGATCTAAGGTATTCCACTGCCTATCATCCACATACAAATGGTCAGAAGGAAAAGGTAAATCAGATCGTGGAAGACATGATAAGGTGTTACATATTGGATCATGGTGGTGCTTGGGATGAACGCCTCAGACTCATGGAATTTGCTTATAATAATAGTTATCAAGAGAGTCTGTAGATGACCCCGTTTGAGGCCTTGTACGGAAGGTGTTGTAGGACACACTACTAAAAAACAGACTTTTAGCCACGACAGATTTCCGTGGCTAAAAGTCCAAAACCGTGGCTAATAACTATTAGTCATGGCCTACCCACGGCAAATGGGCGTGGGCAATACGAGCGTGTCTAATAGTATTAACCACGCTGAATCCGTGGCTAATAAGTTATTAGCCACGGTTCAATTGTCGTGGCTAAAAGTTCCTCATTTGTCACGGCTCAATTGTCGTGGCTAAATGACCTGTAATAAACCTAACATAAAAAATATTCGGTCGCCGCCGGCTGGCCGCCACCGCCCGGCGGCCGCCGCCCCGCCGCCCGGCCGCCGCCGCCCCGCCGCCCGACCGCCGCCGCCCGACCGCCGCCGCCGCCACGCCGATTTCATTTCAAACAATAATTTTGAAAGACCTATATAAATCCCAAATCAAGCTTTTTATTGGCGGTGTTGGACTAAAAAAACCCGACCTTTTGCCACGGATTAGGCTTCCGTGGCTAATACTAGATTATTAGCCACGAAATAGGCAAACCGTGGCAAAAAGTCGGGTTATTTGCCACGGATTAGTCATCCATGGCTAATACTAGCTTATTAGCCACGGAATAGGAACGCTGCTAGGTCCGAAAGCCCTTGAAGAGATGAATTGTGTTGTGACTCATATTCGAGAAAAGCTCCGTATAACACAAGAGCGTTATGAGAAATACGCTAATCGACGAAGGGTTGATATGGAGTTCGACATTGAGGACATGGTTTTTCTGAAAGTCTCTCCGATGTCAGGTGTTAAAAGGTTTGGAAGGAACCACAAGTTAGAGCCCCGGTATGTGGGACCTTTTCAAATTCTTGAGGCCATCAGAGTGTCAACTTATATACTGGATTTGTCTACTGCCTTCCCTGGTGTCCATGATGTGTTACATGTGAGCCAGTTGCGAAAGTGTGTTCATAGTGATCGTCAAGTCCTTGACTCGGTGCCCCAGATTCAGCCCAACCTTTCGTACATGGAAGAGTCTGTCCGTATTTTGGAATCTCAAGATCGAGTGTTGCGAAGAAAGACCATTCCATATGGTTAAGGTTCTCTGGCGAAATCAAGACGTCGAAAGCGCGACGTCGAAATTGGAGTCACCGATGAGGGAATCTCATCCGCATCTCTTCCCTTAGTTTCGGGTATGTCTCCATGCTTTTGGTGTTGTTTGAATTTCTTGTTTTGGTTTGATTTTGGAGTTGTATTAAGTTTCAGGACGAAACTTTTTTTTATGGGGAGTGACTGTAACGCCCCCGATTTTTTCGATGATTTTATTTGATGTGGTATCGTCATATTTATGACGTCAGGGTGTTACTTTTTACGTCATGTTGACAGCGCTGCACCGTTAGTGTGTTTTCACGTCTGTTGGGTCTGTTTGACCAGATTTTGGGATTTTGATTGGATTGAATGTTTTTCTTGATTGAAAGGATGAAGTTTTTAGATTTTGGACTTATCAAGTTTTATTGCGATCCGAACATTTTGGAGTCTCGGCGAGTGTTTAGATCTTTGTGATGATTTTTGCTTGTGTAAGCATTTGATGATAGTGTCTCAAGAATGGTGCGTCAGATTCTAGGGTTGTCTTCGCTGTTAAATTCATTTAATTTGACGCGCGTTTGGGCCTCCATTTTGAACTCGTATTTCCTTGTTCAAACTATTTGAATATAATTATTATTATATTAAAGCCTTATGCTTCGTTCTGATTCTCGAGAAACCCTCTTATTGATTCTCGAGAAGCCCCCCTCAAGGGTAGGTTTTCGTCGAACAGAGGTGGGAGACGAATTTTGGGCGCTGTCTTGGGTTCGACGAAGCGTCGAACGACGTTCGACGAAGCGTCGAACGGCGTTCGACGAACGACGAACTGGGCGTTCGACGATCGTCGAACGGTTCTAGGTTCGACAAATGTCGAACAATCAGGTGTTCGTCGAGCGGGTTTTCCTTTATGTTCGACGAATTTCCACCAGAGTTCGTCGAACGGGTTTTGTGTTCGACGAATTTCGAACGTAGTTCGTCAAACGGGTTTTTCCTTTGTGTTCGACAAAGTTTGACCAGAGTTCTTCGAACGGGTTTTGTGTTCGACGAATTTCGAACAGAGTTCGTCGAACGGGGTTGTTCTTCCTTGTTCTCGAGAAGTTTTGCTTGTACTCGAGAACTGTCCTTCATTCTCGAGAAGTCCATTTCAGTACTCGAGAAGTCCTCCTCACTACTCGAGTAATCTTCCTCAGTTCTCGAGAACCTGCCTTCTACTCGAGTAAAGCTTCCTTCTGTTCTTCTCGAGTAATCCATGACTTCTTCTCGAGAAGTCCGGTCCAACTAATCCCCTCCCCCGGTTCTTTTCTTAGAAATGTAACTGTTATAGGTAAAATAATTTTAATATTATAATAATACCTTATATATATATGTACTTCTTCTTCCTCCTTAGAACCGAACTTCTGTTCACTTCTCGAGCCAGAGCGGCGCTAGAGAGAGAGAAAGCATCTTTTCCGTGGGTTTTCCGGTGGCCACCGACGGTGCTTCGATGCTCGAAATCTTCACCTGAGTATAGATCCGGAAAGCTCTCAGCGAGATCTACGTCGTCGTGGTAACATTTTCCCCCATTTATTGAATTTTTCTCGTTAGGGTTTTCGGCCCTAACTCATATTTTTGGCCATTCTTGTTAGATTTCAACTTCCCTCGTCTGCCTTAGTCACGATCTACGAAGAAGTGCGATTTGGAGGTCTTCTCCGGTAAAACCAAGGCAAGTGGTGGTTTTACTCCCCTCTTCCCTTCTTTCTCCTGATCTGCTGAAATTTCTAACTTCCTTTTGTCGTTATCAATAATAACTTGTTGATTATAGTGCTGTCTTAATCCTTTGTTTAAATCCACTTGTATTATCATGTTCTTGATTTTGCTAATCTAACCATGTAAAGTGGTATATGTTTTGATAATGTGGTTGAATCTTGCTCTTTTAACCGTCCTTTAACTATTATGTAAGACGTGTTAGAGTTTATCTAGGATTATAAATTCTTCCTAAAGGTTGATCAACCATTTTTTAAATCTAGAAATGTCTAGTAGAATCTGATTTGTCAAGTCTTGAGATATATCATGATTCTCTTGTTTACGGGAGTTAGTGGACGTAACCACCTCCGTAATGTTTTGAGATTTATTAGCACCTTGTGGAACTCTACCGGGTGTTTGGGCGTTTGTGGAGAATGGTGGAGTGTATGAGTCTTCCCTGCAGTTAGACGAATATTATATCTGTGAGGGTGTGTCCGGTTGAGTGACCATCTCGCTCGTGTTTTTTGGTAGAATTGACCACATGTGGCTAAAAAAGTTATGCGAATTCTTTCTTATGATTTAATCATGCTTTCCACCTTTTTAGATGTGTGCATCTGGTGTAATTTATTGTACGTGACGATACACGTAAGTGCTCTTTTCTGATTTTGGTACTTTACCTTGTACTTTACTTCAATATTTTTGGTCTTGGGTTAGTACCCCTTTTTTGACCTTTGTTTACTTTTGACTTACTTTTCTGCCACCACTTGTACCCTCTTGCTGAGGTGTTCTATTTTTGGAATGCCCCAGATTCAGAGCTTTAACAGATAGTGGAGCTTCAGTGCAGCAATTTTGGTTGAGGCTTTACCTCGAGGTTGCGAGGTAGTTTTCTATTTTTGATGTTAGTTCAGACTTGCATACTTTTGAATTCTGTGGGTTCGTGTCAGTTTGTTGATGCCCACATGGTAGTTGGTTTTGGATACTTTCTAGCCGTTAGTTGTTTTTTTTGTGATGAATTGGATTACTTGCTCTCTGAGATGTTTTATGCTAGGAATGCATGTTAGGTATTTTCAAGTATATAAAAAACTACTATTATTACTGCATACATTGCATGTTTTAAAATTCTAACTCATTATATTTAGCGACCGTAAAAGCTATTTTTACTACTATTATAAACCTAGAGTCTTGCATACAATGAGTTATTTTTTAGGGGACGTTTACACTCATATAGGATGTTTAATTTCATAAATGAAGCATTTTTCCGCAGCGTATAACTTTCGTGGACTTGATGTGCCACTAAGCCGAAGGATAAGGTTAACTGCTTAATTTAAATTGGATTTTCTTTAAATCACTTAAAGATCTCCTGTTTTGTGTCAAATAGGAGTTTTTCCTGAGCGTTCACAGTTATCCCCTGCTGACGTGGCATTATGACGCGCATTTTCCCTTACTCTGATATGTTATTAAATACGGTGAAAAGTGCGGGTTGTGACAGAGATTTAGGGGGAGCTTCTACTCCCTACTCTAATGGAGCAAGCACTATTAGGAGAAGCTCTGAAAGTACTCAATCTAGAATGAGAAGGTTGGATGAGATCTACGAGGAGACGGAGCCGATTCATGCTAACTTTTCTTTATATTGTCTTTTAGCAGATTGCGAACCGTACTCATATGATGAGGCTGCTCAGGAGAAGACTTAGAGGAAGGCGATGGATGAAGAAATAGCTTCCATCAAGAAGAATGAGACTTAGGTAGTTAGTCACTTTGCCTGCAAGTCATAAGCCCATTGGTGTGAAATGAGTGTACAGAGTGAAGAAGAATAAGGATGGAGAAGTGGAGAAGCACAAGGCAAGACTCATCGCGAAAAGCTATCGACAAGTCCAAGGAGTGTACTACGACGAGGTCTTTTCTCCAGTGGCGCGGATAGACACTATCAGACTGATCATTGCACTAGCAGCTCATTATAAGTGGAAGATCTGCCAGATGGATGTTAAGTCTGCTTTTCTGAATGGGTACTTGGAGGAAGATATGTATGTCCAGCAACCTCTTGTATATGAGGTGAAAGATCAAGAGAAGAAGGTCTATAAGTTGAAGAAGGCGCTATACGGGTTGAAGCAGGCGCCTCATGTGTGGAATGAAAGGATATACACATACTTTCAAAAGAACGGATACATAAAGAGCCCGTATGAGTATGCACTCTACACGAAGGTGAAGAAGAATGCAGATATCATGGTCGTCTGCCTGTATGTTGATGACATGATATTCACTGGCAACAACCCTCTTATGTTTGAAGAGTTCAAGAAGACGATGAAGAAGGAGTTCAAGATGACTGATCTGGGAGAACTCACCTACTTCTTGGACATTGAGGTACAATAGAGTGAAGATGAGATCTTCATTTCTCAGAAGAAGTATGCAGAGGAGATTCTGAAGAAGTTCCGGATGGAGAATAACAAGGCTTTATCTACTCCTGCAGATCCAGGGGTGAAGTTGAGGAAGGATTCGAAGGAGGAAGTTGATGACTCTACGATGTTCAAGAGTCTAGTTGGAAGTCTATGCTACCTGACTTTCAATAGGCCTGATATCATGTATGCGGTTGGAGTGGTCAGTAGATATATGGAGGAGACGAAGCAAGATCACTTCATAGCAACAAAGAGGATTTTGAGTGTACAACCCCATATTCGGCGAGTGGGCCCGACGGGGAGCAGGAGGGCCGGATCTAGTAGTTCAAGCCCCGGGCAAGCACCCAAAGGGGGGAAGGAGTTCGGAAGCCCCCAACTTACCCAAGTGGGGTGGAGTGTTTGAAGGGAGAGTGGAGCAGGCGGGCTCATGCTCACCCTAGGAGAGCTCACCAAGCGGCGGGCGAGCAGGGTCAGTCGGGCCCGTGCTCGCCAAGGTTCGGGGGAGCGGCGAGTACCAGCTCCATCGAGCACTCGCCTCCCCAGGAGAGTAGAGGCCTCAGGGACTACTCACCCAGCCTCCTGTGATGTATCTTTTACCATTTTGTCCCCGCTGGCCTGCCCATAGCCAGTTAGAACAGCAGAGTTGCGCTGCCGGAAGACCCAGTTAGGCTACACATAGCTGTTTGGAACAACGGAGGTTTGCTATTTGCAAATCGTTTTCAGAAATCTATAAATAGGACCCAAGGAGCACCTCAGAACACAGGCTTATTTGTTCCCAGACCTTCTTGCGCTTTCTGAGGTATCCTTTAGCTCGACATTTGGCTAAGGGAGGGGAAGCGCTCTAAGATCTTCCGGGTGTGTGGTGGGACCTCCGCGCCGATCCCTTGGGTCAGTCCCCTCTGCTTTTCTGTCATTTTGCTTACAGGAGAGAAGTAGGTGCGCGATCACCCCCTTCCCCAAGGGTGAACTCCATAAGATACCGAATTTTCGGTTTCAACATTGAGGTATGTTAATGACACAAGAGATCATGGTTTGGTTTACTCTACTGCAGAAGAGTTGAAGTTGGTCGAGTACTCTGACAGTGATTACGAAGGAGATGTGAATGACTGAAAGAGCACTTTCGGATATGCATTTCATGTGGTAACAATTGTTTTCTCGTGGAGTTCGAAGAAGCAGGCCACGATTGTCTTATCTACTTGTGAAACAGAGTACATTGCAGCGGCAGCTTGTACTTGTTAGGCGATTTGGCTTAGAAATCTCTTGTTGAAGTTGCATCATCCACAGGATGTTCCAGTGAATGGTGTATGTTGATAGCATGTCTGCGATCCAACTAGCGAAGAACCCAGTGCTGTATGGGCACAACAAGCATATAGAGACAAAGTACCACTTTCTTCATGAGCAAGTGTAGCAGAAGGTGGTGGAGTTGGTTTATTGCCCCATTGGAGAGCAGATGAGGATATTTTCACAAAGGCGTTGAAGACTGAGACGTTCATGAAGTGTAAGAGCAAACTCGGCATGTGCTGCCGTGTTTGAGGGGGAGAATGTTAGCAGAAGGTTGGCGTTGACCGAAGTCAACGATGAGATAAATAATATATTATATATATATATATGAATTCATAAATGTGAAACGGTAGCAGGAAAGGTGGCGTGAAAACCACTCAAGCATTGATGATGGCATTAAACAAAGGAGACACGTGGCTGCCTATTATTTGTTTGAGAAGTTTATAAATTGCCATGGGATTGAGCAGCGCGAGTAAGTGCGGAAGCGTGACAAGGTAGCGAAGCAGAACGTGAATAGAAAAGGTTGTGGCCTTCTATTTCCTATCCAAAAAAAAACTGCATGCTGCAGCGTGCAGACAATTTTGTTTTCTTGCGGATAGCTTTGAATGAACTGATCCTTGCGGACACCAAAGCAGCAAACAAGCTCAGGCAATACATCTTGCGAACAACTCCTTGCCATCACCAAGGTTGTGAACAATACTTGGCGGACTGTTCTTGCGGACATTCTTCTTGCGAACAGCATTGCAGAAGTTCTCCTTGCAAGTAGCATAGTGAAGTGTTTTGGTTGTGAAGTTGTAATACCCAAGTGTGGGTAGTGTGTTGTGTTGATTTGTAATTTTCGTGACGAGTTGTCTTTGTTGTTACTGTTGTAATCTCTTATTATTAATAGTAGAAATTGTTTGCCTCTTAAGTTGTGTTGTGCCCACTATTATTCCGCTTCCAATACATACTCCAAGGGAGTTGGCGGCAGCGAAAGGTTTCATACTGTGTCACGGGTTGGACTGCCATGCAAGAGGGCATTAGTAAAAGACTCTATCGGGCGGGGAAAAAGGCGAGTGATAGCGAAATTGCTTTAGGGATAGAGGAGCTCTCCCGTGCTTTTCGGAAATCCCTATCCTACTCTGATGGGTGGACCAAGAGTTCTCCGGCTTAAATTCCCTGGGTGAACTCTTCTGATTTTTTTCTTTTTCTTTCATCCATTATTTAATATTTAGAGGTTTAAGAGCCATCCCTCTATGATCAAGATGGACATGCAAGGATATAACATCAAAACTAATCTCTTTACCTCACAAATGCGTTATGGATATGTGATCCTGTATGGTTATATTCCATCAAAAAATTTCAACATTGGGCTGCAAAGAGAAAGATAGCGTTAAGAAACTAGGCCAAACAGAGGAGAACAGCGAGTACAAAAACTTACAACTTGTTTCGACTGTTTACACTGCGGACTGATCATCCAAAGATCATGGCGATGCGAAGAAAATAGGTCAAACATCGAGGAACAATAATAGTAAGGAATTACAACATGTATCAATTGTTTACACTGTTGAAAGATCATCCAAAGTTCAAGGCGATGCAAGAATGTACTGAGTCACCCATCGGAATTTGAGGGAAAGATACTGAACTTAAGTAATAATTTGAACCTTCAAATATAAAATGGGGGCTTTACGGAGTGAGTTGTGGGATTGTGTTAGAAATTCCATAGTTAAGTATGTTGTGGTGAGAGTAATCTTGAGATGAGTGACCTCTTGAAAAGTATTCATAGATGATCTATGAAAAAGAATAAAACAATGTAGTTCAACATATTATGAGATGGGTTGAACCAAAGTCTATAATACCTCTAATGTTGTGAGTTGATTCATGAAAAATTGGTATCATAGTCAGGTTTTCCGGGTCCAGCTGTGGGTTAGGTTCGAGGGGAATCTCGTTGGAAGGTTTGAGGAGTGACTAACACCCTCTCTCAACGCCAGCGAATATCTACTCCAGGCCGGAGACAACACCCAAGGCCGAGGGTCCTCTGAGTGTACGAACTAGAGAGAGAGAGAGAAAGGGGGAGAGAGAGGGGCAGAGACCTTGCTACAAGTGGCAATCTTCTCACAGGCGGCTGAGAATAGGAACCCAACACAATACTTGAAACCGTTCGAGCAATTCCCAAAAGATTTCTTTGTTTTCTACAATTATGGAAATTTGAGATCATTCGGTTGAAATAAAAAAAATAAAAGGCGAATCTTTATAAGTTCCGACTACGCTTACTTTCTTTGAGAACTATCACACAGCAACCTGGCATGAGGGTCAAAGCATTCTCTCGGAAGCCCCCTAGATGTCACGTAGGCACATTACCGGGCAGCAACCCGAGCAACCCAAAGCCTATTCGCATCTGTTTCTCAGCCGCGGCGCATTGTTGTGATCGGATTTTGAACTCGCAACCCCCTTGATAAGGAGTCTTAAAACCACTTTTCATCACCAATTAAAGATCGTCAAACCATTCCTTATCAAGGGGATTGCGGGTTTGAGACCCGGCCTCAACAATGCACCGCGGTCGAGAAATAGGAGCGGAAAGGCTTTGGGGTGCTTATGTTGCAGCCCGGTAATGTGCCTACATGGCCCCTAAGGGGGAGGGACGGGGCGTAAAATGTGCATTTTTTTGTGACGACCAAGGGTTGACCCACTTTGGATCACACTAGATCATTGTGGCCTCAACTTGCATCATCCGGGCTACAGCCTAAACACCCAACCTCTCTTCATCCACATGTGGGTTGTTGGAGGGCGCAGATTCCCTTTAATGAGTAAAACTCGATAGTTAAGTGAACAACACAGGGACTTCCCAAGAGGTTTCCCGTCCCAAGACTACTCCCACCCGAGAATGATTAACTATCAAATTCTTCTACTTCTTATCACAAATTGAGTTGCAACTAATTGGTGATGATGAGTGGTTTGAATGCTCCTTATTAAGGCGGTTCTCTGTTCGAGACCAAATCTGAACAATGTGGCATGACCGAGAAACAAATGCAAAGAGACTTTGGGGTGCTTGGGTTGCGGTTCGGTAATGTGCCTACGTGGCCCTTAAGGGGGAGGCCGGGGTGTTACACTTGATAGTTATGTACTGTAGAAAAAGGCGGAATTTGATCTTCCATGGATGCAAATAAGATCTCCTTGCCGATGTATGTAAGCAGCAATGGAAGACCCTACGACGACATACGTGCGCATGCACGCGCCTGAATTATCCTTGGATGCTTGTCGCTCCTGGTTTAGCAAAAAGACGAAGAAGTTGAGGATATTAGTGAGAATTAGAAGCATCGACTTATTGTCACAAAATTGGCATCTTATACATTTCTGCCAACATTTGTTTGGAGAGTAATTTGAAATATGACATTGCCTGCTTCGGAAAAAAAATTCTTACATTCATGATTTTACTTCTTGCATATAATGCATTGCATGCTCGTGAAAGAGTAATAAAGAGCTTTATTGTCAGCTTTACCTTGGAAGTCTCCAGAAAGGATTGTTTTTAAAAGTTGCTTCACCATGTTTATCTTTTTTTTAAAAGACATTTAGTTTGGAATGTCTGATCAACTGATGGATGATGCCTGATAGACTCTTTTAATTCTTTCTTCGCAAGTCTTTAGTGAACCCATCAACTCAGTCAGATTAATTTGAGCTAAATCTCTAGGTTCTTCTATAGCTGTGACTGTTGGGGCAAAGGATGGATGCAAACATCTTAATATTTTCTATGCAACAGTGTTTTCTTGTATGACATCACCAAGAATTTGAGTTTGATTTGCTAAATTGACCATACGAGTTACAAAGTCATTTAGGCTCCGTTTCGGGGGACTTATTTTCACCGGTCAAGCGGTTGCGACCGCATGAACCGGACCTTAATTAAGGTCCGGTTCATGCTATCGTAATCGCTTGACTGGTGAAAATAAGTCCCCCCAAACGGAGCCTTAGAGATTCACCCACTTTCATTACAATATTTTAAAATCTCTTCATAGTCTTTGCATTAATACTAGTCATATTTCCATGAAGTGGTAAGTTGTGGAAATATGACTTCTAATACACCTTGATAAATTAACATGATGGTTCTGCCTTCTTCCATGAAGTGGTAAGTTGTGGACCATTTTCCACCACATCCCATAATTAAGCCTTGTGAAATGAACACTTGTTTAATATTTGTCTTCAGAAAATAAAAGAACAAACATATGAGAATATGACATAGGGTTGGAACTTGACTTAGGATGATGGATTCATCTAACCAACTGGTTATAAATGAAGGACTTGCCTGGGCACTGATACCAAAATGTTTGTAAATGATGAGAAAACACCAAGAAGAGAGCTGCCAACATATTTTCTTAAAACTCTTTATGTTTTATTTGTTTTATTCAGTCTTATCAGGTCCGGTTTAATTCTGCTGACAACTACTCTTTTCTTTCCAGTCTTTCCTTGATAGACATCATCTTCATCATCATCGCCGACTTCACCTTCTCGCCGACCTTCACCGTAACCCAAAACATGAACCTATAGAGCACCACCATTCCGAGCAATATATACAGATCTACCCACTTGGAGTAGCCTGCTTCCATATGCCAGTAGTTCCTCAACAGCTCCATTCCCGACACCGTCGAGGAGCTGTCCCCAGCTAAAATATCGCTATTGCTCGGAAAAGTCAAGCCGATGAACTCATTCTTGTAGAATCCCTGGACACACGTACTTGTGGAAGGCAATGTAATAGGCCGGATACTTCCACACCGGCTTCGGCATGCTGTTCGGCAGTCTAAAAAAGCCGCTGGCGAGGAGCATTCCTCCTTGGATTCCGGCCCCGAGGATGATGCCCATGAGGAAGTCGGGGACGAGGGTCGCGACTATCATCATGAGTCCCTCCACGAGTAACATGCTCGCGTAGAGCACGAGAGAGAAGTAAGATGAAGTGCTGCAGGTCTCTCTGAAGACCCGGGATGAAGTAGGCAAACGCGCCCGGGATGATGGAGATGAATAGAAGAAACGGCGCGGAGGAGAGTGTGTTTCCGATGGTGTATGCAGCGGCCCCGTAGTGTCCGTTCAGCCTCTCTCTCTGGAAGATCTGCGAATTCAGGCATTGAAAGATGTTAGTTTGTGAATATGAGGGCTCAAGAGATTTAGGCTTAGTTTGACGCGGCTTATCGTGGCTTACTCTCTCCGATAAAGTTGGAGAAAAATGTCATTGTAATACCAAACATACATTCTATGACAATGACGTTCTTATCCAATCTCACCGGAGCAAATAAGCTGCGATAAGCTGCGCCTTAATTAGCTGACCGACCTTAAGATCCTCCACAAAAGAAGGGAATCCACCTATCGCCATGAAAGTCAGGTATCCACCAATGTACATTAGCATTTCACCCCGTGACTCAAATTTATTTGAACACAATTATGTTTCATTAAGCCGTATTTGATTAAATATGAATCCTAAACAATTAAAATTAAAATTAATATATATATATATATATAGGTATGTATTCAACCTGAATGGAAACAAAATCAAACCCAATGTCATAGTAGAGGGTTCCGACGCCCCCACAAAGAGCGAGATAAATCACCAGTCGAAGCCAATAATACCCAGGATCTCTGTACATATTTACGAAAGACCTCCTCGTTAAGATGACGCACTGAGCCAAAAATCCAGCGTGTTCTCCCTTGGTCATTTTTGCTCTCTGTAATAACCATACTGAGATAAACTTTAGGTACCTATTTAGTATTTTATTAAAGTCTGTTGATTTTGATTATATGAGGGCAAAAGTAGCTAGCTAGGCGCACACCAAGTCGGCTGTATGAGTTACTTGGCTCAAGACTCGCTGATAAACATCCGATGATAGGTAACATCGTTGGAGAGTGTCAATTGCTACTCTGGCATTCATCTGCCGGCCAATGCGCCCGTCGCTCCGGCTGCTCTCCTCATCAAAGTCTTTGTTGATGATTCGAAGAAAGTGATCCGACGGGTTCTTCATTTGTGGGCACGGAAATCCGTTCGCGGCGAAGAACTTCATCAAAAGTTTCATAAAACTTAGTATTAGTAATGCATCCTTAAATGTATGCTCTGAATAATTAAAAATGGCTGAAAGTGATTGAACGAGACCATAAAGTTTAAGCTTGGCCCATACATATATGGGACTATGCCCCACAATAACACATTGTCCCCAGTGCGCGGCGCGCACATACGTCTATGTGCACACGTGTATCTAATTATCTCTTTATTTATTTTCAGAGAGAGAGAGATGGATGGTACCTGTGTAGCTAATGAGATGGGGCCAAAATAGAGGGTGATGCCGGAGGAAAGAAGGCAGAGGTTGTGAAAGAGCTCGAAGACTTCAAAGCTGGGCTGGTGGATGGAGGCGATGACGGTGCCGCCGTGGCGCTGAGCTTGGTCAACAATTCGGCTCATCACATGAAATGCGGCGGCGCTATCCAGACCGCTGGTAGGCTCATCCAGGAAAAGAAGCTTCGGCCGAGTCAAGATCTCCATACAGATGCTCACCCTCCTCCTCTGCCCTCCACTGATCCCCTTCTCATTCCTCCCACCAATCCTCACGTCCGCAACCTCGGTCAATCCCATCTCCGTCATCACCGCCTCCGCTCTCTCCCTCCTCTCCTTCATCGGCATGGAATTCGGCAGCTGCAGTTCCGCGGAGTAGTATATGCTCTCCCTCACCGTCAGCGTCGTCATCAGTATATCATCTTGAGTCACATAGGCCTGCTCATACAAAATATTTCACAACTACATTTACAAGTGATGCCGCGACTTGCACAACTACATTTAAAAAGAAGGAATATCCCGCCCATTGAGGGGATTTTTGAATGGAAATCTTGCCTATGTAATCCCTCATACTGCGGGATTTGGGCCAGCTGGCGCCTGACTTGGGTGCCATGCCTAGGTCAGGCCTACACCGTGCCCGGTGCCGGTGCCTACTCAGGGCGTGGCCTATGACGGGCACCAGGCCAAGTTTTTACCTTATATGGGGCCATGTTGGCCCCTCAAAGCTTGGTATGGGCCCGGGGTGAGCTGGCCCTAGAATGGGCCTAGGCAGGTATTTTAATGCAAAAGCCCATTTCTGTTAACCTACCTATCGAGATTAAAATTTTAAAACCAATTGGTTCCTAGGAAAAGCATGGGCCAACAAGCCAGCAGATAAGCCAGCATAAATTTTTTGAACACAGGCAACAAAAAAAACAAAATCTCTGAAGCTCACATTAAAAGCAAAATGACAGCTTTATCACCTTTATGGATAATAAATTAAGGGTGCTGTTATTAGCAAACCCACTTTGGTTACTAGCAAACCAGAAAAAAACGGATTCAGCCATTTTTTGCATTTTTATCTCTTCCCAAAAAATACTACTAGCAAACCAATCTTATTTTTTTGCATTTTTTTCATTTTTGAATTTTGAGTCTCAAATGTTTCTCATTTGAAAAAGTGATCAACACGAAAGTTGTAGATCTCGATGTGATCTACAACTTTCTCTCGATGTGATCTACAACTTTCATGCTGATCATTTTTTGATTTGAAGCTGTTTAGGCCTCCAATTTTGACCCGAAATGAGACACTCACGGAACGAGTCGTCCGTACAAGTTTTTCGGCGTGGCTTTTTTCGGAGCCCAAATCGAGGGTCTAAACTGCTTCAAATCAAAAAGTGTTCAACATAAAAGTTGTAGATCTCATCGAGATCTACAACTTTCATGTTGAACACTTTTTGATTTGAAGCAGTTTAAGCCATCTATTTGTCCCCCGAAAAATAGTCACGCGTCCGTGCATATGTTCGGCATGACTTTTTTCAGGGGCCAAATCGGAGGTCTAAATTGTTTCAAATCAAAAAAAGTTCAACATGAAAGTTGTAGATCTCGTGGAGATCTACAACTTTCATGTTGAACACTTCCTATGAAAATGCACGTATAAAACGCAGTTCAAAAAGTCGCGTATATTCTTATATGCACTTAACTCGTATATATAGCACAACACATCCTTATAGGAATTGGAAATCAAATATATTTCTAAACGGACAATATTTTGTTTAAAGATTTTGACACAGAAAAAAGAGTTTTGGACATACTAAATAAAATTTTGCGGCATTTTGACTCATTTCTAATGCTAACATAAGTGGTTGAATGAATACTTTTGAAATCATTTATAATGTCATTATATGTACTGAGTTATTTTGAAAGAATGAATATTTTAAATAAAATTTTAAATTTTTTTTAAAAAAATTATGTTGGTTTGCTAGTAACAAAATGATTTTCAAATAGCTATTTTGAAAAATAAGGGTTTGCTAGAAACCAAATAGGGTTTGCTAATAACAGAATAAGGCAAAACTAATAATTTAAGGGTGGTGTTACTAGCAAACCTATTTTCGTTTCTAGCAAACCAGAAAAAAACAGATTCAGTCATATTTTGCATTTTTTTCTTCCCAAAAATTACTACTAGCAAACCAATCTTATATTTTTTTGGCAATTTTTTAATTTTTTAATTTTGAGCCCCAAATATTTCTCATTTGAAAAAGTGATCAACATGAAAGTTGTATATCTCATCGAGATCTACAACTTTCATTTTGATCATTTTTTGATTTGTTGCCGTTTAGGTCTCCAATTTGGGCCCTAAAAAAGACATGCACGGAAAGTACAGATTTTCGGCGTGACTTTTTTCGGGGCCCAAATCGGGGGTCAGAACTACTTCAAATCAAAAAAGTGTTGAACATGAAAGTTGTAGGTCTCGACGAGATCTACAACTTTCATGTTGAACACTTTTTTATTTGAAGCCGTTTATGACCCGGATTTGACCCCCGAAAATAGTCACGCCGATTCCAGCGTCTGTACATATATACGACGTAACTTTTTTCAGGGGCTAAATCGGGGGTCTAAAGTGTTTCAAATCAAAAAGTGTTCAACATGAAAATTTTAGATCTCGTCGAGATCTACAACTTTCATGTTGAACACTTCTCATGAAATTGTACGTATAAGACGCAGTTCAAAAGGATGTATATATTCTTATATACAGTTAACTCGTATCTACAACACATCTTTATAAGAATTAGAAATCAAATATATTTCTAAACCGACCGATATTTTGTTTAAAGATTTTGGTGTTTGTTGAAAAAATAGTTTTGGACATACTAAACATTTGCGGCATTTTGACTCATCTATCATGCTAACATAAGTGGTTGAATGAATACATTTGAAATCATTTGTAATGTCATTATATGCAGCGTGTTATTTTGAAAGAATGAATGTTTTAAACAAAATTTAAATTTTTTTTAAAAAATTATGTTGGTTTGCTAGTAACAAAATGGTTTTCAAATAAGCATTTTAAAAAATGAGGGTTTGCTAGTAATAATGATTTGCTAGAAATCAAATTGGGTTTGCTAGTAACACCATCCTAATTCAATCCCTAAAGTTTGGCATTTTTTTTTGAGAGAGATTAAAAATTTTTTGGGGTAAATTTAGGCTCCGTTTTAAATACTAAAACTAGCATTTTAGTTCTGCCTTATTAATTATTATTATTTGAAAAAGACTAAAACTAGCATTTTAAATATAAACAAATGTTAGTTTTAGACTCCGTTTGGGGGATTTGTATTCCCTAGAGTTCGTACGGAGAACTTCATGATGGAGTTCGATCCAACGCACGAGAACGATTAGTCTCGTCAATCCTGTGACGAGATGAATTTAGACGCTAAAAGACAAAAAAATGAACAGTAAAAATAATAAATTTTTTTTAAAAAAAAAACGAAATCCTCGCGCGTTGGATTTCAATCCAACGCGCGTGATGGATCGAACTCCACTCTGGAGTTCTCCGTACCGGATTCCCGTTTGGGATCGCATGAACCGAACCCTAAATAAGGTCCGTTTCATGCGGTCGTAACCGCTCGACCGGTGAAAATATAGCTTCGTTTGGGGGGACTTATTTTCACCGGTCAGGCGGTTACGACCGCATGAATCGGACCTTAATTATGGCCCGATTCATGCGGTCGTAACCGCCTGACTGGTGAAAATAAGTCCCCCCAAACAGGCCCTAAGTCTCCCTAAACGGAGCCTTAGGATCCGTTTGAGAGGACTTATTTTCACCTGTCAAGCGGTTACGACCGCATAAGCCGGACCTTAATTATGGTCTGGTGCATGCCGTCGTAATCGCTTGACCGGTGAAAATAAGTCCACCTAAACGGAGCCTTAGGATTCGTTTGAGAGGACTTATTTTCACCGGTCAAGCGGTTATGAGCGCATGAGCCAGACCTTAATTATGGTCTGGTGCATGCGGTCGCAACCGCTTGACCGGTGAAACTAAGACCTCCCAAACGGAGCCTTAGTTTCACAAATACTAATATATATAGAGAAAAAAGATGAAGACATGTACCGATGCTCCGTAGGCAAGCACTTTACTTCGTCCATTGATGCGTATGTGCCCCGACATGCTCATATTCGACGCTAATCTCCCTGAAGACCAACCAAGAAATATTTAACATGTTAATTGTTGGCCATAATTTGATAAGTTCCACGAGGGAATCGTGTGCGGGGGCGTGGATGGGGGGTGCATGAACATGCCTGCGAGAGCATCAAGGAGGATGGACTTCCCGCAACCCGATGGACCCATGATGGCAAGGACCTCAGCGGGGCGGGCAAACCCGGTGACCCCGCCCAAGATATTGGTTGATGATCCTTTGCGAGCTGGTACGCTCACGGAGAGGTTCTCCCACGTCAAGTATGCTCCCTTGTCCTCCGGCCGGACATCAATAGTTGTATCCTTGGGCCAGACTCCAAACCCGCCCAAAGGAACTGGACCCACCCGCCCCGCCTTTCCCAATGTCTCAAGGCTACACTCAGCAGAGGCCGCCATGGAAACAAGAGAGAGATTAGAGGAGTGGCTACAACTTCTTGTGCTACAAATCCCGAGCAGCAATAGACACATATATAGTGATGCCTAGGATACCAATTTTGCCCCCATCAGCTCAGCTGATTTACGTCTTCAAAAACAATTAATTTAACTCATTGCCCCAGGAGAGATGACAGCCATAAGTAAATCTTCATATATTTGTTTTTCTCATAACATGTAGTACGAAATAATTGCTCGCATGAAATTACAAAGGATGAGACACTTAAGTCGGCATTCAAATGAACTCGCCGGGGGCATATTTGACAAATGGCAAAATCCCGAGCATAAGTAAATAAATAAATAAATATCCATATAAGAATGTTTTAAAAGAGGGTGCCATTTTTGGGGCAAAATTTTCGGTGCGTCTAACGCACCGAAAATTGGTGTGGCCTTAAATATCTGGGCCCCACGCAATTTATCCCTCATTTCGAAATTTTTTGAAACACCATGCTTCTCGCTCCTACCCCGACTCCCTCCATCGGCGACGGCGAGCTCGAACCTGGCGCAGTGCCGACGCAGTGCCGTGGAGTCAATCGGTCCCTGAAAATCATTCATCAATCTCCAGAGGTATGTTTTTATTGAGTGTAGGAGGCTAGTTAGATCGCGATAACTGATTTACAGTTGTTTTTTTCCAAATCAATGCGTTTTTAGGGTATTTCTCCAGTTCATGTTTGAAGATTACGGCCGTATTACTGTTGGAGAATATTTATTGTTGATGTTTTCTGGTCGTTCCTTTCCCGATTTTTTAGGGTGTAGGGTTTCCAGCCCTATTTTTTTCCATTTTTTCCAGTCGATTTTTTCGCAGTTTTTATCCAGCCGTATATTTCAGCTATTTTCCAGTCCAATTTATTCTCAGCCTTTATCCAGTCTTATAATGTATATGTTTTCCAGTTGGATATCAGTTCTTACGACCAGTTCAAGCAGTGCCGTCGCAGTGCAGAACTAGTGCCGAACAAGTATTGACATCCTTTTTCTTTGTTAATTTGTTCAAAACATACATAATCCCTTATACTGTTTTTGTTTAATTTTTCCCCCGTTTTTTCAGTGCCGGGGAGCCCCTATCTCAGCTGCAATTTAGCAATCTCCACTTTCCTAGCGCATGCACAAACGCTATTAGAGATTCTCTCGGATGAGGCCAAGAAAACCTTAGAGGCCGCCGGTATTAGTAGATTACTTAAGATACCTCAAATCCGGCAAAATATTCCATTGTTGTACATTCTTGTGTGTAGTTATAGTCGTGGAAAACAAGCCTTTTTGTTAGGAAAATATTATGTGCCCCTAACTGTTAATGAGGTAGCCCTAATTCTAGGGTTACCTAATAGAGGACACGATTTCCCGTTTGTTAGACGACCTTTTGCCAAGCAAAACACAAGGGAGCTTATTGAAGAGATGAAGGGGCTGGAAACCGAGGATTGGTCTCCCACACTGGAGAGACGGCGTGTAGATTTTTTGGTTAGGTATGTTGTTATTGCATTCCTTTTCCCGCAAATGGGACATAAAATCCCTGCCTCCTTGATAAAAATCAAGGGGGTCGAGGACTTTCGCCAATTCAATTGGCCGAAGGCAGTGCATAAGTTTTTGCATGCCCAAATTCAAGAGCTGAGGGGTAGGAGTGCTCTCCGAGGCCCTGGAGAGAACTTGGGATACCTGGAAGGATGCTCAGCAGTTTTACTGGTTAGTGACATCAACTTTTTGGTTAATTTATTTGATTTTATGTTAGATCTGATCATATAGTATTGCAGGTATGGCTCTATGAGCATACCAACATACAGGCAGCTGTCGACATCTTAGCACGGCCTCGGCTTTGCCGTTGGTCTGCTAAGATTAGTTATACTGCCAAGTTCTGCTTTGGTCTACATCGTAGACTTTGCCAAGATGACATGGTAAGTGAAGGGACAATATAAGTGCGCAAAAAAAATTCGATTATGCATGAACTTCTTTTCTAATATAAACTTGTTTGTGTAGGTGAGAACTGAATTTGAGAGAATAACGGCCCAGGAGAAAAAGCTAATGGGTGATGAGGAGGAGGATACAGATTTTGAAACTGTGAAGGAAAGGCCTGAGAAGGTACTCTGTGACATTATAAACATGTCGTTAGTATCAATTTTAAATTAACAATGAAATAAATTAAACAAACTGTTTGGTTTCTTCTTCAGGCGAGGAAGAGGAAGGTGGTACAGGAGTATGTCCCAGAAGAGGGGGAGAAGTTTGGGGAGGAGGAGGAACGATTATTGGAGGACAGGAGTGAGGAGAAAAAAGGAAGGAGAAGAAAAGAAAAGAGATTTCTGAGGAGGATAAGAAAGGAAAAGGCAGAGATGATTGAGGGGTGGAGAGGGATGGAGGCTCGGTTACAGGCTTCCATCGATGAGATCAGAAAAGATGTGCAGTCTCTGCAAAGAACCTGTGAGATTTGGTTTGGGAGATTTCAGCACAGAAGAAACAGTGCACCCCCCACCCCCGCACCATCCTCCGGAGCATCCCCCACATCATCCCCCACACCCACCCCTGCACCATCCTCCAGAGCATCCCCCGCACCATCAGTGATCAGACCTACTATCGAGACCACCCCCGCTTCCACTGTAGAGATGACACTTGTTGAGCCCACACCTCCGGTTGCTCCAAACAGTATCATCAGGAATGTGAAGCAGAGGGCCACTCGAAAGAAAAAGGTGCTGGGAACTCCAGATCCTGTTGTAAAGCAAATGCAGTACCCTGGGCGAGATCTAATTACCCCACGGCAACGAGAGACAATAGATTCTATACTTAGCCGATTTACGGAAAGGTATTAATGTTTCATTTACTAGTGTCAATATTTTGTGTACGCTATCCCCCGCACTATCGGTGGCATTTAAAGTATGCTATCATTCTTACGAAAAGTCTTTTTTTGCAGGAATCAAACAATTTTCCATAGTGGGAATATTTTGCTAAACAGAGCAATGACCGATGAATTACTGTCCGCAGGATGGATATCGGATGTCCATATCAATGCCTATGCACTAGTCTTAAGTGCAAGGCAGAAGAGATCGGTTGCTGCGATGAAATCCTTTTTGTTCATCTCTTCCGACCATGCCGTATGTGTTAATATTAATTTAATTTTCTTTTTGATAGTTGTCACTCTTAATTGAACTATCTTTTACGTGTAGTATTACAAGAAATACAAGTTCCGGAACTCGAAGGCCATTGTGAGTCATGTTACCCCCACAAACGTGAGTACAGCAGACGTTTTGCTCATGCCGGTACATATGGAAGCTCACTGGGCTCTGGTCGTATGTGACCTAAGGCGTAGTCGGTGAGATTACTATGATTCGTTGCCTTCCGGTCGACATGTATCAGGCCTTCCTACTATGGTAATTTTTCTTGCCTATAACAATTGGGGAAAAGATCTAATTACATTTGTTTTTTCTGTGCGTATAATGATATTTATTCATATAATGACTTCATTTTAGCAAAATGATAATTTGATTTACTTTTTTTGTGCGTGTTGTAACAAAATGTTTTTCAATTATCAAAAAACAGCTCCGTGCTTTTCACGAGGACGCTTGCGATGCCTTGCCTCCAAACATCTTGGACTGGCCACTTGCCCC
Organism: Platanthera zijinensis; assembly: GCA_039513925.1. Taxonomy (NCBI): domain Eukaryota; kingdom Viridiplantae; phylum Streptophyta; class Magnoliopsida; order Asparagales; family Orchidaceae; genus Platanthera; species Platanthera zijinensis. The sequence goes on from CM077085.1 coordinate 13,156,546, forward strand.
CGTACACGGACTACCGGAGCAGAACAATGGGTTTGACTGCGGCGTTTTCGTCCTTAAGTACATGGAGGCAGCCCTACGAAGAGAAGAAATTTATTGGCCAGATTACAAGAAATGGCAGGATGATATGCCACGATTTCGCGCGGAGATTGCCGCCGAAATATTCCGTGTTTTTCAAACCTTGATATGGTGAACCTTTTTTATGTCGCCGATATGATATGATTATGTTGGCAAGGAGAGACATCCGCCTGTTAACTTTAATGCATTTTCTTCAATCTGATATGATTATGTGTGATGTTTTTAACAATCAATCTGAATGTTGCCGCTAAAATGGAATTCTCAAATTGGAACCCCAATGCAGTCTCTAACATATTGCATGATCTTTTCCATCCTCTCATAAATCAAACTAACTAAAAATTAAATAGTTTTTTAGTACATATTGTGGTTAACAAGGCTTGAAAACGTCCGGAATGCTGGAGAAGTTAAACGACAAATTGAAGTCGTAGTCATCCTTAGATTCCAATATCGTTGATGCGTTGGGTGGGGAAGCTTGTGACTCATTATTCGGCCCGGCAAAAAATGAAAACTCTTTGTTGTTTGCCCGGCTATCATCAAGGACTTCTTTTCCCTTGCGAACCACCTTTTTTCCTGAAAGACGTTTTTTTAAAAAAAAAAAGAATAAGTATCTCATAACGCCATTATGTTTTACATATTAAATAATAAATAAGACGAAGTAATACGGGTTTGCCGTCTCCCTCGCTCCCAGTGGGCCTTCATACGTGCATTCGATACACCTTTTGGCCTCTTCAATGGTGGATCCTTCATTGTTACCGTGACCTTTTCACTTTCAGGTATGTTATTATTTCTTTGCTTCTCCTCGTCGTCGATCAAAAGATCTATCTGTTTAGACAAGACATTTATAGAGCTTACAACATGCTCCTTTGCTATTGTACAGCCTTCTACACGTCGTGCAAGATCGTAACTGAAACGCATTAGCTCATTCCTAAATATCAAGTCGGAGTCATAATTTGTCGAAGGGATTGACTCTGGAAGGTAAATGTCCTTCTTTGCTTTCATCGAAAACCTTTTAAGAACGTAAGAGCCTGGAATTTGCCTAACATTTCTTAAGTTATAAATCCTTAAGATGTGGCTGCATAATAAACCCTTGGTCTCAAAGCCTCGGCAAGAACACTGCGCTTGATTTGTAACTGAATCGTAGCTTACGAACCATCTTTTGTCACCATCTGCCGGATCGTTGTGCGTAGTAATATATAATATGTTCCGTTCATCATATTTGTTCTCGTCCACAACATTAACTCCCAAAACTCCCACCATGAAATTTTTCTCAAAAAATGCAAACATTTTCCTTGAGTATTGCTTTGAAGTCTGCTTTAGTAAGAACGATACTTTGTATTGCAAGCACACATCACCTTGCTTGCACTTGTAATCTTCATCACGCTCATTGCGCCGCTAAGACGACACGAGCTTTTCCATTCCAGAAAAACACTCTACAAGTGCGCTAGTAGGCTTAGAACATCCATGCAAGCAATTGTTGGCGGACTCGCTTCTTTGGGTGGACAAAATACCCAAATCCAATACATCCTTGTTGAATGCCGTGGATCATTTTCTTCTGATGTTGTGAAGATCTTTAAGCCATCTGTTCTCATGTAAGCATCCTTTCTCGATCATTTCATGCCAATACCTGTTGAACTCATCCTCCCCATCACACTTATTCATGCAATTGTAAAAACATGTCCTTACAACTCTGTCGTGGTTGAAGCTTGGAACTTTTGATGGAGCCTTCTTGCTTATATGCCATTGGCATAGTCGATGACGTGTTTTTGTCATTACACGCTCAATAGCAACAGCCATTGCTTGGTCCTGATCCGTGAAGATAGTAATAGGTTGTTTTCCACCAACACAATTCAAAAATGATTCAAAAACCCAGCAAAATGAATCGATCGTCTCCTCGGCGATAAATGCACCACCCACGAAAACATTCTGCCAATGATGGTTGACGACAATGAATGGGGCACATGCAAGATTGTACTTATTTAGCCTATATGAGTATCAAAAATAAGAACATCCCCAAAACAGTCGTAGTCAATTTTACTGTGTCCGTCCATCCATAGGAAGCCTGTCAGTCTATTAAGCTCATCCATACGTACTTCATAAGAGAACATATTATCGGACAATTGCTTTTTATGTAACAAAGAGAGCAAAGTTGAAGCATCACCACTTTCTTTAACGCCTTCCTTTCTCGTTGTACGTAGTTGAAAGCATCGATCTTCGAAAACCCAACGTTTTCAACCCCACCAGCTTCATTTGATAAGAAATTGTATGAATCTATTGCTCTTATTCCCGCCGCCGTCATATTCTTCATTAGACTACCTTGTATTTCAGAAACATGGCGGCTAGATCTCAGTAGATGACTCTCAGTCTCAGTTGTCAGTGGGTGATTATGTTCCTCCACAAATTTTGTGACCTTCCAATTTTTGCCTTCGCTATCGGCTTGAAAGGTAATGCAAGCATGACAACCTGTCCGAGTGTCTGATTTGCGGTACTTCATGGGTGATTTCTTTGTATTCTTCAAACCAGCTTTAGAGCAACAGTACTCTCTTTGTTTAACAATACGTGTATGCGTCCAGTACATTAAGTGCTGCTTAGGAATACTAAAGCCTGTCCGGTGGGCATATTCACAGTACATTTTGTAACCCTCTTTATCTGAATGGACAATCGAAAACACGACCGGTTCTTTCTTGACCTCCAAAAATATAAAAATAGTTCAGCCAAATAGTACAGTCGGAAAATTTAAAATTTTATAAGGTCGGAAAAAACTTCATTTATACAGTCTGAAAAATACTACATTCATAAAGTCGGAAAACTACTTCATTTTCACAGTCGGAAATAAGTACACTGGAACAATACTAGATCTGTAAGGTCAAGGAACAATTTCAGTCGAAATGTGGAACTCAAACAGCCAAAAAAAAGGACATTGAATTACAGCAATGATTAAGTTGATAAAATTACATAACAAGTAAAAAAAATCCCCAACAAAAATTCAGGTCTTACAACATCGTCAGTTGCTTGCACATTTGGAGTAGTCATTCGATTCTAGGGGCTTCCGAAAGTGAAAATGGCGGAGTAGAAAAACTGCGGGAGAATGGGGAAGACGACAGATTGATGAGCTAAGCTGCCGTTGAGCGGTGAGGGAGTAGGCTAACTGCGGGTTTAGGGAAGATCACGTGCAGGTTATCGGGAGACGGCGAGCTGTTGTTCGTGGAGCTGCGGGAAGAATAATGCTGGACGAGTTGCGGGAAGCTTCGGGCCGGCCGGCTGGAGACGACGAGCTGCGGTTTCGATGCGGGCTAGGGATGAAGAGCGGCCATGACTTGCAGGATGGAGTGCTGGAGAGGCGACCACCTATCGCGCTGTAGAGGACGAGCGGCTGTTTGGCGGGGAAAGGCGGGATCGGCGCAATTGGCGAAAATTACGTGGGGCCCAGATATTTAAGGCCGCACCAATTTTCGGTGCGTTAGACGCACCGAAAATTTTCGCCATTTTTGGGCTCTCACCACTCAAAAGAGCAATCCACTACTTTGACCTCTTCTAATGAAATACAATTTTATTTTTCATTTTTGTCTGCAGCATCATATTCTTCAGCAATCTCTCCTTTGTAGTATGACCAATTCTGACATTTCATAAATTTAATTTATGTTGAGTATTTTATAACAGCATTTCATATGATCAAGGCTTAGTTTGGCGGAGCAGTGGGGTTTTTGTGGAAATCACCGCACCACCCGACCGTTACCAACGGTTGATTTTTGTGGAAATGTGCGGTCAAGCGGAGCCCCACCGCCCGGCCGCGGGCATTCCAGAAAACCGCGGAAGCGGCAGGGCGGTGAGGTCCGTGCAACTGGCGGATCCGCCCTGCCAAACGAAGCCCAAGTTTGAAAGGACAGGCGGGTTGTAAATTAACAAGAGCAAATAGAAATTTTCATTTCATGTAAATAGAATCAAAAACAGTATTTAATTTAGAAGATACAGGAAAGAACAAGGAAAAAAAAGTGAAATAAAAGCATATAAAACTTGTAAAACCATTATAAATAAAGCAAAAAAAAAAACTTTCCCCTATTCTACAAAATCTGGTTCCGCAACTTGTGCACCTGATACCTCCAGTTCAGCAGCAGCGCCGTGGCTTGCATCACTCTCATCAGGTCCTGATACCCTCTGGCCCCCGAAACGTGCTTGAAGCCGTTCCAGCAATTCCTGGGCATCCAGCTGGGAAACCATGATGCTCAGATTACTTTTGCCTTTCCAGCAAACAATGGCGATAGCTGATGAATCATCCTGAAAGATTTCTTTGTTTTCTGCGATCATAGACAGTTAAGATTATTCGGTTGCAATGGAAAAATAAAAGACGAATCTTTATAAATTCCGCCTGCTCTTACTTTCTTTGAGAACTGTCACGCAGCAACCCGGCATGAGGGTCGAAGCATTCTCTCGGAAGTCGGCATCAACGAAATCAGGAAACTTGATAGTCCTGTACTGTAGAAGGTGGCGGAAATCTTCTAAGGATGCAGATAAGATTTGCTTGCCAATGTACGGAAGCAGCAACGGCAGACCCTCCGACGATAGACGGAACGTGCACGTGCCAGAGTTATCTTTGGAGGCTTGCCGCTCCTGGTGTAGCAAAAAGATGAAGTTGAGGAAACCGGCGAAAATTTGAAGCATGGAATTATGGTCACAAAATTGGTTAACAGTTTCCGGTTCTCCCTTGAAATGCCAAAGAAATGGAGACCAACGGGACAATTTTATGCACAATATATGCTTGAATCACAAGATGTTAGCTTATCTTTCAGAAATTGCATAATCCATTAATTAGGCTAAAACTTATAACAGACAGAAACCTCTGACATTGTCCAAGCTGATGATGCCGGGACATAGTAGGAATGTAGTTTCATACTCCAAGGGAGTGGGCGGCGGCGAAAGGTTCCATACTGTGTCAAGGGTTGGACTCCCATGCAAGAGGGCATTAGCAAAAGACTCTATCGGGCGGGGAAAAAAGGCGAGTGATAGCGAAATTGCTTTAGGGATAGAGGAGCTCTCCCGTGCTTTCCGGAAATCCCTATCCTACTCTTATGGGCGGACCAAGAGTTCTCCGGCTTAAATTCCCTGGATGAGCCCTTCTAATTTTTTTTCTTTTTCTTTCATCCATTATTTAATATTTAGAGGTTTAAGAGCCATCCCTCTCTGGTCAAGATGGACATGCAAGGATATCACATCAAAGTTAATCTCTTTACCTCACAAATGCGTTATGGATATGTGATCCTGTATGGTTCTATTCCAACCAAAAATTTCAACATTGGGCTGCAAAGAGAAAGAAAGCGTTAAGAAACTAGGCCAAACAGAGGAGAACAACGAGTACAAAGAACTTACAACTTGTTTCGACTGTTTACACTGCGGACAGATAATCCAAAGATCAAGGCGATGCGAGGAAAATAGGCCAAACAGTGGGGAACAATAATAGTAAGGAATTACAACATGTATCAATTGTTTACACTGTCAAAATATCTTCCAAAGTTCAAGGGATGCAAGAATGTACTGAGTCACCCATCAGAATTGGAGGGAAAGCTACTGAATTTAAGTAATAATTTGAACCTTCAAATATAAAATGGGGGCTTTTCAGAGTAAGTTGTGGGATTGTGTTAGAAATTCCATAGGTTGTGGTGGGAGTAATCTTGAGATGAGTGACCTCTTAGAAAGTATTCATAGATGATCTATGAAAAACAATAAAACAATGTAGTTCAGCATATTATGAGATGGGATGAACCAAAGTCTATAATACCTCAAATATTGTGGGTTGAGTCATGACAAATTGATATCATAGTCAGGTTTTCCAGGTCCGGCTGTGGGTTAAGTTTGAGGGGGAATCTCGTTGGAAGGTTTGAGGAGTGACTAGAGGGATAAACTTATGCGAGCATGACCTTTACCATCCCACCCACGCTTGAGGACTCTAGATCTCTCATGTCATCATGTTCACTTCATATTCATTGAGTTATGCTCAATGCAACCCGTTGTTTGCACTTCCTTCACAGCTAGTGAGCTGCTCAACCTTCAAGATGGCCATCAAGTACCTTCTCTCTTTGGCACATGACACTGAGCAACCCATATAAAATGAATTCCAGCTTGTTTAGTAGACTTAGAGTCGATTTGATGTGAAGTCACATCAAGTTCTCTTCTTCGTACTTATACTTAACTCGATCATGGTCACGTCAAACATTAAATCACCTTTGGACTTTTCTAAATGTATTTCTGCTCCCTATGTATACTCTCGCCTGATTTTATAGATGAAATTTTTGGCTCATGCCAACTAGACTCTGTTTGCTTGAGCATTTGTTCTCCATTGAGTTTTTCAAAAAACACCACAGATCTCCAAAAGTATTGTTTTATGCCTGATTCCAACTGCGGGGAGAGAGTACAAATCAAGAACATTGTTTTATCTTTATCTCCAACCCCTTCTTCTCCAACTGATACCACCCACCCATGTTGTGCAATCGGACCGAGTACCGCGGCAACGCAACGGAATAAATCGAGCACAAACAAAATCGCAAAATATAAACAGAGCGAGATTTCAAGCACACACAGACGACAAATAAATTTTACGTGGTTCGGAGAGGAGCTCCTACGTCCACGGGGAGAGCGCGCCGGAAAAGATCAACTATAATGATGAGGAGTTACAGATTACAACAGAGACCGCAAAGGTCGAGCAATAAAGAGAAAACCAAAAAACTGAAATAGGAGCTGTCGCCGTTCCGACAGTGCTGTCGCCGGGCGACAGTGATGTTGTTCTCCTTCTTCGTTGGAACCGCCGCCTGCTCTGCACGCCTGAAGCAATCCGCCTGGATCGACCTCCTGATGTCGTCGCACGCCTGGAACCACCACTGGAGGTCGGCCACCGGGATGAAGCCCGACCTGATGTCGCTTTGCCTGAAGTCGACCGGAACGCCGCTGCTAGCTCGGCCAGATATCGCTCCGCTTGGAGCCGACTGGAACGCCGCCTAGCACAGCCTGCTGTCGCCGCCGAGAACAAGAAACCGCCGCGTGGAATGAGCTCATTCCCTCTTGATTATCACCCTCAGATTGCTTGTTGGTGTGTATTTGGCGGGGGGGGGGGGGGGGGGGGGGGAGCTCCTTAATGATTTCCCTAAAAGATATTCATAAATTAGGATTAGCATGGATTAGGAATCATATAGACACACAGATCGTTGAGGTGACACAATCTCAACAATCTCCACCTTGACGCCTCAAACGATAAGCTCCACCTGCAGCTAGGATCTTCTCCCTCCGACAAACTACCCCCTCTCCCTGGGGTCGCCCCAATCAGCATGCGCCAATATGAGCCAAGTCAAGGCAGTGCTTGAACTTGACTCCTGTCACTGGTTTGGTTAGCATGTCCGCAATATTGTCTTCCGTGGGCACCTTCAGTAACTGAATGTCTCTGCCAGCAACGAACTCTCTCAACTTGTGGTAGCGCACATCGATGTGTTTTGTCCAGGCATGATAGACCGGGTCTTTGGCCAGATAGATAGCACTCTGACTGTCACAGTGCATCTTCACCTCTTATTGAGAAATCCTGAGTTCTTTGGCGAGACCTTTGAGCCAGATGACTTCCTTTGCTGCTTCCACTGCTGCAATATACTCCGCCTTCGTTGTAGATAGAGCTACGATGTCCTGAATAGTGGCTTTCCAACTGATGAGACCTCCACCCAGAAGGAAGATATACCCGAAAGTAGATCTTCTCCTATCGAGGTTGCCGACGTATTTGGAATCAACGTAGCCCTCTAGAGCACTGACATCCTTGCTCCTCTGGAATACTAATCTGACATCTGGAGTTCCTCTCAAATACCTTAGAATCCACTTGACGGCTTCCCAATGCTATCGCCCTGGATTCCCCATGTATCTGCTGACAACGCTCACAGCCTAAGCGATATTTGGTCTCGTGCAGATCATCGCGTACATCAAGCATCCTACCGCACTGGCGTACGGTACGCTAAGCATCTTCTGGCGTTTCTCCTCGGTGTCTGGACACTGTTGAGATGATAATCTGAACTGCTGTCCCAGAGGAGTCGTGACTGCCTTGGAATCCATCATACTGAATTTCACCAGAACCTTCTTGATGTATCCGGTCTGAGAAAGCCAAAGCATGCCGCGCTTTCTGTTCCGCTTGATCTCCATCTCGAGAATTTTCTGCGCATGACCGAGATATGTCATCTCGAACTCAGCATGCAACTTCTGCTTCAGTAATTGAATCTCACGGGATAACTTGCACGCAATCAACATGTCGTCAACATACAACATCAGAATCAGAATGTCCCCATTGGCTAGGAACTTGTAGTAGACACAACTGTGGTACTGGCTTTTGATGAAGCCCAGTGAGACAATAAATGTATCGAACCTCCTGTTCCACATCCATGGAGACTGCTTCAGACCGTAGAGAGATCTATTCAGTTTGCACACGTTTTTCTCGTTACCGGGTTTAATAAACCCTTCAGGCTGCAAGATATAGATCACCTCCTCGAAAAGGCCGTGAAGAAATGTCGTCTTCACGTCCAACTGTTCCAACTCCATGTCCCACATCGCTATTATAGCAAGTAGCATCCGTATGGAACAGTGCTTCACCACGGGTGAGAAGATTTCATCGAAATCAACTCCTTTCTTCTGCGCAAATCCCTTTGCCACAAATCTGGCCTTGTACCTCCACTGGTCCTTCCCGGATGTGGACTTCTTCCTGAACACCCACTTGGAGTTGACTGCCTTAGCTCCTTTGGGTAGACTAACCAACTCCCAAGTCTGGTTCTTCTGAAGTGAGTCCATCTCTTCCTTCATCGCAGCTTTCCACTGAGAGCTGTCATTGCTCTTCATAGCTTCCTGATAAGACCCAGGGTCTGAGGAGATCACCTGAAAGGCATATGCTCCAGTGTCTTGTAGCCTGAGAGGTAGTCTGACCTCTCTCCTTGCCCTTTCTCTGGCAATAGAGTACGGATCCACTTCAGTAGGTTGCACGACATCAGCATCCTCCGGGTCGGAGGAATCACCATGGTCGTCAGCCTGGTCACTTCCTTCCAGCTCCACCTCCACCTCCACGGGTGTGACTGGAGTCTTCTCCACCTCTTTAGACTAAGGCTGGTACTTCTTCAACATAGAAGCCTCATCGAAGATCACGTCGTGCTTGACCTCCACCTTCTTAGTGTCAGGGTTCCACAGCTTGAATCCCTACATGCCGGCCTTTCGGCCGAGATAGATGCACCGTCTGGACTTAACATCCAGCTTCGTCCTCTCAGAGTCCTGTACAAGGGTGTATACAGGACAACCAAAGATGTGGATATCAGAATAGTCAACAGAAGTACCTGACCAAACTTCCTGAGCAGACTTCAGATCCAGTGACATCGATGGAGATCGATTCACCAGATAACATGTCGTATTGATTGCTTCGGCCCACAAACACTTAGGTAGGCCAGCAAATAGACGCATACACCGAGCTCTCTCCAGCAACGTCCAATTCATTCTTTCTGCGACGCCATTTTGCGGCGGTGTGCCGGGAATAGTGAGATGACGAGTGATTCCCTCCTGATTGCAGTATGCCTGGAACTCCGCTGAGGTGTATTCACCGCCATTGTCAGATCTGAGGTATTTCACTCTCTTCCCGGTCTGCTTCTCCACTTTCGTCTTCCCGATTTTGAACTTCTCGAAGACTTAAGATTTATGCTTGAGAAAGTAAATCCAGACCTTCCTTGAGAAGTTGTCGATGAAGGTCACGAAGTATCTGGCGCCTCCAAGCGAAGGCTCTGTGGCAGACCCCCAAACATCTGAGTGTATATACTCCAGTGCCTGCTTACTCCGCTTTGTTGATGTTACGAACTTCACTTTGCACTGCTTCCCGAGAACGCAGGTCTCGCAGAAGTCTAACTTGCACGTCTTGACCCCTTTATGTATGCCCTTCTTGTGAAGCTCCAACAGTCCTCTCTCGCTCATGTGGCCAAGCCTGGCATGCCACAGCAGAGACGAGTCCTCATCTGACGTCGCAGCAACTGCTGCATCACCGGCAATTGTGGTGTCGATCAGTCTGTAGAGAGTACCAGAGCGCTCTCCTTTCATAACCACCAGAGCGCCTCTCTTGACCTTCAGATATCCGCCTTCGCAGGTGTAAGAGTATTCGGCCGCCTCCAGAGTACCAAGGGAAATGAGACTCTTCCTCAGATCGGGCACGTACCTTACATCTGTAAGGGTTCTGATTGTTTCGTCGAACATTTTTATTCGGATGCTGCCGATCCTGTGCGTCTTGCATTTGAGTCATTTCCCATCAAAACAAGACCGTCGTCACATTGCCTGAAGCTAGTAAACCATTCTGTGTTCGGGCACATGTGATATGAGCATTCCGTATCCATGATCCAAGTGTCGATGAAGTCGAGGGTAGATTGAACATGAAGTACGTCAGCATCACTCTCTGGGTCTGAAGCCACATCCGTCTGTTGTGGTGCCTGATTCTTCTCTTTCGCCTTTTTCTTCGGACAGTTATTTTTCCAGAGCCCTTCTTCTTTGCAGTAGTGACACTGGTTCTTCTTATCCCTAGACTTGGACCTAGGTCGATTGACCATCTTCCCTCTGTCTCTCGATCTCCCTCTGACCGGTTCTTTGTTCCTTTACGAACAAACCCTCGTTGGTGCTAGGGCCATATTTGCTCCTCGTTTCATTTGAGAGCAACGTCTTCATCACCTCCTCCATCTTAAGAGTGTCCTTTCCGTAGAGAATGGTGGTACCAGGTGGTCATAGGACTTTGGTAGAGATGATAGTAATAAAAGAGTCTGGTCTTCTTCTTCGACCTTCACGTCCATGCTCCGCAACTGAGAGATGAGTTTGTTGAACGCATTTATGCGCTCAAGCAACTGATTACTCTCATACATCCTCAGACTGTAAAATTGTCTCTTCACACAGAGCTTATTCGTGAGAGACTTAGACATGTACAGTTCCTCCAATCTCTTTCATAGGTCTTCTGTAGTCTCAACGTCGACTACGTTATACATGACCTCATCGGCTAAACTTAACTGAACCGTGCTGATGGCCTTCAGATCAAGTTCTTCCCATTTGTCATCCTTCTTTCCGGACTTCTCCTTGCCAAAGAGCGCCTTGTGGAGACCTTGCTGAACGAGAACCTCCTTGATCCGCTTTTGCCATAACCCGAAGTCGATTTTGCCGCCGTACTTCGAAATCTCGAATTTTGCTGCCATTGTTTTGCTCGCAGAACTACTGGGCAATCTGAATAATGTCCACGGACCGGATCTGAGAAAATAGGGAGCAGACCGATGTCGTCACCTACCGTTGACCCAGATCTAAAATCGGAACGTCTAGACGATCAACCCCGCGGAACCTGGCTCTGATACTAATTGTTGTGCAATCGGACCGAGTATCGCAGCAGTGCAACAAAATAAATCGAGCACAAGCAATAGCGCAAAATATAAACAGAGCGAGATTTCAAGCACACAGAGACGACAAATAAATTTTACGTGGTTCAGAGAGGAGCTCCTACGTCCACGGGGAGAGCGTGCTAGAAACAATGTTTTAAATATCGGATGTCGGCGACATATCGGACTGAGTTTTTAAATGTCGGATGTCGGAAGTCGGAGACATGTCGGGGATATTTTAAAATATCGGATTATCATGTCTTATAAATAAAATTTTATTTTTATGTATGCTAACTATAATTATATGTTATAAAAATAGAAAAATAATACAATAAATAGATAAAAATGAGCCATTTATATTACAAAATAAAATCAAATAATATTTTAGATAAAATATTATTAACAAATACAAAATGATACGTTGTAAAATATATTTAATAGTATACAATAATTTTATTTGATAATAATAAGTTTATTACAAATAAAGAAGATTTAAAAGTTAAAATTCTTGATTGATTATAAGTTTTTTCAAACATATAAATTTATATTAAAAACATGCAAACAATCAACTAATAAATATATTAAATGTTTTCGTATTTTTTGTAATATGAAATTAAATATTTGTGAAATAATTATACAAAATTATTTGTAAGAATAAAGTGTAAAAATCGAAATAATAAGTGTAATTGATTTAAACATACACAATATAAAATATATAGTATGCTCATAGAACATAAAATAAAATAGCAAATGATATATTTAAAAGTCGTGTCGGCCGATATATCGGAAAAAATCGGACATGTCGGCCTATATTTTACAAAAAGACATAATTTATTTTTTTTAGAAAAACATATCGTTTTGTCTTAAAAAATGACATGTCGGGAGACATGTCGGACATGTCGGAGGACATTTAAAACAATGGCTAGAAAAAATCAACTATAATGATGAGGAGTTAAAAATTACAATAGAGACCGTAAAGGTCGAGCAATAAAGAGAAAACCAAAAAACTGAAATAGGAGCTGTCGTAGTTCTGACAGTGCTGTCGTCGGGCGACAGTGATGTTGTTCTCCTTCTTCGCTGGAACCAACGCTTGATCTGCACGCCTGAAGCCGATCCGCCTGGATCAACCACCTGATGTCGTTGCACGTCTGGAACCACCATTGGAGGTCGGCCGCCGGGATGAAGCCCGACCTGATGTCGACTGGAACGCCGCTACTAGCTCGGCCAGATGTCGCTCCGCCTGGATCTGCCTGGAACGCCGCCTAGCACAGCCAACTGCCGTCGACGAGAACAAGAAACCGTCGTCTGGAATGAACTCCTTCCCTCTTGATTATCCCCCTCAGATGAATTCAGATTGCTTGTTGGTGTGTATTTGGCAAGGGGGTGGGGGGGTGGGGGGTGGGGTGGGGGGGGGTGCGCTCCTTATATAGGAGATGAGAGGGAACCGAATGCCAAAATTGGCACAGCCCGAAAAAGAATATCAGCCTGGATATATATTCTCATATTAATGATCTCCCTAAAAGATATTCCTAAATTAGGATTAGCCCGAATTAGGAATCATATAAGCACACGGATCGTTGAGGTGGCACGATCTCAACACACCCAAACATACCTTAAGTCTATTGAGCTATTAGCATAAAGGATGAATCCCAAAATGAAAGGTTTTGGTAGTAGAAATCTTTTCCTTGGAGCGTGGTTAAAAGGTCTATGGGTTTCCCCATTGAATGTGAATTGGATGTGTGGGACACACATCTCAAGTCTCTCAATTCCTTCAATACATCACAACTCAATTTACCACCTCAATTTGACCATCAATATGTGCATGGAAACCAATACATTTCAAGACGGTCTTCATCAAGAACTAAAATATGCCTCAAAACTTGTCAAGAGTATGTTTGAGATATGAGATATCAACTTGGGAAGAACAAATTGGACCCACGCACTTTGAAGGAAGAGATCTACTGCTTCATCTCCAATGATTGTTCATTTACAATCTATCAGAGTGATCTTAGACGTAGTTGTGCACTTTCCGCATAGTCGCGCCTCCAAGAAAATCCATACAGATACTTTCCAAAGGCAGACTTGACATGGGCAATGGTGCACAGAGTCCTTGAATTCCATTGGATGGTTTCAAGATATAACACAACACATGCTTTGATGAATAAACCACATATGTAGTCAATACACATAAGGTTGCAGGTTGAGGAGTCTTCGCCATACCATAGTGCTAAATACTTCAGAAGTATGCTTGTATCAAAATCACTCAAATTCCATCTTGTCTCAAGAAGTTGTGCTGCCTTGCAGAGTAATTGACCTTTCATAAAGCACCCAATATTCTGTGCTTCAATACCAATGTTGAAAAAATCATTAAAGTCATCATCTAGTTGGTACAAATCGAAATATTCTTTGTATACAACCGGTTGCAGGAATACTACATAAAAAGGCAAGCCAGTGGGCAAATAATGTCATTCATCTTATTTTACATTCATTTCTTATATCGGATGTCTATATTGAAATCAAGAAGGCTCGACACCAACTTCATATTCCTTTCCAACTAAAACTTTGTTTGTATTTAAAAGTATATAAGCAGGAGGTGGCTAGCGTGGACCACTGTCTCCATTAGTAGCGTTGACAATGTTTCCTAAGGTATGGATGGCAAATTCTTCCTCGTAATTATGATAATTGTCGTGGATCCTAAGTAGTAAGCAAATGGCGAACAGTTATGCATGAGGACTACTCCAATGGAAAATCTACACACCAACATCATTTTCAAAAAATTTCCATAGAGCCGTAAGTTCCAAGGCAGGTGACACAGATTTTATTACTCAACAATGGAATGCTTCGTCAAGCTATTTTTCCACAGGAACTTCTAGTTTTCCCTTTTCAAATAAGGAATAGTTACGAAAACTTCCCCCGGAAGTTAGCTTAATTACAGATTGCACCCCTCTTATTATTGAGATTACAAAACCCTCCCATGAATGTTACAAAATAACATTTACCTCTCATGAAGTTCACATCTCATAACATCCATACACAAAATACGCCCCCCCCCCCCCGAGGCCCTGGAAACGTACTCCGGGGGGGGGGGGGGGGGGGGGGGGGGTTTGTGGCATGGATGTTATGAAATGTGAACTTTTGGGAAGGTAAATGTTATGTTTGGTAATGTTACGGGATTTGGGAGGAAAAACTGAGTACCTCATATTGAGGTCTCACCATTTATTTATACCAAAATGGAGTAACATAACCGTAGCGGTATATAATGCGGGACTAATGTAAATGCGTCTAATAACACTCCCCCTCAAGTTGGATCGTAGGAACTTCCCAGACCCAACTTGTTACATATATAGTTCATTCTAGTCCCCGTAACCCCTTTCGTAAGAATGTCTGCAACTTGGTCACCGATCTTCACATGCTTTAGAGAAATAAGGCCTTCTTCATACTTCTCTCTAACAAAGTGGCAGTCGACCTCTATGTGCTTTGTGCGCTCATGAAACACGGGATTAGTGGCTATCTGGATTGAAGTTTGATTGTCACACCATAGAGGAGTGGGATCTTGAATTGGATACCCAATTTCACAGAGAATCTGCCTCACCCACATGATCTCAGCAACACTGTGGGACATAACACAATATTCTGCCTCTGCACTAGATCTAACAACTGTGGTTTGTTTCTTGCTCTTCCAGGAGATGAGATTACCACCCATAAAGACAGTGAATCCCGTGGTTGACTTTCGAGTGGCTAAGCATCCTGCCCAGTCAGAACACTGTATGCCTCTAGATTGGAATGACCTCGACTCTTGTATGCAATACCCAAATCAGGATCCTTCTTCACATATCTGACAATACGAAGAACAGAATCCCACTGAGACATAGTTGGGGCCGCCATGAACTGACTGACCTTACTTACCGCACAAGTAATGTCTGGACGAGTCATGGTAAGGTAGTTTAATTTTCCATCGATTCGACGGTACTTCTCTGGTGAATCAAACAGTTTGCTTTCGGCATGAAAACTCTTTTCTCCTAGTTCCAGTGGGGAATCCATATGGCCACAGTTAGTCATCCCAAGGTCAGATAGAAGATCGAGAGCATATTTACGTTGGCAAATAAAGAGAGAGTGGTCATCTTGAGTCACCTCAATCCCAAGGAAATACCGAAATGTGCCCAGATCTTTTGTTTGGAAATTAGAGTGTAAGAATGCTTCGAGATTTGATTCCTTCAGAGTTGCTGCCTATGATAACAATATCATCAACATATACCAGTAGCAGAATAGTACCAACCGAGGAGTTCTGATAGAAGAGAGACGAGTCTTTAGTACTCTTGGTAAGCCCAAATTGGGTAACAACGGCTCGGAACCGAGCAAACCAAGCCCGAGGGGATTGCTTCAATCCATATAGAGAGGCGAGAAGACGACACACCTTGGTACGCTCCCCCTCAGCAACGAACCCAGGTGGTCGCTCCATATACACTTCTTCATCCAGGAGCCCATGGAGAAAAGCATTCTTGATATCCAACTGGTGTAATGTCCACTGGTGGAAGGCGGCGAGAGAAAATAGGATGCGAAGAGAGGACATCTTCGCAACAGGAGTGAATGTTTCATCATAGTCCACGCTATAAGTCTGAGCATAACCTTTGGCAACCAATCGGGCTTTCAGGCGGTCCAGAGAACCGTCTGCATGCACCTTAACAGAGTAGATCCATTTGCATCCAATTGCCTTCTTGCAGGAAGGTAAGGGAACCAGATCCCACGTATGATTCTGTTGGAGAGCGTTCAATTCATCATGCATGGTTGCCACCCAACCAGGATGAGCCTTAGCCTCCGCCACGATAGAGGGTAGACGATATCGATCGAGAGTCGAGTGCAGCGCTATATGAGATGCATACAAGCCTTGGTACGAGCTAACATAGAGTGGCTGCTCCCGACACGCCCGAACTCCTTTTCGGAGTGCAATAGGAACCTCTGGGCTGGCTGGCGTGATAGTAGTAGGGACAGTAGCAGGGTCTTCCGGAGGAACAGTCGTCGTATCATCGGTAACCGAGGTAGGCTGAGGTGGTGACACCACTGTACTATCAGAAGAGCGACGAGAGTAAACTTGCCCCAGAGAGGGGAGAACAGAACAGTCGGTGAAATGATAGCAGGGTCGTGCCTAGAGACCAAGAGAGCATCAAGAGAGGGATCAGGATGGGAGGATCCAGGAAAGGGATACGGGTCGGTCTCCCGGAAGACAACATCAGAGGAAAGAATGTATCAGCGGAGATCAAGAGAGTAACACCGATATCCTTTAGTGGTCCGAGAGTAGCCGAGGAGGATGCATTTCAGGGCACGAGAATCAAGTTTGGAGACAGAGGGACGAGCATCCCGAACATAGCAAACACACCCAAAGACCTTCAAGGGAACGGGGTGACCGTGATGGTTAGGATAAAGAGTGGTACGGTGTCTCCCCCTGAAGGATGTGAGTGGGAAGATGATTAATAAGATAGGCAGCAGTGAGTACGACATCACCCCAAAAGTGGTTGGGTACGTGTCTGTGGTGAAGGATTGCCCGGGTGACTTCAAGGAGATGCCGATTCTTGCGTTCGGCAACCCCATTCTGTTGAGGGGTAGCCGGACAACTAGTTTGGTGGATGATGCCTTTGTCAGAAAGAAAGAAAGACATGGAATGAGACAGGTATTCTCGGCCATTATCAGTACAGAGACACTTAATACGGACAGAAAATTGAGTAAATATTTCATTCCATAAATGCTGAAAAATAGAAGGTAGCTCAGAACGATTTTTCATTAGATACACCCAAGTTGTACGAGAAAAATCATCAATGAATGTGACATAATACTTGTGCCCTAACAACGTAGAAACAGGGCACAGTCCCCAAATATCTGAATGAAGTAAATCAAAAGGTGCAGAAGCATGGACATCAAGACGAGGACTATAACTAACTCTGTGGAATTTAGCTCAGGATACAGACGACGCATGACCTGCATAGACGGATGACCATGACGATAATGAAGATCCAGGAATTCGGTGAAGGTCGCAGAGCACGCAAGGTGGGAGACTTCATCCAGGACATAGACACCACCACGCAGCTTCCCTCTACCAATAATACAGCTCGTCGACTGTTCCTGAAAAATGCAACCAGAAGAGGTGAATATAGCAATACAATTCAAATCAGTTGTAAGCTTACTAATAGACAAGAGATTGTAGGCAGATTAAGGGACAAGCGCCACTGAGGAGAGTGGCATGACAGGTGTCACATTGCAGCTACCAAACCCAACAATATGTACAGTGGAGCCATCTGCAACAGTAATCGAGGCTCCACTATGAGGTTTGTATGAGTGTAAGATACCTGAGGAACTAGTCAGGTGATCAGAAGCGCCAGAATCAGCTAGCCACTGGACCAGCCGTTGTGAGGTACAAACAGGCTGAATGGTTTGGGCCACAACCGCACTAGGAGTCGGTGAGTCAATGTGTAGATCCTGCAGGCGCCGATACTCATCTTCGGATATTTCAACAGTGCGCGATCACAGAGGTATAACAGTAGAATCAGCCAGGTGCGCCGACCGAGGTGGAGGAGGTTTGAAGGCCCATTCTGGCTTCCCATGAATCAGCCAACATGTATCCTTTGTATGTCCCCGACGCCCGCAATGGGCACAATGTCTCGTGTCCGAGTCACGACCACGGCAAGAGCGCCCCCCCCGACTAGCTCCTCTACCTCCTCGTGAGCCAAGAGCCATCGACTCGCCGGAGGACGTATGTAGAGCAGATGACGAGGTACCTATAGAGTCAGCCTTAGTAAGCCGATGGTACACACTAGCAGTCTGAAGTGTAGTAGGACTGGCGAGCATTTCATTCTTCGTTGTGGAGAAGTGAGGATCCAATCCATTCAATAGCCATAGGAGCACAAGGTGTTCAGGTTGAGCCTGATGCCCTTCTCTGGTAGAGAGAATCTCCCAAAGATCCAAGATCTCATCGGCGAGAACCTTCCATTCGACAAAGTACTCGATAACAGGACGCACGCCTTGGCGTAGTTCAGCGATCTTGGGAAGGAGTTCACCAAGACGAGAGAGGTTGTTCGCCTGAAAGAACATCATGTGAAGAGTGTCCCATAGTTCTTTGGTGCTGTCGCAGTTCTTGCACATTTGTTGGACGGAGAGATCCATAGAACTCAGAAGAAGAGCGAAAATGCGACAATCATCACTATACCAGTCGTCATGTTCGGTACTCCCCACTGCATGGGTTGGGAGACGAGTAAGATGGTGTGTACGGCGGGTGCATGCAAGAGACATAGTAACCCCATTCTTCCATAACTGAAAATTGGAGGAGGTAAGGGTCGTAGTTGCAATCCTCGCGTTTGGAGGAAAGGAGTTAAGGGAATCCCCGGAGGGAACCGGCAGTGGGGCGGTACTTGTTACGGAGGAATCCATGGCCAAGAAGAAAGGAGTAGGAGCAGCCGGAAGAGACGGAGATCAAGCAAAAACTGGCATCGAAGGCGCCGAATCCCAATCTGAAAGACGCCAGCAGGGCAGAGGGAATGCCAGAGGCAGGAACAGTAGAAACCGCAGAGGTAGGATGCGGCAGCGACAGTAGAAGCCGCAGGAGGCGGCGCTGGTAGGAGCTACGGGAGACAGCAGCGGCGGCAGGTAGTTTCAATGCATCCAGGGTAGACGGTCGACATCACCTCGCCGGAGGCATGCCGCCGTCGTGTCTGTGAGACGAGCAGTAGAGGTCGACCGCTCGGGAGCGCGATCTTGAGCGGGAGCGAGCGGAGCGGCGTGCGGGATCGGGCGACAGAGAAAAAGGAAAATCTAGTTTCTACGCCTCTGATACCATGTTACGGGATTTGGGAGGAAAAACTGAGTACCTCATATTGAGGTCTCACCCTTTATTTATACCAAAATGAAGTAACATAACCGTAGCGATACATAATGTGGGACTAATGTAAATGCGTATAATAACAGGTAACATTCAGGGGAGGTTTTTGTAATTTCAATAATAAGAAGGGTGCAATCTATTATTTTTTAAACTTAGAGGGGAGGTCCCGGTAAATGCAAAAATGCAAAGGTGAGTAGAATATGGAGAAGTTAAAAAATGAATCTTTGCATTTTGCATATACTGGCATGTTCTGGTGAACTTCAAGCTTTAGTCACATTAGTTGTTCACACAAATCCTGAAGGGATTTGACCTTCTTGACGATGATCTTGATCTCTTCGTTGCCGACTTCAAGTCCTAAGTAGAGAATGCCTTTGTTGCTGTAGTCACACTTTCTGTGGCGAGGCGCAACTGGTTCTGCTATAATTGATTGATCACTTGCCAAATATGGCCAAAGGTAGAAGATTACAAATGCATCCAAAAATGTCTGTGTTTAAGATGCCTAGAAGTCAATATAGAAGCAAAATGGCTAACAAAACTAAAGAAATAACTTTCACAGTTATTCAAGTACCTTAGAGTATTAAATGCGGGAAAATTACTATAATTATAATTGATAAAATGCAGTGAGGACTGAGGATACACAGGGAAGTATTTCTTAAACAAATTAAATGATGAGCCAGTCCACGGAGTTATAAGAAACTCCACACCTGCTTTGTAAAGAAAATTGTTCATAAAGTATGTTGAGAAAAGAAAACAACACTCAAGCCTTTATCCCACTATAGTAGGGTAGGCTATATGGATCCTTTGTCGCCATTGTGCCCCATCTTTTGTCATACTCTCACTAATGCCTAAGTACATCATGTTTTTTCCTTATAGTTTCATTCCAAGTCTTTATTGGTCTACCCCTCCCTCATTTAACATGCTTAGTGACTAGACTCTCACAACGCCTAAAAGATGCCACTAATGATCTCCTTTGTACGTGTCCAAACCATCTTAGTCGAGCTTCTCACATCTTCTCTGCAATTGGTTCTACTCATATCTTATCCCTGATACATTCATTCCTAATTTTATCCAGTATCATGTGTCCACACATCCACCTAAGCATTCTCATCTCCGTAAACTCCCATTTTTTGTTCATGTACACAATTCACTACCCAACACTCAGAACCATAGAGCATCGCTGGTCTAATTACAGTACGGTAAAACTTGCCCTTAAGTTTTAATGGTACTTTACGATCACATAAGATCCCTGACGCGCCTCTCTACTTCAACCAACCAGCTTGTATTATGTGTCACATTTTTATCAATACCTCCATCCTTTTGAACTATCGATCAAAGATATTTAAAACATTCACTACAAAAAATATCTTGATCATCCAACTTAATAACGAAGTCATCCGTCCTTCTTGTACTGCTAAATTTAAGCTTCATGTACTCCGTCTTTGCCCTGCTCAACCTTCTTTTCTAAAGTGTCTCGGCAAGATTCAAGTTTTGCGTTTACACCCTCGTGCGTCTCATCAGCCAAAACGATATCACTTGCAAACAATAAACACCAAGTTATTGCTTGTTGAATATGTTTGGTGAGCTCATCTAAGATAAGGGTAACGAGATAAGGGCTTAAAGGTGAACCTTGATGTAAGCCAACAGTGATAGGGAATTCCCGTGTTAATCCTCCAGATGTCCTCACTCTTGTCACTCAAAATTTTGATTATGTCAATATATGATACATTTAAATCTTTCTTTTCTAAGACTCTCCATAAGATCTCTCTTGGAACTCTATCACAAGCCTTCTCAAGATCAATAAACAACATATGCAAATCTTGTTTTCTTTCTCGGTAGTTGTCAATGAGTTTCCTCAAGAGATATATAGCTTCCATAGTCAACCGCCCAGGCATGAATCCAAATTGATTCTTTGAGATGTTAGTCTTACGTCTTACTCTTCTTTCTATTACTCGTTCTCATTGTTTTATAGTATGACTCATCAATTTAATTCCTTTATAATTAACACAATTTTGTATATCTCCTTTGTTCTTATACAGAGGTACTAAGATATTTTCTCTCCATTGGTTTGACATCCTCTTTGAGCTCAGTATCTTATTGAAAAAATATGTAAGCCACAAAATCCCTTCATTCCCTAAACATTTTCTTACTTCGATGAGTATATCGTCTGACTCAACCGTTTTTCCATTTTTCAAGTTCTTTAAACCGACATTTACCTCTGATACTTGAATTTTATGATAAAATATTATGTTCTTATACTACTCTGATTTACTTCATTCTTCTAAGTTCAATTCATTGTCCTTTGTTTCATTATAGAACTGATAAAAATATCTTTTCCATCGCTCTTTAATATTCGCATCATCCGTCAAAATTATATTTGTCTCATCCTTTATGCATTTTACTTGGCTTAAATCTCGTCTTCCTTTTTCTAGCTCGAACAATTTTATATATGTCACACTCTCCATCTTTGGTATCTAGTCGCTTATAATTGTTTTTATAAATTTGACTTTTTGCTTTACTTACTGTCTATTTAGCTTCTTTTTTGACGACTATATATGTTGAGAAAAGAAAAATGACAAGAAAAAAATACAAGAATAGTTGGTAGTAAACAAATTCAAGATGTATATTAAATAATGATGGATACATTTTTTTTTTGAAGTGTTGCCCAAATATGTAAGAAATAGAATACAAAATTCAAAATTTTAATAAAGTTGGTACTTGGTACGCGCATGATAACGTACCAGTCAAAAAGGATCTACTGAGCCTTTTGAACAAAAAGATATAAAAAACTAATGAATCATCAGATGAGGATTGTGTACAAAATTTAATCAAAAAGGATCTATGGAGCCTTTTTGAACAAAAAGATATAAAAAACTAATGAATCATTAGATGAGGATTGTGTACAAAATTTAATCAAATGCATGAGGGGTAAGAAAACCTCAGGTCAATAAAACATATTAACACTTTACAAAAAGATGGTGGAAAGAAAATGAAATTTATAAGTAGTTGCGCAGAATCAAGAAATCCTGAACACAAACTTGAAATATGGCACATTAAGAAGAAAAGAAGACATAAAATATCGAAAAAAAACCAAACTCTTAAGGGCATGTTCCCACTAAGATCCTTCTCTCTAAAAAGGACCAAAACCAAACAAATAATCCAAGATGAGAGGCTCTTAACCCAAGGGAACCTTATATAGATGTAGACCCACTATAGGACAAAATAAATATAAGAGGAATACATAATTAACTGCTAACACAAGATAATCCATAAAGGTCGATGCATCTCTACAAGAGCTCTCGTGTAGTGAGGTCGATCATCTGATCGCGCGTGGGATATGTTCGCAAGGCGTATAGCCGTATACACATCAACATACATACATGAAAACGACCTTGTCACGTCGAGCCAATAAGGGACCCGTGAGTGTGTCGTTGAGACTCAGACAGCTCTTCTGGTGGACGGTTCATGTGAAGCATCAGGAGATTTGAGAAGCCATACTAAGCTAGTTGCCGTAGATCATTGGAAAATTTGTCTAAAACAAGTATAAAGCTAAACGCGGTACTTCCCGATAAGCGAAAAGATGTACCCCCAAGAGAGGTTGAAGATAAGCCGAGGGTTGGAAGTCCCGAGAACATAGTAAGGAAAGCTTAGGGGTGTTCATGAAATAAATCGAATAGCTCTTCAATCAAATCCAAATTTGTCATAAAATACAAAGATTCAGATTCAAATTCAAATAGACTTGGATCACAACCTTGGCGATAAAAATAATATTATTATGATTCAGATTCAAATACCAATCGAATATTAATTTGGATTTGAATCCGAATTGGAGTTTCAAAAATATGAATTTTAACTGCACGATTAGAGAACAAGGTGTGTTAATGTGGGCGTAAGAGAGAGACAAACATGGTAAGAAGTGGGTAACCATGCGTGCCAAATCGAGGTAGGATCATGGGCCTATGGGCAAAAGTGCGTATAAGAGGTGCAGTTTGGCATGTAGTGATAGGAGGGGTAAGGCGTGGGGCTAAAAGATGGGTGGCAACAGACAGGAAGGCACTTCAAGCGACACTGGCCGAGATATCGTCAACAGGTTAAGAACAAGTTGTGGCGGGGCGGTAGCGTGGGATAAAAACTAGATGGGTGTAGGGACAAAGGAGTGACAATCAAATATGGAAGGGAAGGCGACCTCAGACGAGATCAGAGTTAGGGTTGTTGAACCTGAAGGCTTCCGTGCGAGCAACCATTGGGGATGGAAGGTGTCACGTTGGGAAGTGGTGATACTGGGCGCGAGATCGAGAGCAACTGGTAAAGGTGGCACTTTAGGGAACGACAAGCACAAACATCAATGGATGTGGACCGTCGTGGGCGGTGATGCGTGGAAAGGACCAAAGAGGACAAGATCAACACGTGCATGGGGAGGGCTAAGAATGGGTGGGTCGGGGATGGTGCTTGACATCGGTGGGATGCCAAAGACTGAACTGTCGAGGTTTTGCACAAGAGATAGAGTTTGTGTCGGAGGAGGCTAAAGGAGTTGACGACGCAACTAGTGTGCAATGGCGAGGATGTCATCCATGACACCTTCGATTTGATCGCAACGAGCATGCAACGAGTCTGCAAGGGCGTCCATGGAAGGGGTAAAGGAAGACAACGAGAGTCCGATGACCGAAAACACGACGTGCAAAGAGTGGTTGGTTAGACCAGTTGATACAAAGTTGTTGCGCAGACCGCGCGGTATCAAGAAATCCCGAGTACAAGCTTGCAGTAAGTCATTAAGAAGAAGAGAAGATACAGAATATCGAGGCAGGCTCGATCCAAACTCTCAAGGGCGGGTTCTCTCTAAGAGCCTTCTCTCTAAGGAGAACCCAAGACTAAACAAATGGTCCAAGATGAGAGACTCTCAACCTAAAAGCTCCTTGTATAGATGAGACCGGCTACAAGACAAAATACATAAATGAAAAAATACATAAAACACAAATTCATAATTAACTACTAATACAAGATAATCAATAAAGGTTGATGCATCTCTGTGAGAGCTCACATGTAGTGAGATTGATTGTTCATGGGATATGTTCGCAAGGCTATCAGAGAATAACAATTCAAATAATTTTCAAGAATTCAAAATACTACTGTAACATTTTCCTTAACAATACTTACAAAAACCTTCAGGCCAAGTGAAGTTATCTTGAGTTTTTGCCCAACTTTAAAATTCAGTTCAAGAATGTCACGAACAGACTCCGATATGTAGTAGATTCTCTTTACATGGTTGGCATCACAGTTTCTAGTGACAAGGTGGCTATCAAGTGGAAACACATCACTTATACCATAGAAAGATCTAATACTGTTGATCGTGTTCTCATCCCTGAAAAACACAACAGGGTCAACCCCTCTCCACTTGCCATGCGTTACTAGGTTCTCTTTGGTCTGTTTGGTTTCCAAATTTCCATCCTCACCATTATCAAATGCCTCAATATTTTCAGTCTCAACCGCACCTTGGTCATCCTTCACAGATGGAAATTTATCAGTAGGACCAGGAGCAGAAGCGGCTTCAACTACACCTGGGTCATCTTGTGGAATATCTATGGATGACCTTACCACTGGTTGATCATCACTCCCAAGGCCAGGACTGGTACTTCTTTGTGTCCTCTGCTTCCGTCGATTAGATTGTCCTACCGCTTTCACCGAATCATCTAGAAAATTTAATTGCACAATAATATTAGAATAGTGAAAAAACAATAAGTGAAATACCAAGACAATACTTTGTAGAACATGAATATATAAGAGAATACCATGCAGTGAAGAAATCTTATGTAGAACAGCGATGAAAAATGCTCCACTATTTTGATCATAGGGAAGTATCCTCATGCAATGCTCGAGGGAAAAACTTGAAACTTTAGCTTTTGTTTCATCCAAGTCATTCTGAGAAGCACCAACTTTACAATCATCCTCTATTTCAGCATCTTTACTTATATGCACCAGAGTAACATCATTTCCCAATTTTTTTGGATCATTATCAATGTCCATGGTTACACAATGATCTACGGATTCAAAACTACAATTATTCTTTACCTCCGAGTTATTCAACGTTGCATTCTCATATAGACTTTCAGACTGAAACTTACTAGTGCAGATTTCATCACAAGGAAACATACTAGGTAAAATCACTCCTCTCCTAGAGATTGGGACATCTTCATAAGTAGCTAGCCAAAGTCCCCTGTCTCGAACCTGCTCCAAAAAAGTTAAATGTAATACGGAGAGACAAAGAAGACAAATCTAATTAAGCGCGTAGGAATATAATTTAGAAATAGAATGTTTCCCCAATAGAAACAGAAATTAATCTACTTTCACATAGGTACGGTTAGGTCAATTATAAAGAGCATGTTAAGTAGCTAGAACTAAACAATAAACCTGACAATAAAATTTTCATAACCTATCAAATGATAGGCTTGTCTATTAAGATGTGTCTAAAGTGTTTGTGATAACAAAAGAAATTTTTTACAAGTAGCTGCAAAGATTCATAGAATTGCTGATAAATGCATGGCTCTATTTAAGTAGAACTCATCTAAACTGGCCCAAAGCAATGGATCGTTAATTCATCTGGGACTGGATTGAGGGCAAATCAGATAGTGGGTGGCCATTCAACTATCCTATCAGAAAATCACACCGTTGAGATCTAGATCAACTCGATATCAAAGTGGCATTCATTAGTGCATGTAAAAAAGGATATCAAGATTAGAAATAACCTAGCTGAACTTATCAAACCAAATTTTGGGGATCAGCTTAAGTTCATAACTTGTCTTCTTAAGTTTGCATAATTGGGACTCCCCCTTAGCAATGTACCTAGGAGGTTACTGTAGGTCCATTGTTTCTTTCAGATCGTCATACAAGAAGACATTTTTGACATCAAGTTAGAACATCGGCTACTTTTTGTTGACAGAGACGGAGGATAATATCCATATAGAACTAATGGAGCTACAAGAGAGAAAGTGTGAGAGAAACCAACTCCATATGTCTGTGTAAAGCCCTTGGCGGAAAATCTAGCTTTGTACCTATCAACCTGTCCATCTAGAAGAAACCAGATGAAAAAAACCCAACAACATCCAACAGTGTCACCACCCGGGGGTGTAGGGACAATGCTTCAGGTATCCTGAAAAAGAAGAGTAGATATATCTTCGTCCATTGATGTCTTCCAATAGAATATGGTTAGTGCTTCATGGTACGACGAAGGAACAATGGCAGCTAGCAAGGTTATCGTAAATTTGTTGTAAGAAGTACTTAGGTTTTGCAAAGAAACCACATTGGTAAACTGAGTATAATCTTAACACCCTCGGGACCTAAGAAAAGGAGAACAAGTGTAGGAGGAATGAGGTCATGAGGATGTGGCCGCCTGTGGAAGGTATGAATCATAAGAGGGCGAGAAGGCAGAGAACAGAGTGGGATCAGGTTGTGGGGAATGAATGCTAAGCATGGAGGTGGAGAGGATGAATGTCGGAGTGCCAGAAGAAATAGTAGGTTCGAGAGAAATATGTTTACCTTTCTCAGAGAAATATGGGGCGGATTCAAAAACGTGACATCGGGGGAGATACACTGACGTATGACGAGAGGATCAATGCAAGGATACCTTTATTATTGGAGAGTAATCCAAGAAAACACATTTGATCGCACGAGCCACCAATTTGTTCCGGCCTGGGGAGAGGACATGTATAAAAGCAATGCATTCAAATACGCAAGAGGTGAGAGGAAACAAAAACATATCTGGATAAAGAACAAAAAAGGGATTTTCAGGACACAGGATGACATACAATTTATCAAATAGCAAGAGATAAAAATAACGTGAACCTTATAAGATCCAAGGACATTCATTTGACAAAGCAAGGCCCGTGCAACATCAAAAAGATGACTATTCTTCATTTCTAGTGCATCATTTTATTGTGATGTATGGACACATCTTATTTGATGAATAAAGTAGTGGGAGATAAAGAAAAAAGAGAAAATATTACTCATATATTATCTGGTATTATTAGCATGGGGAATTTTAACTAAAGCACTAAATTGATTTTTCATTACATGATAAAAACACTCAAATACGTTTAATAAATCAGATTTATCTTTCAGGAGGTAGACCCAAGTACATCGAGAAATTTGACAAAATATAAACTTTCTTAATCTACACACCTAATATGCAATGACCGCATTTATCAGAATATACAAGATCAAGACAAATATTTCTCTTAATGTCATGTTTAGAAGAAATAAATAGTATGATGATGCTTTGCCAAATTGGCAAGTGATGCGGAGTATAGATGAGAACTTGCAGTGGATGACAAGTTTTAGACGCATTCGGGGTTGATTTGGCGACTTTCCATATATGGTGTGCCCGGATCGACGATCGGACTCTTCAAATTTGTTCGGATTCGCGTTGCAAATCAATTTGATATATTATTTCACTATTTTGCATTTTATTCTGATGCATTTAGGTGGCCCCACCTCCGGCCAATCATAGTTGTCGATGGCGAGATGCCCTAAGTCTCTTATTATTATAAATAGGATGTTAGTGGGCTGATTAGAGCTATTGCAGAATTTGGAGAAAGCTATTCCCGGATTCTCGCGATCATCCCACGGTGCCGACTCCATGAAACTCTAGGTGATGACTCCTAGGCTTGTATCTTTTTCCCCAAGGTAACCCCTAACCCTAAGCCGCCTTTTCCCCTCCCAAACTCCCTCCTTCAACTGCCCAAGCAGCCCCAAAACAGCCCACAGATGGCTGTCCAGAAGATTCATTTTTTCTATTGATTTCTATTGTTGATTAATTAAATTTTTTGTTCCCCTCCTATACTTTTTTTTCTCCCTTCCCCTCCCTATTCCAGCCACTGAATCTCAACCCAGCAACCCCCTTATCATCCGTCCAGTCCGCCTCCTACAAACCACTAACCGCCAACCTAGATCCCTCCCCCCCACCCGATCTGTCCCTAACTACGCTGCTAAAGCCCTGACGCCCCCTCCCTTGCCGCCTCAGCCCACCCCCATAGTCTTTACAGCCGGCCACATCCCCTCGAACCACCGGCCGCCCCCCACTCATTTCTTTCTGTGGATCAACTACCCCGCTGCCGCCCCTATCCAAAACAGTCCCGATCCGGATTGTCCAGCCCCGCTCCGTCATCCCGTCCACACATACTTCATCCCTTAGCCCGGATCCGCCACCAAACATCAGATTCATTCACCCACTCGTCTGGATCTAACCTTACGTGGCTGGATCTATCTATTTCTGGTTTGATTCCACCATCCATCGCCGAGGACAACCACCTACATCGCTTTCCACGCATCTGATTCCACTTCGGATCGTCGTACAAACATCTCCGACTCTGAATTCTTCAGTGCCTTGGTCAACAAACTCTTTGGTGAGATTTCGTTGTCTTGGATTATTATTTTCAACATTTATTTATTGGGTGGGACATTTTATATTTACTTGGAGAAACATTATCGTAGAATTTTGCTCTAGATTATTATAGTGATTTGCAGAGTCTGTTTGTCGCGCGCTCTTGTTTTGTCCCTCCATGCAGAGGAAAGCCTAAGCTTGCTTCGCCCTAATTAATTATTTTGCCTTCCTGTGAATTTGTTTACGTGGGATATTGAAATTATTATATAACTGTGACTTAACCGTTGGATTTACATAGCATGTAGGGTTAGGTCACCGTTTCATCCGCCGCCTATAAATTCGCTCCGCGTCAACATGATCTCTGGAAGTGGAGTGTTGTGATCGCGAGTAATCATCGTAGTGTCGTGAGGGTCCGTGCGAGGCTTGCTAAAAGCATGAGCGTTAGGTGAATGGACCCCAATATAATCATGAGACAGATCAAAACAAATACATATGATCTTGATATCCTCACAAGTATGAGTATCCACCTGATATTTAATGTTGAAGATATGACGTCGTACTACGAGGCTCGTGAGAATGTGGATGCAAGCAGTGAGGACTTCCAGCCGCCCACGCCTCAATTTCTATTGTGTTGCCACCTTCATAGTCCACACACGTCTGATGGCAACCACCACTGACCTACTTCTGACACCCACCTACCCGGGAACTCTTCTTTGGTTCTACCTACGACGCTGCTGATTGCACCGGGATCCACCACTCGTGAGTTGAGCGTTGAGAGCATCATGGAGACCAGACTCCACCCGTGCATTCCTACTACAGATGTTGGTGACCTCTAGGTACTTGCAGCAGAGCTCGGTCGACTAGCCCCTGGACTTCGACTTCAGTACGACCGTCTTCATTCATCGGAGATGAAAACTTTTCAGTCCGGGAGAGATGATTGGCGAGGACATTCTTCCGTCGACGACACTTGGACGACTTCTGGTGGATCTCTTCGAGTTTTACCTGACATACAACGAGAGAATTCTGATCCCAATTCATCGGAAGATGAATTCTTTTAAGTCGGGGAGATTGATGCGGAGCATAGACGAAGACTTGCAGTGAATGACGAGTTTGGACCCATTTGAGCTGATTCGGTGACTTCCTATATATGACGTGCTTGGATCGTTGATCGGACTTCGCAAATGCGTTCGGATTCGCGTTGCGAATCAATTTGATATATTATTTCACTATTTTGCATTTTATTTTGATGTATTTAGGTGACCTCACCTCCGGCCAATCATAGCCGTCGATGGTGGGAAGCCCTAAGTCTCTTATTATTATAAATAGGACGTTAGTGGGTTGATTAGAGCTATTGCAGAATTTGGAGAAAGCAATTCTCGGATTCCCGCGATCATCCCACGGTGCCGACTCCGTGAAACCCTACGTGCCGACTCCTAGACTTGTATCTTCTTCTCCAAGGTAACCCCTCACCCTAAGCCTCTTTTTCCCCTCCCAAACTCCCTCCTTCAGCCTCCCAAGCATCCCCAGAACAACCCACATATGGCTGTCCAGAAGATTCATTTTTCTATTGATTTCTACTCTTGATTAATTAAATTTATTGTTCCGCTCCTATAGTTTTTTTTTTCCTTTCTTCCCCTCCCTATTCCAGCCGCCGGATCTCTGTCCAGCAATCCCCTCATCATCCTCCCAGTCTGCCTCCTACAAACCTCTAACCGCCTACCTAGATCCCATCCCCTCCACTCGATCTGTCCCTACCTCCACTGCTACAGCCCGACGCCCCCTCCCATGCCACCTCAGCTCACCCCTGTTGTCTCTACAGCCGACCACACCCCCTCCAACCACAAGCCCCCCACTCATTTCTTGTCGTGGATCCACTACCCCGCTACCGCCCCTGTCCAAAACAGTACCGATTCGGACTGTCCAGCTCTGATCCGTCACCTCGTCCACCCATACTTCATCCCTAAGCCCGGATCCGCCACCAAACATCGGATTCATTCACCCCTCGTCCGGATCTACCCCCACGTGGTCGGATCTATCTATTTCCGGTCTGATTCCACCATCCATCGTCGAGGACAGCCACCTACATCGCTTTCCACGCCTCCGGTTCCACCTCGGATTGTCGTGCACGCATATCCGACTCCGAATTCTTTAGTGTCTTGGTTAGCCCACTATTTGGTGAGATTTCGTTACACTAGATTATTATTTTCAGCATTTATTTATTGGGTTTGACATTTTATATTTGCTTGGAGAAACATTATTGTAGAATTTTGCTTTAGATTATTATTATGATTTGCAGAGTCTATTCGCCGCGCGCTCTTGTTTTGGCCCTCCACGCAGAGGAAAGCCTAAGCTTGCTTCGCCCTAATTGTTTTGCCTTGCTGTGAATTTATTTGCGTGAGATGTTGAAATTATTATTTGTGGTTTAACTGTCGGATTTGCGTAGCATGTAGGGTTAAGTCACCGTTTCATCCACCGCCTATAGATTCGCTTTGCGTCAGCAAGCTTCACACTATAATACAAACTCAATAAGAACAGAGGGGGTAATTGATGAAGAAGAGTACATGAATGACGAAGACATCAATGCCACTGAGCGAATGAGCCTTTAACAACAATATCAGAGGAACAAAAGGTGACACCGAAGTAGTATGGGCTACGCAACTTAGTCCCATTACAATCTTCTTCCCGGTGTAATGATCCTAAAAGTAGCAATGAGATGTAAAAAATAAACCACAAAAGTTCAATTTCTTCAAAATAACAAACATACAAAGTGTTACACGAAAAATTTGGAACAAAAAGGCCATCTTCTCGTATAAGATGTGAGGAAGTGGTGACATCTCTTGACCCACATAGTGGAGCAAGAGAATCATCTACGCCAACCACTACTGGAATCTAATTGTGTTTGCCCAGATGAGTGAAAGCTAACGAATCTCCAGTCTTATGCCTAGTAGCACCTAAGTAAATAAGCCACTTACCCTTAGATGAAAGACATGCACTACCTGAGGCGGAAGGTGTTGAAGCAATTGTCCAAGAGCTTTTTGATGCAGCAATAAGAGTTTCAATATTAGCGACAGAGAACCATCGTCCAACATCAGATGTTGAGGTGGAGGGGACTGGCAATACATTATTAGAAGTAACAGACCCAACATGTCTCTAAGGGCAGAGGTGAGGATGTTTAGTGAAGCACCTATCAACAAGATGATTAATCTTTCTGTAATGAGAGTATATAGGGACAATCTCCTTGTTCGCCGGTACAGCCTCCTCGTCCATACTCCCCTCTCTCTAGTCAGGAGTAGTACTCCCTAGAGAAGGACCAATGATGGGGGTCGTCCGACTCAGAAGATGAGCTAATTTGGAAACATGACTAGCAATAGCATTAACGTTGAAATAGTAAACTCCCCGGGAATTTGTTGGCAGATCATCTTAGAGGAATCCAAAAGTCATTGGAACAAACTCGAAAAGTTCCTCAAAGTGCATTTACTGAGTAATGATATCAACAAAAAAAGGTGATGTTGAAGAAGCTCAGACCCTAGTGACTATACTTCCTGATATGCAACCTTAAGGGAGAGAGTAGGATGCGAAAATAGATCGGTAGGCTATGAAGCACCGATCTATTTTCTTCATGTTGGATGACCGGTAGGCTATGAAGCACCGACACTTCAAAATGCTCAGCGTGTCGGTGTCGGACTCTCCGACACTCAACCGACTCTCTGAAAACTCTCTGACACGCGTGTCGGAAATCCGACATGCTGACTCATGCGGGACTCGCATGCCCTGCTCAATCGGGCACGCTTGTCCCGCTCAATCGGTCACGTCTGTCCCTAAGCTAGCTACTCATGGTGAGGTGAGAGACAATTTGTCTTGGAAGTGTAATTTTTGTGAAAAATGTTTTATAAGTTCATATACAAGAGTGAGAGCACATTTGGTAATCATTAGTGGAAAAGGAATTGGAATGCGTGTAAAAGTCTCAAGGAGTGATCTATTTGAGATGAAAAAACTAAAAGAAGAGGTAAATGCTAGATTAGTGAGCTCCCAAAAAAGTGTCTTTGCCCCTGTCTAGAATTTCAAGTAGTGAAGGTGGATCAATTAGTGGGGTGAATATTTTCTCTAGAAAAAATAAGACTGAAAGTAGGGGAAGAGTTGACTGATGATATATAATGGTAATGTGTTAATGTTCTATTATTTTTGACCTTTTGTTAAGTTTTACATTTAAATATTTGATGAGTAATATTTAAACATGACGTAGTTTATTTGAATATTTGTTAATTATTTTTTTTGTTAAATGTTTTAGGATTTTCATAATTATAAAAAATAAATATTTAATATATGTCTCAGCATGTCGGAATATGTATTTTTTGAGAATTCACGTGTCGCGTGTCGGTGCAACATAGCCGGTAGGCATGTATCTGATACGTTGTTTGCTAACCAAGTGCAAACCAAAGTGTCACTCCCGCCCCAATTAGCATAGTTGAGAGATGTAGTGGCAAGAGGTGAATCTGTAAGGTAGTGTCACTTCATTTGAGACCAACAAGGGAGAAGGAGACCTCAAATCAACATAGTGGGTGGGTGGGGGGTAACTTGGACATCATGCCAAGATTTCCAGAGGCCCCTAGAAAAGGTGCAAATGCAGGTATGGTGGTAGGGCCTCTAGAAAAGGTGCAAACGCAGGTATGGTGGTGTCAAGAATAGGCTTGGGTGTTCAAATTATAACACGAGCCTCCACTCACTAAAGAGAACCACAATACCAAGAAAGAAGATTATTTATCATAGCATTCACATTCTTCAAAAGAAAAGGAGTGTCCAAAAAGGTTACAAGAGCTCCATTGCTTGAAGTTTGGACAATATAATCCATGCCTAGAGGAAACAAAGAGAAAGAGAGAGAGAGAAGGAAGAAGTCTCTAAGACAAGGCCCGCGAGCTTGGAGGTGCAAGAAATGGAAAGGAGAGAGCATTAGAAGAACTCCTTGAGAGCCACGAACCGCATGAGATGGAATAACCTATCAAAGATTTCGGCGAGAACATAAATCACTCATGATCATCCATGCAGAGGACCCAGTGGAGTTGGCAAGTCCGATTGGAATATCCATGCTCAGTTGACAAGTCCCAACGGTGTGATCATCCATGTGCGGGTAGAGGACCCTGTGGAGTTAGCTTTAGAAGATCTCCTTCGTGTTAAGCAAATCGTGTATGTCCATGTTGAGTATCATATTTCAATCGGGAATTATAGACGAGAGGTCTCCTCATGTCGACAAAGAAAACTAAGCATTTGAGAGCCTAGTGAGTGTTTGCGAAGAGAACATGAGTCACGTCGGGATCTAATGAGAGTTCATTCATTTTATGTGAGCCCTGTAATTGAGGGTTGTTGCAGACGTAAAGTGAGAGAGGTGCGCGGATGGTGCGCGGATGCAAAAAGGGCTAGACGCAAGGTAAAAATGTGGGGCTGAGTGGGAGAGCCGGGATTTAGGTCGGCTTTGATACCATGGTCAATCAGAAAATAAAATAAATTTTTACATCTTACTTAATACATTACAACTACACTTTATCTTTATACTATAAGCAAACTCATTTTCATCCATGGTGTAACATTCAGCTTCCTAAAATACCCTTTTCCATCCTCTCTTTATTTCAAAATATTTGGTTTTAAAGTAATTTGCTCTTTCCCTTCAACTTTTCCCGCTCAAATTTCTGGCCTGCGCCTATCAAATCTGCCAGCTATCTCCTCTTTTCAGTCACGTCTCCAGGAATGGAGTTCATCCCTACCTCTTTGCAGCCTAGCTTTCGCATGGGAACGAAGATGAAGGAGTAGGTTTCCCACTCCAATCTCACTGGTAGCTTTGACCCCCTGGAAATTTCTCTAGCTCGGCATCGAAGATGGATCAACATCCTCCAAGCTGCTCCTCGACCTCTCCCATCTACAATCTCACTGGTAGCAGCTTGATGTGACCCTGTCGCCAACACTCTAGTTATTTATTTTTGTCACAGCTATTAGCATATCTATTTATTTACTATCACAGCCTTGTATCTTATTTTTCATGTCATAGTGTGAACGATGTTATTTTGGCCCGGCACGTGAGATTGGCTACCTCGCGTGACCTTAAATGGATTGGTACGGTTTGGATTGGGTGGTGGGGTGGGTCATCGCGTTTGTTGTTGGAGGACATGTGCTGAAATTAGATTGTTTGTTATTTTCTTTTCTTATTAAATATTTGGAGAATGAGAGAGGAGGCTTATATATGTGCATTCCGCCCGGTTGCCCTAGACCCGGTTTAGGAAAATAGAAATTGCTGAGAGCCGTCTTGCTCTCGGTTATTTCTTTCCACCGTCCAGGTCGTGCTCCCGTTCCGCCGCCAAGCTTCCCCAGTCAGCCGCCTCCCGGAAGCTTTCTCGTCTCGTCACATCAAAGTGTAGCGCGCGCTTGCCCTAAACATTCCTAACCGTTATTTTATTTTGGTGTTAGTTCCCTGTGTGGTTTGTGCCTTGCCACATTTTACTTAAAGCCTAAACTTTGGTAAGTCAGAAGTTAGTCTTTCTGATATGTGGTGGGGCTTCTAATTTTAGAAAAGTTAACATTGTGCCAAGTAAATTCCCGCTTAAATTTAAAGTTTACGAAGCTCAGTTTACATCAATTTGTTCGATTCCTCCCAGCGCCACCCCTGCAAGGCTTAACACCTACTTCTCGTCGCTCTCCCCTCCCCGTCCAGCTCTGGCGCCGCCACTGGAGTATCTTTCAGGGGTCGGCGAACAACTCCAACTGTTCTCCCTTTCCCCGACGGCAACCTCCGATAACTCCTGCACCTTCCAGCGTTGATCTTCACTCTGACGCCGCCCGTGGAGCCCTCTCCAATCGCAGTCGAGCGCCAGAGCCTTCCTAGGCACCGACGATCCTTCCTAGGCACCGATGATCCTTCCAGTGCTCATTTCCTCCGGCGTCGCCACGGCCTGAAGCGTCTCCTGCCACCGACGAGGCCACATGTGCCTTCCTCCGGTAGATTTCGTGACCTCCTGCGTTCCCTAGCTTCCGGACAACACCTCCCCTGCTCCAGCAGTTTCCTCCAGCAAACCCATCGAGCTTCCAGCCACCCTCTCTTGCTCCCGCAACCCGTATAGTTCTCTGGTTACTACAGCTCCGACCATTTCCCCAGCCAGGTCCTGTTCCACGCCTGCTGACAGTCTCCCCCACCTCCAGTCCACATCGGCCTCTCTTCCAATCCAGTCATCATTGTCCAGGAATCTCTCCAACCACTGCCTCTTCGCCAGTCCGCCTGAGGTATACCTCGCTTCTCCTAGCTCAATCCTCCATTATATTTTTATGCTTAAATCTTTAAATGAATAGTTGGTTATTAGAGCTTACCCTAACTAATCAGATCTCCTGATTACCGTTATTTTTTGTTAAAATAGCCCATGTAAAGGGCTCATTATTGGGCCTTCTTTTATTGTTTTATTCTCTCTCCTCCTTTAGTCCCACACCTTGTATAGGATATTCTTCTCTCTTCTTCCTCCTATATTTGTATTCTCTCCTTGTATTTACACACAAGCAATACATACAAGTTTTTGAGCTCTCTCAACATGGTATCAGAGGCAGCGGTCTCCCCTCTGCGGTCTCGTTTCTCTTAACCGCCTAGCCCGCCCCGGTCTCTTATCCGCTCCGGTCTCCTATCCGCTCCGGTCTCCTATCCGCTTCGGTCTCCTATCCGTGGGCTCTGCGGTTTGCAACTCTGCATACCGCTTCTCCTCTCCCTCTCCGTGATTTCACCCTCTTCCGGCTTCTTATAGCCACCATTCTCTCTACCTCGTGGGGTCCACCTCTTTTCTATCCACTGTGGATTCGTCTTCTATCCGCTGCGAGCTCCACTCCTCTATTGCTTGTTTCCTCTGCCCTCCTCGTCTTCTCTTCTGTCCGCTCGAGCATCCCTGCTTCGCGCAGCATCTACCTCTCTTTGCTTGCCGCGCGGTCTCTGTCAAACCGCTGCGGGTTCTCTCTGTCCAACCATGCAGACTGCTCGTATCCGCGCGATCTCTCTCTCACGCCGCGGTTTTTCTATCCGCGCGGACTGCTTCTCTCTCGCTACGGATTCTTGCGGATTGCTCGTATCCGTGCGGACTGCTTGTATCCGCTCTCTGACTGCTGCTGGCTTCACCTTGACCTGGCGCTTTCTCTGTTGTGTTTCCGCCCACTGGTCGCGAACTGACTACTCGCTGGTGTCCGGCTTGACCGTGCGGACTGCTGCCTATCCGCATTTTGGTCGCGGTCTTCCTCAGTCAATCTCGCGGCTTGATCGTGCGGCCTTTTGCGTCTCCATCTTTTTTGGTTTCCGCCTGTTTGGTCGGCGGTCTCCTTGTCTTCTCGCCGCGGCCTTGCTGCCCAACTCGCGGCGACCTCTGCGGTCTGTCCTTATGGGCTCGTCCGGTAACTCCTCTGGCTCGGCAGCTTCTCCGCCTGACCGCCCGGTTTACCCTCCAGAAGTTCGTGACGAACTGTGCATCACTACCATCTCTCTTTCAGGAAAGAAGAACTTCGTTCCTTGGGTACATTCGGTTCGACGGGTTCTTCAGGCCAAGGGCCTTCTCCATCACCTGACTCAGGCTCCTCCCACCCCTCCTACCGATGACTGGCTCCGCAATGATGGTCGAGTTCAGACCTGGATTTTGAATTCTTTAGATGGTGAGCCATATCAAATGGCTATGTATCATGAGATTGCCAAAGATATGTGGACTGAACTACACTCCTTATATTCTGGACGAGACAGCCTCCAGCATCTCTACGACATCCTCACTGACCTCTTTGCTCTTGACACTGGAGGGGCTTCGGATATGACCTCATTTGTTGCTCGTGCGAAGACACTTGCTGAAGCATGGATCCAGCATCAGCCTTTCACCAATGACGCTGCTGCTCAGTACGCTCAGAAGGAAGCCGTCAGTACTGCCATCATCATGGCTCATCTTCCCCCTCACCTTCAGAGCATTCGTGCTCAGGTCCTGGCTTCCTCTACCACACCATCTTTTTCTGATGTGTGCTCCATGATTCTCCGTGTTTCACCTCCTCCAGATACTACGGCTCCTTCTCCTCCGGCCCTTCTTCAGCAGGCACCTCCACTTCTACCATTCCCTCCTCTCCTCAGGGGAGGGGGGGGGGGTCGTTCGAGAACTCGCGGCCGTGGTCGTGGTGGTCGGGGTCGGCCGAAGTGTTCCTTCTGCGGGAAAGATGGTCATCTCGAGGCTACATGTTACAAGAAAGTTGGCTATCCTCCTCGCCCGACGGCCTCTGTTGCTACCGACACAGGTCCTCCTGATCTTGAAACTGTCCGTCTTCAGCTCCAGCATCTCCAGGGTTTGCTCAACCCACCATCTGCCTCCATTGCCTCCGTCTCGAACACAGGTACTGCTTGTCTCTCCACCGGCTTGGGCTGGATTGTGGACTCTGGCGCCACTCATCACATTACTCTATGTCGGCCTGCCCAGTATCTGAATTCCCCTTATCCACCGTCTATTACTGTGGCCAATGGAGCCACCGTTCCCGTCTCCGGCTCGGCAGATCTTCCTCTCACCTCATCCATCTCCCTTCGCTCAGCTCTGCATGTCCCGAGTTCCCCGTTCAATTTACTTTCTGTGGGACGGCTTACTAATGATTTGGATTGTTCTGTTATATTCACGTCCTCTTCTTTTGTTATACAGGATCGGCGGACGCAGACTACCATTGGTAAAGGCCGGCTGCGGAATGGGCTCTACCTTCTCGACGACTCTCCCACCATCCTCTCTTCCGTCTCTTCAACTGATTGGCATCGTCGACTTGGGCATGCTCCTCTGCCGGTCCTCCAGCGGGCTCTCCCGGATGTTTCTTTTACCCCCTTTCAGTGTGACTCATGTATCCTCGGCAAGCAGACTCGTTCCTCTTTTTCTTCACATTGTACTCGGAGCGCTGCTCCTTTTGATTTAGTGCATTCGGATATTTGGGGACCATTTAAAATTACTAGTATTTCCGATTTCCGGTATTTTATAACGTTTATTGATGATCACTCTCGTACTACCTGGCTATACTTCGTGATCGCTCTGAGTTCGGGAATCTACCACCCACACCTCATCCTCCATCCATCCCACACCCAGTCATTCCCGCAACTACTCCACCTTTGCCGGTTACCTCTGAACCGACTGTCGTTCCCTCCAAACCACCCGTTATCCGAGTCTACACTCGTCGCTCTACCACTTCCGTTGCCCCTCTGCCGTCGGTCTCTACCATGGATACTCCGCGTCCAAATGATCAGGTATCGCCTTCCACTGCTCATCCTCTGGCAAACTACATCTCTCTTCATCGCCTCTCTCCCCATTTACACACTTTGGCTACCTCTCTCTCTTCGATTGCTATTCCTAATTTTGTGAAGGAGGCACTTCAACATCCAGGATGACGAGCAGCCATGGAGGAAGAAATGCCTGCTCTCTGGTCTAACCAGACATGGTTTGTTGTTCCCCTTCCACCGGGTCAGAAACCAGTTGGGTGCAAGTGGGTCTTTGTTATCAAACATGCTGTCGATGGGACAATTGACCGTCTAAAGGCCCGTCTTGTGGCTAGAGGTTTCACTCAACAGGAGGGGCTCGATTATGAGGAAACGTTCTCACCGGTAGCGAAGCTTAATAGTGTTCGCGTCCTCATCTCTGTTGCTGTCCATCGCCGGTGGCCTCTTTTTCAGCTGGATATCAAGAATGCTTTCTTAAATGGGGACTTCCAGGAAACTGTCTGCATGCAACAACCACCCGGGTTTGAGACCACGGGGGAGTCTCAGGTCTGCCATCTTAAAAAGGCTCTATATGGTCTCAAACAATCTCGGCCGACTTCTCGCTCTTTACTCGTCACCAACCAACAGGAACGGTTATTCTGTTAATATACGTCGACGATATTATCATTACTGGAGATGACTCTCAAGGGATACAGGCAGTGAAAGTCCATCTAAACTCAGTCTTTCAGACAAAGGATTTGGGACCTCTTCGCTATTTTTTGGGTCTTGAGATTGCCAGAAGGCCGGATGGGCTCACTCTCTCTCAACGGAAATATTGTCTTGACCTTCTTCATGATGCGGGTCAGTCCGGCTGCAAGCCAAGTGATACTCCTATGGATGTGAACCACAAACTGTGTGCCCAGGCATCTGACTCGGATCTTCTTCTCCAGAATCCTGAATATTATCACCGTCTTGTTGCCGTTGTTGGAAAACTGATATATCTCACGGTTACCAGACCGGATATTTCTTTTGTTGTTGGACTTGTCAGCAGATACATGCACTCTCCTCGAAAATCTCATCTTCAAGCGGTGGAACGAATTCTCAGGTACCTTAAAACCGCTCCTGGTCAGAGACTTGTCTACAGGACCTCCTCTTCTGCTCCAACATTGGTGGCATATTCAGATGCCTATTATGCTGGCTCTCTCGATGATCGGCGATCTATGAGTGATTTTTGCACTTACCTTGGAGGACATCTTGTCACTTGGCGAAGCAAGAAACAAGCGATCGTTGCTCGATCTTCAATCGAGGCAGAGTACCGGGCAATGACATCGGTTGTATCGGAATTGACATGGCTTGAGAGTCTTCTTACTGATCTGGGTGTAAAATTACCATCACCGACTCTTCTCCTTTGTGACAGTCAAGCCGCCATACACATCTCCAAGAACCCGGTCTTTCACGAAAGAACGAAGCATATTGAGGTCGATTGTCACTTCATTCGGGAAAAGGTTCAGATGAAGAAGCTTGACCTAAAACATGTCCCAGGATCGGAACAAGTTGCGGATGTCCTCACGAAGGCTCTCTCCAAGGCACTCTTCTATCAATGCTTGTCCAAGCTTGGCGCATACGATTTGTACGCTCCAGCTTGCGGGGGAGTGCTAAAATAGCCCATGTAAAGGGCCCATTATTGGGCCCTTGTTTTATCTTCTCTCCTCCTTTAGTCCCACACCTTGTATAGGATATTCTTCTCTCTTCTTCCTCCTATATATTTGTATTCTCTCCTTGTATTTACACACACAAGCAATACATACAAGTTTTTGAGCTCTCTCAACATTTTTGTTACACGTGCATGCCACCAATTAATTCTTGTGCTTGTGGAATGGAGAATCATGATGTTAGTACGCGCGTGCGGTGACCTTATGATAGTTTGTGACGCTTAGGTCATTTAGTTTGTTTAAAATAGCCCGCAAAATTCTCTAACGCCACATTTATTTTAAATAGGTTACAATTGTTTTGTCGTTCAAAACTACACCCCCACCTTAGTATACATAATAGCTCCACCTCAAACTCTTCATCCTCGGCAGATCCACGCCTCCTCGAAGTCCTCCTCCAGGCTGCTCCTCTCCCTCTCAGGTGCTTTGCGGATCACCAGCTCGTTGTTTGGTCTCGCCGACTCCACGACGCCATTGCCGATAGAAAAAGGTAACACCTTGTTAAATATCTCCAACCAACATCAGTTATGAATCACTTTTATCTTTCTATACCTTGCTCCTTTGCCCGGCTAACTCCTTTGCCTGGCTAACTCACGGTATCACTCTGCTCATTCTCAGTCTTCTCGGATTCTTTATGTTCTTTGTCTTCTTCGATTTGGTTTTCACCTTTTATTCTTTATGTTCTTTGTCTCCACTGTGATGCGGGACCAGAGGTCCACCTGCCCGCCGCCCTGGAGTCCCACCAGGGGGCCCACCTGGAGTCAGCACCAAGCGGCTTTCATCAGGTCCGCGGCCCGTACACCCCAACCAGCTCTCCGTCATGGAGTCACCACCATGCGCCAGGTTGTTGAGGCCGGGACTCGATCCCCAGACCTCCTAGATAAGAGACCTTCACCAACACTCTCATCACCAACTGAGCCGCGATCCGCGGCTCAGTTGGTGATGAGAGTGTTGGTGAAGGTCTCTTATCTAGGAGGTCTGGGGATCGAGTCCCGGCCTCAACAACCTGGCGCATGGTGGTGACTCCATGACGGAGAGCTGGTTGGGGTGTACGGGCCGCGGACCTGATGAAAGGCGCCTGATGCTGACTCCAGGTGGGCCCCTTGGTGGGACTCCAGGGTGACGGCAAGGTGGACTCCTGGTCCCGCATCACACTGCCAACAACCCAAGCATGACGATGTCACGGCTCCGCTCTAGGCGACGCTACC
Source organism: Platanthera zijinensis (assembly GCA_039513925.1). Taxonomy (NCBI): domain Eukaryota; kingdom Viridiplantae; phylum Streptophyta; class Magnoliopsida; order Asparagales; family Orchidaceae; genus Platanthera; species Platanthera zijinensis. The sequence goes on from CM077085.1 coordinate 13,198,360, forward strand.
GGGCTGCAGCCCAAGCACCCCAACCCCTCTCCAGCCTACAGGCGGGTTGTTGGTGGACACAGCCTCCCTTTGATGAGCGAACTCGACAGTTAAGTTGGGCCGTACGGGGACTTCCCAGGAGGTCACCCATCCTAGTACTACTCCAGCCCGAGCACGGTTAACTATGGAGTTCCTTCAACTCTCATCACCAATTGAGCTTTATTGTAACGACCCTAGCCGATACAACGTGACGATGTCACGGCTCCGCTCTAGGCGATGCTACCGGGCTACAGCCCAAGCACCCTAACCCCTCTTCATCCCACAGGCGGGTTGTTGGTGGTCACAGTCTCCCTTTGATGAGATAAACTCGATAGTCAAGCGCGCATTACGGGGACTTCCCAGGAGGTCACCCATCCCAGTACTACTCCAGCCCGATCACGCTTAGTTAAGCGTGATCGGGCTGGAGTAGTACTGGGATGGTTGACCTCCTGGGAAGTCCCCGTGGTGCGCAACTAAGCGTGATCGTGCTAGAGTAGTACTGGGATGGGTGACCTCTTGGGAAGTCCCTGTGGTGCGCGCGTCTGATTTTCTCCGATTTGGTTTTCACCTTTTATCACCCTGCTAAGAATTTGCATGCTTAGAAAAAAACTAGAGACTTGCATGCTTAGAAATCTTTGGCTCATGTATTAAAGCAGGTATCTTCTTTGGAATCTTTTTCCCAGCTTTTTGCAATCTAAAATCATTTAGCTATGGATAGTCAAATTAATATGCATATTAATTTAGCTATGGAATCTAAAATCATATTAATCTAAAATCATTTAGCTGTTGGAATACTCTCATTGTGCAAATTAATATGCACATTAATCTAAAATCATTTAGCTATGGAATCTTTTTCCCAGCTTATATATATTTGTGCATATTAATTTCTCAAAATCAAGTTTGATCGGCAAGTTTGGTAGATATTATTCGAGAGCAAGTTTGGCGGTGATGATTTTTATAGAAGACATTATTAAATCAAGGAATTGACTAATGAGATGGAACTGAGCCAAGGTTGAATCAAATCAATTGACCACAACATAAGATGGAAATACCAACACACATCCATACTAACAATATAAACTACCAAAAAAATGGCTTTCCTTATCAAGGACTCACAGCTAAACACAATATTGTCAAATTTCATCTTCAATTTTTTGATAATTATTTTTATTTTGCAATGAGCTGCTTTTTCGAAATGATCTAACAATTCTATTAGCCCCCACCGAATGTCACCGCCCACGACCGATGTCGCCGCCCACAACCGATGCTGCCGCCCACGACCGATGCCGCCGCCCCCGACCGATGCCGCCGACCCCGACCGATGCCGCCGCCCCCGACCGATGTCGCAGCCCCCGACCGATGTCGCCGCCCCTGACCTATGTCGCCGCCCCCGATCAATTTTGTCGTACAAGACCAATGTCGCCCCCACGACCAATATCACCCCCACGACCAAAGTTGTCGTCCACGACCAATTTCACTCTCCCACGATCAATGTCACCCCCCACGACCAATGTCGCCCCACACGACCAATATCGCTGCCCTTGACTAATGTCGCCTCGCTCGACCAATGTCGCCGCCCCGACCAATGCCGCCCCTACGACCAATGTCGCTCCAACGACAAATGCCGCCCCCACAAAAATTGTCGCCCCCCCCCCGATAAATGACGCCCCACGACCAATGTCGCCGTCCCCGATCAATGTCGCCGCCCCCGATAAATGTCACCGTCCAAGACCAGTGTTGTGCACACGACCAATGTCGTCGTCCAGGACCAAAGACACTTCCCAGTACCAATGTGGCCCCCCACGATCAATGTGGCCCCCCACGACCAATGTGGCCTCCACGACCAATGTGGCCCCCACGACCAATGTTGCTGCCCACGACCAATGTAGCCGCCCCTGAACAATGTCGCCGCCCCCCCGACCAATGTCGCCGCCCCCGACCAATGTCGCCGCCCCCGATAAATGTTGCCCCTCACGACAAATGTCACCCCCACAACAAATGTCCGCCCCCACGAAAAATGTTGCTCTCACGATAAATGTAGCTCCTCACTGAGTCCCCCGTGCACGACTGCTTGTATATACTATAGAGGGCTTACAATAAAGTCTCATTGAAGATGTGACACTAAAGGGAATAAAACAATTAAACACGCCCTATTTGGGCTTTAACAAGGTCGAACTAAAATATTCTGGCAACAAGTATGTCAATATGATCACGTGATCATATTAAAAATAAGAGGAATGCATCTTATTTCAAGGTGTATTCAGGGAAATTGCATATCAACTCTCAGAGAATGTAAAATTTACGAACTCTTATAGAAGAATTCAATGACAGAACTTTGGTAGGCTTAATCAGCAAAAAGCAAACCTTCCATGTTCTAAGGCCAGGTCGTCGAACCAATTCAGGTAACTCATAGGAAACATCAAGAAGCTCAACTGATCCTTTACTTCTCCGAAGTATCTGAATGGAGATGAAATTTCTAATTAGAAAATCTGAGCATGTGAAATATATGCATCTTAAGATATTATTAAAGCAACACGCAGGCATAAAAATTAGGTTGTTAAGCTATTGGAGATTAATTATTTAGCACAAGAAAAACAAGAAAACTTCACATTTCAATGTATTCTACCTTCTTCAATTGAACAAGCAGTAGGCCTAATAGACCGGAAATCCAAAATTTGGACATTATCAAACACTTGACTACATAGGTATCCTGCATCCGTTATGGGCTTCTCCCGTAACTTCGATAGCGTCGCTGGAGGAGTGACTGGAGGCGGGAATGACGATCATGAATGATACAGTGGAGGCAGAATCGTGGCTGCCTAGGTGGGGTGTGCTTGGGGAGAGAGAGCTATCATAATCTCATTAAGAAAGGCAATGAAATAGAACTAATTCTCGACATACCATTCTACTAGCCCAAGATGCTTTTAAATAAGAGATACTATGGGTATAGATGTAGTTACGTCCCCCAAAATTGTACTTAACATAACCCTTGTGCACGTCGGTCAAACATTTATGCACAAGACAATAGACGGATCTGTGAGGTTTGCGTGCCTTGAACGCATCCCTCTTGGGTCCATGTTCTTGTGGTTATATAGGCCTCCTAAGCCAGTTGAAGTCAACGGGCGCACATTCCGGCTAAACTCATAGCATTCACCAAGTTCCAGGGAGCCTCGAATTTGACGTCCAAACACAGTCGATCGTGAAGCCCGAAAGTAAAGATGGTGACCTGCATCTCAAGGGGTATCGTGACGTGAGCAAGATGAATCTGGAATTGTTTCAGATATCCATCAATGGACCCGGTCTGACGTAAGGTCATGAGGGCACCAAGGGGGTTCCTGCGAATTGGGGGGGGGGGGGGGGGCAAAATGCAGGTTGCAGGATCACTTAAAGTCGCGCCAAACCATCTAAGGATTGTCGGCTTGCAGGAGGCCAAACCATAGCTGAACGATATCAAGCATGTGGAAGGATGTCAGACCGATCCATTGTCCCAGGTGTCTGCTGATGGAAAAAAAAATTGTTTGTAGCGGGTGAGCCACATTAAGGGATCACCCTTCTCATCATAAGTTGGAAATGCTAACTTGGTGTAGCGAGGCATGAGGTTGACTTCAGGTGGAATCATGGTCGGGGAATCGAGTCGAAGAAGCAGTGGCAGTAGGCACCTGACTGCTGCAAGCTTGCTCATATATAGGATAGTGGAGGCTGGCAGAGCGGATGTGATATCATCAAGGTGCTTGGAGAGGGCATCAATGATCTCATGATGACGTGTCTCAGTTGCAGTTTGATGTGCCATGAGAGCTTGCATCACGGTCAAAAGATGGATGAACTGATTCGATGAGTCTGCCATGTTACATCATGGTCAAAAGATGGCTAAGCGGATCCAACGAGTCATTGGTCGGCGTGATTCTGGTGGGGAGAATGAAACATACGTCCTCGAATTTGGTGTACCACATAAACCGCGACCTTCCCTAGTTGACGCGAAATAAAACTCCCAAATCTGAACGGCCCTTGAATTAATTAATCATAACGAATAAATTATCAAGGGCAAGAAAAGCACATGTCCGACGTGATGTCGCAACTACATGTTGTGTGCCCAGACCTAAAAACTGTAAAGGCGTGGGCTCGATATGAACAGAACCGCAGACACATGGTGGCTCGAAGAAGAAAAGTCTGTCGACTTATGGTTTGAGGAGGAAGTGATGCATCTGTAGTCTCATCCGGATGAGTTGTGCTCGATTGTGTGTGTGTGATTTTTATCATTTACGTTGTCGTCATTCGTCGTCTTATTATCGTATGGGTGTTGTCATCATATGTCGTTGTATCGCACTTTTTATTTTATGCTAAGCCTTGTTGGTGTGACCGGCCAGCATGACCATTAATAAATAGGTCTGGTAGTAGAAGGTGTTAGGGTGTATGCGCGACAATATTTTACGCAACTAAACGTTAATTGCACGAAAAAATCACTCCAATCTGAATTTTAAAATTCAGCATTGATTTGGGAAATTAATTTCACTCTTAATTTCTCCTAAAAACTTTTGAGTTTTCCAAAACCCCCCAATTTTAAAACTCTCTTCCTTTTATGTAACTTAAAACTCCGTTTTACTGTCATTCATTACCCTATACTGGCTTGGAAACCCCTCACCCCCATTAAATCTTCTTTATAAAACCATCAAGCCACCTTGTAATAGGGGAGCTGAAAGAAAACCGAGGTGAGACATAAAAGTCTTCACCCCGGTCCCATCCAGCAGAGCCCAGCAGCGAAAAATCGTTGATTCCCACCCTTCCGTCCTGTCCCCTCCCGCCGCCGGCGCCGCCAGCTGGATCCCGAACGGAATCGGTCGTCGGTGGGTCGGACGACTCCAAAGCCCTCTTCCTGTTTCTCCTTTTGGCGGCCAGCCATCCCAGCTTTCTCCCTCCCGACGGTCGGTCGCCGCCAACCAACTTCCCGTCCTTCGCCTCCGTCCATCTCCGGCAACCCGTCGCCTGAAGCTCCCGGCATACAGATCCGCTCTCCTCCCACTCCAACCTTCAGGCCGTTTGATCCTCTTCCCGAATCCACCACGCCGCCACCAACCCCCTTCCCATGCTTCCTGATTTGTCCTACGGCCACCCTCCTACACCAAAACCCGAACCTTCCCATCAGCCCAGCCACCCATCACCCACAGCTCAGCCCCCCTCTGCACCCGTGGAAATCATTTTGCCCTGGAAAACTCTGCAAATATACCTCTCAGCTCCCCTACTGTTAGCAATTTTCTCATGCAATTAATTAAGTGATCGTATTGTTAGCACTTGCAAACTAAACACATTTCTCTACTGTTTTTCCACCAAAAGCTCGTAAGACATTGCCGCTTGTTAGAGCTGTCTGCTTACGGGATAATTACGTTTCGCTAGGAGCCTACGCTAGTTAAATCGGAGCAAATCGACTTAAGTAGAGAGAAACTATCAATGTCCCCTCTCCCTCGGGAGGGCCGCCGCTACAACAAAAGCTCGGTGCCCGGTCGCATCAATTTGGTATCAGAGAAGGTTCGATTCACTCCTATTGTGAATCGAACATTCCGGCGTTTCCTAAATTGTTTTCTAAAAATAAAAAATTGTTTTCAAAGAGAAAAAAAATCATATATTTTACCAAAAAAAACGGTGAGCTTATTTTTCTTTAAAAATATATTTATATATTATTAATTTTTTTTATATAAAAAAATGATTTTCAGGTGTTTCAAAAAAAATGGAGGGTAAAACGGACAAACTTGAGTCAATCGCCTATGACTTAAATCAACGCATGGGCAACCCCATGCAAATGATGGAAACACTCACCCTCCAAGTGGGAGATGTTACCTAAGTCGTCAATGGGTTACGAACTTCCGTCAATAACTTAGAAGTCGCTCGACACCTAGGACTAAATCAGGCACAACCACCAAATCCTAGGGAGGATGAACCTTTGCCGCCACCACTTGATCCCCAAAACCCACCACGATGGGATGCAGGCGTCAAGTTGGATGTAGGAGATTTTGAGAGTCGAGTGGAGCCCAAAGGATGCCTAGATTGGTGCGAGCGTATGGAGCGATTCATGGCTTGGAAACGGATGTCGTTGAATCACCAAGTCGAGTATGCCACCCTTCGGCTGAAGGGCCCCGCGCTAGTCTGGTGGGTCCAACTAGAGCGTACCCGTTTCACCTTAGGTTTGGCCCCGATCACGACCTGGGTTGAATATAAAAACCAGTTGCGAAAGTGATATGTCCCCCCGAATTATCTCCAAAACCTATATCGCAAATTCCACAACCTACGACAGGATAAACTCTCGGTTGACGACTATACCAATGAGTTCCTTATTCTCCAGTCCAGGTTAGACATTAGAGAGGAGGACGATATGACTGTGTCTCGCTATCTAAATGGATTACGTTATGCCATCCGGGAGCAAGTAGAGCTTCATGACTTTCGAGACCTAGGAGAGATCTCCAGTCGGGCCCGACGTGTAGAAGTATCTCTATAGGAAAAAAACGTCCGGCCCTCAGAATTTCCGAGAGACTGCCTAACACGAACTCACCCAAGCCTCTCAGCCAGAATTACCCTCCCGGGTCCACTAGTGGCACTACTCCGACCCCTGCCTATTCTAAAGGCAAAGAGGTTGTAGGTTCCCGACCCAACCCGGGAACCTTTCGGTGTTTTAAGTGCATGGAACTAGGACACAAGTCCTCGGAGTGCCCTCGTAGGCAGTATGCAGCTGTGGTAGAATCCGAGGAAGATCAGGAGCCAAAGTACGGGGTCTTCCTTACGGACTCCCAACCGGATGCGAACGGCGTAGACAAAATCGAAGTAGAAGGAGAGCACGCAGAGCACCTAGTCAATGTCATGCAGCATAGCCTCCTCACCCCCAAAATTTCCACAGAGGACGAGTGATAGAGGCATAATATTTTTTGTACGACCGCGGGAATACATGGGCAATTTTGCTCCATCATTATTGATAGCGGGAGCATGCAAATTTTGTGTCGCAGCGTATGGTAGAGAAGCTTAAACTCCAAACCGAACCTCTAGGAAAACCCTACAGTTTGTCTTGGGTCACTAGTTCCATGACTATTCCAGTCACACATCAGTGTTTAGTAGAGTTTTCCATAGGAGAAGCCTACCAGGATTCTGTTTGGTGTCACGTTGCGACCATGGAGGTTTGTCACATCTTGTTAGGGCGTCCATGGCAGTTTGATAAGCGCGTAGTTCATGAAGGGGCAAAGAATTCTTACACTTTTGAACGTAAGGGGAGCAAGATCGTTCTTCTTCCCAGAAGAACGGGCCCTTGCCTAAGCCCTTAGAACATTCCCCACCTAGTGGCACCTCGACGTCTCCTATCGCAACAATTTTTCCTTCAACCCACATATTATTATCTGGTTCCCAATTCCAGGGGGAGATGAAGGCAAGTGAAGTTGTCTATATTTTAGCAGGCCTTGATTCCAGTCGAGAGCCCACGGAGATTCCTAGCTTAGTACGCCCCCTTATTTCTGAGTTTTATTCTATTGTGCCCGATGAGCTACCAGATGGTCCAGATCATCTTCCTCCCATGCGAGGTATCCAACATTGTATCAATCTTATTCCTGGTGCTAGCCTACCTCACTTACCATATTACCGTATGAGTCCTAAAGAACACGAGGAGCTCCACCGTCAAGTCACCGACCTAATCAAAAAGGGTCATGTTAGGGAGAGCATGAGTCCTTGCGCAGTTCCTGCACTCCTCGTCCCTAAGAAGGATGAAACTTGACGTACGTGTGTGGATAGTCGAGCTATCAACAAAATTACCAATAAGTATTGTTTTCCGATCCCTCGATTGGACGACATGCTCGACATGCTCAGTGGGTACAAGATTTTTTCCAAGATTGACCTCAAAAGCGGCTACCATCAAATCCGGATCCGACCCGGAGATGAAAGGAAGACTGCTTTCAAGACCAGGGAAGGGCTCTACGTGTGGCTGGTGATGCCTTTTGGCCTCTCCAACGCCCCTAGTACCTTTATGTGACTCATGCATCAAGTTCTCCTCCCTTTGATGGGAATATGTGTGGTTGTTTATTTTCGATGACATCTTGATTTATAGTGACAACCCCGACCAACATCTTGTGCACTTGCGTCAGGTCCTTCAGATCCTTTTGGAGAACAAGTTTTACGTGAATCTTAAGAAGTGCATCTTTTTGACCGATAATTTGACCTTCCTAGGGAATATTGTGTCGGCCGACGGAATTAAGGTTGATCCAGAAAAGATCCAAGCAGTTAGGGCTTGGCCGAGACCAAAAACTATCACTGAAGCCCGCGCTTTCCATGGATTAGCCTCGTTTTATCGTCGGTTTATTAGAAATTTCAGCACGCTCATCTCGCCAGTGACCGACCGTCTTAAAAGGGTCATTTTATTTGGACGGACGAAGCAGAGCGTGCCTTTTCTCTTATCAAGGACAAGTTGACTAGTGCCCCGTGCTAGCACTTCCTGACTTCGAGAAAATCTTTGAGGTAGATTGCGACGCTTCGATTATTGGAATAAGAGCTGTCTTAAGTCAGGAGGGACGACCCGTCGCGTTTTTTAGTGAGAAACTAAATGAGGCCAAAACTCGTTATTCCACATATGATCTAAAATACTACGCCATCGTCCAAGCCCTTCGTCATAAGCGTCACTATTTGATTCAACGTGAGTTCATCCTTAACACCGATCATGATGCTCTTCGGCACTTGAACTCCCAAAAGGAGGTGCGTAGGCATGCCAAATGGGTTGCCTTCCTTCAGGAGTACACTTTCCATTTGAAGCATAAGCCAGACGTTTCAAATAGAGTTGCGGACGCACTTAGCCGTAGGTCACATGTCTTAGTCAGCCTTCAGCCGCGTATCCTCGATTTCGATGAGCAAAAGGGCCTTTATCCTTCTGATCCATATTTTGGCAAAATTTGGGACGCATGTCAATTTAGTGGTACCGATCCCACCACGGAATATATTTTGAGTGAGGGTTTTTTATTCAAAGGTACTCGCCTTTGTATTTGTGAGGGGCCACTCAAGGAGATCATACTAAGAGAGCTTCATTCTTATGGATTAGGAGGTCATGTTGGGCAAAACAAACTTCTGGACCTCGCTAACTCCTCGTTAGGACCTGCACGACCTGTCAATTGTTTAAAGGACACGCCCAAAATACCGGTCTGTACACACCTCTCTCAGTTCCTGAGCGGCCATGGGATGAGGTCTCTATGGATTTTGTCGTAGGATTACCCCGAACCAAACAAAAAGTGGATTCAATTTTTGTCGTGGTTGATCGTTTTTCGAAAATGACCCATTTTATTCCTTGTAGGAAAACGACCGATGTCACGCATGTTGCCGATCTCTTTTTTTGGGAGATCGTACGTTTATACGGGATTCCCCGCTTTTTCTCTTCTGACCGTGACACTTGATTTTTGAGTTATTTTTGGAAAACTTTATGAGGAAAACATGGGACTAAGCTCGAATTTAGTAGCGCTTATCACCCGCAGACGGATGGGAGGACTGAGGTAGTAAATCGAAGCTTGAGTGATTTTCTTAGATGTCTAGCGGGAGAGCATCCGAAGCAATGAGATTTAGTTATACCGCAAGCGGAATTTGCTTATAACAGCTCAAAGAATCGTTCAACCACTAAATCCCCTTTTGAAGTAGTCTATGGCTATCCCGTCCCATTACTACTCGATCGACATTCTCTTCCTTCTTTTGAACGTACTACTTTTGATGCGCTAACATATATTCATCATTTAAAATCTTTGCATAAGTTGATTGCTAACAGTTAGCAGGCATCTTCCGAGAAATACAAGGTTGCGGCGGATAAACATCGCCGCGAGATGTATTTCTCAGAAGGAGATTGGGTTCTTACTTTTTTCAGGAAGGAGAGGTTTCCTGTGGGCACTTATCACAAGCTACAACAACGGCGTTTTGGACCATTTCAGGTTAAAAAGTGTCTTGGCACAAATGCTTACCTTTTAGACTTACCCGCTGAGTTTGGAACCTCTCCTATTTTCAATATTGCTGACCTTATTCCATTTTATGATAAACCTCCCGACTCTAACCTTGTACCACCCACTTCCGTTCCCTCCACTCCACAACCAACTTTAGCCCCATCTACACCCACCATTGAGGAAATTGAGCAGGTGTTGGATGTTCGTGAGTTTCAGACGCGTGCCGGTACATATCAGCGCTATCTCGTTTCATGAAAGGGCAAAAATATATCGGACAGTTCATGGATAAGCGCCGCCGAGTTTCGTCGTCTCCGTACTGATCTTGCTAATGCAGGCTTTTGCCAATTCTTGACGGGGTCGAGTCCTTTCAACCCCGTGGGAATTGATGCATCCGTGGTCGCATCCGGATGAGCTATGCTCGATTGTGTGTGTGTGATTTTTATCATTTACGTTGTCGTCATTCGTCGTCTTATTATCGTATGGGTGTTGTCATCATATGTCGTTGTATCGCACTTTTTATTTTATGCTAAGGCGTGTTGGTGTGACCGGCCAGCATGACCATTAATAAATAAGTCCGGTAGTAGAAGGTGTTAGGGTGTAGGCGCGACAATATTTTACGCAACTAAACGTTAATTGCATGAAAAAATCACTCCAATCTGAATTTTAAAATTCAGCATTGATTTGGGAAATTAATTTCACTCTTAATTTCTCATAAAACTTTTGAGTTTTCCAAAACCCCCCAATTTTAAAACTCCATTCCTTTTATGTAACTTAAAACTCCTTTTTACTTCCATTCATTACCCTATACCGGCTTGGAAACCCCCCCCCATTAAATCTTCTTTATAAAACAATCAGGCCACCTTGTAAATTGTAATAGGGGAGCTGGAAGAAAACCGAGGTGAGACATAAAAGTCTTCACCCGGTCCCGTCCAGCAGAGCCCAGCAGCGGAAAATCGTTGATTCCCTCCCTTCCGTCCTTTCCCCTCCCGACGCCGGCGCCGCCAGCCGGAAACCGGACGGAATCGGCCGTCGGTGGACCGGACGACTCCAAAGCCCTCTTCCAGTTTCTCCTTTTGGCGGCCAGCCCTCCCGGCTTTCTCCCTCCCGACGGTCGGTCGACGCCAACCAACTTCCCGTCCGTCTTCGCCTCCGTCCATCTCTGGCAACCCGTCGCCTGAAGCTCCCGGCATACAGATCTGCTCTCCTCCCACTCCAACCTCCAGGTCGTTTGATCCTCTTCCCGAATACACCACGCCGCCACCAACCCCCTTCCCCTGCTTCCCGATTTGTCCTACGGCCACCCTCCTACTCCAAAACCCGAACATTCCCATCAGCCCAGCCACCCGTCACCCGCAGCTCAGCCCCCCTCTGCACCCGTGGAAATCATTTCGCCCTGGAAAACTCTACAGGTATACCTCTCAGCTTCCCTACTATTAGCAATTTTCTCATGCAATTAATTAAGTGATCGTATTGTTAGCGCTTGCAAACTAAACACGTTTCTCTACTGTTTTTCCACCAAAAGCTCGTGAGACATTGCCGCTTGTTAGAGCTGTCCGCTTACGGGATAATTACGTTTCGCTAGTTAAATCGGAGCAAATCGACTTAAGTAGAGAGAAACTATCAAGGTCCCCTATACCTCGGGAGGGCCGCCGCTACAACGAAAGCTCGGTGCCCGGTCGCATTAGGAAGGATCGGCGGCTTGGAAAAAGAGCATTCGTCTGCCCGCGCTGGAAGTCCTTGTGGTGTAGAGAGGACGGGTGATGACGGACAACAAATGCACAGAGGATAAGGGATCTTGATGGTCATTGGCTCGGAGCGGATGAGGCACGGGGTGGACGAAGGTCACGACCAAAAGATTTCTAGAGAAGAGATGACAGAGTGTGTTGAAGAGTGGAACTTCCTGGAAGATGATTGTGAATGGTTGCGTCTGTTGCTAACGGTTGTCGTGCATGGCAAGTTTGAATCGGAATGAGAGATCACTTCACAGTTGGGAGTTGAATGTCGATGAGGAAAGAGCTGGCGGGGTCGTCTCCTTGCGATAACATGAGTGGAACAACATGGGTTGAGGCCCTCTTGTTGCAGGTGTTGAGGATGGGTCGGCATCCTTGGCTGAAAGTGAACAAGGGAAGCCGCTGGAAGCTTGTGCCAGCTTCATCTGCAAAATAACTAGGGAGGGACTTCGAGTACGTTGCAGGTGGAGTAAAACCAGAGCGTGGAGTTTTTTTGTGAGAATGTTGTTGGATTTGCAGTGCAAGAAGGACGAATGAATTCATTATTAAATTGGGTGATCAAGATATTTCCCGTAGTGAGTGTTTTAAATATCTTGGAACAATAGTTCAAAAAGACGAAGGTATTGATAAAGATGTGACACATAGAATCCAAGCGGGTTGGTTGAAGTGGAGAGGCGGTCAGAGATCTTATGTGATCGTAAAGTATCATTAAAACTTAAGGGCAAGTTTTATTGTACTGCAATTAGACCAGCAATGCTCTATGATTCTGAGTGTTGAGGAGTGAATTGTGCACATAAGCAAAAAATGGGAGTTGCAGAGATGAGAATGCATAAGTGGATGTGTGGACACAAGAGACTGCATAAAATTAGGAATGAATGTATCAGGATAAGACAGGCGTAGCACCAATTGCAGAGAAGATGTGAGAAGCTCGACTAAGATGGTTTGGATACGCACAAAGGAGACCTTTAGAGGCACCTATTAGGCGTTGTGAGAGTCCAGTCACTAGGCATGTTAAACGGGAGATGGGTAGACCAATAAAGACTTGGAATGAAACTATAAAGAAAGACATGATGTACTTCGGCATTAGTGAAACTGACAAAAGATAGGACACAATGGCGACAAAGGATCCACATACCCGACCCCACTATAGTGGGATAAAGGCTTGAGTGTTGTTGTGTTTGTTTGTAATGTTGTTGGATTTGGTGGAAGAGGTGGTGCATGATACAGTGGAGCAGGAACCGTGACGGACTAGGTTGGGTGTGTTCGGAGAGAAAGAGATACCATAATCTCATTAATGGGGGCAAGTAAATAGAACTAACTCTTGGCATATCATTCCACTAGCCCAGGAGCCTTTAAATAAGAGATACAAGGGGCATAAATGTAATTACATTCCCAAATTTAGACTCGACATAAACGACAAATATAACAACATGACCTAAATATAATGACATAACTTAAAGACAACATAATAAGGACACAATATAATAATTGGGAACGAAGCCCATAACAATATCAAAGTAATGCCAAGAATTAGAAGAATGGACATGGTTCCTGGCAGGAGAGGTCAATAGTATAATATAATAAAAAACAATAATTCAATTTGGCATTCAAAAGATCTCAATTTCAAGACATCACATGTATTCCATGTGTTGTTTTATAGAGTGCCAGATTTTTCCCTCCAGGAGAAACTTCATAGGACAAAATTGCAATAAGAATAAGAATTTCAAAGTTGTAAATAGCTCGTGCTCAGCCATATAATTGTTTATGTTAAGCTCCTTTGTTACGAAAAGTAAGCTTGAACAATGCTTTTTTCTTCACTACCTAACACACTAAGCACAAATAAGAGCCAACAAGATTATGTTCATCTTGACAAGAGCTTGATATATAAAAATGCAATTAAATATTATTGAATAGTTGCATTATTAATATATACACACACACAATGAAATATTCTTTTATGCTCTAGAATATTCTCTGAATAAGCTCTGGAATATTCTCTATGTAATTAGTTCCTCTACTCTAAAAGAGGTGCTAAAGTTCTCTATTGAAATAAGAAAAAAACATCTCCTTCAGATGATAACAGAGCGATCGATCTAGGGACGGTTGTACCTCATTTCACCGAGAGGGGCCTCCCTCCCCATTTGTCGGAGATTCACATCTCCATGTGAACGAAGTTTCCCTTCCATTTCTTCTTCTTGTCGAAGATAGAGCTTGACGATCCTACTACAACGTGAAGCAAATGATTTGCATAAGACATAGACCTTTGCCTGATCACGATATCCCTGCCTGCCGACGATGAATCATCATCAAAAACCGCGGTGTGGCTTAAGCGGCGACATCGTATACAAGTCTCGTCTTTCATCAATTTCTCTGCATATGTTGATTCCACAAGACATTTGACGCTTCTGGCAGTCGATGATCAAGCTTCGCCGATCTATTGCATTTGTTAATTCCTCAAGCCATTAAACAATTTTTGCATGTGACCAAGCTTCGTCGATCTCCCTACCTGTCGATGACACAGACTCATCGACCTCTCTACCTAATAACAAAGGAGGTCATCATATCTTCAGTAGGCGACACAAACCCACTAATTTGAGCATCCTATAGAACTGGCTGCCAATGGTTCTACTTCATCTATTATTGGAGTTGGTAATATCATCACTCCCACTCCTTTAACATATGTTATTTAAGTTCTTAAGTTCCCATTGAATCTTGCTTTTGTTAGTAATTGACAAAGTTCTTACACTACAACATAAGTTTCCCCTTATTCTTAGTCCATGTAGGATCTCAGGACGAAAAAGACAATTGGTGGGGATATGAAGTTGGGGATGGCCTCTACTACCTTCCTTCTGAAAGGAAGTTACTTGTTGTTTCCTAGCTAGCATCCTTTACCACCTTTTATCAGTGGCACCTTTGCATTAGGCTATCCAAAAGCTCTAGAGTCTGCTCCCTTCCACTTCTAGTTGATCTTTTCAGTGTGAAAACTGTCAACTTGGCAAGTATCATGGGTTTGTGTTTTCTCCTGATAGTACTACATGCAGCCAAGATCTGTTTTTTTTACTTCACTCCGGCATTTGGGGCCCTTATAAGATTTCATCTCTCTCGAGGGGTTAGATATTTTGTATCATGTATTAATGATTGGTCTACAACTACATGGATGTGTAAAAGATTGTGTGTGCGTGTGTATTAAAAGATTGTGTGTTAAAAAAGCATGTTTGTGTGCTAAAAAAGCGCATGTGTTAAAATACCGAGTGTGTCTGTGTGTGTATTAAGAGATCGTGTGCATGCGTGTGTCAGTGTGTGTTATAAAAGATTGTGTGTTGATGTGTGTTATAAGAGATTGTGTGTATGTGTTAAAAAATCATGTGTCGATGTGTGTTATAAGAGATTGTGTGTGTGTGCATGTGTGTGTCAAATGATGTGTGTGTGTGCATGTGTGTTAAAGATCATGTGTGCATTAAAAGATCGTGTGTGCGCTAAGAGATCATATGTGTGCGTGTTAAGAGATCATATGTGTGTTTGTTAAAAGATCATGTGTGTGTGTGTTAAAGGAACATGCGTGTGTATGTTAAAGGATCATACTGAGGTCATTCATATTTTTCAAGTATATTATAATGAAACAAAAAAACTCAATTTCTACTCCCTCTTCATGTAATATGTACTAACAATGCTCTTGAATAAATATCGTGTAGTGCCTTACATGGAATACTCCGTCAAACTTTTTGCTTGTATACGCCACAGCAAAATGGTATTGTCGAAAGGAAAAAAAATCACAATTTACTTGATATTGTCAGCACTCTTTGGTTTTATATGAATGATCCCAAAACCTTTTGGCTTGATGCTATTCTGACAGTCAATTACTTATTAATCATATGTCAGCAACGGTTCTTGAACATCAAGTACCATATCAACTTCTTTATCCACATGAACCACCCTCTCTTACACCAGAATTTGTTGTATATCTTTGTTTCAAGCATGACGCACCCCTAAATAAATTGTTCCCACGAGCCGTTCATTGTATTTTTGGGTATTCTTGCACATAAAAAGGTATCAGTGCTACAATACAGTTGCCAAAAAGAGTTATGTCAATGTAAATGTCACTATTTTCGAGGGCACGCACTTCTGCCCTGAAAAATCTCCCATGAATACTTCTCTTATCTGCATGTCCTTATTTCCCTATGACCGTCCATGCTACTGATCCTCCTCTGCAGGTCTATGAGAGAAGACACAAGCTTTCGTCTCCTGCTACCTTATCTGCCCTCTTACATTTTCCTCTCATGCAAATTCGGAACATGCTCCTTTACTTTCTGACATTGAATTGCTTATTGCTCTGAGGAACCACAATGTTGTTGTACTAAAAAATCAATTGCACACTATCTCTCTACTGACCACCTAAATCTTGTAATGAAAGCATCTACTACATCCTTATCCTCTGTCTCCAACCCAAAATTGTGGTTGGAGTCATGACTCATCCCGATTGGAAAGCAGATATGCAAGAAGAAATGGATACCCTATATTCTAGACATACTTGGAATCTTGTAAATTTACTGCCATATTCAGAGACGATTGGGCTTCGACGGATTTCCATTGCCAAATATTTGCATAATGGTTCCATTGAAAGATTCGATATGTGCCTTATGGTATGGGTTACAAGCAAACATATAAAATTGACTACTTTGAAACCTTCACTTTTATAGCTCAGTTCAACTTGGTTCGCATTTTGATATTCATTGTAGTAAACAAAGGTTGGTATCTCTACCAATTTAATGTCAAAATTGTTTTTCTACATGCCGACCTACAGGAAACTGTCAACACGGAGAAACCATGAAATATCATTCAAAAACCATGAACACCACATTTCATGTTCTCATTAATATTAGAAACCATGAAAAATAATTCAAAATCATGAACACCGCATTCCATGTTCTCTGATGATGCTGAGTAAGATAGTTTAACAATACTAATTTCCTCTCCTATACTTGAATTCATCAATAAATTTATTGATGATGCATTTGACGGTCATGAAGTAGAAGTGTGTGTGTTTGGCTCCTTGATAAAAGAGACAATGAAAAATACTTTCCATCTTGTCAACAAACTTGAGTTCATTTGTGTTAAACTCAATAAAATACATTGTACCAAGTAAGATCTGGCCCATTCATGAGTTGGTCGGATCATTCAT
Source organism: Platanthera zijinensis (assembly GCA_039513925.1). Lineage (NCBI taxonomy): Eukaryota > Viridiplantae > Streptophyta > Magnoliopsida > Asparagales > Orchidaceae > Platanthera > Platanthera zijinensis. The sequence continues at coordinate 13,215,219 of CM077085.1, forward strand.
ATGCCCTTACATAAAAATATGAAATTTGTATCTTATTGGTATGCTGCATCGAGCCGAGTATGAACATCGAAGGTTCGTTTGGGTATATTCACGCCACCGTCGTTCATAGGATCGTCATATGGATGATTGGAGTTTGTCACACGTTCAATGCAAATTTTCATACTTTCTATGTGTTAGATGATATAGGAAAGATAATTGTAAAGGCTCAATTATAGGCTCATTTTCTTCTTCTCCTTTAGTCCCACATCTCTTGTTTAGGATTGTTCTCCTTCTCTCTCCTATATATTTGTATTCTCTCTTGTATTTTACATATGAAGAAATATATGCAAGGTTTGCTCATTCCTTTCTACATAGTATCAGAGGGAATCGGTCTCTCCTTGCGGCTAGCATTTTGCTAACCGCCCGGACTTCCTCTGCTAACGTCGAGAAGATATAGCTCATTAGACAGTCGCCCTCTACCAAGTATAGTCTACTTCGGATTCCAACACCACCACCAGTTCCTTCCAAACCTCCTGTCATACAGATATACACTCATCGTCCTCCACGTCCAGATGCCCTACAATAGCTTCCCCATACCGGTGTGCTCTCGCGGCCCGTTGATCCGGCAACCTCTTCAACAGCACATCCAATGGCCAATTATGTCTCTCTACATCGGCTCTCTCCGCCCCTTCTTAACTTTGCTCTCTCTCTCTCTCTCCTCTATCTCTATACCTAACTCTGTGCAGGAAGCCCTCCAACATCCACGATGGCGTGCCGCCATGGACGAAGAAATGGCTGCTCTATGGGGTAATCACACCTGGGATCTTGTCTCTCTTCCTTCTTGTCACAACTGTGTTAGCTGCAAGTGGATCTTTACTATCAAACATGCTGCGGATGGGACGGTTGATCGTTTAAAGGCTCGGTTGGTGGCTCGGGGCTTTACCCAACAGTATGGCCTTGATTATGAGGAAACTTTTTCTCCAGTTGCAAAGTTGAATTCCGTTCGGGTCCTGCTCTCCTTAGCTGCTCACCGCCGATAGACTCTTCATCAACTTGATGTCAAGAATGCTTTATTGAATGACGATCTTCTTGAAACCGTATACATGCATCAACCACCCGGGTTTGAGACCACGGGGGAGTCTCGTGTATGCTTACTTCGCAAATCTATCTATGGTCTCAAACAGTCTCCCCGGGCATGGTTTGGGAAATTCAGCAAGGTCGTTCATGAGGTGGGCTTCAAACAGAGCTCTGCAGACTCCTCTCTCTTCCCTCGTCACCAGTCAACTGGGACCATTATACTTTTGGTTTATGTAGACGATATTCTGATCACTGGTGATGACTCAACCGGGATACAACATATTAAGCAACATCTAAACTCTATCTTCCAAATCAAAAACCTGAGAAATCTTCGATACTTTCTAGGACTGGAGGTAGCTCGACGACCTGATGGTCTAGTCTTATCTCAGCGTAAGTATTACATTGACCTTCTGCAAGATGCCGGCCTCTCAGGGTGTAAACCTACAGATACCCCGATGGAAGTCAACCACATGCTGAGTGCTCAGGGATTTGAGGAGGACTCTCTTCTTCCAAATCAAGAATACTATCGCCGTCTTGTGGAGAAATTGATCTACCTAACCGTCACAAGACCAGATATATCATTTGCGGTTGGTGTGGTAAGTCGGTTTATGCATACCCCACGGTCTCTCACCTTCAGGCTGTGGAGCGCATTCTCAGGTATCTGAAGACTTCTCCTGGGCAAGGACTTATGTACAAGCCATCCTCTTCTCTTTCTCTTATTGCATACTCAGATGCAGATTGCGCGGGCTCATTGGATGATCGACGGTCTACAACTGGGTTCTGTACTTACTTTGGAGGAAATCTTATCACATAGCGGAGTAAGAAACAGACAGTTGTTGCTCGCTCGTCTGCTGAGGCTGAGTATCGTGCAATGACGGTTGTTACTTCTGAACTAACTTGGCTGGGAAGTCTCCTAGGAGATTTGGGAGTTAAATTGTCCTCACCTCCAACTCTGTTTTGTGACAGTCAAGCTGCAATACACATTGCAAAGAATCTGGTGTTCCATGAGCGGACTAAACATATTGAGTTTGATTGTCACTTCGTTCGAGAGAAGGTCCAATCAAAGGAGTTGATGCTTGAACATGTTCCTGCATCTGGGCAAGTTGCAGACGTCCTCACCAAGGCTTTACCTCGCAAGTTGTATTGCAAGTTCTTGTCCAAGCTTGGTTCCTACGATTTGTACGCTCCAGCTTGCGGGAGAGTGTTAGATGACATAGGAAAGATAATTGTAAAGGTCCAATTATAGGCCCATTTTCTTCTTCTTCTTTAATCTCACATCTCTTGTATAGGATTGTTCTCCTTCTCTTCTCCTATATATTTGTATTCTCTCTTGTATTTTACATATGAAGAAGTATATGCAAGGTTTGTCCATTCCTTCCTACACTATGCATTTTTATTTAATTTTTTGAGTGACATTTTGAAAGTTAGGTTAAAATATATAATTGACTGATCTAAATTGTCATATACGTATCCTAAACTCCTCTATTTATATACAACAAATACTAGGGCTTAGGGCATTGATGGTTTGGTTTCTTGTAGAGAAACTGACGGCCATATACGTGGGTCTCGACTCCCACATCAATGCTCTAGAGGTGACAGGCCCACCTACCTTCTTCCATAGTTGCTGCCACCCCTCCCCAATCCTCAGCCAACATTCTTCCTCCCTCCACGATTGTCGTCATCCCTTCCCCAACCACTTCATTAGCCACCGACAATTGTGATAGACCTGCTTTTAGTCCCTACGAGCACACAATGCCCTCCAGACGTCCATAGTTCCTCTTCCTTACCCCAACGAGGGTCTCGGCAGCCAACCCTAGCCTAGTTGGTCCTTCTCCTCTTCCACTCCACCAATGTCCAGTTATCCAACTCCCCCACACTCCACCAATGGCCAGTCACAACTCCCCCACACTCCGCTGCAAACATACTATCATAGCAAGCTCTCTACTCCAAATCGCACCCCATCTGCAATACCCAAGCTCTCCTCCTTGCCTTCATACCGTTTTCTATCCTCATTCTGCTAGGATTAGAGTCCAACAAGTTTTTCTTAGTTGTTTTTCATTTACTTAACATTGTATGGATATTTTTGTATCAATTAGTGGTATTCAGTTGTTGTATTTTTCTGTTTATTTCATTGAATGTGCAGCGTAATTTGATGCAGGGTAAGGTCCTAGAGAGGCTAATGGTGCTTTCTATATGCAGACACACTTCCGACATTTTAACTTGCAATAAATTTTTTATATAAATCCAAATATAAATAATTTGCCACATTATATAAACCATACAAGAAAGGAAACACGAGAGGTGGTACAAATGAAAGAGAGCTTAAAATCAAATAGCTAAATAAATAGGAACATACAACCTACGAAGCACGGATACTTAAAAGTGTTGTGTTTCGGCTCAGACGGCTATCGGATACGGGAAATGCCTGGAAACACTCGGAAACACGTTTCGGAAACTCCTGGAAATGTTTTTTTAAGTACTATTGGAGAGAATGTTTAATTTTAAAACATGATATTTTGCATGTGAATGTAACAAAATAATGATCAATTGATGTAATGATGTGGACATGTGATATATTGTTCTTTATGGTGTTTATTTTCTTGAATCATCTCTACATTTTTATAGTATTATATGGAATATTATTTATAGCATTATATGAAATGTCAATGATATATAATATAAATTTGAAGTCTTGATTTTCATATGTATGGTCTATGTTGTAGTCTTATTAAAAAAAATTTTGTTACAATAAGATATGTGCAAATAGTTTATTAGTTGTCTTATTCTTATATTAATTAATATTTATATTAAAATAATTAAAAATAATAAAAAACGCTTCTCGTATCCTTTCTTTTTTTTAAATCACGTTTCTCGTATTTGTTTCGTATCGTATCCCGTATCTCGTTTCCGTCCCCGTGCTACATAGCATACAACGTCTCAAAACTAAAAACAACGATTACAAACAAGTATTTCTCGAGAAGAAAATTAACACACAATACAACATAAAAAAACTTCAAACTAGAGAACTGACACAAATCTGAATTGGGCAAGGGCTAGATGAATATTCGGAGAACTTTGGGATCCGTAAGTGTAACCCGAGGTTGGATTTAGGCTTCCGTATATGCATCCAACTGCTGGCCAGTAAATATTGGTGCTGAAATAGGCTTTTCTGGATGCTGTAAGCCGCTGGCTGCTGCTGTACGAAGGTCGGCCGGAGGGCTGTGGAAAGCACTGGACAGCAAGGACTGTGCAAGGAGGCCTCTGGTAGGTGGCTGAAATGCCTTGCAGCTGCGGGTATGATGTGAAATTACTGTCTGGAATTTATTTCCTGCAGCGCAAGGCCTTGTCGACCCCTAGACAGCAAACTGGGTGGCTGTAAGTGAGCTGGGGAGATTGAGGAGGGGTAAGTGTGGGATATGGCTGGAGGGGTGGTTCAGAGGAGGGTCTGCTGTGGGGGATGAGGCCAGCTGAGGGGAAGGAAGCGGGGCTCGGTTGGGAGAGAGGGAAGGTGGTGCCATGTGGTAAAGTGGTTGAGGAGTTGAGGCCGGTTGATAGGGAGGAGGTGGGGTTCAGTTGAGAGGGCTGAGAGTGGCTCAACGTGATGGATTAATGGGGGTTGTTGTAGGTGAGGTGGGGGCTCGGTTTGGAGTGGAGAAGGCATAGGATAGTTGCTCCACATGAGGGGTTAATGAGGGGGGGGGGGGGGGAATGCTGAAGGGAAGTGGGGGTTCGGTTTTGGGGAGGTTGGGGGGGAGGAGGGAGGGGTGTTGGTTCCACATGTGGCCGCCGGGAGAAAGGGGCCGGCTGTAATGGGAAAGGTGGGAGAGTGGAGGTAGTGGCGGAAACAAATGAAGAGATCCTAAATTTAAGATAAGTTATGAGGTGGTGGCAGGCCCGAGGTGGCCAGTGGTGGTTGTGACCGGAGGTGATTTCCAACGATCACTGGAAAACGTAGGGAAATTTGTGGAGGTGGTGGTGGTTGTCGCATAAGACGGGAAATGTTTTTCTTCGATCGCTAGAAAACTGAAGATGGATGGAGTTTGGCGGGGGAAGTGGTGGAGGGGAAAAAGGTGGCTGGAGGAAGGGTGGACAAAGAATGTGGGGAGGAATGAGAAGGGGGCCCAATTATAGGTGAATGGGGAGAAAAATGTGATGTCTTAGCTTTTCGCTTGTAGTTCCGGCTTCAACACTAGATGATCAAAATGAGGCTTCTTCGCAAAATCTTTCAATAGCTCTCCATGGAACCCTCTATCACTACGAACGAAAGATGTTTTGATCGGCGATCCGCTCGAGATGACTGGTCTCGATCGTCACTGCGTTCATGGCCGTTGTGAGTAGACCCACATGGGTCATGTGGCATGATCCCCATTAGTATTTACTCAACATTTAATTCTATTGCACTATCTTTATTTTGCAATCTTCATATGTAACCCTAAATTGAACTCATTATGATCAATTGTTATTTTAGTGTAAGGTTAAAGTTCATTACTTAATGTGATTCAGTGTTAGATATCATCATCTGCTGATTCATTTAATTGCAGCATGCACATAATGGTGGTGTTAATTTATTCATCGATTGATTGTGCGAGCTTGCGCGTGTTTGCATCTCTCATATAGAATAAGTTCCACATTGAATCCTATAACCTCGTCCTATGTCAGATTTGGTATTAAAGCGCTGGGTTTAGGGTTTACTTTATGCTACATAGTGGTAAAATCTATAGGAAAATTAAATGCACATGTCAAATGGAGCCTAAGATTTCCAGCCCCAAACAGGAGCAAGCATAGACGTTTTTCCTTGTCATTTACATAAAGTCAATTTTGTGCTTTAGAGCAACTCCAACCGTCCGGCATTTCTCAGAAATGCCGGACGGTTTCCCTCCAATGCTTCGGCATTGGAGGCTGCATAAATGGAGGAGGCGGCATTTCCGCCTCCTCCTCCTCTAAATTTAGAGGAGGAGGAGAGGAAATGCCGGCCCTCCATTTATTATTTTAATATTATTTTTTTTATTTTAATTATATATTTATTATATTTAAGGAAAACGTGTATTACACAATAACGTTCGTAGCCGCTAAAATATTATTTCAAACTTCACATATAATATACCAATAAATTTGTTTTTTCGAGACCTACAAAACGAGACTAATATTGCATGCTTTCTAAATATTATTAATCATACAAATAGCTAGATAACACGATTTACTAAATAAAATTGCACATACACCGAAATACATTCAAATTAAAATGCATACAATTTTCCAAATTACATTGTTTCATTACCATGTCTTGTTTTTTCCCAGCATTAGATTCCTTCTCCCAAGTATTGGATGCATTCTCCACTCAAGCCTCTGTCTTGTCTTTGTTGGGGTTGTGGAACATTTCCGGTCCTCTTGTTTCTCACACCGGGTTTGCCCACGCGAGCTTAGAGGAATCGAAGTGTGATCCCCCTTCGACATCTCCGGGACCGACGACAGCGGGGGTCCGGGGGCGGCGCCCCCGGACCAAATTTTTTGGGGAGATGTTTTCTCCAGTTGTCGAACTGGGTTCGACGATCGTCGAACCCAGATCGACGATCGTCGAACCCAACCCGACGTCGAACGTCGAACCCAGCTCGACGTTCGACGCGCCGAACCCAGCTCGACGTTCGGCCGAGCTCGACGATCGTCGATCGCCGTTCGACGTTCGGCCGAGGTCGACGATCGTCGATCGCCGTTCGACGTTCGGCCGAGCTCGACGATCGTCGATCGCCGTTCGACGTTCGGCTCAGCTCCACGTTTTCGTCCAGCTGAGCTCGACGTTTACGTCGAGCTCAGCTTGACGTTCGTCGAGCTGAGCTCGGCAAAACGTCGAGCTCAGCTCGACGTTTATATTTAAATATAAATATTTTAATTTTAATTTTAATTATTATATATATTTATTTATACATATAAATATGTAAATTATAAAAAAATATTCTGGCTTAATAAATGTATATTTATTTATACATATAATATTAAAAAATGCATGTTCTTCAAATATGGAGAACATGGTTGGAGTTGGTTCTCCATGTTCTCCATATTTGGAGAACATAGTACCACTGCAATCTCTAAATATAGAGATCTCCCGTTGGAGATGCTCTTATGCACGCAACAATTGCAGGATTTTGTTAGACTTAAAAAAGCTGATGTTTAAGGAGTGTGAACTCTGGACCATTACCATAAAGTAGAAAATAAACTTATAGATCATGCATAGTGGATGCATGAATACAGAAGTAATTAATTAGATAAAATAAATAAAAATTAAATCAAGTGCTAATTTTCTCAGACCTCAGCTACAACGGCCTCATTTTCAACTGGATTCATTGAACATGTCGAATAAACCATTCTGCCACCCACTTTAAGCAAGGTAATACCTGAAAAAAGAATATAATACATTCACAAGTTCTACTTAAATAATAGTTCTCTCATGAAAATTTGGAAACAAGCATAAACAAGTACATAAATAAATTAATAAAGAGCTTCTCTCGCACCTACCTTAAAATAGCAAAACTTGAGCAGAAAAAGGCAATGGCATATGAAAAGTAACCGCATTTTTATCATGAAAAAGGTAAAAAGGAAAAAAGAATGGTGCAGCATTACTTAAATAAAGCAACAAAAAAGGTCAAATAAAGGTCACATAACAGATCAGCACTTTAATGAGTATTATATAAAGGCCATCATCTTGATCTGCATAAATAAGGCAACCACTAATATCTTCTTTCAAGAGATGCCTCTTAGATATTTTTGGAGACAATTAACTCATAAATTGAACACTGTAATCCTTATTAAAAAAGCATAATAATAAAAAGCTCCCCAATAGTTAAAAGGGTGCTAGCCAGCAATTTGAATGGTTTCAATATCTCTACATGTCATATATTTTTGGATATTATTTCAAAAATTTGAATATGAAGGGCATAAGTTAAACCTTCTCTATAACCTGAGGAGGCTATGATGCCTGTAATCCCTGTATTGGTAATATTTGTGGATAAAAAAGGATCTGAATGATTTTAAAATCTCCAATGTCACATACTTTGGATATTTTAAGCAATTCAAAGATGAAGTGCTTATGATATATCTTGTCTAGAATCCGAGGTGGCCTTGATGCCGTTGCAGGAATACTTGTAAATAATACTTCAAGAATTCAAATATGGAGGACTCAAACCCTTTCAAACCAGTAGATGACGAGGGCTTCATGCATTGGGCATTCCATGGTGAAGTGGAAACAATTTCCAGCAGAAAGCAAGATAGAAACTGTTAAAATAAATATTGCTCAAGATGCTCAAACTAACCTATCGGATGGTTGGAGCAACTCATTTGATTCAATGTTCACGTGAGGCCTACCTTGAATTTAGGGGTTCCTATGAGCTTACACACCTTATAATAGCCTCCTTACAAAGATGTAATCAAGCGCCCACAGGAAAAAACAAATATGAGATCGAGAACAAGGAGTACTGTGCTTCTGCGATCATTCTCCTCATCCAGGAATTCCAAAAAGGGTAAAGGTTGCTATTAATGTTTGCAGGGATGTAAGCCCTGCTACTAAGATGCAGCACCAAAAGTGGTACAAGTCCCCGACATCTTAAGGTTTATAAACGGAAATGTCATGTTGAAAAACCCATTAGACTTTTTAAGTTCCTCCATGTCATAGTATTTGCACTATATATCCTATTATACATATATGTGTTATCACACAAACTCTCCCTCTTTCCCTCTTTTAGCGCTTATCTTACCGATGTGTCTACTATTTCTATTGCAGTACTCTTTTTGAAGCTCTTCTTTATCCTAGGTGGAGAGAAGCTATGTGTTAGAAAAGTCCATGTAAAGGGTCCATTATTGAGCCCATGTTTTATTGTTATCTCCTTCTCCTCTTAGTCCCGCACCATGTATAGGATTTCTTCTCTCCTTCTCTCTCCTATATATATGTATTCTCTCTTTGTATTTACATACACAAGCAATACATACAAGTTTTGAGCTCTCTCAACATGGTATCAGAGGGAGCGGTCCGGTCACAGCGGTTTCCTCTTTTCTAACCGCCCCGACCATCCGCCTTCCCTACCCGCCGGCTCTTCCGCAGCTTCTCTCCTCTACTCGCTTCACCAGCTCTTCTCGCCGGCCTCCCTGCGGTCTCCCTTTTTCTAACCGCATCCTCTCCCACTTTCTCGTGGATCCACCCTCCCCCCACCCTTCTTATAGCCACTCTCTCAAGACCCATGGGACCACTTCCCGGGTCATCCTATCTCTATCCGCTGCGGGTTCGGTCTTACCCGCGCGGTTTCTTTTTCGCACATGTCCGCGTCGTCTACTCGCGCGCTGGTCGCCCTTCTCTTCCCACCGCGAGCTCTCCTCTTTGCTCGTGATCTTCTCCCTTCTCTTCTCCCGCACGGCTTCCTTGCTTACTGCGCGGCTTCTTCTATTCCCGCAGTCTCTCTCTGTGGCGATTTCCGCACTTGGTCGCGGCTTCTTCCCTTGCCGCTAGTGTTCTCACTCTGATCGTGTGGCCTATTTCTTCTTCCCTTTCTCTCTCTTCCCGCACGGTTCCCTCTCAACTCGCGCGGTCTGCCTCCTTCTCGCCTCCCCGCGCGGTCTTTTCTCTAACCGTTGTGGCCTCTCTCCTTGTGTTTGAGCCGACCTCTCTAGTCACTCCCTCTCTGGCCTCTAGTTTTTACACTGTGACCGTGCAGATTGTTCTTCCACACTCGGGTCGCGGCCTCCCTCTCCTTCTCGCCTGCTCTTGTCGCTGTAACTACCCGTCGCGGCCTCTTTTGTAACTGTGCGGGCTTGTCGTGCAAGAGTAGTCTTCCCGCAGTGTTCTCTCCTCCGGCGATTTTCTTGTCTAACCGCAGCGACCTCTTCGGCCTCCATGGGTTCTTCTGTGGACTCTACCGGCCAAGCGGCTAACACCTCTGCTGACCACCCGGCCCCTCCTCCAGAGCTCCGCGATGAGCTGCGGATCACTACAATTTCCCTCTCCGGAAAGAAGAACTTCATCTCATGGGTGCACTCGGTTCGCCGAGTTCTACAGGCAAAAGGCCTTGGTCTTCATCTAACTCAGGGACCTCCGTCCCCTCTTACCGACGACTGGCTGCGCAACGACGATCGCGTTCAGACTTGGCTACTCAATTCCCTGGAGGGTGAGCCCTACCAGATGGTCATGTACCATGAGACGGCCAATGCTATGTGGGAGGAGCTTCACTCCTTATACTCCTGCAAGGATAGCCTCCAGCACCTCTATGATATTATTACCGACCTTCAGGCTCTCGATGCTGGCGGGGATGCGGACATGACGTCGTTTGTCGCTCGAGTCAAGACTCTTGCGGAGGCCTGGATCCAGCATCAGTCTGCTACTCCTGATCTTGTTGCACAACGGGCCCAAAAGGAAGCCGTCTGCGTTGCTATGATGATGGCTCGTGTTTCGCCACATCTTCAGAGTATCCGGGCTCATGTCCTTGCTTCGGCCACCACTCCTCTCTCTGATGTGTGCTCTATGCTCCTTCGCGTACCACCGCCCCTGGATACTCCTGGCCCCTCCTCTCCGGTCGTTCTTCAGCAGGCCCTTCCCCCTTGCTTTCCTCACCTCCTTATGCTCGCGGTGGACGGTCAGGCTTCCGCGGACGGGGACGTGGGGGTCGGGGCCGCCCAAAGTGTTCCTATTGCGGCCGGGACGGCCACACTGAGGTCGTGTACTACAAGAAAAATGGCTACCCTCCTCGACCGACTGCGGCTATTGCCACTGACGACTCCTCCACCACTAGTGTCGACCTTGAGGCCATTCGCCTCTAGCTACAGCGACTCCAGGGGCTTCTTAGCCCTCCTTAGGCTTCTGTTGCCTCCACCTCTACTGCAGGTAGTGCTTGTTTTTCCTCCAGTCCGCGTTGGATCTTGGACTCGGGTGTCACTCATCACATCACTTCGCTAAGGCCCCACCAGTACTCAGATGCTCCTCATCCGAACTCTATCACTGTAGCTAATGGGGCAATTGTTCCGGTCTCTGGTTGTGCCAACATCTCCCTCGACCCCTCCATCTCTCTTCGATCGGCTCTTTATGTTTCGGGCTCTCCGTTTAATTTGCTTTCTGTTGGTCGTCTTACTAATGATATGGATTGCTCTGTCATATTCACTCCGTCTACTTTTGTGATACAGGATCGGTAGACGCGGATTACCATTTGTAGGGGTCGACTGCAAAACGGGCTCTACCTTCTAGACACCTCTCCTACCATCCTCTCCTCTGTCTCCTCTGGTGATTGGCAGCGCCGTCTTGGGCATGCCCCTCTACCAGTCCTCCAGAAGGCGCTTCCTGATGTATCTCTCCCTGTTTTTCAGTGTGATTCATGTATTTACGGCAAGCAGCCGTGTTCTTCCTTTCCTGCTCATTGTACTATGAGCTCTGCTCCTTTTGATTTGCTGCACTCCGATGTTTGGGGTCCTTTCAAAATTACTAGTATCTCTGGTTATCGATATTTTATCACCTTCTTTGATGATTATTCTCGCAGAACATGGCTTTACTTACTTCGTGATCGCTTCGAGCTTCCTTGTGTGTTTCGCAACTTTATACTAGAGACTCGAACGCAATTCTCCACAGCCATTAAAACGTTGCGCACCGATAATGCTCGAGAGTACACAAGCCACGAATTTGCCCATCTATGCGCAGAGTTCGGTATTATTCATCAAACCTCCTGTGCATACACCCCCCAACAAAATGGCATTGCCGAACGAAAGAACTGCCACCTCCTTGACGTCGCCCGTTCCCTCATGCTTCAAATGCATGTTCCGAATATCTACTGGAACTTTGCGGTCTCCACCGCCTGTTTCCTCATCAACCGTCTCCCTTCCTCGGTGCTTAACCATGTCACTCCGTTCAACCTCCTATTTCCCTCAGCTCCAGCCTTCCCTCTCACACCCAGGGTCTTTGGCTGCACTTGCTTCGTCCACCTCCTCGGACCGTCCTCGGATAAGTTGGATCCCCGGGCGGCCAAACATATTTTCGTCGGCTATTCTCGTACTCAGAAGGGTTACGTTTGTTACTCTCCAGTTACCCGGAAGGTCACCGTCTCCGCTGATGTTACCTTTCGGGAGGATCAACCTTTCTTCTCTTCCGCTCTAGCCATTCCTTCCCCACTGACATCTCCACCACCACCCATACCTCGCCATGTCATTCCCGCTACTACGCCTCTTTCCACGGTTCTTTCCGACCCTGCTCATGCTCCCTCCAAGCCAGCAGTTATTCGTGTCTACACTCGCCGCCAACCTCCTCTTTCTGTTGCCTCTCTGCAGTCGGCCTCAACCTTGGCTACTCCGCGCCCTGCTGATCAGGTATCTGCCTTCACTGCTCATCCTCTGGCGAACTGTGTCTCCTTATATCGCCTATCTCCCCAACTGCACACCTTTGCTACTTCTCTTTCCTCCATTTCGGTTCCTAATTCTGTGCAGGAGGCGCTACAACATCCTGGCTGGCGAGCCGCCATGGAAGAGGAAATGGCTGCTCTCTGGGCCAATCAGACCTGGACTCTTGTACCACTTCCTCCGGGTCAGCAACCGGTTGGGTGTAAGTGGGTCTTTGTCGTCAAGCATGCCGTTGATGGGACGATTGATCGATTGAAAGCTCGACTGGTAGCCCAGGGCTTCACCCAACAGCCAGGGTTGGACTATGAAGAAACTTTCTCACCAGTGGCTAAACTCAACACCGTTCGGGTCCTAATCTCCGTCGTTGTCCATCGTCGGTGGCCCTTACTGCAACTGGATATTAAGAATGTTTTTTTGAATGGCGACCTCCAGGAAACAGTGTATATGCAGCAACCTCCCGGGTTTGAGACCACGGGGGAGTCTCAGGTGTGTCTCCTTATGAAGGCTTTGTATGGCCTCAAACAATCCCCACGGGCATGGTTCGACAGGTTCAGTAAGGCCCTTCGGGAAGTTGGTTTCACTCGCAGCTCGGCAGACCTCTCGCTGTTCACTCGTCACCAGACAACGGGAACGGTTCTTCTATTAGTCTATGTTGACGATATCATCATTACGGGAGATGTCTCGAAAGGAATACAGGAGTTCAAACAACATCTAGGCATTGTTTTTCAAACAAAGGATCTGGAGCCCCTTTGGTATTTTCTGGGTCTTGAGATTGCTAGACGGCCAGATGGCCTCGTCCTCTCCCAGCGAAAGTACTGCCTCGACCTCCTTCATGATGCGGGTTATTCAGGTTGTAAGCCGATTAATACCCCGATGGATGTTAATCACAAGTTATGCGCTAAGGCATCAGACTCAGATCTCTTACTCGAGAACCCAGAATACTATCGTCGCCTAGTGGGAAAACTGATCTACCTCACGGTAACCAGACCAGATATCTCTTTCGTTGTTGGTATTGTCAGTCGGTATATGCATTCCCCTCGAAGATCTCATCTTCAGGCCGTTGAACGCATTCTCAGATACCTTAAAACGGCTCTTGGTCAAGGATTGGTATACAAAACCTCATCTTCAGCTCCAACATTGATGGTTTATTCTGATGTTGATTATGCTGGTTCACTTGATGATCGGCGATCAACCAATGGGTTTTGCACATACTTTGGAGGTCACTTAATTACCTGGCGAAGCAAGAAACAAACAGTTGTTGCTCGATCATCAGCTGAGGCAGAATACCGGGCAATGACTTCGGTAGTTTCAGAACTAACTTGCCTTGAAAGTCTTCTTACCGATCTGGGTGTAAAACTCTCTTCATCAGCTCTTCTCCTCTGTGACAGCCAAGCTGCTATACACATAGCCAAGAACCCGGTCTTCCACGAGAGAACAAAACATATTGAAGTTGATTGTCACTTCATCAGAGAAAAGGTTCAAATGAGGAAGATCGACCTGAAACATGTTCCAGGGACAGAACAAGTTGTGGATGTCCTCACAAAGGCTCTTTCCAGTACCCTCTTCTATCAGTGCTTGTCCAAGCTTGGTGCTTACGATTTGTACGCTCCAGCTTGCGGGGGAGTGTTAGAAAAGCCCATGTAAAGGGCTCATTATTGAGCCCATGTTTTATTGTTTTCTCCTTCTTCTACTCTTAGTCCCTCATCATGAATAGGATTTCTTCTCTCCTTCTCTCTCCTATATATATGTATTCTCTCTTTGTATTTACATACACAAGCAATACATACAAGTTTTGAGCCCTCTCAACACTATGGAATGTGAAATGATTGCTTTAACATCGCAATGCCCATGAAGCGGTAAAAGTACCACGTGTGCAACATGTGGTTGGATGGTGATGAGATTTTGCAGTTAAATATCATTAACATGGTACAATCTAAAGATATAACACTAGATCGGTGGCAAATATTTTTACCCAAATTGATGAAATCGATTATCAGGGGACATTTACTCTAGTGGCCAAATTTAACTTTGTTCGTATTTCCCTCAAATTTATTTCTGTTCGTATTTTGAAAAGAAAGTGGATTCAAAAGTCTGGTTGGGAAACTGACTTATTTGACTATTACCATACTTGATATTTCTTATGTTGTGTTTATGGTGAAATTTAAATGTCCTCAAGAGTTATACTTGAAATTGTGAGATACCTGAAAGGTTCATTCCGCAAGGTTATTTGATGCATTTTAGGATGCATCATGGTGACTCAGAGGTGGAGGAAAAGAAATATCAATGAAAAGAAGACTTTTGAATGTTATTCGAAGGACAAGTGAGCTACAAAGTTCCCGGGCACAAAGGAAGGTGGTTTGGTACAAGCATGGTGCTAAATGGAGCCAATTCCTGCATACACAATGCTGACTGTATGGAGTTAGACACAGGTTTCAACCTGAACTGATCGGTCCAGGTTTCTTAAGGGTAGTTTCTGCGTTGTTTTTGTATTTTTTCCATATTTAAAACTCTGAGTTTGTGTTCTGTATTATTAGAACTTGTTGTATGTGTGGTTTTTTCTACTTGGGCTCGCAATGTAACTTCTTTTTGAGCATTCTATCGTACTCACATGATATGTATCTTGTTATGTAGTGTCTTGTCCTGTAGGGAGGCCTCCATCTATATAAGGAGCCCCACAGATAGTGAGTTACTTTTTAGTGATTGTCTTTGCTCTCTCTTTGTACTCACATGATATGTATCTTGTTATGTAGTGTCTTGTCCTGTAGGGAGGCCTCCCATAGGCCACTAGATAATCCAATTATGTGTCACAACTTCCACATCACTTGGATTCCTTAGCTGATCACTCTTCCCGTGCTCAACGCCACATTGTTCCCAACTCATCTTGTCGATGTCGAGAATCCCAACACGACATCCATTGACATGTCAGTGCCCGGTCATTATCTTTCGCACGTGACGCTTAATATCCACTCAATACCTTACTCAACTTGCCGAAAACGTGACTCCCAGCGACCGACATTTCCTTCGCACTAAGCATTGGACCTCGGTGCTTATGTGTCTTCTATCCCTCCCCAACTATCAGAAATCTTCTTCCAATAAGTTTACCATCTTATATGCAAATTCGTCGAGCTTCTTAAGCATCCTACAACGCTTCCCAACTTCTTCCATGCTGCCTGAGTGCTCGGCACTCCGGATCGAGCCTCCAAGAACCCCGACCTCCATTGTCGGCACCTCTGAGTAGCATCCATGAGATTCTAACAACCATGGAAGGAGACGGTCTTACCTCACTCAGGTTATGTAAGTAATGCAAAAGATATTTTCCAACCAAGCTCAACAATATGCGACATTCGCTTCCCTAGACGAGGTCGGGCACTCTAATAACAGTGAAAATTGTCGCGAGGGGCAGTACCCGTGTTACATGAAACTCAATTTACGTCTATTTGACATCAAGAGCAGCCCACTGGCCTACTTCACACAATGTGAGCAGTTTTTCGCCAACCAGCTCATGTTGTTGGAGGATTGAATAGGGTTGGATTCATTCAATCTCATGGGCCTAGCATAGTTATAGTACATCCAGCTTGTTCGAGAGACACCCAAGTTGAATTGGGGGGCCTTCAAACATTATTACGGCCTATGCTTCAGACCACCCCTCCACAACCCATTGGGCGACCTTGTGATGGAGATTGCTGGCCAACGCACATGTATTCTCGTAGGAGACAGAGATCCGCTACCCGCTTAGACAATCCGAGTCCACGGATGTGTCCGAACAGTCGTTATGTGTCATTTTCATATATTATTTTATCTATTTTGAGTTGTACTTAACACCTGATCGGCTCAGGCGATATAAGCCGTTCGATTCGGGTGCCCTATTTCAGCTATTATTTATTTACGCATGCAAGGAGCCGGTTAAGAGCGGTATCGATGGTTATTTGCAATTTTCGAAAACTGTCGGTCTCCCCTTTCTCTCACTACGACTCCAGGAAAGTAACTCCATTGGGGAGACTCCAAGGAATAGCCGCCCCTTCCCTCCATCAACCATTGCCGCCCAGATCCAGATCCCATCGCCCTGTCCAGTCTTTACTGCTCAGAACCCACTGGTCCAAATTCGCCAACAACACTGCCTCAAATTCCAGCCACTCCACAGGTCGGACCTCCCTAATGGGTCGTCCCCCAACTTTAATGTTCCCTCTCTTCCTCCCCCTCCACTTCCCCACTTTAATTTCCATAATAGCTCGCCCCTTCCCTCCATTGGGGAGACTCCAAGGCATAGTCGCCCCTTCCCTCCATCAACCATTGCCGCCCAGATCCAGATCCCACAGCCCTGTCAAGTCTTTACTGCCAAGAACCCACTAGTCCAAATTCGCCAACAGCACTGCCTCAAATTCCAGCCACTCCACAGGTCGGACCTCCCTAATGGGTCGTCCCCCAACCTTAATGTTCCCTCTCTTCCTCCCCTTCCACTTCCCCACTTTAATTTCCATAATTGCTCGCATACTCTCATTCCTCCACATCAATCCCCTGCCCGCCACCACTACAGATCCCTCCCAGTACTCCGCCTACACCCACTTCTGCACAGTACCCTTCATCCACGCCAAGCCCCTCACTGAAACACCCATTCTACCCATGACAGCCAACAGTGCATCCCCATTACTGCAC
This sequence comes from Platanthera zijinensis, assembly GCA_039513925.1. NCBI lineage: Eukaryota > Viridiplantae > Streptophyta > Magnoliopsida > Asparagales > Orchidaceae > Platanthera > Platanthera zijinensis. Next base: position 13,232,283 of record CM077085.1, read on the forward strand.
TCCAGAAGAAGGGAATCTCCTTTGTTACTTCATTCAGTCGTTGTCTGCATGGGTAAGTCGTTATTAAGAGTCTTTGTTTTTCTACTATTGTGTATTTGAACTGTACTTTATTGAATGTGAGATGATATGTCGTTGTTATTGTGAAATCGTGGATTTGCATGACTTATTATGTGCACGCTTAAAAATACTTGCGCCTCAATTATTTGTGAATTCATCAATTATTTGTGAATTAAAATTTGCTCGCCAAAATAATTCTATGAACAAGTATGTCTCCAAATAAATTTTGTTTTGGTTAATTATTTATTACAATTTTAATCAGACCACTCCTTTCATTTGCATAGTGTCACATCCAATTTAGGGTTGCATTTTAGGGTACTCGTGTCGTTGTCAACTTACCAATGCATCAAATTGATATTAGAGCTAGGTTGAGACACGTTTTATGCTACGTAGTTGTATGTTATTTTGATCTTCTATGTCTGACCCAAATCTCACCAAAGATTGAGCTGTCAGTTTGCAATCGGGCATGACGCCCGCTGAATTTCAAAGGCGTGTACTCGATCGATTTGATCAGATTGGAGCCCAGCTTAACGTCATTAAGGCAAACATCGCTAGGGTTAGCACTAAGGTCGACCATTTAACATTAGAGGTCAGGCTCCACCTACACATTCTAATAAGCCTCCGGACAATATCTGATATGCTCCACCACTTCCCGAGAGACATGTTAAAAATTTACCTAGCCGTGATTCCCCTCCTCCCATGAGAGGGAATCCCCAACAGGCTTATGAGTATCGGCAAGGTCCAGCCACTATGAGAAATCACTGTCCTCTCAATGAACCTCGCCCCACCTCCACCTGGTCATAGAGGTCGTGCCCCACCAACACAACATGACTATGGTTATGACGATCGTTATGATGAGTAACTAGAACCATGCCACAGAGCGACCCAAGTTGAGGATGACATTACCTGGTGCATCCGTATTAAGCACCATTCTTCGACGGCCACCTAGACCCGAAGGCATTTAGTGATTGGCTCGTGGACATGGATCATTATTTTGAGTGGTACGAAATGAGCGACGAGAATATGGTGCGGTTCGCAAAAATGAAACTACTGGGACAGCCAAGATTTATTGGACAAGTCTAAAGAGATCTCTTGAGCAAGATGGATATTACCCTACCTCCCGATGGGCTGAAATGAAACAGCGGTTGAAGTAAAAATACCTTCCCTCCTCATATTGAGATCAGCTTCTAAACCAACTTTACGCTCTTCGACAAGAGACCATTTTTGTTACCGAGTACACGTCACGTTTTAATGGATTAGAAGTTTTGGAAATGTCACAATATTGGTCTATTAGTATTATTATATTAGTATTTAAATGTATGTGGGTTTAGTCACACATCGTGAGTCAAGTTGTAAGAGTCAATGTTTTTTTATATATTATGCCCTATATGGATGAATAAGAATCACGCAAGTATTTCCCTTCTTACTTTCAACATGGTATCAGAGCCAGTAAATTTCTTTCCTTCGTGAGCGGTTAGGGCTTCCTTACTTCGCAATTTCACCGTCGTTGCTTGCAACGATCTGACGCACGCTCTTCTTCCAACTCGCACCAAGCCCCATCTTCCTGTTTTTCTCTCCGCTTCCGCTCGATTAGGTTTCCTGCTTCTCGGTTCGACTCTGCCGCACGCCGCAAGCCGCTCCCGCAAGCTCTCCCATCTCCCGCTTCCACTAGATCCCGACCGCATCTCCCGCTTCCGCTACTGCTCCCAGCCGCGTCACCCACTTCCGTTGCAGCTTTCGCTCCTGCTCCCGTCGACAGAATCGACGTCAGAATCATTCGACGAGAGTGGATCTGATCCAGCGGCGCGCCGGTCTGCGTCTTCTTCTGGCCCCTTCTTCTTCTGGCCGCCTTCTTCATTTTCCACCAGCCTTCTTCATCTCTAGCGCCTCCTGCAGTAACTTCTGCTTCTCCGGCGCTGTCTGCAGCAACATCTGGTTCTTGTCGGCTATTGTTGTCGGTGGAGCTTCTATCGTCGATCTCGTATGCCATTTTCTTCGTCCATGTTCCTGTCGCAATTCGTCATCACCTTCCCGTCCGGTTGCAGCTCTCATCATCGACATCGTCTGCTTCTCTCAACGAGTTTCTACCACATGACTTGTTCCCTGCTTAGTTGTTCTTTGTCGCAGATGGCTTCCTCGACCGCATCCTTTCCAGAGGTCCAAATCTCGACGATGCTTCATCCCCTGTTGTTGCATGATATAGACCTTCTGGCTCCATCCACTACTCGCCTTTTTTGCTGCTGTCGGGCTGCTGTTGTCGAACTGTCGATGGTCTCCATTGTTGTTCCTGCCACAGATTTTTGTTCTCGTTGCTAACTTCTCTCGTTGATGATGGGGACGATGTTGTGTTTTGTTGTTTTTTGAAATTTTTTTGTGCCCTCTTCAGTGTTTCGTGTGGTTATGACTATATGCATGTGCTTTCCACATGAGGGGGAGTGTCGGCTATGTTGTTAAAGGCGCGCCTCAGGCGCGCCTAAGGCTCCAGGCTCACCAGGCTCAGAGGTTTGCGCCTTCATGCGCCTTTTTTGCGCCTTTGGACATTAAATGCGCACATGAATGCAATTTTTGATGTAAACCTTTTGTTTTCAAAATAATGAAAAAAATCATGTAAGAACTCATTAATATTTATACAATTTTGTGTTCTTGAAACATAATCGATCGTTGAGACTTAGATATGATGCAAGAGACCATTTTGATTTTATTTTTTAAGAGATATAAATGATAGTAATGAATGGCTAATGATTAGAATATATAAAAAACCTGTTCAAAAAGATGAATTGATGTTTGATGCTGATTATTTAAAATGAATGTGGTTGCGCCTTGCCTTCTTCGGGCGCGCGCCTGCGCCTTGAGCCTTGCGCCTAGGCTCCAAGACCCTTTTGCGCCTTGGTGCGCCTTGCGCCTTTAATAACTAAGAGTGTCGGGATAAAGGCGACTTCGATGATCTTTCCTGATTTTTTCGCTTTCGTTCCACACGTCCTCTAGCCTTATGTTGTTTGGGTCTCCCCATGTTATCTTTTGATTAGTCATGTGTTGGGACACGATTGATGTTGGTGTTCCAATCTCAGTGGGTTGTGTCGTGTGAGACTGTGTCGTGTGGGACTATATCGTGAGGGACTGCCCTTTGTGAGGATTATCCTTGACAGATTATCCCCGGCGGACTATCCCCGATCTTTCGTTCTCTTTCGCATGTTGTGTGTGTAGATGAATGTTGGTTGACCGGTTTCCAGCGAGTCCATGTCGTGTGTGGGTCCTGCGTCGTGTGTGGGACAGCATCGTGTGTGGCTATATCCCCGGCTTGATTCCCCGGTTTGGAATTTCCCCTGGTGGCTCATCTGATGTTTGTCCCGCATCGCCTACCTCCATTGTCGTTATTTGATATGTCCAAGCTGAAGGGTCCCCCCTTCAGTTTGAAGGGGAGTGTTGGAAATGTCGCAATATTGGTCTATTTGTATTATTATATTAGTATTTATATGTATGTGGGTTTAGTCACACATCGTGAGTCAAGTTGTAAGAGTCAATGTTTTTTTCTATATATTATGTCCTATATGGATGAATAAGAATCAAGCAAGTATTTCTCTTCTTACTTTCAACAAGAAGTATGAAGTGATATCTTGGAGGAGCTCATTGGGGCTGCGTCCTGTTTTCGGGCCGGACTCAAATCTGATATCCGGAGGGAACTGATTCCCTATAAAGTCGAGACAGTTGAGCAGGTGTTTCAGCTTGCACTTGAATATGAGCAGTATTTGCGCCTTGCTGATCTAAGACGGGTCACCCCTCGACCTGATACCTCTACATTTAGGAGACCTACTCCAAGCACAACCACTGCCCCAGAACCTCCTCGCATTCCCGCGGATGCAAAGGGAAAATTCCTTGTCCCGGGAGGCCCCAAACCTGGGGGTGTCCAGTGTTATAGATGCTCAGGTAGCGGGCACATGACGGCACAGTGCCCGACTAGGAATCTCCTAATTGAGGAAGAGTGTGAACCCAACACTGAGGGGTTTAGGGTGCAAAGGTTGAGGAGATTACAATTATTATGGAGGATGGACGGGAGAGTGATATTGATAGGTCACAAGATCTTGGAGTTATCGGACACCGTTTACATACCCATCGTGCGGAAGATGACTAACATTGTACCATATCCTTCTATACATATTTTCATAGCACAAGAGGCCCCTGCAGACTTGTTATTGATACTGGCAATAGTGTAAATATAGTCGCCAAGAAAGGCATAAAGCGTATGCAACTCACAACTGCAGCACACCCTAATCCTTACCGTGTCCCATGAGTGGACAAGTATATGGTTCACGTGACACAGAGGTGCCTAATTTTGATTCACTTAGCGTCTGTGGAGAATAACGTCTGGTGCGAATGTGCGATGTTATACCCATGGATGTTGCACACATATTACTTGGACGACCTTGGTTTTACTTGTATGATCGTGACGCTACATGTTATGGTTAGTCTAACACGTGTGTATTCTTTGATAAGGGTTAAAAGATTACTCCGACTCCAACCCAACCCAAGGACACTCCCAAGGGTAAAGTTGATTCGTCCATTGGTACAAGATAATCAAGACCTCTATATATTTTGAGGAAAGGTGACTTTATGATAGAGAGTTTAAACATTGGGGAAATGTTTGTAGTGGACATTGTGGCTTCTAAGGCCCCTATAGACAATGTGATTACTGATCCCGACATTAGTCATTTGCTGAGTGATTATTCAGATATCATGTCTGAGGAGCTCCCTGATGAGCTCCCCCTATTGAGAGGCATCAAACATGCGATCGTTTTAGTCCCAGAGGCATCTTTTTCTAACCTACCTACTATCACATGAACCTGACTGAACATACCAAGCTGAAGCGGCAAGTTGATGACCTTCTTATGAAGAGTTTTATACGTGAAAGCCTGAGTCCATGTGCAGTACCTGCCTTTATTACCCCGAAGAAGGACAGAAGCTAGTACATGTGTATTGATAGTTGTGTCATTGATAAAATCATGATGAAGTGTCGCTTTCCCATACCCCGCCTCAACGACCTCCTGGATATGATGGTTGGTGTCCGGATATTTTCAAAGATTGACATTCGTAGTGGATATCATCAGATTAGAGTGAGAGAGGGGGCGAGTGAAAGACGATCTTCAAGACGAAAAACGGATTGTATGAGTGGATAGTTATGTCATTTGGGCTATCTAAGACACCCAACACGTTTATGAGAGTGATGACAAATTCTGCGACCCAACATGGGCAAGTTTTGATAGTACATTTTAATGACATGTTGAAATATAACTAGGGCCGCATCGAGCACTTGTACAATATTCGCTTGATATTTGATCTCCTTCGGAAGAAGCATCTACATATCAACTTGAAGAAGTGTTTGTTCATATCTACATCAATGAACTTTCTTGGGTATATAGTCTGTGTCTGGTATTTCAGTTGACTCTGATAGGTCAAGTCCATCTGTGAATGGTCTGTCCCGACGAACATTCATGAGGTCTGCAATTTCCACGTACTTGTCACCTTCTATAGAAGGTTTGTCAGAAGCTTCAACTCTATTATAGCCCCTCTTACGAGTTGCCTCCGTAAGGGAGATTTTTTGTGGACGAAGGCGGTCACTCGATCATTCAAAGAGATTACAGAGAAGTTATCATTTGCCCCTGTTCTGTGTCTTCCAGATTTCTCCTAGGCATTCGAGGTGGCTTCTGATGCGTCAGGAGTTGGTATTGGAGGAGTACTTAGTCAGGAGGTTCATCCAGTTGCTTACTTCAAAGAAATCCTCCTGAGTTATGTGAGGGTTGTATGATCTTGAACGGTTACTTATTCTTGGATTCTCGTATTTGCGTACCCTAGACATCCCTTTGAAATTTCCTTATCTGGGAGCTACACGCAGGCGGAGTAGCATGACATTTTGGTTGGTACAAGACAATTACGTTTGTTGAGGATCATTTCTTCTGACTTAGCCTGAAGAACTATGTTACAAAGGTTGTTAGTCATTATTGAGTCTGTCAGAACGCAAAGGGATCACACCAGCACACTAGATCATACAATTCATTTCATATCCCACAGAGGCCTTAGACTGATATTAGCAATTTAGCATGGAAATTGTACTCGGGCTCCCTCACACCCTGAGGAAGCTCGATTTAATTTTTGTCGTTGTGGACTGTTTCTCCAAGATGGCTCACTATATTCCTCGTCGTAGAACCGTTGATGTTTCTCATGTGTCTGCTTTATTGTTTAGAGAAGTATTCAAGTATCATGGGCCACCTACTTCTATAGTTTCTAACTGCGACGTTCGATTCATGAGCTACTTTTGAAAAACGTTGTGGAGGAAAACTGATACGACATTGAGGTTCTCCATCACTATCACCCACATACGGATGGACAAACTGAGGTTGTCAACTATATTCTAGGAACTCTTTTGCGATGTCTAATTGAGCACAGTCTTTCTATTTGGAATTTCATCCTACCTATAGCAGAGTTTGCATATAATAGTTCAGTTAAAAGGACAAATGATTTAATTCCATTCCATGTCATGTTAAGCTACGAACCTAGGAAGCCCATTGATCTGGTTGACGTTCCCTTAGGAGCACGGCCTAGTGAGTATGCATAGTCTTTCATTCAGTATGTACATGCACTTCATGAATCAATTCAAATAAAAAATTGGACTAAGTAATGATTATTATAAAACTCAAGCAGATCAGCATAGGAGAGAACATATTTTTGAAGTTGGGGAGCAAGTGATGATTCACATACGATCTTAGAGGTTCCCAATGGGAACAGTAAAAAAATTATGCACTTACCGAATGGGTCCCTATAGAGTAATATGATGGATCGATACCAATGCATATGAGATTGACATCTCTCAAATTATGGGGATCAACCAGGTATTCAATAGACGACTTGACTTCTTACTATAAGGAACGCGTGTATGTGGATCCCATCCCCACTTCCGTATATGAGCCACAATATCTTTAATCCCCTCCTACCTCACTTCAATCTCAGCATATGGAGTCTCACCATGAGGACCACTTTGCACAACAAACGATTCCACTAGTTCAGCGTTTAGACGGAGATACATCTAACTCAGAGTTACCTATGTTCACAAGAGATATACTACAGATTATTACTCATGACTTTACAACAGTTGGCGACCGAGATACCCTACAATATCTCGTTTGTTAGTGCAGCCGCCTGATTTTAGATGGCACTTGGATTTCCCCTAAGGAGCTTGATCGACTCACCCCTAGGCTACGTTGAGAGTATGATCGTCTTCACTCATCGAAGTTGAGTACTTTAAGGCCTGGGAGAGTTGATGGAGATCACCGACCAATGCACATGTATTCCTGCAAGAGGCGATGATTCGCTACCCGTTTGGATGATCAGAGTCCAGGGATGTGTCCGGACGGTCGTTTCGAGTATTTTTCATATATTATTTTATCAATTTAGAGTTATATTTGCCATTTGACACCCGATTGGCTCGGACGATATGAGTCGTCCGATTCGGGTGCCCTGTTTTAGTTATGATTTATTTAAGCATGCAGGGGGCTGACTGAGTGGGATATCGATGGTTATTTGCAATTTTTGAAAACTGGCGGTCTCCCCTTTCTCTCTGTGCGACTCCAAAAAACTTACTTCTTGGTGCGACTCCAAGGCATAGCCTCCCCATTCCCTCCATCATCCATTGTCATCCAGATCTAGCTCCCGCCTCCCTTGTCCGATCTTTGCCGCCAAGATCCAGTTCCTGCCACCCCTGTCTAGCATTTGCCGCCCAGATCCCACCAGTCCAGAACCCGCCGACAGCATTGCCCAATTCCAACCACTCAAACTGCCGCACCTCCTTCCTGTATCGTCCCACAACCTTGTCGTGCCCTCTCTTCCTCCCCTTGCCACTTCCCCATTGCAATTTCCATAACAACCCGCATATTTGTGTGCCTCCACATCAACCCTCTGCCAACTACCACTACAGATCCCTCTCAACACCCTGCCTACTCCCACTTTTGCACATTACCTTTCATCCACGCCAAGCCCCCCGCTGAAACCCCCATTCCTCCCCAGAAAGCCAACAATACAACTCCATTACAACCCTCCAGCAGCCCAGGATATCCTTCGTTAGTACATTCAGTTGTCGTCTACATGTGTAGGTCATTATTAAGTGTCTTTGTTTTCTATTATTGTGTATTTGGACCATACTTTGTTGGATGTGAGATTATGGCTTCGTTTGTTTCCGTTGATAAGCTTCGGAGCGGTAGGTAAGAAACCACGCTTAGCCTAATGTCGTCGTTTGGGGGGGGGGGGATTTGGAATCCATCATTTTTAAAGTAAGCCATCGTTAGGTCAAAATTGAGACGGAGGGGAGAGCTCCAGTTGGAACGACGCGTCTGCGTCTCGCTTTCTCGCTCTCGCCCCGATCTCGTATTCTTCTCATCGTGGTCTTCTCCAGGTAGTCCATCCTCTTTTGATCCTTCGACCCGGTGTGCCCATCCTATTCCTCTGCTCTTCTCATTCTCGATGACAACTCCTCATCCTTGACACTGGTGTGTAGAACAAAAGCCAAAGAAGAGAATAAGCAATGTCGTAGTGGATCTCGGGGGTTGGTTTCTGAGCATCCATGGTTGAGCTTGGGGTTGATTTCTGAGGATCCATGGCCTGGTTTAGATCTTCCAGAAAATTGGCTGGTTCCGTCTTCTGTCTTTCAGGTGATCAGAATCTAGCTCTATTTTTAGATGTTTCTTTCTATTTTGCCATGGTTTCTACACTGCATTGACCTTTTTGATTTCATTATGCATATACATTTTGGAATACATTGCATTATGCTTATACATTTAATTATAAATTGCATTACGCTTATACATCTTCATCGCTATATATGTTGCACAGTTGGTTTGGTAAAAAAAATTATCCCAGATTTCCTTAACACCAGGAAGATTATAACCGAATTTTTATATCAGATTTTTTCTAGAAGGGTAATATATTATGGATGGCAATGTATTATAGATGGATTCACCATAGTTTCAAATGATTCCCAAAGTGTATATACCTATGAAACACCGATACTTCCTTGAAGGTCACGTACCCGCACCAGATACATATCCGGTACTAGCACGTACCCGATACTCGATGGATACACTCGTTACTCTAGTTTGTAGATACACTTGGACTTGCCAGATCGTTCTGCATATTGTGATAGAGTATAATTTTCTAAAGTAAACAAAAAACTTCTATGCGACTTTTAGGAAAAAAAAATTTGTGAACCATAAACGCAACTAGCGGTGTTTGTTTATTATAGTAAAAAAATGTGCTTCAGATTTAAGTATTTTTTCAATAAAACTATAAAAAAATTGATTTAAATTTTATTATTTTATTTTTTTACTATATACATGTGTATACATATAGACACATGGACATGCATATACATGTATATGTGCATGTATATACATGGACATATTGCACGTATATTTATATAAGTCAATGTTAATTACGTTATACCCAAACATACCCGTATTCGTTTTTTTTTCACGCATCATAGTACCGGATACGTATCGTACCCGATACTTGTACCGGTACCGGGGATGCATAGGTATATACTAATTGTATTTTGCTAAGCTATTATGAGCCTTCTCATACAATTTGAAAAACAACAACCAAAACTCTGTTTTTACCAAACAGTTCGTTAACACTCTTTTTGAACAGCACTGCAAACTCCATTTCATCCAAACAATTTCACACCAAAATTCCATTTTACAGAAACAACTCATTTTTAAACTTCATTTCTATCACCTACTTTTCAATCAGCAACAACCAAAACAAACAGAGCCTATATGTCATTATTGTAAAATCATGGATTTGCAGGACTTATTCTGTGCACACATAAAAGTATTTGTCTCAATTATTTGTGAATTAAAATTTGCTCGCCAAAATAATTTTTTGAGAACAAATGTGTCTTTGAATAAGTTTTATTTTGGTTAATTATTTATTGTTGTTTTAATCAAACTACTACTTTGCATTTGCATAGTGTTGCATCCCACTTAGGATTGCATTTTATGATACCTGTGTCATTACCAACCTTGCATCACCTTGTTTCCTTAAGCAAATGGGGTCCTGGATGATCACTTGGAGAGATTTCAAACACAGCTACCAATGTCCGGTATGTATTGCCAGATCATCAAATCATACATTCACCGCCAGTCTGCATGATCGACTACGTCCATTCGTTCCTCATCACTTCAGTATTTATGCAACTACCCCCCAAGAGCAAGGATTCAAGTGGTACATCAGTCTTCAATCCTCATGCGTCTAGCCATAGAAAATCTAGCAAAGCGATGCAAACAAGGGATTAACTTCAACGGCGACGAACTCTATATAGAAGGGCACAAGTGTAAATGTATCTTTTGCCAAGAAGTTGAGGGCCCCCCAAGATGATGTGGATGAAAGGACGATGAAATACCCGCTTTCTGGACCCACTCACATCGTAATGCGACGTCGCGAGATCCCGGCATGCGACATCCCAGACTCCCGGTTAGTTTCCTATTTTCCACCTTATCCTCCTTCCTGTAACCTAAATCCAAACTGCAAACACCCCCATCCACGCAATCACAAACCACACATTCCCCATCCACGCAACCACAAGCTGTCAGATCCACACAACCACAAGCTGCAAGATCCACGCCTTCCTTGGCTCCTACACCCTCCTTTCGACTGGCAAACTGCTCTTGTCAGCTCGCCGTCAATTCCCCCACCCGCAGCACCCTCGCAAACCGCCTTGCTTCCCTCCAGTCACAACCTTACAACCCTCCACCACTAGTCCCCCCCCTCCCTACCTCCTTAGTTTCAAGCCACAAAACAACCCCCTGCTACCTTTATTTCTAGCCACAACACTTCTCATGCTTCCCTGATTTCAGCCACCAGCAGTCTCCTAGTCCCAGCTAGTATTGAATCGTTAGTGTCTTTTGTTTCATTTTTTTCCTATAATAATCCATAAGTGAATTTCACTCCTCAGTCACTGAATTTTCGTTTCCCAATGTAAACTCAATGAATTGGGAGCTCAGTTCACTGAATTTACAAGGAGAAATGGAATGACTGATGTTGTGTCTAAGCATACAATAGACACTGAATTTATAAGGGTAAATGGTAGATGTTATAGTAATGTATCTTGATGTTCAATGTAAACTGCGCAAATTGTTCTCTAACAAAGAACCAGGTAACTCATGTAACGAGTTCTAAGGACATTATGCATAGTAAGACTGAATTGCATAATCATGATTCCACATATCAAAGGGGTTACATAACTTAAAGATGCATATTTGCAAAAAGAAAAAAAAGATCTAACTTAAAACAAGGATAGAAAATCGCATTCCAACAGATAACAAAAATCTAAATGCATTTTCAAACAAATGAATGCACCATTCCATCACATAATTTCAACAAAGGTCACTAACAAAAAGTATAGAATGCACAAGAGAGGAAAGAGATCTCGCAGGAAGCAAGAGGAGCTTCTCTCCGTCGAGAGCTTCACGGTTGGCGACGAGGAGTAATGGCGAGGGAGAGAGTGTGTGACTATTGAGAGGAGCAAGCGAGAGGAGGGGCGCACGAAGAAAAAATATCAAGTGGGAGGTCGGGCTTAGGCCTTATGGAGAGAAATAAAAACCCTAAAATGAGGGCTTCGACTGATTGACCCGACTTAAGCCTTCGACCGACCGAATGAAAAAAGGTCCCGCCTTATGACTCTGGTGAGGCGCGCACCTAGGAGGGCCTCTTGCGCCCGGATCACCTCGCCCGCCTTGGGCATACCAAGGTGAGGCCTCTCGCGGTTGGTGCCCCCTGCGCCTCAGGCGCGCCTTTCATAACTTAGGGAGAGTCTCACATATAGGTTTCACAGAGATGCCTCACCGTTTGATGGTGGTATGTTGAGTCCCGAGTCCATTATCCATTAACTCGCGGGCATGGAATATTATCACGTTCATTTAGAGTTATTTAGTGTGTGTCGCGCGTCAGGTTTGCGAAACTACTACTAGGCCACGAGAGAGCGTATTAAAATAACATTGAGAGGACCCATGTGTGAGATCATCTTCTCTCCATGACCAGTTGAGTGTAGATAAAACAAAGATTGTGTGACAAGTTTTTATCAACGTCACATAAGAGCCGCCTTCTCGAGGAAATATATACCCTTCGACAAGAATCCACATATATTGTTGAGTATATGACTTGTTTTGACGAGTTGGTGGTGAGGAGCAACATTCATGATTATCACATCGCAACAACTGCTAGACTCCATTCCTTCCTTAGATCTGAGAACTATGTAGCCCTGAGTAAACATTGGTTAGAGTTTTTCAAGCAGACATTTCAGCTCTCCCTTCGTTATTGATAGTCCTTGGGATCATCTAGACTTAATCGAGTAGACACGCATACTGACCATCCCTCCATGAGTCCTCCCCGACTTGAGGACACCGCTATGCCTACTCGTACCCCTTGGACACAAAAGATGGAACTGCTGATACAGAGTTATATCATCCTGATGAGGATCAAGACTCGATGAACAGTATACAACCTGAATATGGGATTGCGTCTGATCGTAACTCCGTATTGCAGGTGGAGAGCAATATTACTATGATTGGTGAGTATGTTCACGCGAGTGAGCACGAGAGGCCTAGTGATCCAATGTTGGTATATCGGTCCCTTACTCCCCATAAAGACTTAATTATTCCTTTAATCATAAATCCATCTTTGAGTGTTTAGTCATACGACTCATACCTTGGGTGAGAGTTGAGAGACTAGTGTTGATCTTGTGATGGATGTCTCACTGTCTCTGAGGATACTATCCCTTGCAATGATACTAATTCGGAGGATCATCTCGTCATTGATGGATCCTTTGACGATCCCTTCGATGATGAGCAACACATTTACTAGTGCTGGATCATTGAAACATCTTCAAATCATATCCCCGATCTTTTTCCCTGAGCGAGGACCCTGCTTAGCATCGAGTGCATAGAGTTTGCTTCACATATACTAGAGTATACTCTCGATGTTTCAAGAACCTACCCTATGACTCCTCGCACTCTTGATGAGTTATTGGACACACCGCCTACAAGCCCACCAAATGAGTTTTTTCTTGGAGACACTCGTATCACTCTAGAGTCACATCATATTGTTTATGTGTCGAGTATTCATTCGGACTATCATCCCACTCACAAAAAATACTCATACATACTATCTAATGAGCCTCCTGACGAGCCACATCTTTAGAGGCATTTGACACGTCGTGGACTCGTACATGGGTACCGAAGAAACACGGAGCCTGGGGTTCGTCTCACACTTGACAGATACTTTTACACCCCACCAAAAGAGCCCCCATATAGGTCATCCCATGTTAGAGGCATTCAGTTCGATGTAAAACTTCCACTCTGAGAGTGTGTCAGGTTTGATATGCATCATTTGCATAAGTCTACTGAGCCATTCATCCATTATATACATGAACTGCATGAATTAATATAGATAAAGATTGCTAGTAGTAACGAATTATATAAGGCAAAAATAGACATACACAGGCGCGAGCAATACTTTCAGGTGGAAGAGCGGGTCTTGGTTAGAATTCGCATAGAGAAACTCCCAAAAGGAGCCGCTAAAAAGCTAAAACCCAAGTGGATGGGTCATTGTAGGATTATAAAAAAAAATGGATATGAGATCATTCTCCTTTAAAAATAAGGGTATTCATTATGTCTTCAATCTGGAAGAATTGGGACATTACTTTAAGCCTCTTGAGCGTAGAGACCCTTCCTGTGAGCAACATCCCGAGCCTTCCTAGTTACAACCCGAACCTTATCCCTGACATTTGGGGCAAGCATCTACGGATCTACCCGCACCCCCTATGATTCCCCAAGCTCTTCTAGATCCGCCAACATTTATTTAGTAGTGAATGAGCGTCGAGCGCACCAATAAATCATAGTCATTGACAAGGAGTGCTCTAGTTAATCTTTTATTATAAAGAAGAGAAGATGACAGGCATTATGAGACATTGTTAGCATGGACCCCATATCCAAACTGTAACTGCCCATATCCATGCAATCGCAAACCGCACATTCCCCATCCACGCAATCGTAAGCCGACAGATCCATGCCTTCCCTTGTACCTACAACCTCCTTCCAAGTTGGTGAACTGCTTCCGCCTGCCCGACGAAGATTCCTCCACCTTCATATCATTCGCAAATCACACTGCTTACCTTTAGTCATAGCCCTACAACCCCCCATGGCCAGTCCCCTATCTCCTAAGTTTCCATCTACGAAACTGCCCCTATCATCTTTGTTTCCAGCCACAACACTACCCCCTTGTCTCCCTGATTCCAACAGCTCCCTCTAGACCCATCATAGCCACTGCCTACACAAGTCTCCGTACATTTCCAACAACTCTCGTCGCCTCCTCCTACAAGCTACAATCGCCTACCATCATTCTTCATTGTCGGACCCCATTATTCGTGAGTATCTTGTATTGTATCTTATCATTTTATTGAATGTTGGAATGAAATCATATATTTGTTTGGACTATTGAATCCTTAGTGTCTTTCGTTTCGTTTCCTATTTTCTTATAAAAATTAATAAGTGAAAATTTTAGTTTAAAACCCTTCATGCAAAGGAGAACGTGTCTTACCCGCTTTATTTAGTTTTTACTCAATTTATTCCAGATTAAATTAATTCATGCACGCATCATATAAATTGAGTTTGAGCAAATCAACCCGGTACCATTTATAAAGATTTGCATTAATGTTAGTCAACCTCCAATAATTACCTGCATCATCTTTTCCTTTAGGATTGTGAAAATCAATCAACTATTTATATTCCTTATATAAGTTTTTAAGAGAAAAAATCAGGCTAAAATCATATTCACTCCATGTCACCTTTGAGGATCAACTCTATAGAAAAGTAGAGCAATGAAACTTGCGGGTTGTATTTCATGTATTTACCTTCAAGTATGAGTATATATATATATAGGCAGAGAGGAAGAGAGAAGTCTCAAAGTATACAATGTGGGACAAAACAAAAGACATAAAAAGACTTAAATGAGCCACAATTACAATGGGCTTTTACGCATTTACTATCATCTAACAAACTCGAAGGCATGTTTGCATGTTTACTAAAAGTCTACTAGGGAAAAAAATAATAAAAATGATACGAACCGGAAACGCTTCAGTGTGGTCTATCATCGGAAGGGGCCAAGGAACAAGGAGAATGAACCAACTAGGGCATATGGTTCAGTCTCTCCCTCTTCTTAATCAAATCGGGCGGGCCCAGCAGTTCTGCGGCTGGGTATATGGGGGGAATCGAGGCATCCCCCTAGGGCATTGAAATTGATCGCAGGTATTGTTCTTTTCCCTTCCATAGGAGTAGCATAACCTAACATTTGGTATCAGAGGAGTCTTCCTCCACCGTCGACCATGGAAACCCACGTCACGCGTCTCACGGTGCTGGAAGGGGGGCAGCAGGGTCTTCGGGATCTTATGGAGGCGCTGAAGCAGGAGTTATCGATGAATCTGTGTGAGGGAGAGGAGCGCTCCCGTGCGGCAATGCTGGAAGCGACGAAAGCTCTCGGGGAGCAAATCAGCTGCATCGAGCGGGTTACTAACTGCGGCAAGGGCATTGCAGCCGACGAAGGGGCCAATTTCGGCGGCGCGGGGGAGGCGTCGGCCGACCGCAGGAGTGCGGGAGGATTTCTGCAGCCGACATGAACTAAAGGGGGGATCAGGGCCTTGGCGGGGCTACGGGGGCCGCCTCCCCTGGCCAGCGAGCGCCAGGGCAGCCACCGCGCGACATTGGCAGGACCGGCGACAATTCTGGAGGTTCCACCAAGTTCATCAAGGACCCGGAACTGGTTCGGCAGCCGTGACAGCCTCATTAGTTCTGGGGAGAAGGGGAAGGAAGCAACGGAATCAACATGAAATGGCGCGGGGGAGTTCGAGCCCCACAAAGAGGGGAAGGAGAGGAACTAGCAGAGGACCACTGGGGTCAGGGGCCCATCATGCAAGGCAGGGGAAGAACAGGGGAGAACGGGGGACCGTGGAATCAATGTTGGGGGTAACCTCCAGAGTTTTCGGAGGTGCGGGCGCCGCAACAACACCGACCACCAGTGCATCCCCGACTGACGAGGATGGAGTTTCCTAAGTACAAAAAAGATGACCCCCTGGAATGGATCAAGAGGGCTGAGATGTTTTTTAAATACCAGGAGCTTCCCAAGCACCAGTGTGAACACATCGCTTCTTTTCATCTGGAAGGGGAGACATATCAGTGGCTGAGCTGGTGGAGGAGACAGCGACCATACCCAACATGGGAGAAATTTTGCGATGGGCTCATCGCGAGGTTTGGGCCGACCGAATATGGGGACTTCGACATGATGTTGAACAAGCTGAGACAGACAGGGACCGTCAATGAGTATAGAAAGGAGTTTGAAAGGTTAGCTAACTGGGTGCAGTGGTCAGAGAAGGCGCTTCTGGGGTGTTTTCTGGCCGGTCTCAACGAGAAAATCAGCGACGAGGTGCAGGCATTTCAGCCCAGGAGCCTAGCACAAGCCATCGGGATGGCCCAGTTGCAGAAGGAAAAACTGGGAAGACGCAAGGAGGCAACAACTTACTGAGGGGGAAGTAAGGAAGCAGAGCAGGGTACGACCAGGGGGACCAACAACTTATCCACATGGAGGGAGGCCGCAGTGAAGCGATTGTCATGGAAAGAGATACAGGAACGAAGGCCCAAGGGACTGTGCTACACGTGCAATGAGCAATTCGCTCCCGAGCACAAGTGT
This sequence comes from Platanthera zijinensis, assembly GCA_039513925.1. Classification (NCBI taxonomy): domain Eukaryota; kingdom Viridiplantae; phylum Streptophyta; class Magnoliopsida; order Asparagales; family Orchidaceae; genus Platanthera; species Platanthera zijinensis. Next base: position 13,249,116 of record CM077085.1, read on the forward strand.
AAGGTGGTGCAAGTATACATGTTGCAAGAGAAGGAACCAGAGGGCAATAAGGATAGCCCGGCTGAGGAGAGTGAAGTCCTCGATCTTGAGGAGATTGAAATATTTGTGCATGCCTTAAAGGGGGAGGACAACCCTCCACAATGAAGATGACAGGAAGAGTGGGGGATCAAAAGGTGTCTATATTGGTGGACAATGGGAGCACCCATAACTTCATCAACACCGAGGTGACCAAAAAATTAGCCATCACACCGACGGAGGCCAAGGTGTTCAAGGTGCTCGTAGCAGACGGAAACCTCCTATAGCGCACAAGGGTCGTGAAGAAGGTGTCTGACGATACAAGAGTTCAGGTGCCAGGCGGATCTGTATATACTACCAATTTGGGGTACAGATGTCATTCTACGGGTGCAGTGGTTGAGGAAAATAAACTAGTTACAAATGACTGAGAGAACATGACCATGGAGTTTGGTGGGAAGGCACACAAGCTGAAGAGTCAGATCGGCCCGTGGGTGAAAGAAGCCACAATCTTGTCCTTGGAGAAAGGGTCGAGCAGGACTACCCCTTGGCATGGATCCTGGCCGAAGGAGATCTGGGAGAGCGGAAGGAAAAGATACCAGAAAGGTTGCAGGAGGTTGTGGAGAGGTTCGAGGAGATCTTCGAAATACCAAAGGCGTTGCCCCCACGGCGGACATGCGATCACCGAATCCTGATCAAGGAGGGCGCGAAGCCAATAATTGTTCGTCCATACAGGTATCCTCGCAAGCAAAAGGGGGAGATCGAGAGATGCGTCCGGGAAATGTAACGGGAGGGAACCATTTGACACGGCACAAGGCTTTTTTCTTCTCTGGTCCAATTGGTGAAAAAGGACGGGACTTGGACATTTTGGATAGACTAGAGAGCGCTCAATGAGGTTACTGTTAAAGACAAATTTTGATCCCAGTCATCGACGAGCTTCTGGATGAATTGCAAGAAGCTCATTAGTTCACGAAGTTGGATTTGCGGTCGGGATACCATCAAATCCACATGAAGGAGGGAAACGTGGAAAAGACGGCGTTCCAAACACACGAAGGGAACTAAGAATTCCTAGTGATTCCATTAGGATTGACGAATGCGTCGACAACCTTTCAAGCGGTAATGAATGAAACTTTCAGGAGGTGATTGGGAAAGTTTGTGCTAGTCTTCTTCGACAACATCCTCCTCTATTGTCCGAGTCTGGAGGCGCACAAGGAGCACCTGCAGATGGTGTTGCAAGTTCTCAAGGAGTAGAAGTGGTACGTGAAGCGATCAAACTGCTCTTTCGGGTAACAGGAGGTGAGTATCTAGGCCACCTGGTGGATAGAGAAGGGGTGCGACTGGACCCACAAAAAATCCAGAGCATGACAGAGTGGCTCACACCCATCAACATCAAGATGTTGAGAGGGTTCCTGGGGCTCACGGGCTACTACAGGAAATTCTTGAAGGACTACAGAAAGATCGTTAAGCCGCTGACCACATTACTTCAAAAAAAAAGAATTTTAGTGGGGAGGGGAGGCGGAGTTAGCATTCCAAGCACTAAAGGATACCATGGTGATGAGCTCGGTGCTAGCTTTACCAAATTTCGCAAAGTTTTATGAGAAGGAGATGTTGGCGATCATGCATGCGGTGGGGAAATGGCGACTGTATCTCATTGGAAGGCACTTCAAAAAAGAGACCGACCACCCGAGTTTAAAGTACTTCCTGGAGCAGCGGGTCTCATCACTAGAGTAGCAGAAATGGGTGACAAAGATGCTGGAGTACGACTATGAGATAGAGTATCGAAAAGGGAAGGAGAATCAGGTCGTCGACGCGCTTTCACGCTTGCCTATGACGAGTTCTATTTTTGCTATCCTGCGCCGGTCTTGGGAATAGTGGAGGATGTCCATCGGGAGGTGTTAGCCAATACGGAGTTACGGCAGATGTTGACAAATATTGTGAGAGGTAAAGGAGTGAAAGCAAGCTACCATGTCATTAATGACCATTTGTACTATAATGGATGCTTGGTGGTGGCACCAGGATCCTCATTGAGGCAACAGTTACTTCACGAGTTTCACGACACCCCCAGCAGTAGGCACTCCGGATTGCTGAGAACCTGGCAGCGGATCAAGCAGAATGTGTATTGGAAAGGGTCGAAGGCAGATGTAGCGCAGCATGTGAAGAACTATAGGGAATGCCAGAGGCAGAAGTACAACACGACCGCTCTAGCAAGGTTACCGGTTCCGCTGGACATTTTGGAGCTTACATGGGAAAGTATTATCATGGATTTCAGCGAGCGGTTACCCAAATTTCAAGGCAAGTCGGTCATTCTAGTGGTGGTGGACCGCCTCTCTAAGTATGGACACTACAGTGCATTAGCGCCCCCTTGCACCGCAGAGGCCGTGGTGGAAGCCTTCGTTCGGGAGGTGGTGAGACTGCATGGAATACCGACTTCCATCATTTCCGATCGCGGCACCGTGTTCACTAGCAGGTTTTGAAAGAAGCTTTTCCGTCTCATAGGAACGTCCTTACAGATGAGTACAGCCAACCACCCCCAGAGAGACGGGCATACGAAGGCCCTCAATAGAAACGTGGAGACCTATTTGTGATGCTTCATTACAGGTAAACCTCACGAGTAGAGAAAATGGCTCCCTTGGGCAAAGTACTGGTATAACACAGCGTACCAAACAGCAGTAAAGATGACACCGTTCAAGAGCGTGTATGAGAGGGCTCCACCGACGTTACGGAACTATGAAAAAGAATCGATCGAGGTGCCAGAAGTGGAGTCTGCATTGCGAAGACGGGATGACATCTTAAAACAGCTGAAGGAGATTCTTCAGAAAGCACAACACCGCATGAAGACCCAAGCAGACAAGCACCGGAGAGAGCAGAACTTTGAGGTGGGAGAGTGGGTGTAACTTAAATTACAACCCTACCGATAGTTGTCCGTTGAAGGAGTGAAGAACCAGAAGCTGACACCCCGCTACCACGGGCCTTTCCAGATTTTGAGTAGGGTGGGGGTTGTGGTTTACACTCTAGAACTTCCGGCGGACTCTCGTATCCACCCAACCTTTCATGTGTCGCTGCTCAAGAGAGCGGCACAAGGCGATGCTCTAAATGTTAGTCCCTTGTCGGAGATGACGAAATTGGGCGAAGCTCAGCCGGTATCGAAAAGGGTTCTTGAAGCGAGAGTGCAGGGGAAATCCATCGTCCGACTACTGATTCATTGGAGGGACATGGTTGAGTCTGAACGGACTTGGGTGGATTACGACGTGCCCCGAGTTTCATCTTGAGGACAAGCACTTTTTTGAAGACAGCGGGAATGATACAAACTGGAGCCGCTTCGGTGAGGTCTACCATCGGAAGGGGCCAAGGAACAAGGAGACTGTCTCTCCCTCTTCTTAATCAAACCGGGCAATCCCAGCCGGTTCTGTGGCTGGGTATATGAGGGGAATCACGGCATCTCCCTAGGGCATCAAAATTGATCGCAGATATTGTTCTTTTCTCTTCCATAGGAGTAGTGTAACCTAACAAAAAAACTGTACTAAATTAGATCTTATTGACATGTACAATATTATCTAGTGAGGTGTTAAAATTAATATTGCTTAAGATGCTCAAGCTAACGTACTGGATAATTGTAGCAACGCCGTTCAACTGGTCCATATGATCTTAGGTGTGTGTGGTCCATATAATCTTACGTGTGTGTGGTCCATATGATTTTACGTGTGTATCTTAGGTGTGTGTGGTCCATATGACCTTAGGTGTGTGGGTGCGTATCTCTGCGGCCTTTCTTCTCCTCCAGGCATTCCATCACTAGCAACAGAAACTACCAGCCAAACAACTTTTACGATAGTAACCCACAGTGAATAAAGTTACATCAGAAACCAATGACACAAAATTACACAAGCAAATTCATACTACACAAAAAAATTTAGCAGCTACACATCATTAAATAAATAACCATATACATAAAATCCACCAGTGTATTGTCTGCTAATATTTAATTTAGAAAGGAAAGGGAAAAAAGCTTCTTTAAGATTCATTACCACGCATAGCAATTTCCACTTGTAGGCGGTGAACTCCATTACCCATTCCTGCATTCCTGGAGATAATCCAAGTTTCTTATAAGACAAAAGGAATAGAGATCTGGACTGGGTAAGAATCCTACCATTTTCTCCAGATATCAGGGGCCTTCCGTAGTGTGCCATCACCGCTGCAGGGAACATCACACAAAACACGATCAAATTGCAAAATGTCCTTCTTCAACTCTCCATGTTCATCTCTAGTAAAATCCTTTGTTGACAAACAACTAGGGAAGTATTGAGCTTCGTGATTAGTAACTATCAAGTTAGCACTGCACATCCTTTTAGTCTGATGGATAAGAAGGTTGCATCTTTGAACATCAACATCATTTGCTATAACCTAGAGGGATTATCTTTGAACATCAACATTACTAGGAAAGGTACTTAATACAAAACGAAGATCAACTTGTTTCAATTTCAAACAGAATCAACTAAAAAACATAATAAAAAGCCAGAATTAAAATAAAAAACATACTAGTCCATCAGGGAGGAAGCCGGGCTTAATTGACTGATGTATTATTTCAAGCAACTGAAATGTTTTAGATCCAGGGGCTGCACACACTGCGTAAACCAAGAAGGCAATTGTTAAAAACCACAATATGAAGAGCAAAGCAGTTTTTAAACATAAAAACTTGTTTTTTTAAAAATCAACAAGCTTTTAACTGAGTAAATTAAAGGTCTATCAAACTCTTTAGAAAAAAGATCCCCATCATAAGCCTCCATATATGCACAAAGTCTTCTCAAGCAATAGAGATATAGTTTAAAAGCACCTCAGTATCCACTATCCACAAGGGAATTGGCGTCCTTGTAATTTACTGTTTTGTTGGAGAAAGTAAATAAATTCTTCTTTTGAAGAGAGAAATAGATGAAAAAAAAACTTTAAAATTGGTTATAGATTTGAGCTGTGAAGAGAAAATTTTTGTTTAAAAGGGGACTACCAGAGAAAACAAGGTATAATTTGTGGATGATGTGAAACAAGAGATGCATTAAATCATATCCCATAGACTTTGAGAAGATGCATGCTGAACAAAGCATTGAATCTGCTGGTCAACTTAAACAAGCTGCTTTCTAGGTATCAGTAGACTAAGGAAATTGCTTGAACAACTAGCTTACAGTCAAGTATATAGTGATCAGGGAGTACATCCAGGAAAAGAGGCGGCACCTACAGCATAAATAGTGTAAAATCAAATTTTTCTGAAGTGGCAATTTCTAATGTACAAGGTACAAATGAACCAGGAAAAGGGATAACAATAATTGAATTTCAAAATTAATATTAAAATAACAAATTCTGACAAATGTGTGTACCATGCTTACAGCCTCCTGCCTTGTAATGGTGCCAACCTCATTCTCTTGCTTCAAGAATTCGTGAAATCTAATAACCAACACATATCATACAAAGTCAGCATTCTATAATTTGACAACTTGGAAACAGGAATCTACATGCTTTAAATAATATTTGCTTTTCTATTAAAACCACATAAATAATAATATAGTTAGCTCAAAAACTGAGACATTCTATAGACATGTTTTAACAAGGAATTAAGATGATGATTAAAAAAAGTGAGATTTCATCTGCAGAAGCTTAAAAAGCCAACCTAGAATCATTGGTTGTACATGGAAGGGCCCAAGATCTATATTAAATGTACAAGCCTATATGGATTTTCTGATGTAGGATCAACACACACACACTTATCGGGTCTTTGGCCAGTGCATGTGGATTTCTTTTTATTATTGGATGATATGAGAGCAAAACGATGGACCTAGCCTGATCTGATAAAGTAGTAGATCCATAACAAAGCCACAAAAACACAAAAGAGATGGTACTGTATAAAGAGGGGGCAGGGGACTCTAACACCTTCATTCCATCAAAAAGAAGCATAGCTAGAAGTAGTCAGCTCCCCACTTTAACACTTAACTTCGCCTACTCAATACCATCAAAAGGAGACCCATCTGCTCTCTTTATCACCGGATGAAAGTATCCAGTTCCTCACTTTAGCACCGCGCTTCACCATCCAACAAAAGTGGATGAAGCTTCTCTCTATATCTCTATATGAGCCAGCAAAAATAGTAAAATACTGATGTAAACTGAAACCTAGGACTGTAGTTTTGAAATATAAAATTGTGAACTTTTAAAAATAATTGTGGCGTGAGAGGCATTCGCGGGCTATTTTAACGAACTAAACGGTCAAGGCGTCACTCGCGAATGTAAGACTACCGCACGTGCGTAGTAACGTTGCAAAATCACAATTCCACAGGCTTAACATTCAACAGAGTGGTAGTGTGGATATGTAAATACGATAATTAGGAGATGAAATTAGCCGGGCAAGCTCTAAATAAGCAACTGGCCATTTAAATAACATAAGCACAAAATAACTAGTGGTTGAGAGCGAGGAGGTCAAGAGGTATACCCTCGGTAGGAGGGGCAGCCGCTAACGGGTTCCCTGAAAGGTCGTAGCTGACTGGAGGAGGTGCTGTTGTGCCCTGGGAGAGCTCAAGAAGTAGAAACGGTGGCTAGTGGAGCTTCACTGGTGATCACCGGGAAACAGAAAGGTCCTAGCGGCGGTATCAAGCACTGGGGAAACGGAAATGGGCGGCCGGGAGAAGAGGCAAGCCAGCACGATTGCTGAGTCTGCCGGAGGAAGATGCTGGTGGGTCGTCGGAACCCTAGACAGGTTCTGCGATGGCGTCGGAGGCAGAGGAGCTCTCCCCACTCGGCGGCGGTGATGGATGGCGAGGGAGGGTTGGATCCCGTCGGAACCACCGGGGAAACCGCAGAAGAGATCGTCGAAGGTTGCAGGAGAGGTCGACGAGGGCTTGGTGAGGATTTGGCGTCGTCGGCGAGTTCCGTCGAGCGGCGAGATGCAGACAGTGGCGGCGTCAGGCGGCGCTGGAGAAAAAAGCGAACGAGGAAGAAATTCCTATTCAGTTTTCATTTCTAGCTGGCTGAACAGGGAGATACGGAATTTCTCTTATAAGGAGGGATTAGGGTTTGTTTCATTTAGTGGTTAAGTGGGCCGGGCTGAATGGATGGACTTTGTAACCGGACCGGCAGATTCAAAATAACATGTAGGTGAGGTTTAGGGAGGAAGGAGGGGGCTGCCAGTTAACCTACCAACTTAACACAATTTCAATCAACTTATTATAATTTCAGACTACTAAAACATATTTAAAATAGTTAATTAAAATTAAGCTTGCCCTAAACTAATCTACTTCTTAAACTATCAGACCTATGCATTTAGGGTCTCGCTGGCCGGTCACACCAACGAGTCTAACAAAATTTGCGCGATACAAAATACACCCAAGCGCAAAAAACATGTGTGATACAACTCGACGCGACACAAAAATCTAAAAATGCGCAAAAGTGTGTGCTACAATAATAAAATGGCACGTGCACTAAAAAAATAATAATAACGACGTGACGCAGGTTGCATCAAATACCCAAGTCCTCTCATTGGCACTACACAATCCTTCCAACGGAAGAATCTGCACTCGCTCTAAACCAGTAGGTGAAGTAGTACAGAATGTGGTATGACGAAGGAAACGAGAATCCAGCAAACATCAGCTTCCATTTCAAGTTTAAAAAGATATAAATTATGAATATATTAAATAAGAAGTTCAATAAGAATACAATCTGATGGGGATCAGCCATAGAATCGTCACTAGACTTCGGGCCACCACTCGTCGAGCCAGCATTTGCGTACACACAGGAGGTGTTGATCGGATCGTCGATACGACACCACGAGCACGTCCATAACGCCGTTTCTACTTTTTTATGTGTGTTCTTTGGACATTTTAAGTATTCAGTGGGCATCGGGCGTAGCGGCCAATTATAGTCGTTAACATCATGTGCATGAGCCCACCTTTCGCTATATATAACGGCGGGCTGCCACTTTGAGACGATATTAGCCTTGTGAGAGATTCCAAACCCGGCAATCACATCATGGTGTGACGCAGCGAGACCCCGGGGTGCAACGTACGGTTAATTTCAGTTTAGTTTTACTAATCACGAAATTTTATTATCAAGCCTTTAAGCCCCCTCCCTGCCGCATATTCCCACGACCTAATCTAAAGGAACCAATGTTGTTCCCCCTCCCCTCCCACCATCGACGATGCCTTGGCCCGCTGAAACCGCTTCCTGTACACAAACCTCCTCCACCCTGCTATTCACCATCAGTGGTCGTGGGTCTCTTCCAGATCCGCGTCGGTAGTGACTCCCCAAGACCTGTCGCACACTCTCGTTCATTCTTCCTCCATTTTCGACGTTGGTGACGCTCCTCTACCAGCAAAACTGCAAACCATCTCCTTACCACCCGACCATTGTGTTGCACCCTTGTATCCCACATGGCCAGACCACCTCCCCCTCCAAACCTCAAGCTCTCATCCTCCCCCACACAACAAACCGTCATTTTCCAATTCATGTCTCCTACAACAACCGCCTCCTACCACTGTCCAATTGCATGCTAACCCACCCGGATCTTCCTTCAACCTTTTCTCACAAGGCCACCCGATACCAGCCCTATTGTCGGACTTGCATGCTTGTGAGTATTTTATATTGTGTTTTCTTATTCTCTATTGATTATTGGATGAGTACTTGCATATTTGTTTAGAGGCATCATCATGTTATCATTCTTGTTTAATTTTTGTGTTCTCTTATAAATCTCGTTCACTCAAGTTGTAGTTAAATATCCTTCGTGTGAAGGAAACATGTCTTCTTGTCTACGTGAAGACTGTGGTAAATGCTTGTTT